>CM042691.1:387351561-387951561 GCA_023614405.1 Avena insularis | reverse complement strand
GTGGTCTTATTGACCATCAACACTTGGTGCTCTTTCTTGATCTCCACTTCTGCAGATTTTAACATGGAGAAGAGTTCGCACTTGTTCATGCTTTGCATATTGTAGTTCATCACAAAGTTCTTGTAACTTGGTGGTAGTGATTGGAGGACACGGTAAATCCCCAAAGCATTAGGAATCACTATACCCAAGCTTTGGAGTTTGTTTGCGTGCCCAGACATCTTAAGCACATGCTCAGTAACGGAGCTGCCCTCTTCCATCTTTCAGTTAAAGAACTTTTCAGAAGCCTCATAGCTCTCAACTGCCGCGTGAGTCTCAAATATCAATTTGAGTTCACGGACAATATCATGTGGGTCTGAATTCTCAAACCTTTTCTGAAGCTCCGATTCTAAACCATACAAGGTAGCACACTAAACTGTGGAGTATCGAATCTTCCGAGCGAGGTAAACATTCTTTACTTCATCGGTAGCAGTAGCTGCAGGTGGGTCACCCAGCGGTGCATCCAGCACATAGGTCAAATTACCAGCATTGAGGACAATCCTCAAATTGCGGAACCAATCATGAGTTGCTTCCATTGTTTTTCAACTTTTCTTTCTCTAGGACGCATTAAAATTGATGGTAGGCCGCCATTGATCTACAACATATTTGCAATAGTTTAGACTAAGTTTATGACAAATTGAGTTCTAATTAATAGTTAAATTAATCTAGGTGAACTCCCACTCAAAACAATATCCCTCACATTGTTTTAGTGATCACATGAACCAAATCCACCACATCAAAACCGATCATCACGAGAGTTGATGTAGTTTCAATGGCGAACAATCGACATGTTCATCATATCTACTATATGATTCATGCTTTACCTTTCGGTGATCCGTGTTCCGAGACCATGTCTGTACATGCTAGGCTCGTCAAGATCAAACCTTAGCTTCCGCATGAGCAAATCTGGCTTGCTCACGTTGTATACACTTGCAGAATCTAACAAACCCGATCATCACGTGGTGCTTCGAAACAACAAGCTTTAGCAACGGTGCTTACTAAGGATGAACACTTTAGAACTTGAAATTCATGTGCAGGAGGGATCATCTTATAATGCTATCGTCGTTAACTAAGCAATACAAGATGCATAAAGGATTAACATCACATGCAATTCATAATATGTGATATGATATGGCCTTTATTCTTTGTGCTTCCGATCTCCATCTTCAAGCACGAACATGATCTCCATCATCACCGACATTGCATCAAGGCCAATGACGCTGCTCCATGGTTGTCGTCCATCAGCTTCAACTATTACAACTACTTTGAATAGACACGCGGGTCTTAACATAAATTAAAGACAACCATGTGGCTCTTGTCGGTTGCCAACTTATAATAAGGAACATTGCATACATCAAATATAATCACAATCATGGCCATATCACATCACAACACACCCCTGCAAAACAAAGTTAGACGCCTCTAATTTCTTTGCATATTTTACGTGGTTTGGGGCTTTCAATAAGTGTCAATCTAACTTACGAACAAGAACCACAACGTTGATGTTTGAACTATCAAGTGCCCGTTGTAAATTGGATCTATACTATAATGGGAGAGACAGACACCCGTAAAGACACTTATGCAATACAAGTTACATGTTGAGTGTGGAGCAAGTCTCATGAACGATGTCATGTAAGGTTAGCCCGGGCCGCTTCATCCCATCATACCGCAAGATGCAAAGTACACAAGAAGCAATTGATAATAAAAGCACCACCGCCCACAATGACCAGTGTGTTCTACTCGTGCAACATATCTACATATAGACACGGCTCGATACCCTTTGAGGGGTTCGTAGCATGGAAAACAAAAAAATTCTACCGCATACAAACAAACAAGCCAAGATCTATCTACTAGATTGTAGCAACGAGTCGATGGAATAACTCACGCTCGAAGATTCCAAAGTGTTTAACGAGAGCGGATTCTCGTGGGTGATGTAGTCGTATTCTTGCCGATCTCAAGATCGTGTAGACGATCCTTCCGGCGCTGCGTTAAATCGCTCGCGTCACTTCGATGAAGACCTTCCTCTCCCTTGTTCCAGCAGGCAGCGGAGGTTGTAGCACTCTCCTCGCGATTCCGGTAGCATGACGGCGTGGTACCGGAAGTAGAGGGGAGATCTCGCAGGGCTTCGCCTTAAGCCGGAGCGAGTATGGTGTACTATGAGAGAGGCCTTGGCGATCTAGGGTTTAGAGGCACCAAGGGAGGAGCCTAGACGGTGGCTAGGGTTAGGGTTTCACCCCAACTCGGCGAGTTGGTGGTGCCCTAGGCGGCGCCGGCGGCAGCAGCAGGAGGTGGTGGCCGTGGCTTAGGGTTTTAGTGGGGCAAGGTGTAGACTAGAGGGGCACCCCTGCCCCTCCTTATATAGGTGGGAGGGCGCCGGTTGGGAGGAGGGAGTCCTCCCCCAACCTGGTCTCCTTGGCCGGCAGTGGAGGGAGGAGGACTTCCTCCCCAAGTAGGTTTCCTACTCTCCCTCCACCAAGCAAACTTGCCGTTTGACTTTTCAAATTGGCATTTGAATTTTTCAAACTAGGATTTGATTAATCCCTTTATTTTGCTCAGCGATGACACCTAGTACATGATGCAACCATTCCAACTTCTTATGACACATTCATGCACCCTTCCCTTCCGGAGTACCGGACCTTCCGGAACCTTCTAGAACATTCTCGATGAAAACACTGGAACCATTCTCCAACCCCGAAACAGGACTTTCCTTATATGAATCTTATTCTCCAGACCATTACGGATCTCCTCGTGATATCCCAGATCCCATCCGAGACTCCGAACAACATTCGGTCTCTTTCTCATCATTCCATAACTACTCAACAACATCGAATCCTTAAGTGTGTCTCCCTATGGTTCGTGAATTATGCGGACATGATCGAGACACTTCTCCGAACGATAACCAATAGAGGAATCTGGAAATTCATATGGCTCCCACATATTTCTACGATTACTTTGCGATCGAATGAACCACTTACATACGATACCAATTTCCCTTTGTCTCATGATAGTTTACTTATCCGAGGTTTTGATCGTCGGTATCTCGGCATACCTAGTTCAACCTCGTTACTGATAAGTACTCTTTTCTCGTTCCCGTGATATGTGATCCCTTGTGAGGCAGTCACATGCTTGCAAGCCAATTGGATGACATTCCACCGAGAGGGCCCAGAGTATATCTATCCGTCATATGGATGGACAAATCCCACTCTTGATCCATGTGTCTCAACCAATACTTTCCGAACACTCAATGTCACCTTTATAACCACCCAGTTACGGTGTGGTGTTTGATGTCATCAAAGCATCCTTCCGATGATGGTGATAAGCATGATCTCATGGTCGAAGGAATTAGGTTACTATGTATCAGAAAGCATATAGCAATTGAACTATTAAAATTACTTGATATTTATGCTACACTTATCTATAGGAGTATGTCCATCATATCATTCTCCTAACGATATGATCTTGTTGTTAATAACATCTCAATGTTCATGACAGGGAAACCACAATCATTTATTAACCAACAAGCTAGTATTATAAAGAGGCTTTACTAGGGACTCTAATTTAGTTTACAAATCACACAAGTATTAATGTTTCCTTGTTAATAATGTTATAGCATGAATGTAAACATTTATCATAAACACAAAGATATAATAATAACTACATTTATTATTGCCTCTAGGGCATATCTCCAACACTATTATGCCTAAGTTGTCCTCTGATCTAAGTTTGCCACTTCTCCCATAGATATTAAAGATTAAGACTATGATCTCTCTCTTGATTTATCTTATTTAGATATTGTTAAGAAAGAACCTTTTTGTGGGACTGAAAATGAGAGTGTTGTGGCTCATATGAATGAGCTTTCTACTATAAGTGCTTTGTTATCTGATGATTTTAAGATACGCAAGTACTTTGTTGCTAAGATCTTCCCTTTTTCACTAAAAGGGTAAGCTAGGGCTTGGTTTAATAGATTACCTCCCGGTTCTATTGATAACCCCGATTGCTTGATTGCTTCTTTCTTCCAGAAATATTTTCCTCCTAGTGCTAGACATGCTGCTTTGTAGAGACTATGATTTTAAAAAGGGAGAAGAAGAGAAATTGCTTGAGTCATGGACAAGGTTCTGTGCCTTGATTCATGCACATCCTGGATGTCCATTACCTAAGAATGAGCTTCTTGATATTTATTATAATGGACTAACTAATGATTTTAGGATCTACCTAGATAGATTTGCTAATTGTGTTTTCAGGAAAAGGACTCCTACGGATGCTGAAGAATTAATGGCTAAGATAAGCAAGAATTATGATGATTGGACTTCAACTGAGCTAAATACACCTGAGCCTATTATTCATGAACCAGATGTTCCTGAACCAGTTCCAACACCAACACCAAAGAAGAGGGGACTTATTGCATTAAATGATGAAGTGATGAAGGAAGCTAAGAAGTGTCTAAAGGAGAAAGGTATTAGAGCCGAAGATGTGAAGAATCTACCTCCTATATAAGAATTATGCAAGCCAATTCCCCACTCATCTACTATTGAGGTACACTCTCTCCAACACTTTGATGAAGGTGATATTCCTTATGGTAAGCCTCCTAATCAATGTTTAGAGGAACTTGACACTTTTATTGTTAAGTAAGGGTATTTTAATAAACAAGTTCAGAATCATTTATTGGAAAACTCTAGAGCTATCCATGAGTTGAAAGATATTGTGGAAAGAACTTCTAATGATATTAAAATGCTTTGTAAACACTTTCAAATGGTTAAAACTCAACTTGATCAACTTTCTTATGGAATTAGAACTAGGAGTGGTATAGCTACTCAAGATCCTTTATATCCTGAAGGACACCCTAAAAGAATTGAGCATGATTCTCAATAAGGTGAAGATAGTGGTAGTCCTCGTAAGATAAAGAAAAGGAAACATAAGATAGTTGAGGAACCACTTGAACCTGCTGTAGATCCTAATAGTATATCTGTCTCTGATGCTGAAACTGAGAGTGGTAATGATAAAAATGAGTCTCCTGATAAGGAGGAAGATGAGGAAGAACCTAAGAAGCACACTAAGAACACTAGGTACACAAAGGAAGATTTTATTGGTAATAAACATGGTAAAGAGAGAGAACCTTGGGTGCAGAAACCTATGCCTTTTCCAGGTAAGAAACAAAAGTCAAAGGAGGAACACTACAACAAGTTTTGTGAGTGGATGAAACCTTTATTCTTGCAAATTCCTTTAACTGATGCTATTAAGTTGCCTCCTTATTCAAAGTATATGAAGGATATTGTCTCTAATAAAACGAAGATTCCTAATGAGGAGATTTCTACTCTACTTGCTAATTATTCCTTCAATGGTAAGGTTCCAAAGAAACTTGGTAATCTACGTATACCAACTATTCCTTGCTCTATTAACAATAATTATGTTAGAACTGCTTTATGTGATTTGGGAGCCGGAGTTAGTGTTATGACTTTTTCTCTCTACAAGAGACTCCAGCTAGAAAATTTGATACCAACCGATATATCTTTGCAAATGGCTGATAAGTCAACTACTATTCTTGTTGGTATATGTGAGGATGTTCCTGTTCAAGTTGCTCATAATTTCATGGTTTTAACTGATTTTGTTGTGCTTGAAATGCCTGAAGATGATAATATGACTATTATTCTTGGGAGACCTTTTCTTAATACTGCAGGTGCTGTCATCAATTGCAATCAAGGAAAAATAACATTCAATATTAATGACAAAGAGAACACTGTCTATTTCCCCAAGAAGGTTGTTAAGAGCTATTGCCTGAATTCCATTGAAAATATTGAGAGCATCAAGGTTGGAGAAATATATTGTCCCATTCCACAAGAAAATTTTGAAACTATTATGATTGGGACCATTGCTATCAAGTATGAGGTAACATAATCACCTTGTGGAATGCAAAGTTTTGTTTTATATAAGATTATTTTGGTAACAAGACTTGATCAACCTTGTTAACAAAAGGATTTTAATAAACAAAATAATGTTTTCACTTTGGTTACACTTGCTCACTTTTACTTTTCTCCTTTCCAAACCTTGCTCTTCGTTGTGTCTAACTTAAAGGCGTTAAAAAAGTACTTGTTGGAAGATAATCCAAGAGTTTCCTTGAGTCTTGGAAGTTACTACTTTAGTAATGACCTCTCCTTATCCTTTTCTGTTTGCTTTTTGTGCCAAGAATGACCTCTAATGAGAGGGAAGTAAGATTTAGGGAGTTGCTATCCTGAAACAGATTTCTGTCCTCCATCATAAAAATTCGTGAGGAGTCTCTGTAAGTCGGATTAAGCTCAAAAATTTACGAATAAATCCCCAGTATGTTAGCTAACTTTCGTTAGTTCAACACTTTTTGATTTGAGCAACAAAAGATTTTCAAAAAAATCGATTTCTACCTGCTGGTCTGTTTTGACAGATTTCTGCCATTATTTGCATTTGCTTCTTATTGATTCTTTTTTGAGTTCTATTTTGAAGAATTGAGCTTTTTGAAGGAGTTGCTACAGTAGCTTGTGTTTTTAGTGAAAAGTTTTGCTGTTCCAAAGCTTTACTTAAAGGTCTATTATCTTTTGAATACACTAATGTTGCTAATGAAGATTGTGTGAAGTTTTGTATAAAGGAAAAATTTCAGGTGTAGAGAGAGAATGATGTAATAAGATGAAGAGTGGACAAAATCTCAAGCTTGGGGGGGATCCACCCCGTGTCACCCTAATAAATATTCAAGAGGTACAAGCGTCAAAGCTTGGGGGTGCCCAAGGCATCCCCTTCTTCATCAATAGAAATCTCAGGTCTTTCTAGACACCTCGTTTTTATTGTTTCATGCACAATGTGTTGTTCTTGGAGCGTCTTAGTTTTTGTTTTTGGTTTTATTTTGCTTTGTTTGTTTTTGCTTTGTTGGCTTGTTTGAAAAAATCGAAAACACCAAAAATATCTGTTGTTCTTCTTTGGTTTTGTGAGTTCTTTGCAGGGTTCAGCCGTCCTCCGTGAATTTTGGTTTCATGTTAATTATTCAAGTCACACAAGTGAAGGGCAATAATGAAGATTAAGACGATTGGAGGTGTGGTAAGAGTCTGGTAACAAAATCTATTTGTTTCATTTTTCTACATATACTCATTATTGTGAGCATGCTTAGCCTGTTTGTGTAAGGTGTATATCATTATGGATGCTTAGTAGTTCTTGCTTGTCTATGATTAGCTCCAACTTGCTAATAGTTTGTAGCATGTCATATGAATGTTTGCTTGTATTGTTTTATTCATACTTTGGTATGATATTGTGGGATCCTCCTCTGACTGTTCATGTGAATCGACTTGGCACATGCTCACGCATGCATGTGACTAATCAATAGTCAGTAAGCCTTGATGATTTATTTTGCCTTAGAGTTCTTGTATCACTTTCATACCATAGTTAGTCTTGTTTTATTGCAAGCATGATTATGACAGTTATTGCTCTTTCGTTTGTTGCTCCCTCTCTATTGCTAGCCTTCACTTGCACCGAGTACGTGCTCTACCTGTGCTTCCAACTCCCCTAAACCAATATTGCCAGCCGTGTCCATCATACCTACCTATTAGCATCATTTTCTACTTCAGTGCATATTTCATATGCCGTGTTTTCTTCCAAAATAAAATGTTTGTCTATTTTGAGAAAGTTAATTAGTAAAGCTCTTACGAACTTGATGGCACACTTTATTCCTTGCGCTTAATAAACCTAAACCATTGTGACTAGTCCATGAAAGTTACATGCTTGCTAATTATATACTGGGAGTCAGCAGAACCGTGCTGCCACGGGGAACGATTTCAACACTTTTTGGATATCTCATCCAGTTGATTCGTTGCTCTTTTGTTTACGGATGTCGACGATGTGAAATAAAAGGGGAGGTTGTGAGTTCATGGAGTTTATACGTTGTGTTAGAGAAACGCCTGGGCCGCTAGCCTAAGCCATGCTTAATCATGGTGGAAACTTGCAGCATCACCATAATGAGCATCTATGAAGCATCCTCAATAAAAAGCTATGCATATGGTAAATAAAAGATTGTTGAGATGCTCATTGTCTGCTTGCCTTGTCATTTTGGTTATGAGAAAGCTCCTGTACCATGTGCAAGGGGTACCCCGTTGGCGGTTCTCGATGATATGCATGTGTTTACAATGACAAGAACTTTCAGGTGACCAAAGTTGAGTAGTATGCGGAGCGGCCCTCGTACTCAAGGGACTTGGGATTTTCAGTCTATGGTCTGTCAAGCATATGATTCAGAGTGGACCTCACTTTCACCTTAACCACATGAAGATGCCTATAATAGAGGCAATGAGAGCTCAAAGCTAATGAGTACCTTCCATTCAACATTTGGAAGCCTTTCAAACCTTCACATAACCATTTTCACAACTTTGTCGAGTCACCACTTATTCTACGTGCACCTTCTTGAGTGCATAGTTGTCATTTTTGTGTTTGTTCCAAAACTTGGTTAATTATGTCATGACTTTGATGCTTGTATCTCTGATATCTTTACTTCTAGTCTTCATGTGAACTTCAGAGGTGCCTTGGCATTTATTGTGCTCTTCAAACAAAGGCAAGCGAGATACCACTCTATCGTACCTTATTATGAGCATTGCAATGTTGCTTATGTTTATGTTTCATGCTACTTATTATTATTGAGTTGATTTCTCTTCATAGCTTGCAATGAATATTGAGTAGACTTAGTTGCATACTACTTATTATGAACCGTCTAAGCATCTACTCATGTGCTGATAATATTTACATCATATGAAGCAAAGTGTTCGTGAAAGTTCTTTTATCGCACTCAGTTTTCAACTGAATTGCTTGAGGACAAGCAATAAGCTAAGCTTGGGGGGAGTTGATATGTCCAAAACGTATCTACTTTCTCGAACACTTTGCTATTGTTTCTTCTCTAAACTTGTGTGATTTGGATACAACTAACAAGGACTGACGTTGTTTTCAGCAGAATTACCTTGGTGTCTTGTTTTTGTGCAGAAAATAAACTATCAGAAAAAATCCCGGAAAATATGCCAAAAATTATATTTCACCAGAAGATCCATGGAGCCAGAAGAAGAGACGGAGAGGAGGCCTGGGCCCTGGGGGGCCCACACCACCCTAGGTGCGGGCCCACCACTGGTCGCGCCTAGAGGGGGTGCAGCCACCCCAAGCACCCCCTCGGCCTCCCTCTGCGCCTATAAGTTTCCTCTTGACCTAAAAACCGAGGGGGTCGATAGTTTTTCAGAAAGAGTTCCGCTCCGCCGCCGCCACCAGAAACCAAGATTCGGATCCAGAAACTCCATTCTGGCACCCTGCCGGGACGGGGAATTTGGAGAGGATCATCACCATCATCATCACCAATGCATCTCCATCAACCATCGATGTTTCCCTCATCCATGAGTGAGTAATCCCCCGCTGTAGGCTTGGGGATGGTAGGGATTAGATGAGTTCTATCATGTAATCAAATAAGATCTGTTAGGGCATAGTGCCTAGTATCTCTATTAGTGCTATTTGACTTTTTTGCAACTTGCTGTGCTTAATGCTTGTCACTAGGGCCCGAGTGCCATGATCTCAGATCTGAACTTATTATTGAATCATTATGATAGTATTGTTTGTGATCTTATCTGCAAGTTGTGCACCATATCATTGTCCGGATCCAAAGGCCCAAAAGTGACAATAATTGGGACAACCGGGGGGATGGCTGTGGTGTGAGGATCACATGTATTCACGGAGTGTTAATACTTTGCTCCGGTGCTCTATTAAAAGGAGCACTCAAATTCTACTGTTACCGTTACTGTTACTATTGCTCCTGTTTCACGGTTGCTGTTGCTTTGCTGTTGCTACTACCAAACTGTTGCTACTGATAAACTTCTGTGAGCAAGAACTATTTCCAGGTGAAGCTGAACTGATAACTCAGTTGTTAAGGCTTGCAAGTATTCTTTGGCCCTCCTTGCGTCGAATCAATAAATTGGATAAATACTACGCGCGAAGACTGTTACGATCCCCTATACTTGTGGGTCATCACAAACCGATGGAGAAGTCCACGTATACTTCAACAACGCTAATGATTTATTCCATTTTTCTAATTTGGCGCATATGATAACTAATAACCACCCTCTATTTTTTTGCTATGCAACATATAGGACTAGATTCATTTGAATTTAATATATGATTTTCAATTAATTTTTGCACTTTCCAATGTAATATACACCTCTTGGATTAACATATTCGATCTGTACTTGAGGGTGGTGTCTGCTTGGCCTTTGCTGACGATGTTTTATGCTAGCTGTATGGCACTATCAAAGAAAGTAAGAATACCTTCTTGATTCTAACTAGATGCGTTTTCATCTCTCGCTCCTTGCCATCCATAATCTTGAGTATTTGTCTTTGCACGCATGACATCTCTTACAGATGAAGACTATATTCTGCAACTTGAATAGCCATTTGATCGGTTGGAATTATTACGCGCTCAGTCTCCGTTCCCAGAGGCAATAACCCAACATGTGGAGCAGCTCTCTAGCACAACCAGCTAGATCAGTTTCTGAGCAAAGCTCTGGCGCTGGTGTTCTTGATAGACATTATGTTAGCGTCGTATAGTGGATGAGATACACTAGGTGAGAGAGGATGACGCAAGTGGGTAACTAAAGATATTATGCTACATAGTCTCATTTGGGGCAACTGCAGTTACGTTTTGCTCTTTGAGTGGCCAAAGAGATTTTGAAGAACTGAGTTAGAAATTAGCAAATGCAGAGGTAGGCTGCCGTTGTAACGTTTCATCCCACGAGACACCAAACCAACGATGTAACTTTGATACTCTCTATGGAGTCCTCTAACATTTGATTTTAGAGATGGACGTTGCCATTTCATAGCAACATTTCCTTCTGGGTTCTGAAAACAGTAAACTTCCGTTATATGCTGAGAGGTTATAGGCATGTTCGAAACTTGGTAATTGTCCCATGCATGTACTTGCAGGAATTAAGCTGATCTTTATATTGAAATCTTCACGGCTACTTCCTCCATTCTAAATTAGTTGAAGTTGTAGTTTTGTATCAAGTGAAGGAATAAAATAAGGTTTACTAAGCCTACATAAATGTGCTAATTAATACTTACATCATCAAATATTTATAGTATAAAAATATGTTTCATGATAGATCCACTGAAAGTAATTTAGTGTTGTAGTTACTTTTTTCAGGAAAGTCAAATTAATTAGAAACAAAGAGTACTGTAGGTACCGAGTCTGAAAAACATAAATAGCTCAGTTTGTAAATTTACATCCAAAGAGATGCACCGGCTTGAATATCAGCAGTTCTGTGTCCGTCACCCTGAAGAACCATACTCCGGCTATACAGAACCTTCTCCTTGCACCACTGCAACAGATTTGGGCGGAGAGTACATCTACAGTCGCCTCATTCTGCGTGGGCACCACTTTTAAACCATCACAAGCTACATCGATCATTAGTTCATTACACATCATTTTCAGATGAGAAAATGACAATATCAAGCTTGTCTCTACATACTAATCTCCTCAAATATAGCATCTTAACCCGTATTATTCCCCCTCCAAAATATTTATGAACTATTTTTTTAGATCTTCCCAAACTGGTATAGTGCTGCTTTCTAGAGGATTGTCAACAGACATAGTAAAGATTCCACCTTCCTAATTTTTTTAGCGATGGGATATCATTATTATCGGATCTAGTCTTAAAATGCTGGATAGACATGGGAAGCACGGCGGGTGTAACAGGGCAGCTACAAGATAGTGATGAGCGCGAAAATAAGAAAACCAATGGTTGTCGTGACCAAATGTACAAACAAAAATAAAGGAGGGAGGGTCATGAAAAGTGAATACTACCAAAAGAATTTGGTGCCAGCTTGCTTCATGTGGATATAATACTTATGCATCGAAACAAGAGATAAAACTTATCACATGCAGTTTGATGATGGGATGTTTTCTGGTCATGCTTAGGTAAAATAAAATATTATAATTCAGAAATGGATATTGAAGGGAAAACTAAAAGCAGCCTTTGCAAAAGCCATGTATACCTTGTGATGTTATTATGTCAGATGGCATGAAGAGAATTTAAAGATGAAAGAAAAATACATAAACTTCAGATCTAATCCCATTGATCCAGTCATTGTAGTCATGAGAAAAGTACAATCATATGTGATATCTCATCAAAAGCTTATGGTGGAGTATATGAATATAAACAGGTGGATAACAAATAGAAAACACGAATCGTTTACTTTAGGGAAATGAATTCAGGTGAATGATATTTTAAGGTAAATGACTAGAAGTGTCTGACATGCATTATTATGTCTTTTGTTTCAATTAGATACTACTCCAAGGATTTAATTTCACCGAAAATCTGTGACATGAATAAGGAATGGTTCAGGTTTCAACTCAGGTTTGATGAGAGCAATAGGTGATGAACCATAATCATGAATTCCATTGAGAAAATTCACACATGTACAAATGAACTACATAAAACATGATGATGAACAAAGGTAAGATACATTTCATATGTCCACAAATCTAGGACCAGCAAGACCAAGGAGTTCCATATTCATCCGTCAATGGTATCTTTTATTAAAAGCAACCACTTTTTAATTATTCCCCCTCTGCTTAAATTCTAGTGCAAAAAGATATTCCTACAATATACAATCATTTTTTACTAACCATTCATGCCTGCAAAATCCAAGAACCATGAATTAGTTAATGAGGGAACTTTAGAACATGAGATCATTCCTTATGTAATCACGTTGCTTGTTACACAACAAAGAATAACCATCGTGGTAACACCACTATATGCTAGAGTAGTACTAAACATTGTCCATGGTACCATGTGACCATGTTCGTTGATATAGATAGTATCGCTGAAGAACAACATGCAAGTCCTAATGTTAGGGTTCTACATATGTGATAAATTCATGACGAGGACAACTACTAAAACTCAGCCATATAAATTCATGAAACACGATTGGTATTCAGAGCAAGGTCATCCCGAAAATCTATAACCCTACGAACCAAAATCCTCAAACCCTAGAACCCGAAGGAAGAGGCTCTTATTCATGAGAAGATCGCTTTTTGGGAGTAGGACATTGGATGTGAATCATACTATAATGGTTGGGATGAAGCCGTTGCTCAATGCACAAAGAGTTTTCACCCTTTTTGCTGACATCGATCCGTTAAAGTTTCCTCTAGGCATGCGACTATTTTAATCCATGATAGAACAAGTGTTAGGGGATGTGACAAGGCATCATCTGAAATCGGGTACAAACAATAGATCCGTGGAGCGATATAAATACCTAGTTGCCACGACCTCGTGACAACGAAGCTAACCAAAACATACCTTAACAAAAAAATCCACACAAAAATGGACACCCTTCAAACTCTACCATTTGAGGGCAACAATAACGAAACATATGCCGATACCATCATCATTTCGACCACCCTGTCATGACCGGTCCGGCTATCCCTACCACCGATGTCCGGACCATCTGTACCGTCATCCACGTGGAGCATCTCTCTAGTCCATTTTTCTAAGAACACGACGACTTTAGCATGCATGGTATATCAAGTGCATGTTTATACTGTCTGCTTATATTGTTTGTTTACTGCTTTACTATTCATGCTGCAAGTTTTATCAAGTTTCAGTATGTTTTGGGAATCTATATCCAATATATACGTAATGAAATTGTCCGAAGGATATAGCATGCATGCTAGAATCACATTTCTCATTTTTTAAAAGATCCCTCTAGTCCATTTTAGTTATGTTGTGGTTTATTGGATCGGGTTACCGTGGGTGTGTTTGGACCGTAGCCAAAATGTACCCTACCAATATTTTGGTCATGACTGGTATGCCAATACTTCACTACCAACTCTAGTTTAATTTTTTAGCCAATGTTTCTCTCTTGTAGGCTAGCAAAGACGCAATTAAAATTTTTGCTAGCCAAATATTTGGTGGTTAATATTGGACACAAACACACCCTCTATTCATAAGAAAAAACAATATCGGGGTAACCGTCATTTTTTTCCTTCGAAATTACAGGTCCAACTGCAATCTACAGTATTTTTCCTCGAGCCGAATCCATTTATATAGGCCAACAATACATGTATTCGACACAATCCTACACCTCCTCCACTCCCGAAACGTTTTTCCGCTCGCTCTGACCGCTGGACTCTGCTCCGAAACGAAACCCCAAACCCTACCTCCCATTACCTCTCCCTGCGGCTGGCGGCGCGGCAAAACTAGGGCAGCAGCGGCGGCGGCGGCTCGACCTAGGACATCGGCGGCGCGACAGGTAGGATCCCTCTCTCCTTTCCCTCTCCACCCGCGTCATATTCCTCTTCCCTCTGTCATCTCTTTGTCCCCGCATCAGGCGCGCGGCCGACGACCAGGCTCGATCCGGCGACCAGTAGCTTCACGGCAGCACCTTTCTTCTTCGACCTGGTTTTCCTCCCCGAAATCTGAGGTGATTCCCCCCATAAATCCTACTAGTATATTTGGTGATTTGCCCCTAAATAGCAAGTTATTTGCATGTTGATATCTCCCCTGATTCCTAATGTTTGGAGAGGGTATGTGCTTGTTGACTTGTGCTTGTTCAATCCTTCTATATATTGCCAAGTGACGAGAGGGGTATGCTGAGAATGGAGTATACGGATAATAAAATATGGAAGAATGATACAGCTTGTAAACATGCTTTGGCTTGGAGACATGTTACACATGTCTATCAAGAAGCAATTTGCTATGTTTTTTAACACGACAATCTTAGGAATAGGTTGGTTGGTGGCAGCTTTGGTGTAGGTTCAATGAATTTGTTACCCGTTATTTCAAGAGTCTTCTATGCCATTGGTGAGCTACAAGATGATCTTATTTTATTGTTGGATACTCCTACCAAATAGTCTACCACCGCAAATCTCTCCTAATACTAATAGACCGTGCCCTGCATCTACTGCCGTGCTGTACCTTATCGGCACTGTCAATTGCTCAATACCGCCTGCCGACGTCCCAATCCCATGCCTTGCTGCACCCCCTCCCAAAACACCCGCTTCTCACGCACAGTCACTGCCATTGCTGTTCCTGTTCTTCCTTGTCGATCGGGACATCACATTCCTGGTGGTTTCACCACATCTGCAGCTTTTGCTAATATGTTTTGAGTTATGAGATTGTTTTCTCTAGGGATTAGTTATCGCACTGACCTTTCACATTTTCTGGGTGTGCCGTTACATGCTCAGCATACCATGTAGATCCGCATAATAGAGTTAGACCTAGATGCTATTTTCGTGGTTCATGCCACTAGACTTTTTGTTGTAATGTTTAGAGTATATTGAATTTTGTTGTCCCTTTTTTTTCTTATTCTGGACAGAGGCTTGGGTTCCATACTTCCTAGAAGCTGCATTAGTATTTGTGGTTAGCATTTGTTTGATGTCAAAGAAAATTGTTAATGGTTGAAACTTGATTCTGACTTTTAGGTTCTCTCAATGTTGCTGCCATTTGTCTTGATGATCTTCTGCACCAATTGTCCCTTTTCTAAATCATCATTCTTTTAATACTGCTACCTTTGTATATAAGCATTGATGTATAGTTTTCTTTCAGCAATGGCAACGCAAGCAGGAACCCCTGCCACTAGCTTAAGTCCCCAAGTGGTAGGTCTTTCTCTCATGTGAACATGCTATTACATGCGATAAATACTAGTTTTCACTCGCATCTTTTCTTGTATAGATTTGTTCTGTATTTGTTGAGCAATACTACCACATTCTACACGAGACACCAGACCAGGCGCATAAGTTTTATCAAGATAAAAGTAGGATCGCCCGGGCAGGTTCTGATGGACTCATGGAATACGTAACAACATTGCCTGTAAGTTCTACGGACTTTTTTTTGCTACAACTTGTATGGCCTTCTACTATTTCTGATTATTTACACCTGTATTTGAACAGGAGATCAACAAGAAAATTTTGTCTATGGACTTCAGCAAATACTTGACAGAGATAGAGACTGCAGATGCACTGTTGTCTCACAATGATGGTGTTCTCATTGTTGTTACTGGATCATTAACCATGTCTGATGGCGTTTGCCAAAGATTTACACAGACGTTCTTCCTTGCACCACAAGAAACTGGTGGCTATTTTGTCCTTAATGATATTTTAAGGTTGATAGCAGAAAGGAATCAAGGAAATGAAAGAACTCTGAAGGATGGGCCTGTTGCTCAGTCAGGTTGAGTATATTTTGCATTTCTTCTAAATTGACTGTAACCCCATGTGTACTGACATTTTCAACAGTAGCAGATCCTACTCCAGCTGTGGTAGCGGAGCGTATGACCACTGACCTTGTTGCGGATGTGCAAGTTCCGAACTCCACTATCAATGGCACAACTGTTGAAAATAACCTCATTGCTAATGGAACTGTTGAAAATAATGTCGAGCCACCTGTGAAGGTGACCAAAGAGGATCCGAAAAAGATTTCTGTTGCTGCTTCTCCCCCTCCAGCTCAGAGGGATATTCCAAAAAAGACCCATGTTGCTGCTTCCCCACCTCCTCCCCCTCCAGCTCAGAAAGATGTCACTAAGAAGACTTACGCATCAATCGTACGTTCTCTATTTCTATGTTATTTTGCAGTAGTCTCTTATTGCCATGTTCATAATGTAATTCTGAAGTGAAGCGCTTATTGCTTTTGCGAACTTCTTTTGACACTAGCTTTTGTAGATTGTATTGAGTTTCTTTCTAATTGGTGACCTGCAGGTGAAAGTCATGAAGGAGGGCCCACTAACTCCAGTTGTGAAATCTAAGCCATCTCCTAAACCTGTGACCAAACCTGTGGCCAAGACTGTTGAAGTTCCAGAAAAATCTTCTGTGAAGCCTTCACAGGCTGCTGAAACCACTCCAGCTGCCACGAGTGCTACTACCAAGAACAGAACTTCTCATGATGGTTGGTTATGGTATAGTTTATCATACACAGTCCTTTTGGCATTGATAGCTTTGATAACGCTATTTTACCCTGCAGAACAAGGGTATTCTATTTTCGTCAAGAGTTTGCCTTCCAATTCGAATGTTCAAATGGTTGAAGAAGAGTTTAAGAAATTCGGTGCAATCAAGCCTGGTGGCATCCAAGTTAGGAACAACAAGGTTAGTTGTAACAGTTGGTTTTGGCTACAGCCGTGCTGTTTGTCTCACATTATTACCTTAATTGCTGCAGATTGATCAATACTGCTTTGGCTTTGTTGAATTTGAATCCCAACAATCTATGGAAGCAGCAATTCAGGTTGGCCTATAATGGACAGAATGTCTTTTTAGAATATCTGTGTGGAGATGATGTAATCATCATATCTTTGTTGTGATGTAGGCTTCTCCGCTATTTATAAATGAGACTGAAGTGCGTATTGAGCAGAAGCGAACCAGTACGCGAGGTAGGCAGCCTTCCTAGTGTTAAATTAGTCTATGCGGAGTATTCACAAGAAAACAAAACCCTGTTGTTGGAACGCTTCCCATGAGTCGCTTGGAGGTTCATTTTGTGTTGGTTTTCAAGATGCTGTCTTTCGATTTTTGTCAGCTGATTGCAGCATCTGTAACGAGATATATTAAACTTGAATTTTTTTCGCAGTTGTGAACGGTATCGTCTTCAATGCTGGCGGAGGTGGCCGCTTTCAATACGGGAGGGGTCACCGCGGCGGAGGGCGTGGAAACGGCTACCCGAACAACAACGCAGGCTACCGTGGCGTTGATAACTTCAACAGCATGAGGGACGAGAACGGTGCCGACTTCAGCAGGAGGGACGACGGCGAGACCTACAACAGGAGGAACGACTCGCGGAACCGGAACGAGTTCTCAGGAGGAGGCCGCGGCGGGCGAGGGCCGCCGCCGCCCCAGGGGAACGGCTACCACCACCACCACAACGGGAATGGCTACCATCAGCAGCCGCGGCCCTTCCCGAACGAGAACGGGAGGTTCCCCCGTGGCCCGAAGCAATCACCGGTTGGCGTGTAGAGGGGCCAGCAGGGGAGTCCGGTCTAGAGGATGGTTAGGAGATCAAATTCTTTTAGCAGTCCGCTATGAAGTTTAGCGCTGCTTGGTTGGTGTATGGTAGGCGAATGGATTTTGTGGTGATGAACATCAATTGGTTGGTCGGTGATGCGGAGATTGAATTGTGTATCGGTTGGAACGTGAACTCCAGTCTGGGAAATGCAGGATGTATTCATGTTGGTATCTCTGTTGTTTTTTGATGTTGCCGTTCTTATTTGAATCGAAGCTTGGCCCTGAGAACAAGCGTTCTCTGGAAGCAAGCGTCACTCACTGGCGTATGTAATTTTCTTTTCCATAAACCTTGTTTCTGAAACTGGATCCTGCTGACCCTACTCATTTCGTCGTCATATAGATGCAGAGATAATTTTACCAAACGAAATGGATAATACAGGAGAGTATTTACCCAGAAAACAAAATAAACCAAGATTAGGGGATGATGATGCGCAGTAACTAACTAATTTTATCAGCATTGCTCTTATTTCTACTGTAAAAAAAAATAGCGGCATTGCTAGTACACATAGATTCTCCGCCGCCCTTTCTCCTCTTCCCAGCGCTCCAACCCATATTCCCACCGTCCCCCCCGGTTGCTTCCAGGGACAGCAAGAGGGGAGCTCGTCGGAGGACGGGAGGCGAGGATGGTGGACGTGTCGCGCGTGCAGAAGGAGCTCACGGAGTGCAACCGGGACTCGGACGTCTCCGGCGTCTCCATCGGGCTCCACGACGGGGGCGCCACCATCACCCACCTCATCGGCACCATCGCCGGGCCCCTCGATACCCCCTACCAGGGCGGCACCTTCCGCATCGACATCCGCCTCCCAGGTGACCGACCACCCCGTCTTCCTCTCCCCTTTGCGCACGTTCCTGTGGGAGATTCCGTTCCGTCCCCCCCCCCCCCGCCCCCCTCCGCTTCGGGATTCGGCAGCGATCGGGGCGACGGGTTCGGCCGCGGCCTCGCGCGGCACGGTAGATTGGTCGCTGCGTCGCCCGATTCTTCTGCGAGAGGTTGATTAGGCTACGTGGTGGGTAGGATTTTGTGCGCGCCCTAGATCGTTCCAGATTAGGATCCAATTGGGCAAGTTAGCACTTATTACGAGCCTATCGAAGCAAGCTGTGTCCGAGCCTCTACAGATTTATAGCACTCCTACTTCAGGTCCCAACTCTGCAGATGCACACACCCAATTCAGTGTGTGTTCCGCCTCATGTGTTCTAGAATACTACTAGTCATAGGGCCCGAATTGCTGCCAAACATCCTGTCGCTGTGGTGAGAAGAATGATCCGTACCCAGCCAGTTACATAGATTGTGTGCATTCGTCATTTATTCCAGAATTGTGCCTCTCTGTAAGCAGGATGCCAGTTACATAGATTGTCTACATTCGTCATTTATTCCAGAATTGTGCCTCTCCGTGAGCAGGAGTTTGCGGGAAAAATGTTATTGTCGTGTAACTGAATTCTCTGTGGTCTTTGATTGGCAGGTGGCTATCCATTTGAGCCTCCGAAGATGCAGTTCATCACCAAAGTATGGTATGCAAGCTTGCCTTCTCCCTGTGGTTTGTTGTTTGTATTCCCCTCTTTGTATAAGGCTGCCTTCGTGAAGGAGGATCTCAGTGTTCCTTACATATAGGATTCCATTACTTGAAGGCTCAGAGCTAACCATTGCAAATAATTGGCATGGATTTCATGTTATTTATATTTGTTCTTGACCAAATATGGTCATTAGCAGTAGTACATTGTAGATCAAATGAATGCAACAGTTAAAAGAATGTGCTGTTTCGGTAGTCTTAATTCTTTAAGGTATTGCCATGAGTTTACTCTTCAAATGTGTGTGTGTGTGGGAGGGGGCATCCAATCTTCAAATGTATATTGTTACCTACCCAATGTTCTCGTATTTGAGAAAGAGGATCTCAATGTTCCTTCCTTATATGTAGGAATCCGTTACTTTGAACTAACCAATTGCCAACAATTGATATGGATTTTTTTATTTTATATAGTTGTTGTTGAATCAAATATGGGCATTAACAGTAGGACATTGTAGATCAAATGAATATAGCAAGTAAAAAAAAATCTGCTGTTTCAGTGTTGGTATAGTCTTAACTCTTAAGGCATCGAAATGAGTTTACTCATCAAACGGGAGTGAGCCATCCAATCTTGAAATGTATATTGTTACCTATCCAATGTTCTTATATTCTTGAGGTATTGCAATGAATTAACCACTGCTTCCTGACTATCTCTAACCTACGTTGAAGGCACCCGAATATTAGCAGCCAAAATGGAGCAATTTGCTTGGACATACTGAAAGATCAGTGGAGCCCAGCACTTACCTTGAAGACGGCGTTGCTATCCCTTCAAGCTCTGCTTTCTACTCCTGCCCCTGATGATCCTCAGGATGCTGTTGTTGCACAACAGGTATGAATTGGGTCTTTATTATTTAGTTCCATGGTTTAATGCACCACTTTTGCCCTGGGAGCTACTATAAATTGGGAGTTAAAATGAGATTTCCTCTTCCTGTGGCAATCCTCTAACCATTGAGTCAGGCATCTCTTTCTCCTTAAGTTTAGTTGTTTATTTGTGGTAGAATAGCACCAAAGAGTGTTACAGTACCGTTGAATCTTTTTTCTTTTTGCATTGTAGCATTCACTAAATGAGCTCTGTACTAGTACCTGTGACAACTGGCAGTGTTATAGACTTCTACTCCTCATGTTTTGTCTGGGATACTGCACATTTAACCTTCCTATTCTTGTGGGAATGTTTGTGGTTGGTTTACATAACTGCTGTCACCATTGCAGCTGATTTTTAAGGTTTAAGAGCATTCAATACCAAGTATGCTGCATGCTCGTGTATAGTTGGAGCTAGACGACAGCCTAGGGTGTATAGTAGTTCTGGTTAGTAAGCACACTTTTCAGCAGTAAGTACTCAATCTACTCTGTGTATGCCATGTAATTGATAATATACAAATAGTTTCAGAATATGATGTTTACTAATCAACTCAAGGAAGGTGCAACAATTTACCAGATTATCTAGTAACCTAACCTGGACGGTAATGGAGGATCGCCGGCGCTAATAAAAGAATTACACATGTTGTCCTCTTATAGTGAGTAAAAGCTGGAGGTTATCAGCAATGGACTGAGTTGGGTGCTTTGTTTTGAAGTGCACCGTATTGTTGGCTAGTTACTTGGTTAGTCAGTGTAAGTAGGTCCACAGTCTAGAAATGACCGTATTTATGCTCCATCGTGGTCCTGACCTAGTCCCTTCTGGAGTTCTGTTCTAGCATTCCAGTGACGCGAGGCACAAGCATAATGTCTGAAGTTTCACTGTGATGCATTCATGAACTCGATAACCTAGAAATACCTATGGATTCAGGACAATGGTCTTAACTGTCAGGTTAACTAACTTACTGTTGCAGACCGTTTTCCACTAATAGCTTTTCTTGTCATCTGTTTTTGCAGTATCTGCGTGACAAATCCACATTCGTCAACACTGCTCGCTATTGGACCGAGGCATATGCAAAGAGTGACTCCACCGGCATGGAAGAAAAGGTACTGTTATCAAACCGTGTATCATGGCATTGGCTGTAGTAAAAGCTTTGGATTCTCAGAAACCCTTGGTTTATGCAAAGCGCAGGTGCAGAAGCTGGTTGAGATGGGCTTCCCCGAGGACATGGTGAGAAGTGCCCTGAAGAGTGTCAACGGCGACGAGAACATGGCCCTCGAAAAGCTCTGCTCCGGCTGAAAGCCCTGTCCTCTACTAGAACTGTAAATTGCGTGCCCATTCATCATCATTATGAAACAAACTATTCTAGGTAATGCTCATGTTATGCCGTTTCAGTGTGGTCTCTAGGGCACTATATATAGGGGGATTGAACCATGGAACTGAACTTAAGACTACCTATATGATAACTTGACAGTTCGTCTCCTTCTCTTTCTCGTGGTTTTCTTTCGTTCCATCCGTGGCCCTGAATTAGCAGGGTTCGTGTCGGGTTTTCGCCCATGCAAAGCCCATTTATATCTGGTTTTGTGACAGTCACATGATCTGAATGATGATGGGCTGGGTCCTGGAAAGCCTGGTTATCCAGTGATTGATTGAAGCGAGATTGTAACGTCGAAATGCATTTGCAAGCTGGACTATCAGTGTCACACCTGCAGGAAATGGCTGGGGCGCGATTAGAGCATATCCATCAGACTGAAGGGAAGGCGCCCGGATTGAACTCAATGATTAAGACAATCCGGAGGGAATGCACCAGATTCAGCTCAATGATTAAGACAATCCGAAGAGAAGGCGCCCGGATTCAGCTCAATAATTAAGACATTATTATGACGAAGATGATGATCTTTTGCTGTGGAGTAGACAAATGTCCTGGCTGCTCATTAACTATGACTACTTGACAATGATGGAGGCATCATTATCGCCGCCACCGCCAGTATTAGTAGTAATAGGTACTCCCTCGTTTCAAGGCTTAAGGCGTCTTTGTTTTGCGTGTTTTTTCTTTGACCAAGAATTACTCTAAATACGTAAAGAGTTTTGGTATGAAACTAGTATCACTAGAAGTATTTTTCAATACAAATCCAATGGTACTAATTATGTACAATATAATCAAGATTTTGTTGCTCAATTCTTTTGGTCAAACTTTGCTTTAGAAAACGTGTGCGCCTTAAGCCCTGAAACGGAGGTAGTACTGGAAATCCATAATCTTGTTTCTATACCAAAAAACAAGATACTCCAGTACTATATTCTCAGGTCAAAATTGGGGACGCATGCATCGAAGAAGTCAAACCCTGTATTCTACTCTTGGCACCAAGAACCGTTCAACTTCAACATACGCAATTCAGCCGTCACCTACTCACCTGTCTAGTATCTACAGCTCATTGCCCATCTCAATATAAGAGAAGAAGAAAAAAAATACACAGTATAGTATGAAAGTTTCTTACACGTACACGCAACAAATATAATGGTACTGTATCTAAGATTATCCTCGGGTCAGTGCGAGATGCCTAACGGCAACTACACGCCATCGATTGGAATTGGGAGAGAAAAAGGGTTCGGAGCATTAGCCAGCTAGCTAGCACCACTTTTATGTCATTCACACACCGCGCCTAGCCGTGTTGAACAGCTCGAGTAGATAGACCCTCCAACCTACCAAACCTCACACACGTCCTCGTCAAGTTTTAAGACCGTTTTGCCTGTTTGACCCCCAAAGCAAGCCATGAATTAATGGGGGGCAAGCAACAGTTTTGCCATTAGGCTGGTCTTAGTGGGAGTATCATAGCTAATATCATGTATGTCATGTTGACAAAAATCTAATGTGACATAACAATTAATGAAGAAAGAGATGGTTATCATAGATAGATACCGTATTATAGCACGTAAAACTAGAAAATCCTCATACAAGTAATTTTTTTACACATTTTTTTATTAATAGGTTCTACAAATAATTAAATATAGTCTAGTATGATACTACCATATGATACCACGCACTATGAAGATAGTATCATACACTAGTATCATATGCATGACTAGTAGTATGATACTACCACTAAACCAGCCTTAGTGATTTGCCTTGATTTTTTAGTGCAGAGTTGCCTGACTCACCTTGCTCCAAAGTCCAAGTCAAAAAATGTTTGTTGTGAGAAAGCAATTTTTATGACCACCGTGGATTCCTTCTAGTAAGAGCATCTACATCGAGGAAGAATGTAGGTTGGTGGTAAAATAGCCCATGTAATGTGTGGAAACCCCAAAGAGAGTCAGGTCTATGTGTGTTCAGAACTTCAATTTCTTACTTTAAAAAAACTCTGAAAAATACAAGAACATATGGTTGTCTACCATGTTCATATAAATTGTAATGAAATTATATTTTTACATACGTTTTGCGCAAAAATAATAAATGAGAAGACTGAAAATGATTTTTAATACTCCTACCTATTTATACCCACATTTTAAAGACATTTTGCCTAAAATACGACCTATTTTTCAACAAAGTTTTACACGTTCATAGAAATCATCTATAAGTATTTGTGTAAAAACATTCTGATTTTTAAACTCTTAAATACGCATTTTATTTTTTTGAAAATTTCAGGTTACATGTAGCATGGGTGTCCTATGTCCGAGCTCATGCTCTCGAGTTTTCTTCGCCAAAAGGGAAGAGTAAAACTTAAATACGGCGGAGCACAAAAGAAATATCGTCAACTCTGGAAATCATATTTTTTGTAGAGTCTGGCTCAGCTCTAGTGTATTCTCCTTTCTTCGGTCTTGTACAATCATATAGAGACCCTCCTTTTCACTCCACGAACTCTAGCACGTATCAAGACGGGATCGAGATATACCAATCTTATCTTGTTGTACCCATAGCCCAAGCAACAATAATACACCAACTGCTCATATCCTCACTTCACTTGCCATGAAGGTGACGTCCACCCATGGCGATATGGCCACCTCGATCGCCATTGTATCAGAGTTTCAACAAAAGGTTGTTTTGGGTTCTTGGTGTGGCGAGACTTTTTGGTGGTGCTGTCATTGGCACTGCCATTACGGTGCGTGTACGGCCATGCTAGCTTTTAGCCAGACATTCCCATGGTGGTTGGTTTGGCCAGTCCTGAGTCCTGTATGGGACGGTGGTGGTATCACCTCGAGTCAAAACCCTTGCGTGTACCAGTCGGTGCATGACCGATTTTTTCAGAGGGCAGTTGGCCATTCCTAGACCATGATCAAACCTAGCTAGGACCTATAGGTGTGCATACCGAGGCAGCAGCGGCCTCCAAAAATGGTTGGCTCCTTTTTGAAAAAAGTGTTTGGGGAATCTATCACCGGATGCCACACCAACATTCTTTTGTTTTTCTTTTCTTAATACAATTGAGAAATGGCTATTTCTATGTTGCCGCTAGCAATCATACGATAGAAGCTTTGGATCTGTGAAAGTATAAAAAGGATGCAAATGATAAGCCACTGGGCTATCAAAATGAGCAGAGAAAATCTACCGGGACTGTTGCAAGCAAAATGCCAGTCTAGACCATACTGTTTATCAAGCCCAAAGGATGAAATTCTTAGTTATTTCCGCCTTCACAATTCTCACATAGGCACTCTGGACACATGTTAAGTGCAATTACACACAAAAGAAAGGATGCCAATACTGTTTTATGGAGCGGACCAGTCAGAAGTTGCAACATCACAACGTGAGATCTGACAGTTGCAAAAGTAACACACCACCAAAAAACGACTTCAAACTCCAAAGTAGAGCAGTCTACTTTTTAGACGTCACCACAAATTTCTTTTTACTGAACATGTTACCACAAGTTAGTATATATATGAGACATAATGGGCCCGTTCTCCTCCCTCTTCTCCTCCCTGCAAAGACGGTTAAGGTTTCGTCGCCTCCTGAGTCCTATCGCCGCCGCCGCCGATCTGGCTCGTTTCTATGGTCTTCGGGTTATGGAGACGGGGTGGATCTAGGCCCCTTCTAGCGGGAGGGCACCGTTTTCTTTCTCTTTAGGGTTCAAGTTTGGTGGGGCGACGCTCGGGTGGTGGTCCCGTCGTTTTTTCCAATATGGTCTCCCTGGCTTTAGCCTCATCTCGACGGCGACATCGAGGAGCTTGTGGATGTGGTGTGTTTCCCGAGAACTTTTTTTTTGGCTCTGGGGATCTTCGGATCATCAAGAAGTTCCATCGACGGTTTATTCTTTTTTTCGTGTTCCGAATGTTTGTGATCTTTTTGACCCGTTTGGGGACTTCGCGTCGGCAACCAACAACCGGCCGGTACAAGGAGAAGCAGCATAGGCGACGCACAGTCGACACGGTTTAGAGGTTGAAGATGAAGGGCATCTCAAGAAAGTCGATGGCTCTTCGATGGTCTCTGACGCGATAAAGAGAAAAAACATGGAGGGTGACAGGGTGTGATTTGTGCCTCAACGAAACAGATTCTTTCATGTCTCAGTTTCTCGATCGTTCCTCTCACGCGTTCCCGCCACCTCGTGTTGTGTAGGTCAAGATCCAAGCAGGTAACCCCTAGCTAGCCGAGGTGCCAGGGTAGGCACCGCTCGCTTGATTGCTCACCTCGTTTCGCTTTCGATGTATCCCGTCATAAGAATTCAGTGATATGATTAACTCGGTCTAAGCGGCTGTACCCTAATTTTATTAGTGCGTAATGTCGGGCCATTAAGACCTAACTGCGATTAGAAGCCTAATAAACATCATACTATCACTAGTAGAAAACAGGCCATCCGTTCGTGCCCCCTCGGAGCATTAGTCCCGGTTGCGCCACGAACCGGGACTAATGCTGGCACGCGTCCCGATTCGAGCGGGCACGGAGCCCGGAGGCATGCATCCCGGTTGGTAAGGGGGCATACGTCCCGGTTTGTAACACAAACTGGGACTAAAGGTTGGGCGTCAGCCACGTGGCGTGGCACACACCTTTAGTCCGGGTTTGTGTTACAAACCGGGACGTATGCTCTCGCCCTCTATAAAGGCAACGCCCCAGCCCTCTGCCTTCACTCTGTTTTTTCTTGGTGGAAGGTGTGAGGGGTGTGCTAGTTTTTTCCCCTATGCATGCATTCAAGGTGTTTGATGAAATGTTTGAGTGAATGATCCCGTTCAATTTCTCATAAAACAAAAATATAGAAGGTGTCCGAGACGCACTTGAGCTTTCTCCTCTTTATTTTCCTCGATCGAGGTTAGCAATCTTATCTTTTCTCTGTCATTGATACAATGCATGTGTCGATGTGAATTGGTCATTTTACTATTTATGATGTCACAAATCGGGACTAAAGGTTGGGCGTCAGCCATGTGGCGTGGCACACACCTTTAGTCCCGGTTTGTGTTACAAACCGGGACGTATGCTCTCGCCCTCTATAAAGGCAACGCCCCAGCCCTCTGCCTTCACTCTGTTTTTTCTTGGTTGAAGGTGTGAGGGGTGTGCTAGTTTTTTCCCTATGCATGCATTCAAGGTGTTTGATGAAATGTTTGAGTGAACGATCCCGTTCAATTTCTCATAAAACAAAAATATAGAAGGTGTCCGAGACGCACTTGAGCTTTCTCCTCTTTATTTTCCTCGATCGAGGTTAGCAATCTTATCTTTTCTCTGTCATTGATACAATGCATGTGTCGATGTGAATTGGTCATTTCACTATTTATGATGTCCTGTTTTTTTGATAAACTTACTTATATGATGCAGATGAACGGTCGGGAATGGATGTACGGTGACGCCACCGTGGCGTATATATGAAAGGCGTGGATAAATTTATCGATGGCTACGGCAAACAAAGAGAATGGTTTTATCGTTGTCCATGTGTTCAATGTCGGAACAACAAGGAGTACTCTTCCTCGAAAATCATTCGGCCACCGATTATGAAAGGTTTCATGCCCAACTATAATTGCTGGACCAAGCACGAGGAAAGAGGGGTTATGATGGAAGATGGTGAAGAAGAATATGATGATAACGACTATCATCATATGTTTCCTGAATACAGTGATACTTCAATGGAAGACAATGGAGAGGAAGGAGGTGAAGAACGGGCATCAGATGAGCGGTGATGAACTTGGTAGGGTCATTTCGATGCAAAGCGAGGTGGAAACAGAAAATGAGAAGTTGAAGTTAGAGAGCATGTTAGAAGATCACAAGAAATTGTTGTACCCAAATTATGAAGATGGCAGCACAAAGCTCGGTACCACACTGGAATTGTTGCGATGAAAGGCAGAGTGTGGTCTAACTGACTCCTCATTTGAAAAGATGCTGAAAATAATGAAGCCGGAGTTTCCAAAACATAACGAACTTCCCGAGAGTACCTACGAAGCAAAGAAGACTCTTTGTCCTCTAGGATTAGATGTGCAAAAGATACATGCATGCATTAATGACTGCGTCCTCTACCACGGTAAGGAGTATGAGAATTTAGATAAATGCCCGGTATGCAATGCATTGCGGTATAAAATCAGACGAGATGACCCTGGTGATGTTGAGGGAGAGCCCCTCCGGAAGAGGGTTCCTGCTAAGGTTATGTGGTATGCTTCTATAATACCAAGGTTGAAACGCATGTTCAGAAACAAAGAGCATGCCAGGTTGTTGCGATGACACAAAGAAGACCGTAAGAAAGACGGGAAGTTGAGACACCCTGCTGATGGGTCATAGTGGAGAAAAAACGAGAGACTTCCTGCACTTTGCGGTGGCGCAAGGAACTTATGGTTTGGTCTAAAATGCGGATGACATGAATCCTTTTGGGGAGCAGAGCTGCGATCACTGACTGGCCCGTGACTCTATGTATCTATAACCTGCCTCCTTGGTTGTGCATGAAGCGTAAGTTCATTATGATGCCAGTGCTCATCCAAGGCCCGAAGCAACCAGGCAATGATATTGATGTGTACCTTAGGCCATTAGTTGAAGAATTCTTACAGTTGTGGGGCAAACCAGGTGTACGTGCGTGGGATGAGAACAAACATGAGCCATTTGATCTACGAGGGTTGTTATTCGTAACCATCAATGATTGGCCTGCTCTTAGTAACCTTTCAGGACAGACAAACAAGGGATATAAGGCATGCACACACTGTTTAGATAAGACTGAAGGTACATATTTGCATAAATGCAAGAAGGTTGTGTACCTGGCGAATCGACGATTTCTTCTGACCAATCATCCCGTAAGAAAGAAAGGCAAGCATTTCAAAGGTGAGGCAGATCACCGGAAGAAGCCTGAACTCCCTGCTGGTGATGATGTATTTGGTATGGTCAAGGACATAGAAGTAATCTTTGGAAAGGGTCCCGGCGGTCAATCAGTTCTGAACGACGTCGCTACAGGACACACACCCATGTGGAAGAAGAAATCTATATTTTGGGAGCTGCCATATTGGAAAGTCCTGCGTGTCCGCTCTTCAATCGACGTGATGCACGTGAAGAATAATCTTTGCGTGAACCTGCTAGGATTCCTAGGCGTGTATGGAAAGACAAAAGATACACCAGAAGCACGGGAGGACCAACAAATTATGAAAGACCCAAAGAACATGCATACACAGAACAAGACGGATAAAGGGCGTCACTTAAGTCGTGCCAGCTATGCTTTTACCAAAGCAGAGAAGGAAATCTTTTTTGAAGTCCTTTACAGTATCAAGGTGCCGTCGGGCTTCTCATCTAATATAAATGGGATAATAAATATGGCAGAGAAAAAGTTCCAAAACCTGAAGTCTCATGACTGTCACGTGATTATGACACAATTGCTTTCGATTGCATTGAGGGGGCTTCTATCGGAAAATGTTCGAGTACCCATTGTGAAGCTGTGTGCATTCCTCAATGCAATATCTCAAAAGGTAATCAATCCAGATATTCTGCCAAGGTTACAGAAGGATGTGGTACAATGTCTTGTTAGTTTTGAATTATTGTTCCCATCATCCTTCTTCAATATTATGACGCATCTCCTGGTTCACCTAGTGGAAGAGAATGCCATTCTCGGTCCGGTATTTATGCATAATATGTTCCCCTTTGAGAGGTTCATGGGAGTCTTAAAGAAATATGTTCATAACCGTGCTAGACCAGAAGGAAGCATCTCCAAGGGATATGGAACATAGGAGGTCATTGAGTTTTGTGTTGACTTTATTCCTGACCTTAAGACGATTGATGTTTCTGACTCGCGGCATGAGGGAATACTAAGTGGAAAAGGCACGCTGGGAAAGAAAGCAATTATATGTAGGGACGGGGATTCTTTCACTAAATCACACTACACAGTTCTACATAATTCCACCTTGGCAGCTCCGTATATCGAGGAACACAAGAATATTGTACGCTCCAAAAACCCGGGGAATCCTGAATCATGGATTACAGATGAACACATGAAGTCTTTCGGTGGTTGGATGCGGACACATCTCTTGAATGACACCACCGTTGGAGATCAGCTATACTTGTTGGCCGCGTCACCATCTTCTACTGTATTGAATTTCCAAGGGTAGGAAATAAATGGGAATACATTCTACACGATCGCCCAAGATAAAAAGAGCACCAACCAAAATAGTGGTGTCCGCTTTGATGCAATAGACGAGAATAGACAAAAGGACACATATTATGGTTACATAGAGGAGATATGGGAACTAAACTATGGAGTCTCTTTTAAGGTCCCTTTGTTTCACTGCAAATGGGTCAACCTGAATGGGGAAGGGGTAAAGATAGACCAGTTGTACGGAATGACAATAGTGGATCTCAACAATCTTGGTTATAGAGATAAACCATTCGTCCTAGCCAATGATGTGTCTCAGGTTTTCTATGTGAAGGACATGTCCTCCAGGCCGAAAAAAGAAAAAATATGCAAACGAATACATCATATGATGAGCCAAAGCGTCACATAGTTCTTTCAGGGAAAAGAAACATCATGGGAATCAAGGACAAATGGACATGTCAAGATTATAATAAGTTTGATGAAATTCCGCCCTTCACAGTGAAAACTGACCCAACCATTCCGTTAAGTAAAGAAGATGCTCCATGGTTACGTCTGAAGCGATCATAAGGAAGGACATATGCCAAGAAGTTCATGCTCATATTATGTAACTCTAGTTCATGTCTTTCGCGGTTTGTGGCTTCACCGAAGGATATCTTCATGGTTTGTGGCTTGACCGGGACTATATATAGGGGGCCTTTAGTCGGTTTTGTAGTCTCGATTTTAATATTAATAAATGTCTTGAGTGTTAGTCCGTTTTGTGGCTGGACCGAACTATGAAGAAGTTGTCGATTCATACTTACCATTAAGATCGATCTCCAAAGCGTGCGGTCACATATTAGGAGTGCCTCTATGACAGTTTCTTGGAGATGCCGGAGGATCGATCCGCGGCATCTCCTGAAACTAGTCGTAGTGGTGTCCTGCTCTCGAAAACCATCTTGCAGCTTGTAACTTCTCTAACTAGATCAATACACACAGAGCTAACTAATTTCACATATTAGGAGTGCCTCTATGACCAGTTCTCGGAGATGCCGGAGGCTGGGATCCGTGCATCTCCTCAAACTGGCCGTAGTGGTGTCCTGCTCTCAAAACCATCTTGCAGCTTGTAACTTTTCTAACTAGATCAATACGCTGAGCTAACTAATTTCACATATTAGGAGTGCCTCTATGACCAGTTTCTTGGAGATGCCGAGGACTGGCCATTCGGCATCTCCCCGAACTGGCCGTAGTGGTGTCCTGCTCTCGAAAACCATCTTGGAGATGCCTCAAAATTGGAGGACTCGACTCACAAGGATGCCTATTTATAGTACAACCAGCTTGGCATAGTGTACACTTACGAAATAATGTACACTCACCCCTATTATTAGTGGACTCGTGTTTTGTCCCGGTTGGTGTCTCCAACCGACTAAAATTCATCTTTAGTCGGTTGGTGACACCATCCGGGACAAGGTACACGACGACATAATATCGACACTCACCCCTATCATTAGTGCTGCTGGCCCGACTGCCAAATCCTCAACGGGACTAAAGATGAACCTTTAGTATATTGAAAATCCGAACAATGAAAATCCTTCGCGTGGTGTCATATTATGTGACATAGTTGAAAGTAAAAATACCAGACTTGGTATATTGATCATGTCTCCAAAAAACCTTCACAAAATGACCTATCATGTTCGAGGTTTCATGGCTTTCGGTCCAAATGACCGATGTTATATGCTGAATCACGGCATAGTTTATGATGCTGTGACCATATTATGCATGCGTGTGGATATTGGTATGGAGAACAATGTTGCAGGAGGAAGTTTTCCTTTTTGTCGCACGGAAAAGCCCTTTTCCATTTTCCGAGCGCAAAAAATGGGTCGTTTTGTGAATTAACCACCAAAATGCCGTTTCAGAATGCTACCGTCCCATTTTCGTAAAATACTAGACCACCTTACATGGATTATCTCCCAACCGGGACATCTCAAACCTTTTCGTCCATCCCGGGTAAAAAGGACAAATGTGTGCCGAATCGGTAGGAAGTGGGTCCGGTTTGTACTACAGGTACATAATCTATCGCGTGTGATTTTTTGAAAAAATCATTTTTAGACTTGCAATATGTGGTTTTTTCAGAGATCCAATGCAAGTTCTAACGATGCTCGTCCCCTATCTTCATGCACGCCGGTTCGACCATAGTTAGAAATTCAGATAATTCAAAACGGGCATAATAAATTTAAAAAAATTCTGAACAATGAAAATCCTTCGCGTGGTGTCATATTATGTGACATAGTTGAAAGGAAAAATACCAGACTTGGTATATTGATCATGTCTCGAAAAAACCTTCACAAAATGACCTATCATGTTCGAGGTTTCATGGCTTTCGGTCCAAATGACCGATGTTATGTGCTGAATCACGACATAGTTTGTGATGCTGTGCCCATATTATGCATGCGTGTGGACATTGGTATGGAGAACAATGTTGCAGGACGAAGTTTTCCTTTTTGTCGCACAGAAAATCCCTTTTCCATTTTCCGAGCGCAAAAAACGGGTCGTTTTGTGAAGTAACCACCAAAATTCCGTTTTAGAATGCTACCGTCCAATTTTCCTAAAATACTAGACCACCTTACATGGACTATCTCCCAACCGGGTCATCTCAAACCTTTTCGTCCATCCCGGGTAAAAAGGACAAATGTCTACCGAATCGGTAGGAAGTGGGTCCGGTTTGTACTACAGGTACATAATCTATCGTCCGTGATTTTTTGAAAAAATCATTTCTAGACTTGCAATATGTGGTTTTTTCAGAGATCCAATGCAAGTTCTAACGATGCTCGTCCCCTATCTTCATGCACGCCGGTTCGACCATAGTTAGAAATTCAGATAATTCAAAACAGGCATAATAAATTTTAAAAAATCCGAACAATGAAAATACTTTGCGTGGTGTCATATTATGTGACATAGTTGAAAGGAAAAATACCAGACTTGGTATATTGATCATGTCTCGAAAAAACCTTCACAAAATGACCTATCATGTTCGAGGTTTTATGGCTTTCGGTCCAAATGACCGATGTTATGTGCTGAATCACGGCATAGTTTGTGATGCTGTGCCCATATTATGCATGCGTGTGGACATTGGTATGGAAAACAATGTTGCAGGAGGAAGTTTTCCTTTTTGTCGCACGGAAAAGCCCTTTTCTATTTTCGAAGCGCAAAAAACGGGTCGTTTTGTGAAGTAACCACCAAAATACCGTTTCAGAATGCTACTGTTCCATTTTCCTAAAATACTAGAACACCTTACATGGACTATCTCCCAACCGGGACATCTCAAACCTTTTCGTCCATCCCTGGTAAAAAGGACAAATGTCTGCCGAATCGGTAGGAAGTGGGTCCGGTTTGTACTACACGTGCATGATCTATCGCCCGTGATTTTTTGAAAAAATCATTTTTAGACTCGCAATATATGGTTTCTTCAGATATCCAATGCAAGTTCTTACGATGCTCGTCTCCTATCTTCATGCACGCCGGTTCGACCATAGTTAGAAATTCAGATAATTCAAAACGGGCATAATAAATTCAAAAAAATCTGAACAATGAAAATCCTTCGCGTGGTGTCATATTATGTGACATAGTTGAAAGGAAAAATACCAGACTTGGTATATTAATCATGTCTCAAAAAACCCTTCACAAAATGACCTATCATATTCGAGGTTTCATGGCTTTCGGTCCAAATGACCGATGTTATATGCTGAATCACGGCATAGTTTATGATGATGTGCCCATATTATGCATACGTATGGAAATTGGTATGGAGAACAATGTTGCAGGAGGAAGTTTTCCTTTTTGTCGCACAGAAAAGCCCTTTTCCATTTTCCGAGCGCAAAAAACGGGTCGTTTTGTGAAGTAACCACCAAAATGCCGTTTTAGAATGCTACCGTCCCATTTTCCTAAAATACTAGACCACCTTACATGGACTATCTCACAACCGGGACATCTCAAACCTTTTCGTCTATCCCGGGTAAAAAAGACAAATGTCTGCCGAATCGGTAGGAAGTGGGTCCGGTTTGTACTACATGTACATGATCTATCGCCCGTGATTTTTTGAAAAAATCATTTTTAGACTCGCAATATGTGGTTTCTTTAGAGATCCAATGCAAGTTCTAACGATGCTCGTCCCCTATCTTCATGCACGCCGGTTCGATCATAGTTAGAAATTCAGATAATTCAAAACGGGCATAATAAATTCAAAAAAAATCCGAACAATGAAAATCCTTCGCGTGGTGTCATATTATGTGACATAGTTGAAAGGAAAAATAACAGACTTGGTATATTGATCATGTCTCGAAAAAACCTTCACAAAATGATCTATCATGTTCGAGGTTTCATGGCTTTCAGTCCAAATGACCGATGTTATGTGCTGAATCACGGCATAGTTTGTGATGTTGTACCCATATTATGCATGCGTGTGGACATTGGTATGGAGAACAATGTTGTAGGAGGAAGTTTTCCTTTTTGTCGCACGGAAAAGCCTTTTTCCATTTTCCGAGCGCAAAAAACGGGTCGTTTTGTGAAGTAACCACCAAAATGCCGTTTTAGAATGCTACCGTCCCATTTTCCTAAAATACTAGACCACCTTACATGGAATATCTCCCAACCAGGACATCTCAAACCTTTTTGTCCATCCCGGGTAAAAAGGACAAATGTTTGTCGAATCGGCAGGAAGTGGGTCCGGTTTATACTACAGGTACATGATCTATCGCCCGTGATTTTTTGAAAAAAATCATTTTTAGACTCGCGGTATGTGGTTTCTTCAGAGATCCAATGCAAGTTCTAACGATGCTCGTCCCCTATCTTCATGCACGCCGGTTCGACCATAGTTAGAAATTCAGATAATTCAAAATGGGCATAATAAATTCAAAAAAAATCCGAACAATGAAAATCCTTTGTGTGGTGTCATATTATGTGACATAGTTGAAAGGAAAAATACCAAACTTGGTATATTGATCATGTCTCAAAAAAACCTTCACAAAATAACCTATCATTTTCGAGGTTTCATGGCTTTCGGTCCAAATGATCGATGTTATATGCTGAATCACGGTATAGTTCTAAATGAGCCATTTTTCTTCCTGCCATTTTTCTTCACGACATTTCTCCCGCCAGTTCTTCCCTCCAGTTATCTTCCTGCCATTTCTCACTATATATATGTAGGGTTGGCCTCCATTGTCATTGCACATCTCTAGACTCATATCTGCAACCTCATCACTCTTTCCCATGACTTCCACCGTAGCACTAACTCCCAAGGAGGCGGAGGCGTTTTGCGCCTTCCACTACCCTTATGAGACTCTTGTCCCGTCGGCTAGATCTTTGGCCGAGAGGCATGCAGTTCCTCCCTCTCTAGGTGGCGCGTCGGATGGCCATCACGAACCACTACTACTTCGAGCTCACGCCGGAGCAGCGGAGGAATCCCAGATGGCATCGCGACTATTTTCCGACTTGGGAAGCCTTCTTCGTGGATCGGCGTGAGAGGGCGCTCGCCAGGCACGAGGAGGATGGCCCACCTCCTCCGAACTTCAACGAGGCCGGCCGTTGGTTGTGGTGGCGCGATCAGACTCTCCAGAGTGTCATGGCCTACGACACGGCCGCCGACTCTAGCCCCCGCCTGCGCTACCCTCAAGTCCAGCCCACTCGTACTCATCCTTCAAGGTTCAACTACGGCGACCCCAGCGACCCAGCAATTAACATGGCCACATGGTCTGCTTACTACAGGCGTATTCTATTAGTGTGTAGGCAGGCATGGTGAATCACTCCAACATTGTAAAACAAGTTCGGCCGATTGTGGCTTAATCTGGCCATGTATCTTAATTTTCAGTTCTTCTATGTAACTTTGTGTTAGTTGCGTTATGTACTTTAATTCCAGTTCTCTCCTAATAAAATTTTCTTTCCGCCCATTATTTTTTAATATAAGTTAATTCATTTTTAATTTTAAAAGGTTCATAGTTTAAATGTTTACATTAATTATTTTTTAAAAAATAGAAAATGGGTTTGAATTATTTATTCAAATCCACACACTTTTTATGTTTAAAGTTTTTCTAAATTCCAAATTAATATTCAAAAAATATAAGTTAATTCATTATTAATTTTAAATGGTTCATAGTTTAAATGATTACATTAATTATTTTTTAAAAACAGAAAATGGTTTTGAATTAGTTATTCAAATCCAGACACTTTTTATGTTTAAAGTTTTTCTAAATTCCAAATTAATATTCAAAAAATATAAGTTAATTCATTATTAATTTTAAATGGTTCATAGTTTAAATGGTTACATGAATTATTTTTAAAAAATAGAAAATGGTTTTGAATTAGTTATTCAAATTCAAACACTTTTTATGTTTAAAGTTTTTCTAAGTTCCAAATTAATATTTAAAAAATATAAGTTAATTCATTTTTAATATTAAATGGTTCATATTTTAAATGGTTACATTAATTATTTTTAAAAACATAAAATGGTTTTGAATTAGTTATTCAAATTCAAACACTTTTTATGTTTAAAGTTTTTCTAAATTCCAAATTAATATTCAAAAAATATAAGTTAATTCATTTTTAATTTTAAATGGTTTATATTTTAAATGGTTACATTAATTATTTTTAAAAACAGAAAATGGTTTTGAATTAGTTATTCAAATTCAAACACTTTTTAGGTTTAAAGTTTTTCTAAATTCCAAATTAATATTCAAAAAATATAAGTTAATTCATTTTATTTTAAATGGTTACATTAATTATTTTTAAAAACAGAAAATGGTTTTGAATCAGTTATTCAAATTCAAACACTTTTTATGTTTAAAGTTTTTCTAAATTCCAAAGTAATTATCATTTAAAAAATTTACAAATTTAAACCCTAAAATAAAAAATAAGGCGGGAACAGAGAGAAAATTACTGATTTTTTTTGAAAACAGGGTCATATGTCCCGGTTGGAGCCACCAACCGGGACTAAAGACCCTTGCGCGCGTCCCTTGGGCTGATGAAAAAAAGGTGGAGTATACGTCCCGGTTGGTGGCTCTAACCGGGACGTATTACCCTTTAGTCCCGGTTGGAGCCACCCACCGGGACAAAAGGTCCTTTGGTTATAACTGACGCGCCTCCTCTTCTTCTTCCCCATCTCACTTCACTGTTTCTCACCGACGCGTGCACAGAAACCACCCTCGACGCTGACAGGCTGCCCGCCACCGCCACCAGCGTTCCGTCTGCCACCACTGCCGCCTCCGTCACGCGCTTCGGCTTCTTCTCCCTCGCGTGACCTCAATCGCTGGATTGAAGCTCCGTCCGCCGTCTGTCTCCGTCGACACGGCGTCTCCCGAGCTCGCCCGGCCTTGCCCCACCTCTCCGTGTTCCTCTGGTCTGCTGATCCTCACGTTGCTCTTCTTTCTCTCCCTCTCCTCCTGTACTATTCTTCCCGCGTGTGCCCGTCGCCGCCGCCGCTCGAGCTCGACGGAGGCGACGCTCCGGTGACCAAGAAGGAGCGCCGCCGCCACTCTCTTGCTCCCTGCATCGCCCTCTCTCTAACGCGCCCATCCGCGCGTCTAGGCGTGCCCGCTATTGTCGTCGCTGCCGCTGCCTGGGAGCTCACCAAATGCGGACGTCGTCCGACGTCACTCGTAAGGCCACCTTTCAGCGTGGCGGTGATGTCCTAGGGCCCATCGATCGACCTCGATGGGTAGCTTTTTGTGGTATAAAAAGTATCTGATGCATATGAGAGGCTGAGTTGGCACTGGGGCCCTTCTGTCAGTCTCACTGGCTAGGGGTCGCCCCGGTGTAAAAACTATTTTCCTTTTTGTTTTTAATTCCAGAAAATGATTTAATATTGTAAAATCAATAACTTATTGTTTATAAGTCAGAAAAATACAAATAATATATCAAATTGTTCAGAAAAATGAAACCTATCTATTTAACCTATAATCATGCATTGTTCCACAACTTAAATGACAAGTATAATTAGAAGAACAAATGCACCCCTCTCATATGTTTCGGAGTTTCCCCGAGTTAGGGTTTTCACCCCTCGGAACCCCCATTAAATCGCCGAGCATGTATTAGGGTTACATTCCAATGCAAATTAACTTGTCATATCATCATACTTGCTTGAGCATTGCATCGATGCCATGTGTTGAACAAGCTAGGCGTTCGGTTCTTCACGGTAGAATACGAGATCAAGATCAAAGACCGAGGTCAACACCATCGAAGATCGAAGATTTCTTGATAGCCATCGCATTGTAGATGCTTAGCCATGATATTAGTTGTCATAGACCCCAGTTGAATCGATGTTGCACCTAGGGTTAGCCGGTGTGTCCTCGCCAGGGCATCCCGAACCCGAGGGTTGATTGATTGCCGCCTTTCTTTTCGGTATTGGTTCTTCGTGATAGGATCCGAGCCCGATGGTTTCTCCGAATTAGGGTTTCTGATATTGTAAATTCATTTTTATTATTGTGTATGTATATATTAGGGTTTCTCCGAATTAGGGTTTATATCTCTCAACACCGTACCTAACATTCTCCCTTAGCCGCTTTGACTTTTCCGTTTTTCCACCTATGCATAAAATATGGACCCACACGACAGAGACGAAGAAAAGGAAGAGTTGATCCAAGGTGTGATCCGCGGGGAAGAAAATTTAGATGTATCGACGTTTCTGAACAACTCCGGTGAGGGTGATCCTCTTTTTGCCAGAAGAGACGACTTGTTTGAGGTTGAAGGTGATGCCTTCCGCGAGGGAGAAGGCGATGCCTTGTGTGATCGAGAAGATGACCGCTCCGGCGAGGTGCATGTAATATAATTAATTCATTAATTAATAATCTGCTATCTATATAGAAATAGTAACGATGATCTTTCTTCTTTTATCCCTCCGGATCGAAGAAATCTACTGAAAAGAGCAGACGAGGCCCAACCAAAAAGTTGGAAGACCATGAGAGGTTCAGGATTGAAGATGTCGCTGAAGATGGCAAACCGACGGCTCCCGAAGTTGTCACAAACAAATTTGTGGCACAATGCGGAGTAATCGTTAGGGACTTAATCCCGATCACCATTTGAAATTGGAATAGGCCTGCTGATGCGGAAGAAGAGGGAACATGTTTATTTGTCCCTAACCACACCAAAGATTTACTGTGGAAGAGGCTCATGGTTAATTTCAAACTACCGAAGATAGAGCTGGATCCAAATGCGGAGGATCCAGTTGAGGATGCCTTAGAACATGGGAGAGCCATGGAGGCTAAGGTCAGGGAGTGGGCTTTGAAGAAGATGGCCTAGTGTTTCACCAACTGGAAGAAAAGATTGCACCTTGACTATGTCGTGAAAGAAGACTCGATTTCAAGAATATTCAGTTTGAGAAGATAAAACCATTCAGGCTGAGTTTGTGAAATACAAGACATCAAAAAAGCTAAGAAAATGTCTCAACGAATAAGCTGAATCTGGTAACAAGAAGTATCACCATACTATGGGGCAAGGTAGCTCTGGGCTGGCATTCCTAAGTGGGAGAAACTTGAGAATGAACTGCGTGCTAAAAAGATCACCCCAGAGACAGACGATTGGGTAGAACGTGCAAGGAATTGGTTTTACGGGCATGGGGGCACGTTGGACTCGGAAGGGAAGTGTATATATAACATACGACATAAAGAAGACCCCTTGCCAATCGAGAAGATGAGAAAAGCAGCAAAGGCTGTTAAAGATGGGGACTTCATTCCCGATAGAGAGAATTATGAGCTCACACTCGCCCTTGGAAATAAGGAACATGATGGACGAACACGAGGCACAAGCGGCTCCAAACCATAGAGGACTGGGTTTCCCGAAGAGAGGAAGAAATATCCTGATAGAAGCCGTCAAAGGAGAAAGGACAGGGCGGAAGTTGAAGCAGATATTCAGAAAGAGCGAATGCGCATAATTGAAGAACAAATAAAGCAACAACAAGATGAAATTAACGCACTTAAAAAGCAAAGTACTACCGGCCCATCTCAGCAGCACACTGCATTCGATGCTACCGACCTATCGAATAATCAAAAAAGCAGTGTGGCTTCCACCAAGGTCCCGGGTGATGACAATGGCGATGACGATGGTGCACCGACGATGGCTCCTATTGCCTACCCAGTGGATGATATAACAGAGATGACACACTGAGAGCTACATGTCAAAGTTGTGAACATATCAATGAAGGTGGCGGTCGGCTATGCCTTACCAATTGGACCCACACCAACTTACCGCTGTCGTCCGGTTCTAGAGGGCTACGCTGTTATCGGGGTGGATGAAATCATGCCCACCTTTGAAGTTTTGGATCTTCACTACCCTGCAGGTGAAGGGGATGTGACTGTACTAGGAGACGCAACAAACGTCACCATTCTATGGCCAAAGGAATGTATCGTCCTTCGAAATCACACGCCAAGGCCATCTTCGCCGCCGCCGCCTCACCCGTCTCCAGCGAGGTCGTCACCGCGGCGGTATCCGTCTTCGTCGCCTCACCCGGCTCCGTCGCCTCACCCGTCTCCGGCGCAGCCATCGCCGCGGGAGCCATCGCCGGCGCCTCAGGATAAAAAGCGTAAGCGTACCGCTACTCTACGTCGTGGTAAGCGATCGCCAAAACATAAACAAGAGCCTCTTCCAAAAGTACCAAAGGTTCCTCCCAAGAGAGCTTATGACTGTACTGAAGAGGAGACTGCGGCGATCGTTGATGCGGAAACGACAGCGTTTTTCGCTAAGCTGAGGCGGCCGAAAGAGCCAGAGTTCCCCAGCACCAAAGAAGAAAAGGCTAGAGTGTTGAAAATGCTAAAGACTCTTCATTAACCCGAGCCAAAGCTGTCATCAAACTATGAGCGTTCTATTCTCAAGTCACATGCGACACAACAAGCCTCGAAGAGATCGATCTGGCAAGAAATCTGTTGCCCAGCTCGGAGAACAAGCAAAACAGTCTTGCGCCCCTCTCAAGGTGATTTCCCATACCAATGTGGGGTCGAGCAAATATGAGGCCGAGGAGCAGTATGATCCAGAGGTAGTTGCACAATAGGGAGAAGCTGCCGCTGCTCAAGGTATGAGTATTTCCTAGTACTTATCCCAGTTAGAGTACTTCCCCATGAGTGAAGTAGCATACAAATACCAGTACAGCAAACCTCTCGTCAAACCCGAGGAGGTAAATAATCTTCCAACAAAAATGCAAAGATTGCATAACTGGTACATGCATGTCACAAAGGCCGGGGCTAACTGGATAGTGCTAAAGGTTACAAAAAAGCATTATGGGAAAGATATAGATGACATGATATCCATTGAATTTGATGAACTATTTCAATTATTCAATCAAGACGCCTTGGACAAATCGATCATCAGTGCCTATTGTCTGTAAGTACTAATTCTGTAGTTAATTTAGTCTCCAGCTATCTCACCTTGTTTATTGCATGTATATAATCATACTGTAATATGCAGAATGAAGATTCTCGAATACAGCAGAGGAAAAATCTATGACATTGGCTTCATTGACCCATATTGGGTTTATCAAGCTAATCTCAAAACAAACCCTCAGGATACGAAGGATAATATAGTACAAGCATTAAGGTTTCAAGAAACCAGAAGGGAAATACTTTTTCCTTACAACTTCGAGTGAGTGTTATTGTCTTGTATACACTTTCTATTTCGCTTACTCGATGTTAAGTATATAATTGATTAGTTATGCATTCGCAGCTACCACTATATTCTGTTAATCATTCAACTTGACAAAGAGCGTGTACTAGTCATGGACTCGAAACATAAACCCCTTGAGCAGTGGAAGGACATGCAGATGCTTCTCCAACGGTAATTCTAATCATTACGACACTATATCAGCAACGTTCGTGAATTTTATGATATCAAGTAATTAATAACTTATTTTATTCGTTTTCTTCGCCGGACAGCGCTTGGAAACGGTTCACCAACAAGGCTAGGGGTGTTTGGAAAGCGGAGCTTACATTTCAAGCACTAGACATAAGCACCACTAGCTATATGCGCGCATCTCTTTGATTCTAGCTTTGATACAGTTATTATCATGCTTGATTATTATTTTGATTGAACTATGTTCTCGTAAAGTGCCTGACGCAGGGACCAGGTAACAATCTATGTGGATACTATGTTTGCGAGTTCATCCGGCAGACGTGCGATGAGAAGGGCAGAAATTTAGAGCAACTCCACGTATATAAACAATTTCTATAGTTTTTAATTACAATCAAATTGTGTTTAGTTTCATTCATATAGGCTGACTCCTTTTTTAAATCAGATCGAACGTCTACGGAACGATCTTCTGCCAAAGGATCGCGTACGAGCAATTCAGTAGGAATTGGCAGGATTCTTGGATGCAGAAGTCCTAAACCCAAAAGGGAAATACTATTCGGCCGTATATAGACAATAGGGATTGTAAAAAGAGCAACTTTTGTATGTAGTGCATGAACTCGATCCGTGTACCGAATGTAATATTGTCATGATGATCTTGTGTAATATAATGGTTCCTTCATTGATGAGTGCAAAACACTAAATAAATAATAAAACAACCTAAATGAATTCTCTGCCGTGGCAACAAATTTTACCAAAATGAATTCTATGCATGGCGGAAGAAATGTGTAAATCTCTGCGGCGAAGGTTATTGTCCCGGTTCGTATTACGAACGGTTGATTCTCCATCCTCGCCTCTATCGCCATACGTGTACCCCGTTTATTTCGGTTGGTGGGGCAACCGGGACTAAAGGTTGGGGCTTTAGTCCCGATTGTCCCGTCCCGGTTGGGTAACCGGAACTAATGCCCTTACCAACCGGGACCAATGGGGCGTTCCGCACTAGTGTATGATACTAGTATTTTTTTAGGGAGATGCTTTTAACATACTCATCACTTGGCAGCCTGCCTTGCTGACCTGATCGAGTCTAAAGCAAAGCGCCACGTAGTCAGGCACTACTAGTCTAAAATTACTACAGTACTCTCTCTCAAAATAAACACTATTTGAGACAAAGGGAGTACTAATAAATGTAGACTAGTAATTTGTTTAAATTTAAATTTATCTATCGAAATTTAGAAAAAAATTAACATATATTTTGAGACGAACTGAGTACAACCCTTTTTATTTGAAAATATATATTTTTAAAATTTATAAAACTATATATCCAAACATATTTTAGTGTATAGGTTTAAATAAATCTACAGACCAAAAGATGTTTAGATACATTGTTGTAACATCACACGGTCAGCGAGGCCACACGCTGATATGTCACCGCCCGTGCCAGTTGTATGCAGCCTGCGCCGACACGTTGGTCGGTGTGGGTGAAGAACGAGACCGTCTAGCCATGTTCACTGCGATGCGACCAGATTACACACACTTTGACAGCCTTCGTCGAGCCCTGTGTAAATGATCATGTGGCTTTGTATTTGTAGCCGTTGCCAATAATCTGACCTTTTTTTTCTTCTTCTTCTTGTCACTAGCTATCACGGTGACATGACGCCTGGTAGCTGCGGGTGTACGGTGCTAGGTACAATCAATAGCATATGCTGCCTCAATGTTACGTTGCTTTCAGTCTGCTTATGCATGCAGAATGGGAATTGCAGGAGGAATACGTAGGTGTACCAACCCCGAAATTGCCAAAATCGACACAACTAACCCTGTTCTGAAACCTTAGCACAAAATGAATCAGATCTGAATTTTCTTATGACCCATTTTGTTCTCGAGGATTCTAAATCATCTAAAAATCATATAAGTTCATTGGGATCAAAGAAAATCTTGATCGACAAATTAAGTAGCATTACACACTAGTACAAAACATGCACGACAGACCCGCATTACAAAGTGAACCGAAGACACGTGTCAAAAGTGATAGAATATGACATAGAGCCTATCTTCCACATTCACATTTTGAGGGAATACAATAACTATTTAGTTAAAAAGAAGAGGAATACAATAAGGAACATAGTCCTACATTCCCTAACCATTGCCAACCATGCGAGAGTCCTCACAGTGACCCCCCCTTGTTTTTTCTACTCCCCGCCCCTCTAGGGCCGCCGACGCGTGATTTCGGACGGAGATCTGAGCATGGTCGCGGGCATGCCCTGGCCAACAGCCAAGTTTGACCTGCTAGTGCAGGCGTGGACGACGTCATCCGCCCAGGTCCCACACCGCTACCTAGGTCTCGGGTCATAGGTCTAACGCCGCGGGGATCGTCGCAGTGCCTTGTCCCTGCGCCCTGCTCTGTTCCTGTGCTCCTGGATCTGGTGAGGACACGGGGGCGACGTGTAAACGCTGCTCAGGTACGCCGATATCGTCGCTGTGTTCCCGGTGCCTTGTTGGGATCCTACTCGTGAGACCTCGCCAAGAAGCTAGCAAACATGCAAGAAGCTCACCGACGATGTCCATGGCGTCAAGCATCGACGTAGTAATGCAATCTACACAAGCTCTTGTGTTCTTTATTCAAACGGTTTTTCTGTACTGACATGTTTGCTTCTCCGATTTCAATTCAACGGGGACAAAGACGGTCATGGTGTCAGGTACATGTACTGGTATAGCTTTGTATTCACGTTGCTGCAGTTTTCCAGTGATTTTCCTTACTAACTTTGGTTCGATCTCAACGCGAACCTATGTGGTGGATCTATGGGGGTGGGTAGCACCCATGAGCGCAAGCAACAATAATACACGAACTGCTCATATCCTCACTTCACTTGCCATGAAGGTGACGTCCACCCATGGCGATATGACCACCTCGATCGCCATTGTATCAGAGTTTCAACAAAAGGTTGTTTTGGGTTCTTGGTGTGGTGAGACTTTTTGGTGGTGCTGTCATTGGCACTGCCATTACGGTGCGTGTAGGGCCATGCTAGCTTTTAGCCAGACATTCCCATGGTGGTTGGTTTGGCCAGTCCTGAGTCCTACTTCCTCCGTTTAAAAATATAAGATATTTTTAGCTTTGTAAATCAAATGTATCTAGACTACTTTTAGTATGGAGGTTCACTCATATTTGGATTGAACCTACACACTAAAAATAGTATAGATTCATTTACTTCACATATCTAAAACTTTTTATATTTTGAAACGGAGGGAATATATGGGATGGTGGTGGTATCACCTCGAGTCAAAACCCTTGCGTGTACCAGGTCGGTGCATGACCGATTTTTCAGAGGGCAGTTGGCCATTCCTAGACCATGATCAAACCTAGCTAGGACCTATAGCTGTGCATACCGAGGCAGCAGCGGCCTCCAAAAATGGTTGGCTCCTTTTTTGAAAAAAGTGTTTGGGGAATCTATCACCGGATGCCACACCAACATTCTTCTGTTTTTCTTTTCTTATAAAAATGTGAGAAATAACTATTTCTACGTTGCCGCTAGCAATCATAGATGGAATCTTTAGATTTGTAAAATACAAAAAGGATACAAATGATAATCCAGTGGGCTATCAAGATGAGCAGAGAAAATCTACCGAGACTGTTGCAAGCAAAATGCCAGTCTAGACCATACGGTTTATCCAAAGCCCAAAGGATGAAATTCTTAGTTATTTCCGCCTTCACAATTCTCACATATGCACTCTGGACACATGTTAAGTGCAATTACACACAAAAGAAAGGAGCCTCGGGAGTTGTGAGGAGTTCAATGTCACCAAGACCCCTCCTAGGTGTTGTGAGGAGTTCAATGTCAACGTCAGTTTGGACTCTCCGTTTTAGTCCCGGGTTGCCTTGATACTCTTGGAGCTCCTTCAGCCGGTCGAAGTCTGTGTCGAGGAGGTGTCTCGCCCCCTTCGTGAAGAGGTGGCAACACCGAAGATATTGCTAGCGCGCATTGGTGATTCTTCGGAGCCGGCGGAGGCGTGTACTTCTGGTGGCCTGGACCTTGCTCCTGGCTAGGCTTCGTTTCCGCTTGACTCGACTGAGTAGAAGTCGTCTGTGGTTGAGGGAGAACATCTCTATGGTTGTTTCTCTCCTTGTAGTAGCCCCTTCCCGTCACAACAAGCTGATGTGTCGGCTGCTTCTGAGGCCGAGGGCATGGATGGGATCATGGGGCCGGTGTTGCATATCACTCCCGAGCTTCAGGAGTTGTGTGGGGACTCATTTGAGGGCTTGGTGGTGGCCACGACACCCTCGCCACCGCATTTGCCTGCCTCCGTGGATAGTGGAGGAGTGTTGCCGGATAGTTCTGAGGCACTTTTTGCTAAAGAGCTTGGCGACCTTCTCGCCAATTTAGAGGCGGCGAGCCCTGGATATGGCAAAGATATTGCTTGCATCTTGGCGGAGACGGCTTCAGAGGACATAATCGGGAAGGTGGAGAAGTCTCTTAGGAAGGTATTTCTCAGGAGCAAAAGAAGAAATATGGGCGTAACAAGGAAATCTTGATGATTTTTTTAGGTTGTCCGGTCAGTGGGTCTTCTTTACAACGTCGAGCTCCTTGTGTCGTCAGTTTGCTGTTAGGTTGAGAGTGCTTGTTGATTAGATGTTGCATGTTTTAGATGTCCCTTTGTGGTGTTGTTGTAGTGGTTTTTGCCTGGTTTTCCGTTAATTAACTGGTTTTCTTCTTCTTAATTAATAGATTGGAGCAAAGTTTTTGTCTTGTTTCCAAAAGAAAAATGTTTTGCGGGGAGCGGAAGTTGCAACATCACAACGTGAGATCTGACAGTTGCAAAAGTAACACACCACTAGAAAACGACTTCAAACTCCAAAGTAGAGCAGTCTACTTTTTAGACGTCACCACAAAATTCTTTTTACTAAACATGTTACCACAAGTTAGTATACGAGATGTAATAGGCTTGTTCCCCTCCCTCTCCTCCTCCATGCAACTGAGGTTAAGGTATTATCGCTTTCTGTCGTCGCCGCCGCCGATCTACCTCGCTTCTGTGGCCTACGGGTTATAGAGGCGGGGTGGATATAGGCCCCCTCTGGTGGGAGGGCTCCATTATCTTCCTTTTTAGGGTTCAAATTTGGTGGGACGGCGCTCAGGTGGTGGCCGTGCCGTTTCTTTCAATAAGGTCTCGCTGACTTTAGCCTCATCGCGACGACGATGTTGAGGAGCTTGTGGATGTGGTGTGTTTCTTGGAAACTTTTTTTTGGTTGTGGGGATCTTCGAATCTCAAGGAGTTTCATCGGTAGTTCATACTTCTTTTTTCGTCTTCCCAATGTATGTGGTATATTTGACCCTTTTAGGAACTTCCTGTTGGCAAGCAACAATGTCTGGTAGGCACAAGGAGGAGCGGCAGCAGCGGCGCACAGTCAACACGGTTTAGAGGTTGAAGATGAATGGCTTTTCAAAAATTTCTATGTAATTCAGAGTCCTATTTGAAAAAAATACAACCTAATGCCCTCCAAAAAATGTTCGAGTACCACGAAATGACAGAGACGGGATCATGGAAGTCGATCGCTCTTCGATGGTCCCTGACGCGGTAGAGAAAAAAAGCGTGGAGGGTGACAGGGTGTGATTTGTGCCTCGAGTCCTCGACGAAACAGATATCTTCCCTGTCCCAGTTTCTCGATCGTTTCTCTCACGCGTTCCCGCCACCTCGTGTTGTGTAGGTCAAGATCCAAGCAGGTAGCCCCTAGCCGAGGTGCCAGGGTAGGCTTGATTGCTCACCTCGTTTCGCTTTCGATGTATCCCGTCATAAGAATTTAGTGATATGATTAACTCGGTCTAAGCGGCTGTACCCTAATTTTATTAGTGCGTAATGTCGGGCCGTTAAGACCTAACTGCGATTAGAAGCCTAATAAACATCATATTATGATACTAGTATTTTTTTAGGGAGAAGCTTTAACATACTCATCAGTTGGCAGCCTGCCTAGCTGACCTGATCGAGTCTAAAGCAAAGCGCCACGTAGTCAGGCACTACTAGTCTAAAATTACTACAGTACTCTCTCTCAAAATAAACACTATTAGAGACGAAGGGAGTACTAATAATTGTAGACTAGTAATTCACTTTAAATTTAAATTTATCTAGTATTAAATAGTGTCCTGATATATCGAAATTTAGAAAAAAATAACATATATTTTAAGACGGATTGAGTACAACCCTTTTTATTTAGAAATATAAAATATTTTAAATTTATTAAATAAATATATCTAAACATATTTTAGTGTATAGGTTCAGATAAATCTACACACTGATAGATGTTTAGATACATTAGCGTAACATCCACTACAGGAATCAAATGCTAGGCCGAGGGCAAATAGCCGTCGGCGTAGCCAAACAAACCCCCGGCGTATGCTACGCCGACGGTCACCCTCGGCGTAGCTCCTCGGCGATGCTCTCCCTCGGCGGAGATGCTACGGCCCTCGGCGTAGGGTAACCCGACGGCCCCACCTCGACCGTCGGCGTACAGATCGTTGGCGTCGCGTGTCCACGCCATCACAACGCGAGGCTAACGGCGCAGACCTACGCCGACGTCGGCCTAGATGCCCCCCTCCAGCGAGCACCTACGCCGACGGCCTAGCCCTCGGCTTAGATGGACACGCGTCCAGCCCCATAGACATCGTTCATACACAGTCTGCGAGGCCGCGCGCTGATATGTCACCGCCCGTGCCAGTTGTATGCAGACTGCGCCGACACGTTGGTCGGTGAGGGTGAAGAACGAGACTGTCTAGCCATATTCACTGCGATGCGACCAGATTACACACACTTTGACAGCCTTCGTCGAGCTCTGTGTGATAATGTGGCTTTGTAATTGTAGCCGTTGCCAATAATCTGACCTTTTTTTTTTTTCTTCTTCTTCTTGTCACTAGCTATCATGGTGACATGACGCCTGGTAGCTGCGGGTGTACGGTGCTAGGTACAATCAATAGCATAGGCTGCCTCAATGTTACGTTGCTTTCAGTCTGCTTATGCATGCAGAATGGGAATTGCAGGAGGAATACGTAGGTGTACCAACCCTGAGATTGCCAAAATCGACACAACTAACCCTGTTCTGAAACCTTAGCACAAAATGAATTAGATCTGAATTTTTTATGACATTTTTTTGTTCTCGAGGATCCAAAATCATCCAAAAAATCATATAAATTCATTGAGATCAAAGAAAATCTTGATTGACAAATTAAGTAGCATTACACACTAGTACAAAAACATGCACAACAGACCCCGCATCACAAACTGAACCGAAGACACTTGTCTGAAGTGATAGAATATGACATAGAGCCTATCTTCCACATTCACATTTTGGAGGAATACAATAATTATTTAGTTAAAAAGAAGAGGAATACAATAAGAAACATAGTCCTATGTTCCCTTATGATGACCCTAGGATAATAGGAATTTCATGGGATGTGAAATTTGCAAGTTTTACAGGATATCAACATGAGATTTGATCCCATAAGAACTGGCCTTTAAAAGCACAACTGCCACTTTCATTTTTCTCTCCCTCGTCTAATTAAGTAACCCCCACTCTCTGAATTCATGCCATTTTTAGCTGCAAATTCTATTCTCATGAATTTGATGTACAATTATAAGGACGAAATTATTCTTGCTATGACCATGGGACCACATAATATGCGGTAGCTTGTATAGGGAAGGAGAGGGGGAGAAATGCATCGCAGCTCCCGAGTGCCACCCTCCCCAATGTCCAGTGGCAAAGCTAAAGCAAGGTGGATCATGGTGCACATATGGTGCCACACCAGATAAACTTTTGTTTCAGGGTGCACACACGGTAAATATCTGTCATTTAGCAAAGAAAATAGAATTTTCTCAGGGCCCTATGCATCCCCTTGGCACTACATGGATCCGCCCCTGCCAATGTCTATGACTCACACTTGTCCTGGGACCACTAATTTTTGATGTATTTTCTTGCCATATCATTTGTTCCTCGGCCTTATACTTCCTCCGTTTAAAAATAATTTACTTTGGATTGTCTAAATTCGAATGTATCTAGACACGTTTAAGTGTATAGGTGCATTCGTATCTAGACAAACTCAACTTAATTATTCTGGACGGAGGGAGTATTTTAGATGTATTGACTTCTCAGCCATGGTATACACATCTCCTTAATGGCGTGGTTGTAGCACCGAAGTGAAAGAAGAGGGAGGTGGGGATGTGCGACGAGGATAGAGGAGGACGTGGCATATTGACTTATCGGCCCATGGTACGCATCTCCTCGTCACACATCCCCACCCCCCTCTCCTTTCACTTCGGTGCTACAACCACGCCGCCACATCGCTGCAACGCTCCGGTCGCCTCCAAGACCAGCCAAGCACACCAAGCTCATCACCTCGCCGCCCGCATCCTCTACATTGGAGCAATTGAGACCGCACGCTTCCAGTTGATGGAATTGTGCTCGTATTTCCTAGCTCCGGCTGTCGCAACTCACCATTGGTTCGACCATGTCCAACATTCCTAACCCTTGCCAACCATGCGAGAGTCCTCACGGTGATCTCCCATCATTTTTCCTACTCCCCGCCCATCCAGGGCCGCCAACACGTGATTTCGGCCGGAGATCTGAGCATTGTCGCGGGCATGCCCCGGCCAACATCCAGGTTTGACCTGCTAGTGCGGGCATGGACGACGTCATCCGCCCAGGTCCCAAACCGCTACCTAGGTATCAAGTCATAGGTCCAACGCCGCGGGGATCGTCGCAGTGACTTGCCGCCGCGCCCTGCTATGTTCCTGTGATCTTGGAGACTCCGGCGGGGACATGGGGGCGACGTGTAAACGCTGCTCAGGTACACTGATATCGTCGATGTGTTCCCGGTGCCTTGTTGGGATCCTACTCGTGATACCTCGCCAAGAAGCTAGCATACATGCAAGAAGCTACGTCCAAAATGTATCTACTTTCTCGAACACTTTACTATTATTTCTCCTCTAAACTTGTGTGATTTGGATACAACTAACACGGGCTGATGCTGTTTTCAGCAAAATTACCTTGGTGTCTTGTTTTTATGCAGAAAATCAACTATTAGGAAAAATTCCGAAAAAATACCAAAAATTATATTTCACCAGAACATCCACAGAGCCAGAAGACGAGGCGGAGAGGAGGCTGGGGCCCACACCACCCTGCACGGGCCCACCATCGCCGCACCGGAGTGCAGCCACCCCAGGAACCTCCTCGGCCTTCCTCTGCGCCTATAAGTTGTCTTTCGATCTAAAAACCGAGGGGGGTTCGATAGTTTTCCAGAAAGAGTTCCGCTCCGCCGCCGCCACCAGAAACCAAGATTCGGATCCAGAAACTCCGTTCTGGCATCCTGTCGGGACGAGGAATTTGGAGAGGATCATCGCCATCGTCATCACCAACGCATCTCCATCAATCACCGATGTATTCCTCATCCATGAGTGAGTAATCCCCCGCTGTAGGCTTGGGGATGGTAGGGATTGGATGAGTTCTATCATGTAATCGAATAAGATCTGTTAGGGAATAGTGCCTAGTATCTCTATTAGTGTAATTTGACTTTGTTGCAACTTGTTGTGCTTAATGCTTGTCACTAGGGCCCGAGTGCTGTTGGGGATATGCTATATGGGTATCCCCATAGCATGTCTCTTATCCGACTAACCCGGGTGGCCCATAGTCGGTAGCATGGCATGTGGCCTGCTGGGCGGCCCAGTTAGGTGGATCCAGAAGGGAGGCCCATGCCGGATAAAGGAAGGCTACGGTGGAGTCACCAGCGTACCCGGAGCCTTGGAGTGCAAGATACACAAGACTAGTGATAGACGGTGTAGGACTCTGTAACCTGTCCGGCTAGGACTTTTCCCTGTAACCCTAGGATCTGATGACTATATAAGTCGGGCCTATGGGAGCCTTTAGGGCACAACAATCATAGACTCTCTAGTCACCTCGCACAGCGAACCTATCTCTGTAACTCGGCGTATTGCCATTATAGTGATTGATAGCAGGAGTAGGATTCCGCCACCGTCGTGGGATCTGAACCTGGGTAAGCTGTGTTACCTCGTACCCGTCAACTGTCCGCCTTACCCCACGTCTCTAAACATGCACTGTGAGGAACCCTCCATGGCATACTTGTCGGCAATACCACGGCAGTTGGCGCCCACCGTGGGGCAAGAGGCGCTTCAGGCTCTGCAGCGGGCGAGAACCAAGATCTTCACGGGAATCGGTGAAACCGTAGCTATCAGTCGCGTTCTCTTCTCCGGCAACGTTCCGATCGTCCCTCCTGAGGAGTTCTGGATCCCGGCGAAGACGAACCCTACGCGGTGTTCGATCGTTCCTATCGGAGACATCCACCTCTTCATCGGTGAAACCGACTCGGGCACTAGTTCCCTGGGAGTCGGAGGAGCATCAAGACCCGCACGGACCGCCTACGGGCAGGATACGTTCGTGGAAGGATCGATGTCGGATCTCTCTTCGGAGTTTGCCGGCAAAGATCGGAAAGCATCAAGACCCGCACGAACCGCCTACGGGCAGGATACGTTCGCGGAAGGATCGATGTCGGATCTCTCTTTGAAGTTTGCCGGCAAAGATCGGAAAAATTCAAGGCCCACCCAAACCGCCCCTGTGCAGGATATAAAGGTGGAAGATCACTGCAAATCCGCCGGCTTTGTTCGTGCGTCTGGACAGCAGAGATCAAAGTTCGTCGGCGTGGTTACCATCTTCGATCTGGCGCGCTGCGTTCAGAGAGAGGGCGAAAACCCCCGCGACTACCTCGCCAGATGGCTCCGTATACGGGCCGACCTGGCCAATTACCCCAATGATAACGCTTTGTATCACTTCGTGGAAGGACTGGACCGTGGCACGCTTCTCCGACATTCTTTACGTCGGCAGCAGGCAACAGGACGCCTCACCCTCGAAGATATGGTGAGCACCGTCAACAGTGACGCGGCAGCCCAGATGGAGCTTGCGCTCAGAGACGGAGAACCTCCGGTTCAGCAGCCGCCGCCACCGCCTCCCGCCGTCATCGTCGCAGCAGCACCACCACCTCCAGTCATCGTCGAAGCCATTGCACCTCCAGCGCCTGTCATCGAGGAAGTCCTGGCACTCTCCGACTCTGTCATTGACGCGCTTTATGCTGATTTCAGTGCAGATTCAGAGGAGATAGACTTCAGCCCAGAAGAGCTAGACTCCGCTATGCAGGAGATGGAGGAGGAGTACTCGCGCGACAAGCAAGCTAACAACACCGTCATGTGTCGAGGGGTGTTCGTCACCATTGGGACAACGATGGATGAAGATCAACCCGGGCAAGCTCCGCCTCCGGCACTAGAAAAGGGGAAAGGGCCACTTATTGCTGCTGACGATGATCGCGCGAAGGTCATGCCTCCTCCGCCCAACCCAGTGCAGCAGCCACAGGAACTCGGCACCGACCCGAGCAACAACAACACCGCAAACTTGCCGCCTCCAGCATCCACGTCGGCAGCGGCCCATGTTACTCCAGCTGATAGAGTGATGTACGGCAATCTCCTCGTCGAGCCACTAACCGTTGCTCATATCCGGAACGTGACTCAGCTTGACGAGAAGCGTCAGCAGCTGCTGGAGGAGGCGCAAGCCATCACGAAGCAAGGCGCTAAACTAGATCGAGATATGGTCAACGCACAGAAGTCCATAGAGAAAGCTAGAGCAATGGAGGCCGAGTACAAGACTCTGCTACAACAGCAGAAGGCTAAGAAATCTCCGGCTCGCGTCATCAACGATCCTTGTGTCCGGCGCAACCTAGGATGGGATCCCTCGAAGCCGGCACAGGCCAAGCCATACATTGATAGTGAAGGCAAGTAGGTGATGCCCACCCCACTCCTTAACCCCGCCGTTGCCAAGACCCTTCTGGAACAGGATAGATCGCCTGAGGCAGTAGAACAGGTCTACGACCTAGTGGCCAAGGCGGTAAAGCAGTAGGAAAAGGCCACCTCTCAGAGGCTCGAGTCTGACCCAGCGCTTTGCCGATCTAGCCAGTACAAACCGCCAAGGGACAGATCTCCTCTGGATGTCGGATCGCAGACGGGTTCATCAGAACGAAGACGGAGGGATACGCGCAACAGGAAGGATGCTATCCCCATATCCTCCGACCACGGAGAAAAAGCCTGACCTCGTCGCCCATCGCCACCGCCCCGATCCCCCCGACCTCGGGAAGATTACAAGGCTCACCATCGTACGGATATGCCCCCACCAAAGAAGTGCAGCATCGTCATCCACGACAACGCGGCACAGACCCGTCATGATCAAGAGCGCCACCAAGGACACAAGAGCAGGTCACAACACGACCCTCCGCGTCCGACAAGCAACTGCGATAAGCATGAGGCGTCGCAGGAGGGTAACAGCAAGAAGACTAACCCACCGCCACCTCCGCCTCTGTCGCCGCCAAGCAGTCACCATGGAGGAAGAGGCCCGCGTCGTTCACGTAGCCCATCCCATGTTGACAACAAGAAGAAGAACCCGGAGCCGTATGACGCACGTTCGCGGATCGATAAGATCCACGAGGCCCGGGAAGGACCATACCTGGGACCACGTTGCTTTGGACCTGCAATACGGTCCGCAACTTACCCCAAAGGTTTCCGGATTGATAAAACCATCAAGCCCTATGACGGCACCGCCAAGCCCGCCACATGGTTGCAGGACTACGACAACGCGGTGGAGATTGCCGGAGGCAACCCCAACTTCGTCGTCAAGTACCTCCCGTTAATGTTGGCGGGCATGGCCCGTCAATGGATCGACGACTTGCCGGAGAGATCTATCTACAACTGGCTGGACATGCAAGAAGCATTCACCAAAAACTTTGAGGGTACATACAAGCGTCTCTGCACTGTGGGTGATCTACAGCGGTGCGTGCAGGAGAAAGACGAGACGTCTCGCGCCTACCTCTCCCGCTGGCTGGATATGAAGAATTCCTGCGCAGGAGTGCACGCTCAGACCGCCATGGACGCCTTCATTGATGGGTTGGAAAGGGGCACGTTGCTCCGACATAAGCTGAAGCGCTTGCAGGACAATCATCAGCTTGACTTGAATCAGATGATTCAGTTAGCCAGTGAGTTCGCAGCTACCGACGATGATGCTCGTGGCTCTTTGCCGGCAACGGCCGTTCCAACTCAGGCTCGGAGGAACAACAGTACAAAGCGGAAAACCGCTCCAGAAGAAAAGCAATCTACCGACATGGTCGCTATGACTTTTGCAGGACGAGGAGAAGGCGGACAACGTGGCCGAGGAAGGGGAGAGGCCGCGGGCAGCAACGAGGAAGTGAAACCAATTCGGCGCCGCTCCGCGTTCCCCAAACCTACGAAGAGTACCGCGATATGCCGTGCCTCGTACACCTCAATGCCAACGGCAAGGCCACCCATACCAATCGACACTGCAAGTTCGTCAACAACCTCAAGGAAGACCCGGAGTCCGGCTACAAGCGAAGTCGGAAGAACAGACTGCAAGGCAATGACAAGGGGAAGAAGAAGGAGGAGGAGTCCAAGGATTCAAGTGACATGGACGAGGACGTTGACCCCAAGCATGCCGCCAAGAGCGACGACAAGGGCAAGAACCCCTTCGCAAAGAAGGCCCCAGTCTACCACACTTTCCTTGGCACCCCCACCGTCTGACAACAAAAGACCTCTCTAAGGATCCTGATGGCGACTCTCCCCCAGTTCCCCAATACCTGCGCTGGTCGGAGGTTCCAATAACCTGGGACAGGACGGACCACCCAGACCTTGTGCCCATGGAGAACCAATACGCCATGGTCATCAACCCACTGATTGATGGTGTGGAGTTCACCAAGTGCATGGTGGATAGTGGAAGCAGCATCAACATCATGTACCTGGATACACTGCAGAAGATGAACTTGACGGAGGCAAACCTAAGGCGGACCAATACCATTTTCCATGGCGTAGTTCCTGGTCGGGAGGCTCGGTCCCTTGGGTGCATCACACTGCAGGTTGCCTTTGGCGACGTTAATAATTACCGCCAAGAGTGCATGACCTTCGAGGTGGTCCCCTTCAAGAGCGTGTACCACGTCATATTCGGCCGCGACATATTCCACACGTTCATGGCCAAGCCATGCTTCGTCTACAACAAGCTCAAGATACCCAGACCAAACGGTTTCATCACCGTATCCGGAAGCTTTACCAAGGCAAGGGACTGCGAGATCAATGAAGCAGCCGTTCCACAAGCTGTCCTCTATAGCGAAGAATTCAAGGAGATCCAGAGAAAGGTCAATGACTCAGAGATGCCCGCGTCGAAGAAGCAGATCTCCGACTCCGCTCCTGCGTTTAAGGCCGCCATCAAGACCAAGCCGGTGGAACTTGTGGTAGGCGATGCCTCCAAGACCGTCGCCATTGGGACGAACCTGGATCCCAAATAGGAAAGCGTGCTCGTCGAGTTCCTCCGTGAGAATAGGGACATCTTTGCCTAGCAACCTGCGACATGAAAGGTGTACCTAGGGAACTTGCCAAGCATAGCTTAAACATAGATCCAAAATGTAAACCAGTGAAACAACCTCTACGACGCTTCGGAGATGAGAAGAGACGCGCCATTGGCAAAGAGATAGCTAGGTTACTTAAGGCTGGGTTTATCCGAGAAGTCCTTCACACCCGATGGGTGGCCAATCCTGTACTTTTCCCCAAAAAGGTAACCAATGAAGTAAGAATGTGCGTTGATTCCACCGGCTTGAACAAAGCATGTCCCAAAGACCCGTTTGCTTTGCCTCGCATTGACCAAGTCATTGACTCGACGGCTGGCTCGGAACTTTTGTGTTTTCTCGATGCATACTCAGGATACCACCAGATCAAGATGAGGAAGTCGGACCAATTGGCCACTTCATTCACTACCCCATACGACACGTTTTGCTACGTCACAATGCCCTTTGGGCTGAAAAACGCAGGTGCTACCTTCCAGCGGACAATGCAACATTGCCTTCACGACCAAATTGGTCGGAACGTTCACGCCTATGTGGATGATATCGCGGTGATGTCTAAAAAGTCAAACTACTTAATCTCCGACTTAAAAGAAACCTTTGATAATCTCCGGAAATACAACATGATGCTCAACCCTAAGAAATGCGTCTTCGGGGTTCCAGCCGGCAAGTTGTTGGGCTTCATCGTTTCCCAGCGCGGAATCGAGGTCAACCCGGAGAAAATCAAGGCCATCTTAAACATAAACCGTCCGACATGCCTAAAGGACATCCAATGACTAACAGTGTTGCGCGGTTCGTCGACCGACTTGGAGAGAAGGCTTTGCTTTGTACAAGCATCAAGAAGGCGGACAAATTCACGTGGACGGACGAGGCAGATGCAGCATTGAAGCAGCTCAAGGAGACTCTTTCCTCAGCGCCCATCCTTGCAGCACCCGAGCCTGGTGAGCCCCTGTTAATTTACATGGCGGCAACCAACCGGGTTATCAGCATCGTCGTCGTGGTAGAACGGAAGGAACCAGGCTATGAGCACGGAGTTCAAAGACCAGTTTACTATGTGAGTGAGGTCTTGACGGAGTCCAAGCAGCGTTACCCGCACTACCAAAAAATAGCTTATGGAGTATTCCTCGCTTCGCGGAAGCTGAGGCATTACTTTCAGGAGCACCTAATCACAGTGGTGAGCAAGACTCCACTATCCGACATTATCAACAACAGCGACGCTACAGGAAGGGTCGCGAAGTGGGGCATTGAACTTGCCGCCTTCGAGATCACCTACAAGAGACGCGACGCTATCAAGTCACAAGCCTTGGCGGATTTTATTGCAGATTGGACGGAGATGCCAGATGCTACTCCGTTGCCAGAACCAGAATACTGGGTGATGCACTTTGACAGATCAAAGTTGCTCAATGGCTCGGGGGCTGGTGTACTGCTACAGTCACCAAAAGGAGACAAGCTACACTACGTTCTGCAGATCCACTTCGAGGCTACAAACAACATGGCGGAGTATGAAGCACTCATTCACGGACTACGTGTAGCCAAGGACATTGGCATCAAGCGCATAGTTTGCTGTGGAGATTCCGACTTGGTTGCCTAGCAGGTGGCTGGCACCTGGAATGCGCGGAACCCTATGATGGCGGCATATCGAGACTAAGTGGATGAGATAGCCAAGAGCTTCTTGGGCTACGAAGTCAAATATGTGCCTAGGGAACAAAACGAGGCGGCTGATCTGTTGTCTAAACTGGGATCAGGGCGCAAGCGAATTCCTCCAGGAGTTTTCCTAGAGCATCTACGCACACCATCCGTGAAGGGCGCCGACATTGACAACCCGGATAGAGCTGACTCTTTCGTCAACATGATGACAAAGATCCCTCCGGCTTGGACAAAACCGTTCATGGAGTATCTCGAACACGGAACTTTGCCCGACGACAAAGTCGAAAGACGACAAATAGTACAACGAGCAAAGGGTTATACCATAATCAATGTGCAACTCTACAAGGGGAGCACTACTGGTGTATACCTAAAGTGCGTTTCCCAGCTAGAAGGTATGGAAATCCTACGCGAAATCCATCTCGGAGATTGCGGGCATCACGCCGTTCCTCGATCATTGGTAGCGAAAGCCTTCCGGCAAGGATTCTACTGGCTGACCGCGAAGGCGGACGCCGACAAGCTGGTTGAGACATGCACAGGATGCCAGTATTATGCCCGACAACCACATGTTCCTGCTGAAGAATTGCGAACAATACCAATAACTTGGCCGTTTGCAGTCTGGGGGCTAGACATGGTGGGGCCGTTATAGACGGCACCGTGTGGATTTACGCATCTGCTTGTAGAAGTTGAAAAATTCACCAAATGGATAGAAGCTAAACCCATTAGAAAGCTTGATGGGGCAACTACCCTCAGGTTTGTCCGAGATCTAGTGGTGATATTTGGTCTCCCACATAGCATCATCACCGACAACGGAAGCAAATTATCACTCGGAGAAGTAGAGGCCTATTGTTGGGACAAAGGCATCTGACTTGACCTTGCATCTGTGGCACACCCACAATCCAACGGTCAGGTTGAGCGAGCCAATGGATTAATTCTGCAGGGAATCAAGCCACGTCTTGAGGCACCGCTACATAGAGCAGCTGGATCCTGGGCGGAAGAATTGCCATCTGTGCTATGGAGTTTACGAACTACACCCAACAGATCCACCGGCTACACCCCTTGACATGGTTATACCCTACGGGTACGTGATCTGCGCATACCTGGTCCAGCCCAAGGAAGGCCCACAGCAGATGTACGCCGGTCCATGAAGATTTTTGGGTGGCCAAGGCCCATGACGCCTTCGGATCCTTGGAGAACAAGACTAGCGTAGATAGGAAATTCAAAGGGGTAAAACCCTAGAACTTGTAACCGACTAGGTCTATGCCCGGGACCTGCCTAAGTCTATATAAAGGCCAGGAGGGCACGACCTAGATCTCTCGACTCATACTTTCGTATACACACCTCCACGCCAGATCGAATCTGCGCACCCAGAACCTCTTCCGCCGTAATCAAGAGCGCAAGCGGAGTAGGGTTTTCTCCGGGGCCTGAACTGGTAAACCTCGTGTCCCCGTGTTGCTTGTTTGATAACCGTTCGCGATCTCTAGCATCCCCATCTTCTCCAAAACCCAAGTCCATAACAATGGGCATTGATGAGATCAAACCTCGTGGGAACTGGGGCTGCTTATTGTGCGGTCGTGACGGTCCCAACCCGATCGATCTACAACTCTGCGACGACGGGGAGTCACCTCCTCTTCGGCGCTTTCGACTTCACCGCCCACTCGCCGGCCACCATGAAAGATTTTGATCCTGTAGGCGACGGACTCGAGATCCTATTCGGGAGTTTCTGCTTCCAGGTGGGTCAGACTGGTACTCTCCGCCTCCCTGAGCGGGTACCCCTACCATCGACCAGGCCCGCTTCATGGGCCCCACACCCTGTGCTACGCACATCGCCATCAATAGATGAGTTCTACGACAGCAGCTGCTGTAACTCCGATCTGTGCGATCCACCTTCGGATGAAAGGACCTACGGTTTCGGATCCGAAAGCTGCGGCAGCAGCGGACCAATGCGCCGTAGTCATCCAGAGCGACGTGGAGCAGCAACCGCCCAACCCGCCGCCCAATTGGAACCCCAACCCGCAGGACAGAAACGGCGTGAACAGAAGAAGCCAGCCCCCCCACCCGACGAGGAAAACAACGGCCACGTCATCCGACTTAGCAAAGAAGGATGGGCCCAGGCACGCCGCGCCGTGGCAGGCGACATAGTCCTGCCTGCAGACGCCTCACGTGAACTACTGATGGCATACCACTTCCTCCTCATCGAGGAGCACAAGAAGCAAGTCAAGATGCAAGAAACACTTGACAAACGCAAGCAAGCAGCCTCCGAGTCCAGCGCACGACGAGTTGCGCTCTCCGCCATGGCCCCCCGGCTCTAGCACGAACGGAAACCAAGGAAACAAGCACCGCTCTTGGGTGGAGAACATGGATCCCAAGGAGCGCCGTGAGGTGACCCGAACTCTCCACACATCGTTCATGGAGATGGACGCCGACGGCAACGTCATCCCGAAGACGCCGCAAGCTGCGATCATGGCAGCCACTTTGTATCTCGCGGCCCACCCACCGCCGGAGGGGGACCCGAAAAGAGCCATGCATAAGTCTGCACTTACCGGACTTGGACTTGTCGGAGCTGCGCTCCACCAAGACGCTCCTGCGGAGCCGAAGAAGAAAGCTCCGGCCAGGCACGACCGGAGCCCCACCCCTTCATCCGAAGAGGAAGAGGAACACGACCTTCCTCGAAGGAAGAAGAGCTCGTGTCACCATAAACGCGACTATGATGCCAGAGACGCGCTTACACAGCGCAAAATCGACAAAGCGCGAGCCAAACGCGCATGCTCGTCTGAATCTGAGATGGACGAAGACGAAGGAGAACTCTGTGGAGCCCGATGCTTCAGCAGATCTGTTTGGCAAACACGGATGCCACGCAACTTCAAGCTTCCTTCGGATACTCCGAAGTTCTACGACACGCAAGATCCAAAATCATGGCTCAGTGATCATCTGTCATCCGTCAAGCTGCACGGCGGTAACAAAGAAACCGCCATGCAATGCCTTCAGCTGCAGCTGACAGGCGCGGCACGGATCTGGCTCAGCAGCCTATCATCAGGGTCCATCCGAAGCTGGGAGGAGCTAGCTTATAGCTTCATCCGAAATTTCAAGGGCACCAGCAAGAGGCCCGCTTCAATCGAAGAGTTGCGGGCCTGCACTCAAAGAACGGGCGAATCTATTCGCTCGTACATACTATGCTGGTCCAACACCAAGAACTCTGCAGCACACATCTCCGAAGAGAGGGCAATCGACGCCTTCAGGGACGGCGTCAAGCGCCAAGACTTCAAGGAGGAACTGGGGCGCGTCAAGCCCAAAACACTCGACCACCTCATGGACATCGCCAACAGGTGGGCTGACGGCGAAGATTCCATTCACCGAGCACAATCGGAGGAAGAAGACGACTACGGTCGACGACGGGAACGCCGTAGCAAGAGAAGATCGCGCGTCTATGACGATCGCGACGGACCCGACATGGTCGCGGCCGCCACGCCGACGCCAGCGACAACAACCCAAGAATAATGGAGGATACCGCGGAGGAAACTTCCGCGATGGTGGACGCCAAAGAGCTGCGGGTAACGCCATGACAGAACAACAGACCCTCAGCATACGACAAACTTTCGGGTCCATGCACCATCCACTTCTACATCGACAAGCAGGATGGCAAAAAGAAGGCGAGCCACATGCTAAAGGACTGCCGCGAGTTCTAGAAGTTCAGCGAAAGCATGGTTCAGATGAGGCAGCAAGCCCCAATTCCTGTGTTCGGAAACGCACCCGCACCTGGCGAAATAGCGCATGGAGCTCCTCCACCACCACCCGTGGAGGTCCGCACCAGCCAGTTGCACCAGCACAGAACAACGCTGGGAACGGGTATCCCCCACCAAAAGGAGCACTGATGATCCAGAAGGGGCGCCCAACGAATAGGGTGCAGAAGAAAATCACTCGCCAGATCAACTTGGCCGTAGCAACTCCACCCGCCATCCCTGAGTACCTCAGCGGATCGGAGTCATGCATCACGTTCAGCCGTTCGGATCACCCTCGCCCAGGTCATGCTGTCCTGGTGCTTGAGGCACAAATCGGAGGCTTCGAGATGAGCCGCGTCTTCATGGACGGCGGCAGCGGCATCAACCTGATGTTCGCAAGCACCCTCGCAGCAATGCGGATCCCGCAGTGCAGCCTGGAGCAATCAGACACTACATTCCACGGCATCGTCCCAGGAAAAGGCATATTCCCTCTGGGCAAAATTTGGCTTGATGTCATCTTCGGTAGGCCTGATAACTTCCGACTAGAGCGGCTCGAATTTGATGTGGTGGACTGGCCATCACAGTACCACGCCATACTCGGGCGTGTGGCATTCGCAAGGTTCCTGGCCGTCCCACATTATGCATACTTGCTACTGAAGATGCCAGGACCAAAAGGCGTCATCACAGTCCACGGGAGCTTCACCCGATCGAACCAATGCGGCAGGGACTTCAACAAAATTTCCCAGTCCTTCGGCATGCAAGACGAGCTCGTAAGGCTCCGTGAGGTGACGGATAATGGGGCACCCCCAGTCACAAGGCAAAACGCACCCGACATGTCCTTCGACTCCACGGTGAACACAAAAAAGGTGCAAGTCCATCCAACGGACGCCTCCAAGACGGCGCTGATCGCCAACGACCTCAGCCCCGCATAGGAAGGCGCGCTCGTGAGCGCTGGGAAATCTTCGCCTGGTGTCCTGCGGACATGCCAGGAGTTTCGAGGGAATTCGCCGAGCACGCACTCAACATTTTTCTAGACACCAAGCCCGTCAAGCAGTCCATCTGAAGACTGTCCGAGCCACGGGCCGAAGCTATCGGCAAGGAAATCAACAAACTACTCGCTGCAGACTTTATCAGGGAAATCAAAGAAAGCGAGTGGCTTGCAAATACAATGATGGTCCCAAAGAAGGACACGGACATCCTACGGATGTGCGTAGACTTCACATCATTAAACAAGCACTGCCCAAAGGACCACTTCCCTCTTCCTCGGATCGACCAGATCATCGATTCGACTGCAGGTTGCGAGAAACTCTCCTTCCTCGACGCCTACTCAGGCTACAACCAGATTCGACTCAAGGTCGAAGATCAGGAGAAAACGGTGTTTATCACGCCATTTGGAGTGTTCAACGACAACACAATGCCTTTCGGGCTAAAGAACGCAGGTGCCACGTACCAGCGATGCATGCAGGCATGCCTGAAGGACCAGATCGGTCGCAACGTCCAAGTCTATGTCGACGACATAGTCATAAAAACCAGAGAAGCAAAAACACTCATCGATGATCTCTGTGAGACGTTCGACAACCTCGATCGCTACAGGATCAAGCTTAACCCCGAAAAGTGCGCCATCGGCGTCCCATCAGGTCAGCTGCTTGGGTACTTCATCTCTCAGCGAGGGATCGAGGCGAACCCGAAGAAAATTCGGGCCGTCATGGCAATGGAGAAGCCAAAGAACCTCAAAGGTGTCCAGCAGCTCGCAGGGCGAATAGCGGTGCTAAGCAGATTTATCAGCCGCATGGGCGAGAAGGCCCTGCCATTCTACCAGCTGCTACGCAAGGAAGATAAATTCGAGTGTACGCCCGAAGCCGACGATGCGTTCGAAAGCCTCAAACGGCTACTCTCCACCTCGCCCGTCCTGGCCACGCCAAAGGAACGCGAGCCCCTGCTGCTATACATAGCAGCCACACATCAGGTGGTCAGCACCGTGCTAGTGGTCGAATGACCCGAAGAAGGCAAGACCTACGGGGTCCAACGCCCAATCTACTACCTCAGCGAGGTACTGACGCCAACAAAATAGAGGTACCCTCACTACCAGAAACTCGCCTACGGCGTGTTCATGACGGCTCGACGGCTGAGCCACTACTTCCAGGAGCACCAGGTGATGGTCGTCAACGAGGCACCCCTGAACAGCATCCTGAATAACCCAGAGGCCACAGGACGCGTGGCCCTGTGGGGCATCGATCTGTCACCCCTGGACATCGTCTACGAGAAGCGACTCGCAATCAAATCTCAAGTCCTCCCGGACTTCCTTGTACATTGGATGGAGCTGCAGCTGCCAGACACCCCAGACATGTCGCAGTCATGGACGATGCACTTCGACGGCTCCAAGCGTGAAGCTGGAGCAGGAGCTGGGGTCATACTGACCTCCCCATAAGGCGACAAGATGAAGTACGTCCTTCGGATGAAATTCCGAGCTTCCAACAACGAGGCCGAATAGGAAGCCCTCATACACGGCATGAGGATGGCAAAGATCTGCGGCACAACGCGCCTGGTCATCTATGGTGACTCCAACCTCGTCGTCCAAAAGACGATGAACGAGTGTGACGCACACGCCGTAAACATGATAGCGTACCGCGCGCTCTACAACGCGCTCGAAGGAGAATTCGACGGCTGCGAGCTTCAGCACGTTGGAAGAGAAAGCAACGAAGAGGCCGATAGAATCGCCAACATCGGCTCCACCTGCGCAAAGGTGCTACCAGGTGTGTTCCTCGAACAGATCTGTGTGCCATCCATCAAGCGAAAATTCCCCAAGGGATCGCCCGAAGAAGCAGAACACTCGGGGGCTACGCTGCCCGAAGGTCACGAAGGACCCGAGAAACTGGACACAGAGGTCGCTATGGTCAATCTGATGTAGGTAATGGTAGTCGAAGAAACATGGACACGACCATACCTCCAATTCCTCATCAACGGAGAACTGCCTGACAGCTCGACAGATGCCCGACGCATATCTCGCCGGTCGAAAGCTTTCACCGTCATCAATGGCGAACTGTACAAGCGCAGTATTACGGGTGTACTGCAAAGGTGCATCACCATCGGTGACGAGAAAGCCATCCTCCAAGACATCCACGAGGGCATCTGCGGCCATGATGCAGGCAACCGCTCCCTTGTCGCCAAAGCTCTACGAGCTGGATTCTACTGGCCAACGGCCATGAAGGACGCAAAGGACATCGTCCGAAGATGCAACGGGTGCCAAAGGTTCGCCGACAAACCGCACGCACCCGGGTTAGAGCTCAGGCCCATACCTATAGCCTGGCCTTCCGCTCAATGGGGCCTCGACATGATTGGCAAACTGCCAAAATCTTCGAAAGGGGGACACGTCTACCTCCTAGTCGCAGTCGACAAATTCACCAAGTGGGTCAAAGCCATGCCCGTAACTAACCAAAAGGGCAAGACCGCAGTAAAATTCTTCGAGTCCATTGTCTACAGGTTCGGTGTGCCGCACAGCATCATCACCGACAACGAATCGAACTTCATCTCCAAGGAATTCCAAGACTTCTGTGAAGGCCTCGGAATCAACATCACGTACGCCTCAGTGGCACACCCGCAAACAAACGGGCAGGAGGAAATGGCCAACGGCCTAATCGGCGCTAGCATCAAGAAACGCCTCATGAGCCCACTCGAACGAAAAGCTGGAGCCTAGACGAAGGAGCTACCATCCGTCCTATGGAGCTTGCGGACTACGCCAAACAGCTCCACCGGCTACACGCCATTCTTCATGGTGCACGGAGCTGAGACCGTGCTACTAGCCGAAGTACGCCACCAGGCCCCACGGGTCATCGCTTATAGCGAAGACGAATCCACGGCTGCACTCGAAGACGCCGTCGACACACTCGACGAAGCAAGAGACATAGCAGCAGCTCGATCAGCGGTGTACCAGCAGAGTCTCCGCAACTACCACAGCCGCCGGCTGCACCCAAGGTCCTTCATCGAAGGAGACCTCGTCTTGCGACTCAAGCAAGAGCGACCAAAGAAATTTGAGTCACCGTGGGAAGGACCCTACGTCATCACCGAGGTCATCCCAGGTGGCGCCTACCGCCTCAAGCACGTGGAGTCTGGAGTCGCATACTCCAACCCATGGAACATCGCGCACCTACGATGATTCTACCCCTAGCTATCTACCCCTTTACTTTCAATAAGGCTTTTCATCCAAGGCTATTCAGCCGAACAATGTACTTCCACCATTACGATATAAATAAAGCTAAGTGTCTCGCCCCAACTTTTCGTTACGCTATTTGCAACTTTACTTCATGCTACAAACGCACTCGGGGGCTCCCCCCACCTCACGATTCCATCGACTGAGGATCACGTGTGTACACCTGAGTAGCTGACAACGTCAGGCAAACGAAAAGGACACGTACTCATACAAAGCACTACGTGCTCTCAACAAACAAACCTTTACAACAAAGGGCACAACACGCTCAGTCGAAATATACAAATTTTACATCTATCTCTTTTACAGGTACTACCTATTCTGAAGAATAACCTGAGCACGCTGCTCAAACAAATCTACGACCTGTTCGGCATACTTCCTTACAGATGCATAATGTGGACGCATGTCCCACTCATCACCATCCGGCCGAGGAGGTGGCCCAGCCGCCACAACAGACAAATTTACATCAGGCCGGTGCAGCCTCACAAGGGACAAAGCAGCCTTCACTCCTGCGACGAGCTGTTGCCGCACCAACTCCTTGACATTGCTCACGCTCGGAAACTTCGACAGAAGACCCGCAAGGCTCGTTGGCACGGCATCCAAAGGAAACATGACATGCAACACCGAGGCAAGCAACGTCTGCACCTGGCGAAGCACCCGCGAAACCTGGTGCACACGATCCTGCACCGTCGCCAGAGCCATGGCACGGTCACGATCCATCCAGAAGAAGCCGCTAGCCTCCATGTCTGTTGAGTCAAGCAATTGACCCGAACAACGACACACTCTTTATCTTCCCTCGGAGCAAGGTTAGCACCTGCGACAATTGTACAAAATAAGAGGTAAGGCCAGCAGGCTCATCCGAAGAACGGAGCTGCAGCTCGAAACAAAGAACAACTTACATTGAAGCTGCTCAGATAGCCGAAGCAGTTCTGCCATCAAGTACTCCTCTCTGGCTGCACCACGGTCCGCCTTGGACTTCCAAACATTGGCGTGACCACGCAACCCAAGCAATTCCCTCTCAAGACTACGAACACGGTCCCGAAGAAAAGCGAGTTGCGAGGAATCATCCAAAGATGGCCGCAGCTGCGCTGCAGGCGAGGTGTCAACAGGGTCAGCACCCAAAGGAACCTAGAACAGCAGAAAAGCAAAGGACACAAACATTCAGGCAGTAGTAGAGCATAACTCAGAAAAATTCATTAAGCATATAAGGCCACTACGTGGCACAAGGATTGCGTTCCTCAAAATATTTACAGCAAAAGCAGACTACAAACTATCATACATCTACAACGCCTAAGACGCGGCACCCTGAGTCGCCTCGGAGCCGGATTGCCTAGCCTTGGCCTCCCCCTGCTGCCGCAGCGCATACTCAGATAGCAGATCAATGAGCTTTGGCCCATATTGCTTGCATGGAGCAGAATAGGCAGCAAAGGCTACCTCGGATCCATCCGCGGTCGTCGGCATCCGGGAGGTGATCTGAGGAAGATCCAGCTCCGCTCCAGTCGCCAAGGCCATCGTCAGCCCGACGGACGCGCCGATGCCCTTCTGCTTGCGCTTGTACGCCGCAGGCACTTCGGCTGACAAGGCCTCCGCCAGGGCATCAACATCATCAAGGGTCGCGCCCTTGGGAGCAAGCTCCTTGTAGAAGCAGCCAAGGACCTCCTTCGCCTTGGCAAGGGAGTTGACGACGGTGCTGCAGCGATCTTCGACCGCTGCAGTAGCATCATCTAGAGCACTCCCGTGCTCCAGAGCGCCGCGGTCAAACTCGATGCCTGCGGCATCTGAGACAAAAAGAAAAGGAATGAAGAAAGTAACACAGAAGAATACAAGAAAACAAAAAGAAAGGAGCACAAATACAACGCTCACCCGAAACAGCCTTGGCAGCAGCCATGAGCTTGCCTGCCACCTCTCTTTCACACGCAGTCGCAACAGTGGCTAGCTGCTCCTCGCGGTCTGCGGCCTCCTGCTGCAGGCGCTCCTTAGCCTCGGCTGCCTTGGTCAGCTCCAGCTCGAGGCGTTCTTTCGCACCAACGACGGCCTCGGCCCTCTTCTCCGATTGACCAAGGCTCTTCTTGAGAGCGTCGACCTCACGGAGAGAAGTATTATGCTCCTCTGCATTCAAAACAAGCAAACGTCAGAAAGCATGACAGGAATAAAAGGAAGGAAGCACCAAAAGCACACAGGTACCTTGAAGCTGTCGGAGGTTAGCCTCTAGCACCAGGCGCTCCTGAACCAGCCGCTTGGCCTCCTGCACAAAAGGCTGCAGAAAAAGAAATACCAGTAAGGAAAGGGACTTGGAGGCTGTGCCCAACACAAAGGAATAAAAGCAAAATTCGCACACGAAAACACTCGGGGGCTCCCCCCCGAAGATTCGAAAGAAGAACAAGACAAGACATTTTTCAGATGCCTGGGGGCTCCCCCCGTGGCACGAAACAGAGGTACTTACATGCTCTGATAGAGACTCCGAAGGCCCGCTGGCGAAATTCTGAGGCGCAACCACCTGCACCTCCTGCAGAGGAGGATTCGGTGTGGCGCCCCCCGACGTTGCCACCGTCTGAGGAGGAGGAGACGCAACCTTCGACTCCCCCATCATCTCCCGAGCACCATCGCTGGAGGAGTCGTGGGAAGAATGCCTGCATACGAAACAATTAGCACAAGTACAAAGTCAACATGAAAAAAGGACAGCAGTATAACAAGAAACTTACGAGTCCAAAGGAGCTCAGTCGAAGATGGAGGAGTCCTTCGGGCTCTCTTCTCCCCCTTCTTCTCCTCCTTTTTCTCTTCCTTCTTTTCTTCCTTCTTCCGCTTCGCTGGCGGGTGCGACGCTACAACCCGCACAGGAATGGAAGGAATGGGAGAGGAAGAACCTCCATGCCCGTCATTGTGACGATCAAGGCACAGAGGGTTTCTGGGAGTCGGAGGAGTTGAAGCATCCGTGATCGCTTATGCTGCGTGTGGTCCTCGCTCGACTCGCTGGCCTCTTCAGGTGGCGATCGTGCCGAAGGTAGTTCGGACACGGAATCCACCACGTCATTATCCGGCGCATTCGGAAATAATTCGGGCAATGGAGGCACCATGCCCGGCACCTCGAAGCTCTGCACAACAGAAGGGAATTTGTTAGCAAACAAAGGAAAATAAAACGCAGTCGATGAAAAGTGCTACGCGCACGAATCTACACCTGTGGAACAGCCAACATCGAAGAAAACGGCAGAGTCAGCGACTTCCCCGAGATTTTCTCTCCGGCCTTGAACTTCAGCAGCGAGCGAAGTTCCCTGTCAAGATCCCCCTCAGAGATTTTCTCAGCCGACACCCTCGTCGGATCACGCCGGCCAGCATAAAGAAACATCGGGTGCACCCTGGCCTAGAGTGGCTGCACCCGACGCTCGAGGAAGGTGCGGATGATATCCACACCATTGACTTCCTTCTCCGGAATCAGCTGGAGACCCTCCACCCAACGATATAGCGCCTCTATCTCCGCCTCCTCGCCATCCAAGATCTTGTTTTTCCAAGACCTTTTCGGCTCAATCTTTTGGGAGGGGTCAAAAGGAACAAGACCAAAATCTTGCCCAGGCACTACGGAGTCGCAGATATAAAACCATCGCCCGCCAAAGATCGATGATTCGGACATGGAAAAGGAAAAGAAAAGCAGATTGGGCCTAAGAGATATGATGCAACCCCCAATGGGATAAACACCATCCGAACCAGACTGCCTCTTCACGGAATAAAGTTTCCGGAAGAGGCCAAAGTGCGGCTCAATGCCGAGCCATCACTCGCAGAGAGTGATGAAACAAGCAATGTGCAGAAGAGAATTGGGCAAAAGATGATGCAGCTGGATGCCATAGAGAAAGAGCATCCCACGAAGGAAGTTGTGGACTAGAAAGGAAAACCCACGAACAACGAAGGCGAGAAACATAACCCGATACCCAGCTGGGGGACGGGGGATTACCTCGTTGCCGGGGAGTCTGACGACCTCCCTATCCTGCGGGATCAAACCCCGCTCGCGAAGTTTGCGGAGGTCACTCTCCCGCGTCTCTGCTCGCCGCCAACCACCGTCAGTGACACGGGTAGCGGTGGCGCTTTTCTTCCCTCCGGCGGTGCTGGTACCAACAGCAGAGGATGACTTCTTCGGTTTTTCTACGCCAAGCGGTGAGAGCGTAAAAGGGAAGAGGGAAATGTGGAAGGAAATTCCAGTGCGCAGCAAGAACTTCTAAGAGCACAAGGAGGCAGTGAAAACAAGAGTAGATGCGGTGAAAACAAACTGCAGCCTTCCCCAATGATTATAACGACGAAGACGACGCACGACAACCGTCTATCAAGAAGACCTAACGCCAACGGCAGATCTGGCCATACACGTGTCAGCAGCACAACGAACCGTCGTTACCACGCTGTCCACTACGTGCGGAAATCGAGGCGACACCGTAATTATCTCCACGCCGCGCGTGACCAGTCAATTCAAGGTCAGCAAGTGGGACCCACGTTCATCCAATCAAGTCATCTCTGGCGTAGCAGACGCTTGAGGTCATTGATCGTCAGCACTGACGTCATTAAAAGCTATACTGGCAACAACTACAATTCTTCGGTTTCAAAGCTAAGAGTACTCACTCGAATCTACGATTCGACTAAATACTCGGGGGCTACTCCTATCAGGAGCGCTGGTCGCGCACCCGAAAGATGAATAGAAGCGAACTATTTCTTCGAGTCCTACGTCGAGTCTACGACTCCACTACGGACTCGGGGGCTACTCCCATAGGGAGGATGGATTTAAGCATCCGAAATTTTTTGTGTCCTATGGACTTAACACTGAACAAGCACTTGAAAAAAAGTCTCCGCTCGAGTCTACGACTCGAACAGACACTCGGGGGCTACTCCCATAGGGAGCGCTGGTCGCGCACCCTATGAATTCTTCAACTGCGATCTTTCGGATCAGCATGCAAAAACTTTTTCGGCAACTCTGTCCCAATATAAATGCTAAGTGAGCAATGATTCTCCTTACTACCCGAAACACCTCCGCGGTGACAAATGTTCGGATGCTGCGTCTGCGACGCAAAGATAAGACCTACAGATATCATCTGATGGCCTGGCAATGCACATGACTGCGCTCTGCTAGTATAAATCCGTGCCAGCAGGCGCGATGAAAAATCCCGACAGACGCGTTGGGTACATCATTTAAATTCACTGGAATTCCACTCCTGTAAGTCCTCCGTGACCTGAGTCGAATTACGCCAGCATATGTTCCGGGTTCGAGGCGAGGGACTCGAACCTAAAGAAGATCGTGTTGTTTTGTCCTAAGACAGTTAACTGACCCTGATCCGTCGGGAGAGTTAGGCACACGCATCAACAATCCCTACACACATACTATTAAAATATAGTTGCACCCGAAGGATTGAAGAGTCCTCAGCCGAATCTACGATTCGACTGATCACTCGGGGGCTACTGACATGGTTATACCCTACGGGTACGTGATCTGCGCATACCTGGTCCAGCTCAAGGAAGGCCCACGACAGATGTACGCCGGTCCATGAAGATTTTTGGGTGGCCAAGGCCCATGACGCCTTCGGATCCTTGGAGAACAAGACTAGCGTAGATAGGAAATTCAAAGGGGTAAAACCCTAGAACTTGTAACCGACTAGGTCTATGCCCGGGACCTGCCTAAGTCTATATAAAGGCCAGGAGGGCACGACCTAGATCTCTCGACTCATACTTTCGCATACACACGTCCACGCCATATCGAATCTGCGCACTCCTGTAACCTTCGGTTCTGCCGTAATCAAGAGCAGACAAGCAGGAGTAGGGTTTTCCCTCCGGGGGCCTGAACCTGGGTAAACCTCGTGTCCCCGTGTTGCTTGTTTGCTAACCGTTCCGCGATCTCCACATCCCCATCTTCTCCAAAACCCAAGTCCATAACAATGGGCATTGATGAGATCAAACCTCGTCACCCCTTACTTCATGGTATATGGAGCAGAAGCCATCCTACCTTCCGACATCCTCCACGATGCACCAAGAGTTGCCGCCTACGACGAAGATGACGCTGAAGAATCCAGACGCCTAGATGTGGACCTTCTCGAGGAGGAGCGCGTTTTGGCATGCCAAAGATCCGCCATCTACCAGCAGAAGCTACACAGCTACCATAGTCGCCGCGTTCAGCATCGCTCGTTTAAAGAAGGGGATTTGGTGCTCCGACTTAAGCAGAAGAAGTCACACAAATTATCCCCGCCATGGGAAGGACCGTTAATCATAAGCAAGGCGCTGCTCAATGGGTCTTACTACCTTGTCGACAATCATGAACTCAAGGATAGACCCAACGAGGATCATAAGCGTGGCACGTGACCGGATGATGACTACCCGGAGCTTGATCGGCCATAGAACATAGCACAGCTACGTCCTTTCTACACTTAGCATTTTTTATCTAATTGTGTACCTCTTATATGATCAATGAAATAAAGATCTTTGGTTCACTCATATTGCTGAGTCTTTTACCTCCTTTAGTGTTAATTTTTGGATCATGTAAAACTTTTATGCACAAGTTTTGCGATTGCACTTGTGAAAATTCCGCCTACGGGCGTTAGCTTAAGTTTTCTGGTCTACACGTTCTTTGTTGTTTTTATGTGGATTCTGGAGTAGTGACTTTCGGCACTTATTGTTGGCGATTTTGTGCTCAGGTTATTGACGGTGCCATTGGGCAACATCACCTAAGCGCATGGTTCTGACAACGAGTCTTCCGACTCACGAAAAGTCAAGCATAAGAACTAGAGTAATGGATAAGCCAACACTTGCTTAAAAAATATATATATACTGGGAATTAATTCTTAAGTAGCAGGATACGACAACCATTGTTTTCCGCCTTAAGATTACATCACCAAGTTTTTTCATGCACACGACAAAGGTGAAACAAGAATTACAAAGTGTTTTTCACTCTTTGGGCGCAGGGGACTTGGAGGCCGCATCATCACCAGCCGGAGAATCACCCTCGGCGTCGGTGCTGTGATGAGACTCGGAGGAATCTTGGTTGACGCTGTCGAGGAGGTTCCTGGGCACGAAGACGTCAACGTCCACCAACTCGCCAACCCTGGTATCATACCCCACGAGTGATGACAGGATGACTTTGTGATCGATCTCCTTGCCGTCATCATCCACGTCGGGGATACATGAGGTTACCGTGTCGATGTCGGCTTCTTCATAACGTGCCTTCACCATAGACAACGCCATCCTTGCGCCAGCCCGTGCACATGAAGCTTTCCAGCTTGTGACACGCTCGGGGGCTCGGCGCAAGATCTCCGAGTACTTCGTCACGGAGTCCGATGCCTTGATATATATTTGGAGGGGCTTGGCAATCTCCTTGGCTTGGGTAATGGCGGTGTTGATGAAGTTGCCAGCAAGAACCATACATTCCATGTCCGAAGGAGGCGAGTGGGTTAAACCCATAGGAGCTGCAAATTCTGACAAGGAGCGTATGAGTTCGATAAACTCTAAGCATCCAGACTACAGGAACATAAGGCGGAGGAAACTTACTGAAGATACTGGCCTTGGCCTGCCAAAGGATGTCCGCCAAGGATTCCTTCTCTTGTTGGAGGAGCTTAAACGCCTCGCTATGGCGAAGGTTTTGCTCATTAGCAGCTTGCTTCTGATCCTTTAGGATCGCAAGCTCCTCCTTCAAGCGATTGATCTCCGTGGAGGCGGAATCCTGCAGGGCTTTCATGGAGTCCTCGTGCATCTTCAGCATCTCTTTCCTCTCCTCCTTCAGGATCTTGTTCTCGCTGTCCAGTTGCTGGATATGCTTGGACTGCTCGACAATATCCTTGGCCTTGGCGACATGTTCTGCAAGTCGGAGAAAACACAGTACATAGTGAGTACTCAGAGATTGTGGGCACAAAAATAAGAAGGAAATGCGTAATAATAAAACAGACTCTTGTTTTTGATGATCTGTTCCTTCAAGATGGCAGTTTTACCCTTTTCGGCTTCAAGATCTGCGTGCATCTTCTGGTACTTGTCGTTGGCCATGCCCCTCCGAGCATTCTCGTTCTGTGGAAACAAATACAAAGTTAAATCATTGTTTGGTCTGCTTGCAGCTTCTAGTCGGAGACTTTCCACCTAGATGCTCGGGGGCTACAACGAGAGTTTTTAACTTAGCAATATGCTTAGCTTTTCTTTAAGCATCTAGTCGGAGCTAATTCAGTTCTCGATTAGAGGCTTGGGGGCTACAGTATAAAGTTTTTTAACTCAAAAAATGCTTAGCTTTTCTTTAAAGCATCTAGTCGGAACTAATTCAGTTACAACTAGAAGCTTGGGGGCTACAGCATTGAAAATTATGAACACTGCTTGTGCTACTCTTAAAGCATCTAGTCGGAATAATTCATTCCATCTAAATGCTTGGGGGCTATAGTGAGAATTTTTTCTAACTTAGTCACTCTTAGAGCATATAGATGCAAAACCTATGGTTTTCCGTCTACATCCTCGGGGGCTACAGTAGGATACTCGTATGAAATGCAAAAGGAAAAGTAAAAACTTACAAGTGCGATGATCTTGAGGTTTGTAGCACTCTCGGCTAGCAGCTTGCCGAAGGAAATGCTATTTCCTCGTAAGATATCCGCTTATCGGAGTAGCTCCTCGAGACCGCACGTCGGAGATGACGGCACTCCTCCAGCAACCATAGTAGTGTTACTCGGCAGAAGCGCCGGGTAAACTATCTTCGGGAACTTGAAGGGTTTCTGGGGAGTAGGGGCGCCGCCTTCGGCAGAGGTACCAGCTCTCACCACCGCCTTGCCACAACCGATGGCATCCTTAGCCGGAGCTTCAGCCATTTGAAGAGCAGCGCTCTCCTGCGTCGCCTGCTCACCGACAACAGCGAGCTCGGTAGAAGCACCAGAGTCCACTTCCATGGCGGAAGGGCCTGGTGCCACCTGGACTTGAGAGCTTTTCGGGGCGGAGGAGGGCTTGACGACAGGAGTGGCAGGGGCGATGGCGGGAGAGGAGTCACGATGCAGCATATCTTTGATATTTCTAGAAGCCCCAAGAGTCTTGGAGGACTTCTTGAGGCTGGTTGTGGCTTTCTTCCTGAAACGTGCAAAGTGCATAAGTACAGGAACAAGACAGATAAATAGACAATGTCGGAGAATGAGAGGCTTACACTAGGGGGCGCTTTGGCAAACATCCCGGTGGCTTTTCTATTTTCCGCCTCCAGGACGGCAGTATTCTTCTTGGAGGCTCCACCCTCCGTCTTCTTCTTGCCTCCATCGGCAGCGTCAGAGGTGGAGCTCTTCCGCTTTCACGCCAACGGGACATCGTCGTCGGACACGACCGTGACCTCCTTCATCTTTGGATCATAGATTTGGGCAGACAGGTTGCCCTCATCTAGATCGCTAAGCTGTTAAGTGAGAAATCATCGTATTAGACAAGATGGTATTGGCAAGATGGAAAAACTGGAGCAATGTCATACACGGAGAATAAATATCTACCTTTGGGCACTTGCCGTCTACGAACATGTCATAAGTGAGGGTGAAGCCACACTTCTTATCCTTCACCTTGACGATGTCCTTAAGGCGGAACTTGACGGAGTCGCTCGAGAAGTTATCCTCGGAGATCCGGAGGGTATCCCTTCAATCGCCAGTGTACTCGTGCATGAACTTCGTGCGGTGCTGCAGAGGTTGGATTCGCCTGATGAACCAGCACATGGCTAGGTCCAAGCCGGTCAAACCCGTCTCTACGAACCACTCGATCCGCCTTATTGCGCGAGAAGCGTCGAGGTCAGAGGGAAGGGAGGCATGGGATCTCCATGTGGAAACTTCAGCGGCGGCTCCATCCACGAAGTCCGGGTACGTCACTTCTCGGCCCACCAAAGGAATGTCGGGGCCGTAGAAGTACGTACGCTGCCAATTTTTGCACAACTCGTGGCCGACGATGTCGGGGAACCGCCGGCCAGGTCGGATCTTGAAGCTTATGGTGCCGCAATTCCTAAGCTCCTTCCTACTGTGTCCGGATTCACGTTTGACGGTGAAGAAGTACACGAACAAGTCTAACCTAGTCCTAATCCCTAGGTAACCCTCACAAAGTGCCGCGAAGTTGCTAAGCACTAAGATACTATTGGGGGAGAGGTTATGGGGTTGGACCTTGAAGTGGTTCAAGACAGACAGAAAGAAGTGGGAGATGGGCAGAGAAACGCCGCGTACCAGCTGATCCTTGAGGTACACCTTTTCTCCGGCTTGGGGAGAAGGTGTCACCTCGCCGGCCGGTGCCGCCCACCAGGCGAGCCCCTCCGTCGCGGGGAGGTAGCCTTCGGCGACCATCTCTTGGATGTCGCGGCCGGTGATGTCCGAGCCACGCCAGTCGCCTTTGTGCGAGTCTGGCTCTTCTTCCAGAGGCTCTAGCCCCGCCAGATTGTGGTCACCGCCGGTGGTTTCAATCACCGCTGACGCAGGGATGACCAGGCCCTCTAGGGGCACGACAACAGAGCTCGCCGGCTTCACCGTGGCTTCGCTCGACGCCTCCATCGACGGGGAGGAGCTTCTGCTGGCCATGGAGGACTGGAAGGGTGCGACTGCTGCGAGGAGAGGTTAGGGTTTCTTTGAGGTTTTCCGCGGAGAGCTCGAGGAGGCGTGCGGCTGGAGGAAGAAGACGATGACGCGAGAGAATGGGGTGAAATAGTGGCAAGTGTCCCACGGTCACTATTTATCTTACTCTCCGTCAAGATTCGTGCAGCTAATCGGACGGTTGCCGCATAGATGACGTGTTCAAGAACGTGCGCGGTAATTTCGGCACGTCTCCAACCGCCGCCGCCAACGGTTCGTATAGAACGCATGGGAAAATCGGATATGATTGCGTTCTCTGCATGTGTGAGTTACGAGGCGTCGCTGACCTAAGCCTATGTCGTCATAACTGGCATGGTAGATGAGCCGTCGCATCGAAGATTCCGGCATGGACGGATTTAATCCGACTACGGAAACGTACGATGGAAGATTCAGCATTTCTCCGACTTACTAATAGAAGACGGAGAAAACTTTGCAGGGTTCTTTGGGAGGACTACAAGATGTTGCTTGACGATTTGCCGACATCCATCTAGACGGAGCATTCCATGTGAAGAGGCAAGACGGCGCAAGATCTCAGAGTTCTCCGGGGGCTACTGTTGGGGATATGCTATATGGGTATCCCCATAGCATGTCTCTTATCCGACTAACCCGGGTGGCCCATAGTCGGTAGCTTGGCCTGTGGCCTGCTGGGCGGCCCAGTTAGGTGGATCCAGAAGGGAGGACCATGCCGGATAAAGAAAGGCTACGGTGGAGTCACCAGCGTACCCGGAGCCTTGGAGTGCAAGATACACAAGACTAGTAATAGACGGTGTAGGACTCTGTAACCTGTCCGGCTAGGACTTTTTCCTGTAACCCTAGGATCTGACGACTATATAAGTTGGGCCTATGGGAGCCTTTAGGGCACAACAATCATAGACTCTCTAGTCACCTCGCACAGCGAACCTATCTCTGTAACTCGGCGTATTGCCATTATAGTGATTGATAGCAGGAGTAGGATTCCGCCACCATCGTGGGATCTGAACCTGGGTAAGATGTGTTACCTCGTACCCGTCAACCGTCCGCCTTACCCCACGTCTCTAAACACGCACTGTGAGGACCCTTCCATGGCGTACTCGTCGGCAATACCACGACAAGTGCTATGATCTCGGATCTGAACTTATTATTGAATCATTATGATAGTATTGCTTGTGATCTTATCTGTAAGTTGTGTACACGTATCATTGTTCGGATCCAAAGGCCCCATGATGTCTACGCACTTCTATTCTTGTAGACAGTTGTTGGGCCTCCAAGTGCAGAGGTTTGTAGAACAACAACAAGTTTCCCTTAAGTAGATTACCCAAGGTTTATCGAACTCAGGGAGGAAGTGGTCAAAGGTATTCCCTCTCAATCAATCCTGCAATCAAGATACAAGAAGTCTCTTGTGTCCCCAACACACCCAATACACTTGTCAGGTGTATAGGTGCACTAGTTCGGCGAAGAGATAGTGAAATACAAGCGGTAACGGTGCCAGAAAAGAGCTTCTGACTTGTTTTTGACGTGGGGTAACGGTGCCAGAAAATAGCTGATGGTGTGGAGGAACAGACTAAAGGCAAACTGAAGGAAGCAAGCAACATGCAACAGATCTAGATGCAAACAGTGTTTCAATGTTTAGAAACAAGGCCTAGGGATCATACTTTCACTAGTGAACACTCTCTCATATAAATATCCTCTCTTCATGATACTACTCTTAACTACTCTCCGGTTGGACACTCTAATCATCGGTAGGGCTATAACAGCACTCCTCAAAGTCTGCCTTCCTCAATCTAGATAACCCCACACTGTGACCTTGAGCGCTAGATGGTTCCAACAAACACCCCAATTTCATAGAGACATCCAACTCCAAATATAACTCATAACAAATACTCAATCTAGCCAAAGTGCCACACACGGTATGCACGCTGTCACTTTCACACACGTGGGGAAAAGCATAGATCTATTAAAGCACAAAGAGTATTTATGTAGACTCAAACCTAAGTGCCACCATGGCGTGCACGCTGTCACTTTCACACACATGGGGAGAGCAGAGATCTAATGAAGCACTTGAGTAGCAAGGTAGATCTACTTGGTTACAAATCTCGTGACCACAAGATCATGCATAGAGAGAGATGAACACATAGCTACCGGTAGAGCCCTTAGCCCTGCGGAAGAACTACTCCCTCCTCATCATGGGAATCAGCAATGGTGATGAATATGGCAATGGAGATCGATGGAGATGGCCCTGGGGGAACTTCCCCGTCCCGGCAGGGTGCCGGAACAGAGACTTTCGGTCCCCCGAATCTCCCCTTCGGTGGCGACAGCGCTACAGAGGTTTTCATGGATTTCTTATCGATAGCCTAGGGTTTTCCCATCGGAGGCTTCTTATAGGCGCAGGAATCGAGGTCGGTGGGGGTCCAGGGGGACCACACCCCCTCTGGCTCTGCTTCGTGGTTCCGTGTTGCTCCGGGAAAATAATAACTTTGGCTTTTGTCCCGTCTAATTCCGAGAATATTGATTTTCTGCCTTTCTGGAACCAAAAACAGAAGAAAACAGGTAACTCGCAGAAGGTTATTGACTTTGGCCTATGCCCGTCCAATTCCGAGAATATTGATTTTCTGCCTTTCTGGAACCAAAAACAAAAGAAAATAGACAACTGGCACTATGACAACTTGTTAATAGGTTAGTTCTAGAAAAGATGTAAAAACACCTCAAAGAAAGATAAAGCAAAGCAAAGTAGATACTAAACAAGCATGGAACATCAAAAATTATAGATACGTTTCCGACGTATCAAGCATCCCCAAGCTTAACTCCTGCTCGTCCTCGAGTAGGTAAGTGATAAGAGAATAATTTTTGAGGTGACATGAACCATCAAAACAAAGATCAAACCATTTGCAAGCATTGAAAGCTGGGATAAAAGAACTCTAATCATGTGCACGAAATATGGAGTTCTAACAATAGGACATAGTAACTATGCATGCAACATGAAAGGCTACAAACAAAGATCATGAATAACATGCATTGAAAAACGTTTGTTTGTTTCACATACAGAAAACATAGCATAGTGGCAATCAGCTTGTCCCTCATAGAGTAGCAATATAGATGCATAGGACACCTTCAAAGTTCACAAGGGTGACTAGAAACAAATAGCACAAGAACAAGTAATATCACAATATGCATCAATCAATAAGCTTTGGAACACTGCACACAGAATGACAACTATGCTCTCTTAATGGTGCCTAAAGGTAGAAGGGTGAGACTCAATAATGGTGGAAGAAAGGCCTTTTTGTAAAGGAAGCAGGGATTACAAGTTTCAAAAAGAGCTTCCAAAAATTATGGTACTTGTTAGCTTTCAGCCCTCATTGCCCCTATCATAAGCATCTTGATGTGGTTAAGGTTAAAGTGGCGAAGATGGAGTATATGCTTGACGAAGTATAAGTTGGCAATCCCAAGTCCCTTGAATACGAGGGCCACACCTCATGCATACTCAACTTTGGGCCCAGGTAAGTTCTTGTCATTGTAAGTATTTGCATATCATTGAGAACTGCCAACGGGGTACCCCTTGCACATGGTACAGGAGCTTTCCCATAACCAAAATGACAAGGCAAGCAGACAATGAGCATCTCAGCAATCTTCTTATGTACCATGGGAATATGGTGCATTTTTCTCTCTTTCCTCTTTTCTCAACGTGTCTCTCTTTTTTTATAAGAAGAATGCTTCATAGATGTCACTATGGTGATGCTGCAAGTTTCCACCATGATTAGGAATGGCTTAGGCTAGCGCCCAGCGCTTTCTCTAACACAGGATACAAACTCCATGGACTTACAAGTTCCCTCTTTATTTCACACCGGTGACATCCATAGACAAAAGAGCATGATATCAACTGAGTACAAAGTACAAGTGCAATGTTGAAAGCGTTCCCGGTGACAGCACGGTTCTGCTAATTCCAATGTATAAGTGCAAGCATATACAACAAAGTTGTCACAATGGTTCAAGTTTATTAGGGTCAAAGAATATAAAGTGTGCCATCAAGTTTGTGAGGGCTTTAATCACTAAGTTTTCACATAAAAAATAGTTTTTAATTGGAAGATAGCTTAAAACAAGAATATACTTGGAATGGTATAACACACCATGCATAGGAGTTTATAGTGGACACTTTGGAAAAACTTGGTTTCTTGGGAGTTGGAAGCATGAGTAGAGCTTACTCATACAAGTGGAGGCTAGCAAAAGACTGGGAGCAACCAACTAAGAGAGCAATAATGGCCATAATCATGCAGTGCAACAAAGCATTACTAATCAAAGCAAAGAGTGGTACTACAAGTCAAGGAATAAATGATCATAGAGGCTACGGTGACTTGTTCATAGTCATGAGATGGTGTGAGCATGTGCCAAGTCAACCCAAGCAAAGCATCAAAGGAGAATACAACAATACTATGCTTTTGTATGCTAAAACAACACATGATTTCTTCAAGGCACACTAAGCAATCCCAGTTGTTTGGAACAAGACATGCTACATCAATAATCACTAAGCATAAGGTCAAAATAACACCTAGCATGTCATGCTGAAGTCTAAGCCACAGTCAAAACAAGCTCCCTTTTGTACCACTTAAGCATGAAGCTTTCTACTCTTTTCCAACACCAATGACCTTATTTGAAACAACTCACAAAGATAATAATCAACAAAGATCAGTGAGATTGTTTCACAAATCCACAAAGAAGAACTAAAAATTTCTAAGCTGAAACCACAAGAAAACTAAGGCTAAACACAGTGCTAGCAAAAGTGAACACTCACAGAACAATAAGAGTGAAAACTAGAGTGTTCTAGGCAATGAAAACAGAGTGTGTCTCTCTCTAAAAGAAGTGTGGTGTAACCAACCAATTTACTCAAACAAACTAAGCAAACAAAAAACTAAGACGCTCCAAGAACAACACAACTTGGCATGAAACAATAAAAACGAAGTGTCTAGATAGACCTGAGCTTTTTATTGATGAAGAAGGGGATGCCTTGGGCCTCCCCAAGCTTTGACGCTTGTACCTCTTGGATATTTCTTGTGGTGACACCGAGGTGTAATCCCCAAGCTTGAGCTTTTGTCCATTCTTCATCTCATTACATCATTTCCTCTCTACACCTGAAATTTTTTTCTTCATACAAAACTTCACACAATCTTCATTTGCAACATTAGTTTAATCAAAAGATATTAGACCTCTGGCAAAGCTTTGGAACAGCAAGGATTTTCACTAAAAACACAAGCTAATGTAGTAACTCCTTCAAAAATCTCAATTCACCTAAAGAGAACTCAAAAAGGAATCAATAAGAAGCAAATGCAAATAATGGCAGAAATCTATCAAAACAGACCAGCGGGTAGAAACCGATTTTTTCGAACATCTTCTATTGCTCAAATCAAAAAGTGTTAAACTAACTAAAGGGATCTAACATACTGGGGGATTTATTCGTAAATTTTGAGCTCAATCCGAGTTACAGAGACTCGTCACGAATTTTTATGATGGAGGACAGAAATCTGTTTCGGGACAGCAACTCCCCAAATCTTACTTTCCTCTCATTAGAGGTCATTCTTGGCACAAAAAGCAAACAAAAAGGATAAGGAGAGGTCATTACTAAAGTAATAACTTCCATGACTCAAGGAAACTCTTGGGTTATCTCCCAACAAGTACTTTCTTTAATGCCTTTAAGTTAGGCATGATAGTTTCAAAGATGCTCACATAGGAAATATGAATTGATTTAAAAGAGAGAATCAAGAATCAGATTCAAATAACATTTAAGTCTAACCCACTTCCTGTGCATAGGAATCTTGTAAATAAACAAGTCATGAAAGCACAAAGCAACAAGCATTGGAAAGCAAAACAAATGCAACTTCAAAAATTTCAACATAAAGAGGGGAAACTTAATATTCTTAAGATGCATAAAACCATGTTTCCCTCTCTCATAATAAATTTCAGTAGCATCATGAATAAAATTAACAATATAACTATCACATAAGACATTCTTGTCATGAGCCACATGCATAAAATGATTATTACTCTCCACATAAGAATATCCATTCTTATTAGTTGTAGTGGGAGCAAATTCAACAAAATAGCTATCATTGTTATTCTCATCACCATAATCATCAAATATAGGAGGCACATTGTAATCACAATAAATTTTCTCCTCAATAGTAGGTGGACTGAAAATATCATATTCAGCATTGTAATCATCATATATTGGAGGTATAGTATCATCATAAGCAATAGAATAGCTATCTTCCCAAGTGTGTTCATTTGTAAACATATCATCATTGGAAGGAACATGGATAGCAATAATAGCACAACAACTATTAATATCATCATTTTCAGAGTTGGTACCAAAGAGATTTTCAATATCAAAAGTGGTGTGCTTTTCCTAATCATGATCACTACTATATGTAACAGGCATAGGAACATCATATAGTTCAGAATCATCAGCAAAAACTATGATAGAAGCAACATGATTAGAGGAAGATACCGTTTCCTCTCTCCTTTTACTCCTCCTCTTCTTCTTCTTCTTCTTCTTCTTCTTCTCCTCTTTAGGAGGGAGAGGCTTGAAAGGAAGCTTCTCCACATACCCTGGCTTATTGTTAGAGACAATAGAAGAAACTTTGGAGGATTCCTCCTTTTCATTAACAAGATCAAAACACATATAAGTCATGTCATAATTTGGTATAATATCATATTTTATAAGATTTTGTATGTAAGTATTTGCGTGGTAGTTTTCAACACAATAAAGATGACAACCATGCAGGACGCTATTCATATCAAAAGTACTCATGTCTATCAAAGAAGTTTTTCTTGATAACTCTTCACACCCCAAAAATAATGTAAGCATGTTGATTATCAGTGATCACATTATCACAATACAAACTTGCAGGATTATTATGGCCTGAGCATTGAAAATTTAAATGACCCACTTCAAAGAAAAGTTCACAAATAAAAGGATAGAGGGCACAAACTTTTTTACCAAGATCATCTAGAGCCTTATACCACTTTCTAGTTTTTTCATTCTGGTGGGTGATACATTATTCTTCTTCTGTTTGATTCTTCTCACAAGGTCTATGCATACCACAAAAATTAACATGCTTATAAGAAATAGTACTTTTAGAAGTTTGAGCATGTTTATTGCAATCATTAATAACATTTTCATTTTCCATGCAAGTGTCTTTAAAAGGTTCATGATACATGTCCCATTTTTCTTTAGGAGCATTACTATGGGAAGCAAAAGCTCTATAATATTTAACAAGAATTTGAGGATCAATACCATATCTAGCACTAAGCTCTTGAAAATTAGAAGTTTCAGCGAAAGATTTAATGCAATCATAGTCATAGTTTATACCTGGGTTTTTGATACGTCCAAAACGTATCTACTTTCTCGAACACTTTGCTATTGTTTCTTCTCTTAACTTGTGTGATTTGGATACAACTAACACGGACTGGTGCTTATTTCAGCAGAATTACCTTGGTGTCTTGTTTTTGTACAGAAAATGAACTATCAGGAAAAATCCCGGAAAATATGCCAAAAACTATTTCTCACCAGAAGATCCATGGAGCCAGAAGGGGAGACACAGGGGAGGCCTGGGAGTCCTAGACCCACCCTAGACACGGGCCCACTGACCCCGTGCCTAGGGGAGGTCTGGCCACCCCAGGCAGCTCCTCGGCCTCCCTCCGCGCCTATAAGTTGCCTTCTAACCTAAAAACTCAGGGGGGTTCGATAGTTTTCCAGAAAGAGTTCCGCTTCACCGCTGCCACCAGAAACCAAGATTCGGATCCAGAAACTCCGTTGTGGCACCCTGTCGGGACGGGGAATTTGGAGAGGATCATCGCCATCATCATCACCAACGCATCTCCATCAACCACCGATGTTTCCCTCATCCATGAGTGAGTAATCCTCCGTTGTAGGCTTGGGGATGGTAGGGATTGGATGAGTTCTATCATGTAATCGAATAAGATCTGTTAGGGCATAGTGCCTAGTATCTCTATTAGTGCTATTTGACTTTGTTGCAACTTCTTGTGCTTAATGCTTGTCACTAGGGCCCGAGTGCCATGATCTCAGATCTGAACTTATTATTGAATCATTATGATAATATTGTTTGTGATCTTATCTAAGTTGTGTACACATATCATTGTCCGGATCCAAAGGCCCCAAAGTGAATATAATTGGGACAACCAGAGGGGATGACTGTGGTGTGAGGATCACATGTGTTCACGGAGTGTTAATGCTTTGCTTCGGTGCTCTATTAAAAGGAGCACCTTAATTGCCAGTAGTTCCCTAGAGGCCCCGCTGCCACGAGCTGGCTGGACAGAAGATGTTGTGCAAGTTCTCATTGCGAGAACGTATGACTATATTTGGAGCACATGCCTAGGATTGTTTAGTACTTGGATGCTTGTTATTATTTATCTGTAATGCCCTAGTTCTTTGAAGTTACATGTTTATACTCGTCCATGCAACGCCCGTCCATCCATCCCTATGCCTACCGCACTCGAATCCTACTGTTATCGTTACTATTACTATTGCTCCTGTTTCACTGTTGGTGATGAGGGAGATGAAGGGGATGCGCACCCCTCCACCTTTCCTTGTCAAACTTTCTTGCGAGCTGCTGGGATTCTTAATGATTTCATGGCTTTGATTGAGAGGGATGGCCTAACAAGTTTAATGCAGGATGAGAGTGCACAATATGCTTTACTTACTAAAACATTTGTGGACAGTTTCTCAAAGAAGATTACAGCTCTTCCAACTGATCTGTTAGAGCTTTACCGAGGAATAACCAATGATGATGATCGCATATCTCAACGAGGGAAGATAAAGAATATTCTACTTTCAGCCATCAGGTACTTTACCTACTATCTTACCACCAGTGTTCTTGGTAGGGAGAACACTAGTAATATATCCAACTATCAATTGGCCTTCTTAGCTGTTGCGCTCTATGATGAGGATAAGTATAATCTTGGTTCCCTCATTGCTCGTCGTTTAGCTGCCATGGGACCCATTTATGGGGGAATTATTGCTACTCGTATCGCTGCTGCCTTGGACATTGTTGTTGATCCACATGATACAGTTTTGGCTCCTCTGAGGCTTGATCTTGCTGCCATGAAGGTGCACCACTTTGTCACCTCTAGCTATACTCTTGATAACTTGGTTTATAGAATGATGTTTACTGACGGGGAAGAGAGAGAGATCCCTCTACCCCAAACCACTTTGATCAGTATTTCTCAGGGACCTTGGTCACGCACAAAGGCGGAGATGGATGACAAGCTGCGCTCTCTCAACTTCCACGGGCACTATCAGGAGGAAGCGCCCTCATATGACCCCGCAGTACACTACACAGGGGAGGCCTCAAGCTCGTACCAAGACGAGGGAGCTTCCTCGACATACTATGGAGGTGCATCTACTTGGGCACCATGGGATTGAGCCCCACTTAGGCCAAAAGCCTAAGCTTGGGGGGAGGTATACCGACATCACACTCATCTTTATATCATGTTCGGTCGGTTCTTTGTATATCCATTGTTTCGCTTTCTTTTTGGTTCTTGTTGCTTCTTTCTCAAAAACCCAAAAATACCAAAAATATTTTCGTTGTTTCTCTTGGTTTGTTTCTTTGTTTCTTTGCTTTGGTTTGCTTTAAAATAAAAAAATCCAAAAAGATTTTGCTTTGTTTTTGTTTGGTTTTTCTTTGTTTGCTTGTTTCTAAAAAATCGAAAACACCAAAACTATTTGTTGTTCTTCTTTGGTTTTGTGAGCTCTTTGCAGGTTCAGCCATTCTCAGTGGTTTCGGTTTCATGTTAATTATTCAAGTCACACAAGTGAAGGGCGATTATGAAGATTAAGACAACTCGAGGTGTGGTAAGAGGCTGGTAACGAACTCTATTTGTTTCATTTTTGTACATATACTCATCACCGTGAGCATGCTTAGCCTATTTGTGTAAGGTGTATGTCATTATGGATGCTTAGTAGTTCTTGCTTGTCTATGATTAGCTCCAGCTTGCTAATAGTTTGTAGCATGTCATATGAATGTTTGCTTGCATTGTTTTATTCATACTTTGGTATGACATTGTGGTATCCTCCTCTGACTGTTCATGTGAATCAACTTGGCACATGCTCACGCATGCATATGACTAATCAATATTCAGTAAGACTCGATGATTTATTTTGTCTCAGAGTTCTTGTATCACTTTCATGCCATAATTAGTCATGTTTTGTTGCAAGCATGATTATGACAGCTATTGCTCTCTCATTTGTCGCTCCCTCTCTATTGCTAGCCTTCACTTGCACTGAGTACATGCTCTACATGTGCTTCCAATTCCCCAAAACCAATATTGCCAGCTGTGTCCACCATACCTACCTATTAGCATCATTTGCTATATTAGTGCATATTCCATATGCCATGTTTTCTTTCAAAATAAAATGTTTGTTTGTTTTGAGAAAGTTAGTTAGTAAAGCTCTCATGAACTTGATGGCACACTGTATTCCTTGCGCTTAATAATTCTGGACCATTGTGACTAGTCCATGAAAGTTATATGCTTGCTTATTATATACTGGGAGTCAGCAGAACCGTGCTGCCATGGGGAACGCTTTCAACACCTGTTGGATATCTCATCCAGTTGATACTTTGCTCTTTTGTTTACGGATGTCGACGATGTGAAATAAAAGGGGAAGTTGTTAGTTCATGGAGTTTATACATTGTGTTAGAGAAACGCCTGGGCCGCTATCCTAAGCCATGCCTAATCATGGTGGAAACTTGCAGCATCACCATATTGAGCATCTATGAAGCATCCTCAATAAAAAGCTATGGATATGGTAAATAAAAAGATTGCTGAGATGCTCATTGTCTGCTTGCCTTGTCATTTTGGTTATGGGAAAGCTCATGTACCATGTGCAAGGGGTACCCCGTTGGCGGTTCTCGATGATATGCATGTATTTACAATGACAAAAACTTTTAGGTGACCAAAGTTGAGTAGCATGCGAAGCGACCCTCATACTCAAGGGACTTGGGATTTCTAGTCTATGGTCTGTCAAGCATATGATTCAGAGTGGACCTCACTTTCACCTTAACCACATGAAGATGCCTATGATAGGGGCAATGAGAGCTCAAAGCTAATGATTACCTTCCTTTCAGCATTAGGAAGCCTTTCAAACCTTCACAAAATCGTTTTCACAACTTTGTTGAGTCACCACTTATTCTATGAGCACCTTCTTGAGAGCATAGTTGTCATTCTTGTGTTTGTTCCAAAACTTGGTTAATTATGTCATGACTTTGATGCTTGTATCTCTGATATCTTTATATCTAGTCTTCATGTGAACTTCAGAGGTGCCTTGGCATTTATATTGTGCTCTTCAAACAAAGGCAAGCGAGATACCATTCTATCATACCTTATTATGAGCATTGCAATGTTGCTTATGTTTATGTTTCATGCTACTTGTTATTATTGAGTTGGTTTCTCTTCATAGCTTGCAATGACTATTGAGTAGACTTGGTTGCATACTCCTTATTATGAATTGTATAAACATCTACTCCTGTGCTGAGAATATATACATCATATGAAGCAAAGTGTTCGTGAAAGTTCTTTTATCGCACTCAGTTTTCAACTGAATTGCTTGAGAACAAGCAATAAGTTAAGCTTGGGGGAGTTGATACGTCCAAAACGTATCTACTTTGTCGAACACTTTGCTATTGTTTTTCCTCTAAACTTGTGTGATTTGGATACAACTAACACGGACTGACGCTGTTTTTAGCAGAATTACCTTGGTGTCTTGTTTTCGTGCAGAAAATCAACTATCAGGAAAAATCCCAGAAAATATGCCAAAAATTATATTTCACCAGAAGATCCACGGAGCTAGAAGACAAGACTGAGAGGAGGCCTGGGGGCCCACACCCACCCCAGGAGCGGGCGCACCACTGGCCGCGCCTAGAGGGGGTGCAGCCACCCCAGGAACCTCCTCATCCTCCCTCTGCGCCTATAAGTTGCCTTTCGACCTAAAAAGCAAGGGGGGGATCGATAGTTTTCCAGAAAGAGTTTCACTCCGTCGCCACCACTAGAAACGAAGATTCGGATCTAGAAACTCCGTTCTGGCACCCTGCCGGGACGGGGAATTTGGAGAGGATCATCGCCATCGTCATCACCAACGCATCTCCATCAACCACCGATGTTTCCCTCATCCATGAGTGAGTAATACCCCGTTGTAGGCTTGGGGATGGTAGGGATTAGATGAGTTCTATCATGTAATCGAATAAGATCTGTTAGGGCATAGTGCCTAGTATCTCTATTAGTGATATTTGACTTTGTTGTAACTTCTTGTGCTTAATGCCTGTCACTAGGGCCCGAGTGCCATGATCTTAGATCTGAACTTATTATTGAATCATTATGATATTATTGTTTGTGATCATATATGCAAGTTGTGTACACATATCATTGTCCGGATCCAAAGGACCCAAAGTGACAATAATTGGGACAACCGGAGGGGATGGCTATGGTGTGAGGATCACATATGTTCACAGAGTGTTAATGCTTTGCTCCGGTGCTCTATTAAAAGAAGCACCTTAATTGCCAGTAGTTCCCTAGAGGCCCGCCATCACCGGGCCGATGTAAGATGTTGTGCAAGTTCTCATTGCGAGCACGTATGACTATATTTGGAGCACATGCCTACGATTGTTTAGTATTTGGATGCTTGTTATTATTTATCTGCAATGTCCTAAATCTTGAAGTTACATGTTTAGACTCGTCCATGCAACACCCGTCCATCCATCCCTATGCCTACCGCACTCGAATCCTACTGTTATCGTTACTGTTACTACTGCTACGGTTTCACTATTGTTGCTGTTGCTTTCCTGTTGCTACTACAAACTGTTGCTACTGATAAACTTCTGTGAGCAAGAACTATATCCAGGTACAGCTGAACTGACAACTCAGTTGTTAAGGCTTGCAAGTATTCTTTGGCTCCCCTTGTGTCGAATCAATAAATTGGGTAATACTACCCGCGAAGACTGTTGCGATCCCCTATACTTGTGGGCCATCAATGTCCATGGCGTCAAGCATCGACGTAGTCATGCAATCTACACAATCTCTTGTGTTCTTTATTCAAACGGGTTTTATGTACTGACATGTTTAATTCTCGGATTTCAAATCAATGGGGACAAAGACGGCTAGGGTGTCAGGTACATGTACTGGTATAGCTTTGTATTCATGTTGTTGCAGTTTTCCAGTGATTTTCCTTACTAACTTTGGTTCGATCTCAACGCAAACCTACGCGGTGGATCTATGGGGGTGGGTAGCACTCCTGAGCCAAAAGTCCAGGTTAAGGAGAGGGGAATGAAAGAAAGGGTAAATACAGAAAATAATGCTTTCAGAGACATGAAGGTGAAGTGTTTAAATAAGTGAAGCGTAACAATAGTGAAGATCAAGGGGCTCTCTGATTCTCAAGATCCCCAAAATGAAGAAACACGGAATACACAAGTCTCTAGTGTTATGCTCTCTTGAATCCTGTAGGATTTTAAAAAACTGCATTAAGTTTGGATCAAAAAGTCTTTGAATGAGAAGTAAATAACGTTCTTGCAAAAATTTTGGTGAATGCAAATTTTCATTCACAATAGAGTGCAAATTAATCATTAGGAAAAATATTGGATTCAAATCATGTGAATCAAACGACAACATCATAAATGTCCTTGAGGATCCAAATCCTCCAAAAAAATCATTCCTTTGGATCAAAGGAGTCTTGATTTATAAATTAAGTAGCACTATACACTAGTAAAAAAACATGTGCAAAAAACCCTGCATAACTGACTGACACAATGGCACTGTTCAGAAGTGACATCAAAAGGGTCTTGCCCTATTGCGAGTAGTTTTTCAAGGGGAAATATTAGAAAACCGACCATCCTCCCACTAGGACTCTTTCTGTTTGCAAACTATACTCCTTGTCCTTACATTGGATTCTAGCACACTCGGAGAGCTAACGATGGAATAGTTAGGAGGAATGTTACCACAGCTAATAAAGTATCAAACACCAATATTGACACCATTAACGTCTCTTTAATGTGGAGGTGACTTTGTAGATCTTGAAACTCTGCGACTCTAGTTAGTATGCACCATGTGAATGTGTGCATATATGTGTTTGTCTACATTGTATCATGGTTTCTAGAAAAAAAGGTATGCATGCCGCACATGTTGCCAACCAATTGTTGAAATCTATAAATAGAGCGAGCAATTTTTGTGAGAAATAGAAAGTGCATATTTGACCATGAAAGAACCAACAGAGGATCAATACAAAGGACTAAAGGAAAAGTCACTTGTAGATTCTTTATCGTCCAATATATTATGTGTTTCTACTTATTTACATGTATACAAACAATGATACACGCCAAAAGTCTTTACAAAGATGTATATTTGTTTAATATGTGTGTTCTGGAGCTTTCTTCTAAGATATTTCAATACTACTAAAATGGACGAAGGCAGAGTGAAACACATTGTTCTAATACATATAGGTGGACATAAAAAGTTCATGAAAGAATGTGATTTTATCTTTGTTATTTTTATTATATCTAAGAAGATAGAATGGAATGATCGGTTCTCTTATCTTTCATTGTCTCGGACTAAATATTGTAAGAAAAATACTTGAGATGTCGAATACGATAGCCATTGAACCCAAGTGTATTTGCAATGATAGGTATCGAAATCGTTAACAATAGTGTGGTTAATCTTAATAGAATAATACAACTTATGTTGATACGCATCTTCGACGGATGAGTTAAAAATAAGAAAAAAAGTTCAGTATAAATAGTTAGCGGCCATTAGTTTGAACTTTTCTGTGTGTGAGACAAGAGCCACAATTTTTGTATTTTATTATAAATAGGTGATACGGGCATGACGGAAGAGGTGAATCCCAACTTCAGAGCTCCACCAAGCTAGGTGTGTTAATAGTGTGTCGTTTGAGTTTTATTTGTGTTTTATATTCCAGGTCATGTTATAGGCCGAATAGGTTATTATTATTGTGTGTGTTTTTCGGTTTGGGCCTGTCCAACCGAACCAGAGTGCAAACCCTAGTTCCTTTGTTGCATTCGGTTTGGACATCCCTTTAGATCAGTTAAGACCACGTTTATGGTAAACCCTAGTTCTTTTGTTGCCAAGTGCAAACCATTGAATTCTCCCACACCAATTCGTATCGATCTGGTGTGTTAGACTACCGAAAGTTTTGTGTGATCTACTGTTTCATTGGGGATTAGAAGATTGCAACATCGCTTCGTGGTCGGCGGCTATATACGCAAGTGTGTGAAGTTGTGAATATCTATAGGATTGAGATCTGTTGCACTGGCATCAGGGATTAATCGAGAGTTTCGTGAGTGTCATACAAGTTACTAATCACCCACTACCATCATCTATCACCCTCGCTTACTGAGAAGATCGAGTCACCCCTTATCAAGAAGTAGGTTTTGTATTTTGAATTATATATAGAAAAGTCAGAGAGTAAGAAGTGTTCGATTTTTGGATAGAGGCAAGGCTTATATAGTAGCAAAACCCTACGAAAGCCAGATTTACCCATTAAATGACCCAATCACACCATCTTTATAGATCTTTTTGCTCACTTTTTAAAGATTCCCATGACATTTCCTGATTGACTATTACATTGTATTCTTTGTGCTTCCTAGTATTTAGCTCGAACAACAAAACAAGAAATCGATCTCGTTGCTTAGTTATTTTTAGGTGACTCTTAAACATCATCTCTAACTATTACTCCCTTCGTCCATGTTTATTGGGCTAATACGCAGTCCAAGAAATATGTTTGACTACAAATTTAACCAATGAAATATGAATCATATGTTGACTTATGACATATGATTCATATTTCGTTGATCAAATTTAAGCAACATATGATTCATATTTCGTTGGTCAAATTTGTAGTCAAACATATTTCTTAAATTGCGTGTTAGCCCAATAAACCCAGACAGAGGGACTACTTTATTTTGACATAAAATTCATGAAACTTGAACATTGACAAAAAAAACAATAAAGCCATGTATTAACATCGGTGGAGACATAACTATTTCTAAATCCACCTAGTTGTATATATATCCACTCAAGTAGCGATAAGATTGCAAATCGCGTGATGGGTCCATGGCGCGATGGAACGTCAAACCCCCAACCGCGGTTGCGCTTGGAAACAGTCGAAGCAGGTAGCGGAGCCGGGGGCGCTAGGGTAATGTAGGCACCGCTCGCTTGATTGCTCACCTCGTTTCGCTTTCGAAGTCTCTCCTGTCGACGGAATTAAGAGACATGGTTAACTTGATTGTTTAGGTGTGGTTGATTTAATTAGTGCGTAATGCCCCGGGCCGTTAATTAAGCTAACTGCAGCTAGCGGCTTACGTCAGCTATGTCTAGGTACTACGTTCAGGAAAAGAATGAATATTTGTCTGAGACAAGGTCAACGCAAATGCAAGCTCTAAATAAAAGGGCAATGCAAATGCCGCCTCGCTGACAAGCCGTCTGCCAGGTACTCCTTCCATTTCAAAATTTAAAATGTTTTAGCTTTATGAAGCAAATATATTTAGATTTATTTTAATACATAGGTTTATTTAGATTTAGAGTGAATCGCACATTGAAAAAAATCTTGATATTTTTTTTCACAAACCTAAAACATCTTATATTTTAAAATAGAGGGAGTAGTACTTCCTCCGTCCGCAAATAAGTGTACATCTAGCTTTTATCTAAGTCAAAGATAACTAAATTTGACTAACTTTATAAAGAAATATAGAAATATATATTACATTAAATTGACATATTACGAAACTAGATTTAAAAATAAACCTAATGGCATCAATTTAGTGTCATAAATGTTGGTACATTGTCCTAAAAAGTTAGTCAAACGTAGTAAAATTTAACTTAGAACAAGACTAGAAGTACACTTATTTGCGAACGGGGAGTACACTACAATATATGTGTATGCAGCCTGGGCAGCGTTGCTGACACGTCGGCCGAAGAACGAGGCCGTCTAGGGCATGTCCACTGCGACGCGACCAGATCACAGTTTGACAGCCTTCGTTCGAGTGAGCCCTGTGAGATCATGTCCTGCTCTGCTCTCTAGCCGTTGCGTCTTGCCTGGCCTTATTTCCTTTTCTTCAGCCAGCGAGTATTTTCTTTCTGCTTAACTAGCATGGGCTAGCTTTAGCTGCTGCACCTGCACCGTCACGTTGCTTTCGGTCTCTGCTTATGCATGAAGAATGGGAAGTACCAGCCCCACGAGATTTGGGATCTTTGTAACCGAGACCGCGAGAGGTCCGAGATGACTACGACTCATCATGGCCCTGAGAAAGCGTCTGCGGAAAGAGCCGAGAAAAATGAACAGGAAAGAACATCTGCTTTACACTTTTGAATTTTCGATCGCAGCCGCACCTACTCTGCATGGCATGGCAATACGGCATGGTAGAGAAAATGCTACTTCCTCGGTTCATATTAGTTGACTCAACTTTGTTTAGATACAGATGCATTTAGACTAAATACTTTACTAGATACTATACATATGAATTTAGACAAAGTATTGTCAATTAATATGGATAGGAGGGGGTAGTGGAGATTGATCGCTGAATCTTTTGGCCTGTACATGGAATGATGCAGAGATTAGACAACGACTTAAAAACAAGTTTGAGAGTGCAGAGACAAGTTTTAGAGGTGTTGCGGACCATGGTCACTTGTCGATAAAAGGGTTTTCATTCTTCTTTTAGAAAGTTCTTGGGGAGATGGTGAGGCGCTGATGACATCCTGGAATCATCATAAGGCCACCCTGCTGATAAATCGGTGTACTTCTAAAAATAGAGTAAATAATATATTTTTTTGTATATGTGCAAAGAAACACCTGAAGGTCAATTTCATGATAAATATGAGATATGTCGCTCTTTCTAGACAGGAGTAGAGAAAAAAACAGCCAGACGTGCAGGCTCTATAAGTTCGTTTGTTGACATTTTTGTTTTGATGCTCTGCCACGTGTCATATGTGAATTTGAGAATTCAAGTGTGAATCCTCTTAATTCTGAGGGAACCCTTTCCGTTCAAGCAGATGGAAGCTACTAGTGCCCGTACATGTCAGCACTTCTCCAAACTTCAAACCCTAATTATTGGGGAACAGCCACAACAATTAACACAAGAGAGCCAACCGTCTTGTTATTTTTAGTTTTGATTGAATAGCCGCCTCCTAGAGTCCTAGGACTGGCTGCATGCATGCATATAGGCTATGGCTAGCTGATGTCTGATATCTTTCTGACTTCTAGACTAATTTTGGCGTAGAGGCCAGGAACGGAGCCAAAGTAAAAACATACTCATTCCGTCCTAAAATACCCTTCATTCTGGATTTAGTCAAAGTCAAACTTTATAAAGTTTGATAGAATATATAGAAAAAACTATAAACATCTATAGCACCGAGTGTATATATTATAAAAATATATCTTATGATGATTCTAATGGTGCTTATGTTGTATTATAGGTGTACATAAATTTTTCAATATGTTTTTTTCTAAACCTAGAATGCAGGATATTTCAGAACAGAGTGAGTAGTAGAGAATAAATCCATGCAAGTTATTTTTCTACAAAGTAGAGTGCCAATGAACGCACGTAGATGTATGTGCAGATGGTGGGCGAAGCTACGCCCCGGGCAACCAGGGCCATGGCCCGGGGTGGCCCAGATTTTTCCAGCCATCTACCAATATTGATTTTGGATTTTGGATTTGGCCCTGGGTACAGCCCATGTCTTTTTTGGTCAAATATACCTAGCACGACCGAAACCAGGTGAAAACGCGCGCCTCCAGCGCATCCATGCCACTCGACCGCTCTCCGTCCGGCCGGCCGGCTTGCTGCCCGAGCCGCATGCTCCCTAGACGCGCTGGAAACCTAGAACCTATCCATCTCTGCCTAGGACTGCATCGTCCTCCTTCCGTTCTGGAGTGCTGCGGCTATGGGCCCCTGCCTCAATAGTTCAGGTTCCACTCAGGACTTGGCTGCGGCTGCCCCTATACAGAAGCTAGGTATTATAAGATTTAAAGGTTTAACATGAAAGTGACGATACCTGGATGCTATAGTATCAATTTCACGTTTTTTACCAAACATGGATGATATAGTTCTTCTATCTATTTCATGTTTTTTGCTATCTCAATTATAATATTTTGGATCATTAACAATTAAGTTGTAATTATATCTTTGCAAAATTTAACAATCTCTTGTTATTACATGAGATTTTATATTTTTTTTGCTTATTTTTTTGGCCTGGGGCTTGCTTCAATCCAGGATCCGCCACTGGATGGTCTACTGAGTACCCATAGACCATTTGCGCATATGACCAATGTGGGGTACTTATAATAAATTGGTCATATGCATCGAACCAATGCAGTGGTCGGGTAATTATTTTTATATGTTGTACTCCACATTCACATTTGAAGGAATACATGAAATAAAGTAGTCCTTCTAGAATCAGGCTTTCGTCCCATTTTACAAATAAAGTCACGACCGAATACAATGTTCAACACCACATGCACTAACATGTCCCACAAAAAAGAGAAAAAGGAAATAAGTCTGTTGGGATTACAACACATCAAACCCCAAAAAGGAAAAAAAAATGGGGAGGATGTGAGAGAAGGTTCTTTATAGCGGCTCCTCTAGGACAGCCACCGCGAACCGCCGCACTACCGCTCTCAACGCCACTAGGGAGCCATCCAGATGCCCCCTATCCCTCAGTCTAGACAGCGGGTACCACTGCTAGAGGTAAGTCAGAAAAGCAAAAACATAGTCCTACATGTCCTTTGGATGATCTAGGATAACACGGTACAAAATTCATAGGATATGTTTTTTCGAGTTTTACAAGAAATCAAACATGAGCCAAAACGACGCTTCGTTTTAAAAGTTTCAAAGAAACTTTTATCTTTCTCTCCCTCTCTTCTCTCTCTAATAAAATAACTTCTATTCTCATAATTCATGCAATTTTTCGCGTGACAACATAAACCCTCTTCTTGAGAATTTGATGTACAATTATCATGACCAAATTGTCCTTGCTATTATCATGTGACCATAGAATATGTGCTAAATCGTATAGGGGAGGAGAAGGAAATGAATAAAAGGGATAAAATGAAAATAATGCTTTCAAAGACATGAAAGGTGCAAATGTTTGACAATCAATGTCTATTTACCACTCAAGATTCTTTAAATGCTGAAATGGGGAATTCACAAGACTCAAGTGATATGCTCTCTTGAATCCTATAGGATCTGAATATCACATGATTTTTGGATCAATACATGTTTGACACCACTGGAAGGATACATAAATTTTGTAGAAGATTTGATGAATGGAACTCTTTCACTCAAAATAGGGTGCAAAGGAATCTTTAGGAAAAATCTCTAAAGCTTCCAATCGTGTGAATCAAACCAACCAACATCACAAATGTTATTAAGGATCCAAATCTTCCAAAAAATCATATAAATTCTTGTGGATCAAAGGAGTCATGATTAACAAATTAAGCATAATCACATAGTAGCACAAAAACATGCACAATAGACCCCCAATTATTGGACAACATATGACAGAATTGACCTTAATAGTGAATTGGCCTACTACGAGTCGTGGGAAACGTTAGAAAACTGCCCATCACCTCCTAATATGAGTCTTTTTGTTTGTCCAAAATGGTACTTGTCAACTCATACTGTAATACACATGGTATACCTAGTGTAAACATGGGTAAAGCTTAATAATTGGACATGTTAAATCTCTTCTGAGATTTGAATAACAGATAGAATCCATACATCTATGTCTATCTTGTGTCTACTCTTGATGCATGTTCCACCAACATCTCAACGGATCATGTTCCAAATTATACTACTTATTTTTGCGTAAAATTCCGGCACACTCACAGAGCCAACCAATGGTTGGAAAGTTAGGAGGATGGTTATGCTGACCATCTCATAAAAATCAACATCCTCGATGTCCCACTAATCTATTATTCTTTCCTATGGGAGGCGATGTTCCCATCAGTAGCGACATACTCGTGGTCACGTTATCAATCTTGAAACTTCACACATTCGGTTTTTAGTAGGCATTGTGTAAGTGTGTTCATTTGGTGGTGTGCATATGTGTGTTCGTATACATTGCCTTGTGATTTCTAAAACAATTATCATGCCACACATGTTACCAACCAATTGTTGAACTCTAGAAATAGGAAGTACATATTTGAACATGAAAGAACCAATAGATGATCGGTGCAAGTGAACTAGGGACGGATTGCTTTTAGATTCTTTTTTTAGCTAGTTGATTGATGTATTTTCCTAGTTATTTACATGTATGTAAACAATGGTACACCCCAAATCTTTTCCAAGATATTCGTGATCTAGAGCTCTGTATTGAGATATTTCAATACTACTAAAATACACATAAAGAAATTGAAATACACTATAATACATCTGATTGCAAGTAAAATGTTCATGAATGAATGTGATTTTTATCTTTGTTATTTTTATCATGTCCAATGCTATTTAATTGAATGGAGAACTTTCTTATCTTTTGTTGTCTAAAACTATAAATTATCATAACAAAATCCTTGAGATGTAAAATATGATATCCATTGAACTCAAGTCTATATGCAATGGTAGATGTTAGAATTGTAAAACAATAGCGTGGTTAATCTTACTTAACTTATACCAATTACCATCTTCGATGGGACGGGTTTAAAATAAGAAAAAATGTTTAGTACAAATAAGTAGCAGTCCAATATGGTGCGATCGTGCTCCCACTATTTTTGTCCCCCACATCGACATGGAAGCCTCAAGCCTAGGGGTGGACTCAGGGTTCATGCTAGATCCCACATGAAGAAGGGAGTACACATGGCCTATTATGTATGAAATGCATATTCCTGTGTAGCTTGGCCTTCTTCTGCCACATCAAGCACTCGACACTACAACCATGCAATGAACAGAGGTCAAGGCAATCAGGAAACGGAGCATTCTCGATGAGGGATCGATCCAACCAATCTTGTCTCCCTCTCTCTCCCCCCAACGCCCTAGCCGCGGCTCCTAGCAGTGTTGCTCACACACGGTCTGCACCTCCCTCTCCGCTCCCACCTGAGTCCTGACCGCCTCCCATCATCAAGCACAAGCAGCACATTGATACGTTGGAAACGTATCTATAATTTTTGATGCTCCATGCTTGTTTTGTATCTACTTTGCTTTGCTTTGTCTATACTTTGAGGTGTTTTTATATATTTTCTGGAACTAACCTATTAACAAGTTACCACACTGCCAGTTGCATGTTTTCTTCTGTTTTTGGTTCCAGAAAGGCAGAAAATCAATATTCTCGGAATTGGACGGGACAAAAGCCAAAGTTATTATTTTTTCCGGAGCAACACAGAACCACGAAGCAGAGCCGGAGGGGGGCCACAGGGTGGCCAAACTCCCCTAGGCGCGGGCAAGCCCTGGAGGTGCCTGGAGGGGGTGTGGGCCCCCTGGACCCCCACCGACCTTGATTCCTGCGCCTATAAGAAGCCTCCGATGGGAAAACCCTAAACAATCGAGAAGAAATCCACGAAAACCTCTGTAGCGCCGCCGCCACCGAAGGGGAGATTCGAGGGACAGAAAGTCTCTGTTCCGGCACCCTGTCGGGATGGGGAAGTGCCCTCGGAGCCATATCCATCGATCTCCATCGCCATATTCATCACCGTTGCTGATTCCCATGATGAGGAGGGAGTAGTTCTTCCTCGAGGCTAAGGACTCTACCGGTAGCTATGTGTTCATCTCTCTCTATGCATGATCTTGTGGTCATGAGCTTTGTAATCAAGTAGATCTACCTTGCTACTCAAGTGCTTCATTAGGTCCCTGCTCTCCCCATGTGTGTGAAAGTGACAGCGTGCACGCCATGGTGGCACTTAGGTTTGAGTTTACATAAATACTCTTTGTGCTTTAATAGATCTATGCTTTTCCCCACGTGTGTGAAAGTGAAAGCGGGCATACCGTGTGTGGCACTTTGGCTAGATTGAATATTTGTTATGAGTTATATTTGGAGTTAGATGTCTCTATGAAATTGTGGTGTTTGTTGGAACCATCTAGCGCTCAAGGTGACAGTGTGGGGTTATCTAGATTGGGGAAGGCCCTACCGTGGATTAGAGTGTCCAACCGGAGAGTAGTTAAGAGTAGTATCATGAAGAGAGGATATTTATATGAGAGAGTGTTCACTAGTGAAAGTATGATCCCTAGGCCTTGTTTCTAAACATTGAAACACCGTTTGCATCTAGATCTGTTGCATGTTTGCTTGCTTCCATCTTTGTTCCGTCTTCCAGGGAGGTTTTGGGCTTTTACCTTTCCTCCACGGCATCAGCTCTTTTCTGGCACCGCTACCCCACGTCAACAACAAGTCAGGAGCTTTTTTCTGGCACTGTTACCACTTGTATTTCACTATCTCTTCGCCTAACTAGTGCACCTATACACCTGACAAGTGTATTGGGTGTGTTTCGGACATAAGAGACTTCTTGTATCTTGATTGCAGGGTTGCTTGAGAGGGAATACCTTTGACCACTTCCTCCCTGAGTTCGATAAACCTTGGGTAATCCACTTAAGGGAAACTTGCTGCTGTTCTACAAACCTCTGCACTTGGAGGCCCAACAACTGTCTACAAGAATAGAAGTGTGTAGACATCAAGCTATTTTCTGGCGCCGTTGCTAGGGAGGAAAGGTAAAAATCACTCACACACCTTACCCCACGGCAACAGTAAGCCAGAAAGCTCTTTTCTGGCGCTGTTGCCGGGGAGGTAAGGTAAAAGGTACTCACATCCTCCGGTGTGAGTGCTCAAAGTTATTTCCTTTAGATTCTGCAGTTTTGTCTTTTTGTTTATTGTTTTTACTAGTTAGGCTAAATGGAAAATAACAAAACAATTAGAGAGCTTTATAGTGTTTATCTTGAGTTAGGACATGAAGTGTTTGAATAAAAAATTAAAAAACCTATGGAGCTTTATTTGCATGCTAATAGCAATGTTATTAGTATGAACTCTTTGGACACCATTATTGTTAATGCTATGGAAAAGTTTAAGCTTGGGGAAGCTAGTTTTTATGAAAATGATCTTTTTAGTCCCCCAGCTTTGGAACATAGCTATTGTATTGCTTATGATGATACCAAACCTCCCATATATGATGATTACAATGATGAGTATGAAATTTTCAGTCCACCTACTATTGAGGAGAAAATTTATTGTGATTACAATATGCCTCCTATATTTGATGATTATGGTGATAAGAATGATAGTGATAGCTATTTTGTTGAATTTGCTCCCACTATGATTAATAAGAATGACTATGCTTATGTGGAGAGTAATAATTATATGCATATGGCTCATGATAAGAATGTTTTATGTGATAGTTATATTGTTAATTTTATTCATGATGCTACTGAAAGTTATTATGAGAGAGAGAACATGGTATTATGCATCTCAACAATATTAAGTTTCCCCTCTTTATGTTGAAAATTTTGAAGTTGCATTTGTTTTGCTTTCCTATGCTTGTTGCTTTGTGATTTCATGACTTGTTTCTTTACAATATTCCTATGCATAGGAAGTGGGTTATACTTAAATGTTCTTTGAATTTGCCTCTTGATGCTCTCTTTTAAATCAATTCATATTTCCTATGTGAGCATCTTTGAAACTATCATGCCTAACTTAAAGGCATTAAAGAAAAGTACTTGTTGGGAGATAACCCAAGAGTTTTCTTGAGTCTTGGAAGTTATTACTTCTGTAATGACCTCTTCTTACCCTTTTTGTTTGCTTTTTATGCCAAGAATAACCTCTAATGAGAGGGAAGTAAGATTTGGGGAGTTGCTGTCCCGAAACAGATTTCTGTCCTCCACCATAAAAATTCATGAGGAGTCTCTGTAACTCGGATTGAGCTAAACATTTACTAATAAATCCCCCAGTATGTTATCTAACTTTTGATAGTTCAACACTTTTTTATTTGAACAACATAAGGTCTTCGGAAAAATCGTTTTCTACCTGATATTCTGTTTTGACAGATTTCTGCCATTATTTGCATTTGCTTCTTATTGATTCCTTTTTGAGTTCTCTTTAGGTGAATTGAGATTTTTGAAGGATTTGATACATTAGCATGTGTTTTTAATGAAAAGTCTTGTTATTCCAAAGATTTGCCTAAAGGTCTATTATCTTTTGAATACACTAATGTTGCTAATGAAGATTGTGTGAAGATTTGTATGAAGGAAAAATTTTAGGTGTAGAGAGAGAATGATGTAATAAGATGAAGAATGGAAAAAATCTCAAGCTTGGGGATACCACCCCGTGTCATCCCAAGAAATATCCAAGAGGTACAAGCGTCAAAGCTTGGGGATGCCCAAGGCATCCCCTTCTTCATCAATAAAAAGCTCAGGTCTGTCTAGACACTGTGTTTTATTGTTTCATGCACAATTATGTTGTTCTTGGAGCGTCTTAGTTTTTGTTTTTGGTTTTTGTTTGCTTAGTTTGCTTGAATAAATTTTGTTGATCACAACACACCTTTTTGTAGAGAGACACACTCTGTTTCCATTGCCTAGAAGACTCTAGTTTTCACTCTTATTGTTTTGTGAGTGTTCACTTTTGCTAGCACTGCGTTCAACCTTAGTTTTCTTGTGCTTTCAGCTTAGAACTTTTTAGTTCTTCTTTGTGGATTTGTGAGACAAGCTCACTGATCTTTATTGTTTATTATCTTTGTGAGTTGTTTCAAATAAGTTGCTTGGTGTTGGAAAGGAGTAGTAAGTTCTTGCTTGTAAGTGCAAGAGGAGCTTGCATTAACTGTGACTTAGACTTTAGCATGACATGCTAGGTGTCGTTTTGACCTTATGCTTAGTTATTAATGGTGTAGCATGTCTTGTTCCAAACAATTGGGATTGCTTAGTGTGCCTTGAAGAAATTATGCGTTGTTTTAGCATGCAAAAGCATAATATAGTGGTATTCTCCTTTGATGTTTTGCTTGGGTTGACTTGGCACATGCTCACACCATGTTATGACTCTCACAAGTCACCATTAGCCTCTATGATCATTTAGTCCTTGACTTGTAGTACCACTCTTTGATTTAATTAATAATGCTTTGTTGCACTGCATGATTATGGCCATTATTGCTCTCTTATTTGGTTGCTCCCAGTCTTTTGCTAGCCTCCACTTGTATGAGTAAGCTCTACTCATGCTTCCAACTTTTAAGAAACCAAGTTATTCCAAAGTGTCCACTATAAACTCCTATGCATGGTGTAACACACCATTCCAAGTATATTCTTGTTTTCAGCTATCTTCTAGTTAAAAAGTCTCTTTATTATGTGAAAACTTAGTGATTAAAGCCCTCACAAACTTGATGGCACACTTTATATTCTTTGCCCCTAATAAAATTGAACCATTGTGTCATCTATGTTGTATATGCTTGCACTTATACGTTGGAATTGGCAGAACCGTGTTGCCACGGGGAACGTTTTCAACATTGTACTTGTACTTTGTACTCAGTTGATATCATGCTATTTTGTCTATGAATGTCACCGGTGTGAAATAAAGAGGGAACTTGTAAGTCCATGGAGTTTGTATCCTGTGTTAGAGAAACGCCTGGGCCGCTAGCCTAATCCATGCCTAATCATGGTGGAAACTTGCAGCATCACCATAGTGACATCTATGAAGCGTTCTTCTTATAAAAAAAGAGACACATTGAGAAAAGAGGAAAGAGAGAAAAAAGCACCATATTCCCATGGTAAATAAGAAGATTGCTGACATGCTCATTGTCTGCTTGCCTTGTCATTTTGGTTATGGGAAAGCTCCTGTACCATGTGCAAGGGGTACCCCGTTGGCGGTTCTCAATGATATGCAAATACTTACAGTGACAAGGACTTACCTGGACCCAAAGTTGAGTATGCATGAGGTGTGGCCCTCGTATTCAAGGGACTTGAGATTGCCAACTTATACTTCGTCAAGCATATACTCCATCTTTACCACTTTAACCTTAATCACTTCAAGATGCTTATGATAGGGGCAATGAGGGCTGAAAGCTAACAAGTACCATAATTTTTGGAAGCTCTTTTTGAAACTTGTAATCCCTGCTTTCTTTGCAAATAAAAGGCCTTTCTTCCACCATTATTGAGTCTCCACCTTCTACCTTTAGGCACTATTAAGAGAGCATAATTGTCATTCTGTGTGCAGTGTTCCAAAAGTTATTGATTGATGCATATTGTGATATTACTTGTTCTTGTGCTACTTATTTCTAGTCACCCTTGTGAAATTTGAAGGTGTCCTATGCATCTATTTTTTACTCTATGAGGGACAAGCTGATTGTCACTATACCATGTTTTCTGTATAAACAAACAAACGTTTTTCAATGCATGTTATTCATGATATTTGTTTATAGCTTTCCATGTTGCATGCATAGTTACTATGTCCTATTGTTAGAACTCCATCTTTCATGCACATGTTTAGAGTTCTTTGATCCCAGCTTTCAATGCTTGCAAATGGTTGGATCTTTATTGTGAGGGTGCATGTCACCTCAAAAATTATTATTTTATCACTTACCTACTCGAGGACGAGCAGGAGTTAAGCTTGGGGATGTTGATACTTTGGAAACGTATCTATAATTTTTGATGCTCCATGTTTGTTTTGTATTTACTTTGCTTTGCTTTGTCTATATACTTTGAGGTGTTTTTATAACTTTTCTGGAACTAACCTATTAACAAGTTGCCACACTGACAGTTGCCTGTTTTCTTCTATTTTTGATTCCAGAAAGGAAGAAAAAAATATTCTTAGAATTGGACGGGACAAAAGCCAAAGTTATTATTTTTTCTGGAGCAACACGGAACCACGAAGCAGAGCCGGAGGGGGGCCACAGGGTGGCCAAACCCCCTAGGCGCGGGCAAGCCCTAGAGGCGCCTGGAGAGGGTGTGGATCCCTAGACCCCCACCGACCTTGATTCCTGCGCCTATAAGAAGCCTCCGATGGGAAAACCCTAAACAATCCAGAAGAAATCCACGAAAACCTCCGTAGCACCACCGCCAACAAAGGGGAGATTCGGGGGACAGAAAGTCTCTATTCCGGCACCCTGCCGGTACGGGGGTGCCCCCGGAGCCATCTCCATCGATCTCCATCGCCATCTTCATCACCGTTGCTGATTCCCATGATGAGGAGGGAGTAGTTCTTCCTCGAGGCTAAGGGCTCTACCGGTACCACTTGTATTTCACTATCTCTTCGCCAAACTAGTGCACCTATACACCTGACAAGTATAGTGGGTGTGTTTTGGACACAAGAGACTTCTTGTATCTTGATTGCAGGGTTGCTTGAGAGAGAATACCTTTGACCACTTCCTCCCTGAGTTCGATAAACCTTGAGTAATCCATTTAAGAGAAACTTGCTGCTGTTCTACAAACCTCTACACTTGGAGGCCTAACAACTGTCTATAAGAATAGAAGTGCGTAGACATCACACATCGCCACAACCATGTGGCCACCTTCTGCTTGATAAAGTTCTGGTTGAACGAGGCACAACGCCACAGGAAGAACCATCCAGGTCTAGGACAAATTCCTCATGTAATTTATCTCGAATTTTTATATGGACTTCTAAACTATGAAATATCCTCCGTCTTGCCTTCAACATGTAATTTTTCTAGAGATTGGTACGTAAGACTCTTGAGTTATATGTAGTTCTCATCTCTTTACCTGCAAAGGTAAAATATGTCACATGTTTAATTACTATTACATTCTAACTAGCATTTGTTCGAATCACTTAAATTTATGAGGTTTTAGATAGACAAATTCGTCATTCGAAGCCAAGATACATCCATCGGTAGTAGCAGTGTGGATCATAAAAGAGCATGGTATGTCTTGTAATTATGAATTTACTATTAATATCATTTGTATACCCATATCTAATGTATATATTCCCTTACATGCAAGTGTCATTCTTTTGAAATATCAAATGCTCGTGGTTCCAATATACAATGGTGTATCAGGTCTTCACTAACTGGTATTGATTTAGGAAGAATTCATTTCTTAACATGTTCATCAGCAATTTCTAAGTTTTTTACAAACTATTAATGTTTGTGCGACTTTTAAGTATTACATAATTGTACAGTTTTTTTGGACATGTTTAATTTGGCCCACTCCTTTTTTCATTCCTTGGTTCTCCACTGCGCAAGCTCGAGCAAAGAAGCATGGTATCCCGAGCCATGACTTGGCGTCCACGTCAGCGATCCACAGGAGGGCTTGTGCCCAGCTTCTAACGTGTGAAAACAACAACTTCTAGGCAATTGCATCTAACTTATAACGAATAAACTGAATCTAGCGACATTGATTGCATGCTTCTATCCCCACTCCCAAGAACAAACTGACTCGGCTTGTGACCATCTTATTCCTTGTCAATAAAATGATATAAATAGATCCACATTGATACGTAAAAAACGTATCATGTATTTTGAAGTTTACATGTTATTATCTATGTTATCTGCAACAATAATTATGTTTCTCACACTATTTTAATGATTTACAGGATGATTCACGAAATCCTATAATTATTTTGGTATCTAATGCTAGAAAGGAGGAAACCCATCTTTTCATATTTTTTTATTTTCATGAACCTTCTGTAACCGAACTAATGGGGAGGGGGATCATGCTTCAATATTTTTGAGAAGAAAAGAGTATCAAACTCAGATGGAGTCTATTTATTTATCTAGATAATATTTCCATTATCACTAATAAATCTATTCATTAAACTCATGTTTCCATAATCAATTCGATCTCCCGGGCCAATCCGAGGAGATGACCTAGGGACCTCCAGGTCCCCCGGTGTGTCTGACCTATCTAGATGCATCATGGGGTGCCCTACCCCTTGATCACCCAGTTGTGTTGATTGTAGTCCCACAGGGTCCGTTTTGACCTAGAAACATCTATAATTTCTTTAATTTAACCTAAATACCTCCTTTTTAAACATTGTTGGTAGTACTAAGTTAGCCCCTAACCACGAAGATACTAACGATTGCCTAAAATCTTATGATGTCGGAGGTGAATCGGCCCCCACCGACGACCTGGGTCGGCAAGAAGGCTACCCCAGGTAGATATCTCAAATGAACCAGTTTTACAGAATAATCGGTTGAAATTTGTCACCATACTTTCACCTTTGGATAAGAGGAGTATGATCCGAGTCAAGCCTGATTTCAGTTCAGAGGGAATCAATGATGCAATTGAGACCAATTGTTCAATCATGATGTAGTTTGCTAATCTATAGAGGTTTGTGTTTCATGTATTTTTGTCCGGTGGTAAAGTCCGGGAAGATGTTCCTAGTCTTACATGGAATGATGTAGCAAACCTAAGACCTCTCAGTTTCAATATGAAATTGGGGGTGGGGTTGGGGGAAGGGGGGGGGGGGTGTCGTCCTTTTATTATTATTTTCCTTATTGAGACCAACACCCTGTCAAGAACTCTCCTGACATGTTGAGCTGCTAGTTGGTCAAGTGCCTACGTATTTTTCCTTTGGAGCTATTACATCCACATTCACCGCTACTATTTTGTTCCATTTATACTTACCATTTTGGTGATCATAGGATAGTACCATAGAATTTTTTAATAGGATATGTCATTGTTTTTGAAGTTTTACAGAAGTCCAAATATTAGCTATAATCTCATGATTTTTAAAATCCCAATATAACTTTGACCCAATTCTCCCTCCCTTCTGTATTTAATTAACCAACTTCTACTCTGCGATTCCACTAGTTTTACAACGACATCTAAAAGTCTCTCCTCAATAATTTGCTATGACCACTTGAACTTAGTTTTTTTGACGCAATACTGGAACTTAGTTCAGAGAGTACTTGACACCGTGTGAGAAATAAATAAGCTCTAGCAAGAGTTCAGAGTGGATGAAAAAGTTTCTCCAAAGAAAAGTGCAAATATATTCATAAGTATCAAAACCTTACAAAAGTAAATCAAATTACTTTGAACCAAATGATCCCTAAATAACAAATTAAGTAACACCACAAGCACCAAGATCAAGTCAATAAAGTAACAATAAGTTACGGACTCCACTCTTCTCCTTTCCCTTATCCCCCTGCTACAGTTCTTGAGGAACTCTCTTGTTGCTCCGGCCCGAACCGAAGCCACTCTCGCCGGCTTTGCCGGTGAGGGTTGGTGGAGGGGAGGTGCTGGTCGTAGTTGTAGGTTAGTTAGTGGTAGGAGTTGTCCCCTAGTGGAGTTTTGGAGCAGGTTTCAGGATTCTTGCGGCGGGATCCTGGGCATTGTGCTCCTTCTTGAGCTATTGAAGCTTCTCTGGTGGGAGCTCGTCGGCGAGGGGAGAGCCAAGGTCTCCACAAATAAAGGTGCCGCTGACCTTCTGGCGGAGCTGAGGTGCTGCGTCGCGTCTCCCCTTCTGGTCGGCTGTGGAAGCGGGGGGGAGTGGAGATGCAACGCATGGGGTGGCGTGGAGTTCTTCCTGGCCGGCCGTGGCGGCGAGGAGGAAGAACAACGCGTTGTGCCTTCCTCGACTTTGACTGGATGGTGGTCGTCGTCCTGCCTGTTGATTCCTTAGGAGAGGACTTGTTTTGCCCCTCTCCCCCTTCCTTGTGGTCGTGGTGATGAGGAAGGGGAGAGGCGTGGCATCCTTCGATCTGGAATTTGGCAGGTGGGGGACAGGCGTGCGAGGTCAAGCACGCGAAAGCTGTGTTCTTCTTCGGAGATCCCAAGCGAGGGCAGTTTCTGGCCGTCGCTATCCACGGCCGTAGAGGCCACTCCGAGCTTAGGTGAGAGAACCTGTGCATCTTTTTCCTCCAGGCTTGAGCCAAATCGGAGGATTTTTCGCGACCTGGAGTTGGGATTCATCGTCGGCTCTACACCAAGTGGCTTGTTCCCCGGTGGTGGTGCTGATGCCCGGCGACGGAGGTCGATCAGATGCGGCGGAGCAGACCGAGGACCTGATTGCTTTTCTTTGTTTTGTCTTAGGGTCTGTCTTGCAAACTTTGAGGCCTTATCTTTTATTTTCCCTGTGCCGAGGAGCCTCATTGTAAATTTGTACCCGTCCAGTTTTTAATACAGCTTCCAGGCCTTTTAAGGCCTTTACTGTTCAAAAAAAGTAACAATAAAAATATGAATACACATCGCTTGTTTTATATATTTCCTCCTAGATCCCAAAATACAGTTCCTGGCAAATACTGTAATGTTCCCCTTGGTAAATAGCAAAAATACAAAAGAGAGTGGAGTCTGAACAAAACAGAGTCAAAAAGTCCAACGTGGAAACTGCCAACCAAACGGTCGTCACAAAAGACCCGCCGCTGTCCGGAGTCGGAGACCGGTCTCCCATTTCCCTCCCTCCCTCGACAATTCCCGCTTCCTCCCGTCGTCTCCTCGCAACCGCCCTGCTCCCGACGCCACATGACGCGGCGCGGCCATGGGATGCACCCTCGGTAAGCTCGCCGCCTCACCAGGCTGCTGCTCCCTCTTCTTCCCCTCCGCCATCGCCGCTGCCGCGACCGCCGGAGTCGGAGGTGTAGGTGGCGAGGAGGTGCAGCTCAGCGCGCCCCCGCCGGAGCACATCGCGGCGGTGAAGAAGGACGCGACCGGGTGGCCGCTCTGGCTCTCCTCTGCCGCCGGCGACGCGCTCGAGGGCTGGGCGCCCCGCTCCGCCGACGCCTTCCACAAGCTCGAGAAGGTGAGGACCACTCTGCTGCTTGCTGCCTAGCTAGCTAACTCGTCCGGCCATCTCTGGTGGTTGCCGGAAAACTTTGGCCTTTTCTTGGAAACGTCGAAACTGGAGGACAGAGTAGTTGGTGCTTGCTGAAAGTTTTCCTGGTATTTCATCTCCATTTCTTCTGCGTGTTTTGGTTCGTGATTTAGTTCTCCCCTGCTTGTCCTGTGTATGATCCTAGATTGTTGGAAACAGGGTAAATAACTTTAATTTGGGAACTCGCAGTTCGAGTTCTTGCGGAACAGTATTTTCAAAGAAAAATCCAATCTCTTTTCCAAAGTTGCAGAGAAGTAAAGACAAAGGGTGAAAGTACATATAGTAATCATTGATGATGCCCTTCCATACAGTTAACAAACTCCAGACTCCCAGCTGTTAAACCAGACAGGGATGAGCAAATCCCAAGCTTTGTTCAGGATTAAGAAATCAGCAACCTCGCTTTCCTTTCGTACTTCTTTCTCTACTGTCCGCATCACAAGAACCCGTAAGCCTGAAGGGAAAATGCCAAAAGTCAACTGGCGGTGTTCTTATTTCATATTTTCATACTGGAACTTTCTTTTATTTCTTCCAAGAAGAGTTCCACACCATTTATTAATCTAGTTTGATTCGAATATCCGGGTGAAAATAGTCAGCGAAATTATATAGTAAAATTTTCAAAAATTGGGACGGGTTTTAGCTCATAATTTACAAAATTGCTAATGCTTTTTGTGATCGTGCAGATTGGTTCAGGGACTTACAGCAACGTGTACAAGGCGATCGAGGTAGAGAGCGGCGCGGTGGTGGCGCTGAAGAAGGTGCGGGTGGATGGCGTAGGCGAGGCGGAGAGCGCGCGGTTCATGGCGCGTGAGATCGCGCTGCTCCGCCACCTCGGTGCCCATGATAACGTCGTCAACCTCCACGGCCTCGTCACCTCCCGCCTTGCCACCGCGCCATCCCTCTACCTCGTCTTCGAGTACATGGACCACGACCTCACCGGGCTTGCCGCCGCAGCTGCCGCGTCAGGTGCCCGCTTCACCTTGCCCCAGGTACGTAAGAACCACTTTGTAATTATCTTTAGTTCACCGGGCTCGATGTTTGTGATTGACTTGAGATTATCTGCATTTGGCTATTTGCATTGACATAAAAGCATATTGTTTGGAAGTTTAAAGACTGTATCTTCAAAATGAAACAGACTGCTTTCTTGTTAAGATAAAATTGAACATGTTTTGAAGCACTAGAGTCACGGTGTACAGATACGTATTTTATAATTTTGTTCAAATAGAAGATCTGTATCGCAGAATCGGTACCACTGTAATTCTAACAATACTAGTGTCTCCATGGATGTCACCTTCTAGGTTCAGGTTCTCCTGGACACGAATTCTGTTTCCTAGTTATACTGTCAGGATTTCTCGTATCGTCTTCCGTAAATGAAATCGAAGAAATAATTTATTAAATAATACGTGGTAATTTTTGAGTATATTAAGTCAAAACTGGAATTTTAAATTTTTTTTTGCAACCACGATTTTCTTCTGTTTCAGAAGAGCCATTGACTGATCACGTGTAAGGAATTATGTTTTTGGCTTTTTGTGAAGACGCAAACAAATCCGTCGCACAGAAACACGTGGACCTGGAAATCTGTTAGACTACCGAAGTAGGAGAGTATTTCCTAGGTTTGAACTTTGAACACGGGTTCCAGTCTAATTGACAGAGACAGGCACTCCATGATTTCTGTTCACACATTGCTTGCAAGAAATCCCTTCAGATGTTTCAACTGTCAACATTGGCTGCAATGCACTCATTTCGCTTAGATTTGTCAAAAGTGTGAAGATGCCTTTCTTTTCCAAAAAAGCAAGGCTCTACCAAGGACCAATTTTCCCAGCGAAACAGTATTGGACACAATCATGATCACGATTGAAATTTTGTCTTTCTTTTATTCATAAAGTCTTTTTATTTGTTTGCAGGTCAAGTGCTACATGAAACAGCTACTGTCTGGAATTGAACACTGTCACAACAAAGGTGTCCTTCACCGCGACATCAAGAGTTCAAACCTGCTCGTCAGCGATGATGGGATTCTTAAGATAGCCGACTTCGGACTGGCCACTGATTTTGATCCTGATAAAGCACGGCCCATGACTAGCCAAGTGATCACGCTTTGGTATCGTCCGCCTGAACTATTGTTAGGTGCTACTCACTACAGCGTTGGTGTCGATCTCTGGAGTGTCGGTTGCGTGTTTGCAGAACTCCTTCTTGGCGAGCCTATATTCCCTGGAAGAACAGAGGTACTTGTTTGGTCATTAAGAAATACCAGTTTTGCATGATTATTTGCAGAAAATTGCATACTATGGAGACTAACTTGTGCTTACCAGGTGGAACAACTGCACAAGGTTTTCAAGCTATGTGGTACTCCATCAGAGGATTACTGGGACAAAATGAAGATGCCGCACCCTACATTCAAGCCATATGAACGGTGTATAGCTCAAAGATTTAAGGATGTGGCACCATCTGCCCTATCACTTCTAGAGACTCTCCTATCTATTGACCCAGATATGAGAGGCACCGCGACTGATGCTCTGAACAGTGAGGTTAGTACTACTGTCACACTCTAGGCATCTACTTTGAACCTTTAGAAGTCTGTCTCGACTTGAAATACTGCTAAAATTCGACCCAAAACTAGAGATAATTACAGAGTGGTCAGTATGCAAGAGGATGATTTATGATTGAGATAACAAATAGCAGTCTTCTCCTCATAAGTACTTACCATTGCTGTGAATTCAGTTCTTCAGGACAGAACCATTTGCCTGTGAGCCATCAAGCCTTCCCCGGTATCCGCCGTGTAAAGAAATAGATATCAAAATGAAGTATGAGAAGCACAAAAGGTCCTTATCAGCTCTTTCAAACTTGCTTCTGTTATTCCCTTTTGTCAACAAGAGCCCCAACATCTGTTATAATATGTTTTTCAGACAAAAGAGGGCAAATGGGTCAGTAGAACGCCAGACAAAACACAGAAAGCCCATGCCACAAAATCATGGTCGCAGAAGAGTATTTACTCCAGATGTCAATAATAAGCCAAATGGAAACCCACGGGTATGTTTCCCTCCTTTTTCTTCTGCAAAATTGTATCTGAACTGCATCCTACTGAAATGACCACTATGCCTGACAAAAAAATAACATCGGTACTTCTGCTTGTTGTGTCTTCTGCTTATCTGATGCTTTTATCGAATGCTCTATTGAGACATACACTAGAGCTATGACTAAGAGGCGAATGTGCTTATTATTGTTCTCCAGATACCAAGGCTAGTGACAAGCACAAGCACAACCAAACTCGAGAGGTTTCCTCCGCCACATCTGGATGCATCAATTGGTAATAGCATAGTTTCCTCGGCTGATGGGAGAAGTGATGAGTTCTTCACATCATCGGTCGTGGAGCTAAGGAGAATGCCGAGCCTAATATTTGGTCACATGAAATCTTACCTGGGCAGTCCAAAAAAGGGAATGCACAAGGCCAGGCCAAGCCTCAAGATGGCGCCTTCCACCGTTCTCATAGGTGCATTCCGGCCATACTCGCTCGGCCACCCAATGGAGGTGAGAAGAAAGAATAGGGATCAGCTGAGAGATAAAGGAAAAATTGCAGTAGGTGCAGTGAAGTGATAAGCTAATTGTGTCCCTCTTTTCTAATCCTTCTTTTTCTTCTTTTCATACATCTCAGTGTCCCAGTAGCAGTTGGCCTTAATACACGATTCATAGGAAATACTTGTATAGTTAGAGGGTACAATAAACGAGAGTTGTGAAGGACAAACTTATGTACAGATGAGACTTCACAAGATTTCAGCGGCGAAACAGATTCAGGTGATAAATATAATATCGTCAGGCAATTGTGCAGGTGGCTCCTCATAATATAAGTAAATCAGGGAAGAGTGAAATGGACACTGCAGATAATTTGAATGATCTTAATGTTGGGGAATGCCTGCTCCAGCCCTCTAGCATTCGGAAAGAGAGAAAATTTCCCAGAACAGAAGGCATGCATGAACAGCTTCCAAAGTAGTATGATTACCCTTTTTTTCTGCAACACTAACCAGTATCCTTCTCTAATAAACAAAATGAGCATTCACATGCTGATGCTCCTCACATTACCGACAAATCAGTTGCTCATATGCAGGGTTAGCTTACAAAGGACGACCAAGATTAAGTACAGGAGGTGACTGAATCAGCCAGATTTTACATGCCAATGTGAAGATTACATGCACTGTATGATCAGATAAAGGGTACTGGAGCAGGTCGTCTAGGTGGTAAAGCAGCACTGGAATGATGATGTTTTGCAGCAACAGCTGCAGGAGGATGAGGAGGGTGATGAGCTGAAGCTGCCTTGCCGCGGCAGATGAGCAAGCCGTACACCTTGTCGAAGATCGCCTGGCCTCTGGGATTCAGCCACCCGCTCGACTCCTTCGGTTTCGACAACTGTGTTTCGCACATCGGCGAGATTCAGAAACGTTAACAGAGAAGCCATAGCTGCGATTGCAATTGCTGAATTTTCCCAGGGTATGGTCATGAGCAGATCATGTGTGAACCTACCTCGGCGGAGCCGTGTGGAGGATCGTTCGTCCTGATCGCCAGAATCATCTCTGCAAAGAATAGGACGATTCGAAGTGTTAGCGCAATGCACCTGAAGAAATCAATCTGATGTGATGCAGAGAAGGCAAGTAACACGGACAGAACAAGGGGAACTGAATTATTTACCCATGGGCCTGGCGGGCTCGTCGCTGTTGTCTTCGGCGTCGGAGGCGGCCACCAGGGCGTCGACTCTGGCGGTATCCTGGCAGTAGATCCGGAAGCTAGGAGATCCAGGCTGCGGCGGCGCCTGTTCTTCCGCCTCCTTAGGCTCCGGGGACACCTTACATACCTTTTTCCTCAAGTCCGCCGCCGCCTCTGTATCGTCCGGAATCTCCAGCGCGCGGTCCCGCCTCCGCCGCTCGGCCCTGTCGGTCGACGCCGCGGATCCCATCGCAGGCGAAGACGAAGGGCAGGGTGAGCGAGAGGGGGAGACGTCTGCGCCATTGCTCGCGTGCCATTAGTACCGGAGGCGCACGAGGTGGTTGCGCCGTTGCGCTGCCTCGAGCGGCGGCGAGGGTTTCGCGGGAGAGCGGAGCCCAAATTTGGCGGGGAAGGGTGAGCTGGCCGACGCCAGCTTGGTCCTAACGACGGCTGCGTATGGGCTTTTTCGGCCTTTTCCCCTTTCCTTCTATGGGCCTATACGCAGGAATACAAGGCCGAATATGAGTAGGAGATGAGCCTCTACGAGTAAGTAGAACCTCCCTCCGTTTCAAAATAGGATTAATTGGATCTATGCCACTATGAATTCCACCGCTTGAAGAAATGCCATTACAAAAACTGGATTTGGAGAAATGCCATTATAACTTCTTAATACCTCTATGTATGCCATTATGGTCATTACCATAGCACATACATTCAGTTATACTACCGTATACAGTCCTTGTACGGATAGACACATAGGGAAAAAAACCAACTCGATCGAGTCCAACACGCGAGGCCGCGACCTTACTCCCGCATGCCCTCAGTCTCGCACGGACGAACCCTAGAAGCTCGCGACCTCGCTGGCGCGACGGACTGTAGGCTCCCGCCGAACCCTCGCGACGAGCCTAGCCCGCGAGCTCGTCGGCGCGACGGACTGCTGATACGTCGGAAACGTATCTATAATTTTTGATGCTCCATGCTTGTTTAGTATATACTTTGCTTTATTTGTCTATACTTTGAGGTGTTTTTTACATGTTTTCTGGTACTAACCTACTAACAAGTTGCAACAGTGTCAGATGCATGTTTTTCGCTGTTTTTGGTTTTAGAAAAGGTAGTAAAGAAATATTCTCGGAATTGGACGGGACGAACGTCAAAGTCAATTACTTTCCGTGGGGAACAAGAAGACCAGAGGGGAACCAGAGGGGGCGGACCCACCCTAGGCGCGGGTGGGCCCTAGCCCGCGCCTGGCTAGGGTTTGCCCACTCTGGCCGCCTCCTCGGCCTCCCCCTTCGCCTATAAGAAGCCCCCGATGCAGAAACACCGAGGACCCGATCAAAAATCCACCAAACCGTCTGTATCCGCCGCCACCATCGTCCCTAGATCGGGAGGATCTAAAGTTCTTCCCGGCACCCTGCCGAAGGGGAGATCATCCTAGAGGCTTTCTCTCCGGTATGATGTGTGAGTAGTTCCACATTGGACTATGAGTCCATGTAGTAGCTAGATGGTTGTTGTCAACACCCGGATTTTTAATCCCAGATGCCTGTTATGCCATACATCACAATCCCAGGATTACCATTTTTGCGAGACATAACAGATTTGGATATCACAGTACATCATCCATTACAAACCATACATAAGATCTTACACAAATAAGGATCTCATGATCCAGTTCTTAATACAACTCAAGCAGCAGAATAACGTAATAATAAAGGTAGCGTAGGCGAAGCTCCATCTTCGGGGTCACAGGCAATGCTGCCGATGGGAGATGATCCTAGTTGTCGTAACCTTCCTGCGGCCCATCATCCTGGTTCTCCTCTTCATATTCTGGCCACGGGAATAGACAGGGACAAATCCATGAGTACTCTTTAAGTACTCGCAAACTAATACTAACAAGTTAAAGGGGTTTTTTTATAGTAGGACACTAAGCTCTAGGGTTGTTTTGCAAAAAGCCAGATTTACCTCTACTAAGTTCAGAAGCAAAGAAAACTAGTTGAAATTTTATAACACCTAACTTGAATTTCATGTCACAACTCTGTTGTGGTCAAGTCAAAGTCTCAATTCATTTTACAAGTCATTTTGAATACATCTGACGGGGGAACAGTATGGCCACAAACGCGGGTATTCGAATAGTTTGACACTCTGCAGAGATTGTACACTTTCACCACAACATTCGATACATCCATCAGGAACAAATCCTGAATTCACCATACTCACTATGCGGATAATCAATCCTAACCTTTCAATTACACGCCCTAGTATAAGCACCTCTCCTGTGAGTTTGGCCTCCCAACCATGACCAACTGTCATCTTGGTACGCATGTGGACAATCTTCACAAGGTAGCCTCAGCAGACCTTGGCCGTGAGGGAACTAATACTAAGGTATATAAGCTTCCAACAAGCCCTACCCAATCTTGGTATTGTGGTTGTCGATAAAATTGGAATGGTATCGCATCCATACAAAAATCAGTTTTAAAAGGGCTAAGGCTCATGCCTCAACATTTTCATCACCAAAATCATCCGTGTTCAAACATATGTCAAAACATCTCAGTAGAATGATCCACCATTCTAAGGTTTTCATAACCATTTTCACCAAGTATTCCCATCTAAAGTTGATCAAGTTTTATGCTTAGCACTAGCATCTACAAGTGGGGTAAGTACTAATGAAGGGTAGTAAACAAGGGGAGATTAATTAAGTTCAATCTCATGCCTTAGGATGACATCAAGATTATCTAGCTTAGGCCAAAATTTAATGCTCTTTATGCAACCTTCAATTATCTGCCTAGAATCTACAAGTCACTTAAGTAAACTCTAAGAGAAAGCTTTGATAAAGAAATAAAGTAGAAAGTTTGCAAGTAAAACTAGGATTGGGTATCATCAAATGTGTCCAACCAAGCATGCTTAGTGCATTGCATAGGTTATCTAACTTTCATAGTTGAAAGTGTTAGCTTCCAAGGTTTCAAGTATTGGCTTGCATAAGTATCAGTATAAGCTTGCCTTGAGCAGAGCAGTGGTTGAAGTTCTCCTCGGCTTCTTCCTCGTAGTATCCTCCTTCCTCCTTGTATCCTTGGTCGGTACTAGCGTCTATAAATAAATACGAGGTACATAATCACCAAACAATACTTAACTATTTTCAATCATCACACAAAGGTGCACTATAGATGATCTAGCATCATCACTAACATTACAAGATTAAAGCTTTTGTCTTATTTATTTTCTTTTTAGAAAAGTAATTTCTACTCATTGAAAAACTACTTAAGATTTAATATTCTCCAACTCAAACATGGGATCATGTTGACACATGTCATCACCACATATTTCAGTACATGGGAATGTGATTTAAACTGGTGTCACAATTTAATAAGGTTTAACATTTTTATTTTAAATAATTAAAGTGACTAGAAATGCCTATGTGGCATTCTTTTATTACTTGAACATTATTTCTGTAAGTAAACCCATATGTTTTTATATATTCTGAAAGGTATGATCAAATGTGATTTTTGAGAGTTGGAATCAACTCAAAAGCTATTATGGTTAAATTTTGAAAAATGTTTGAATGCTGAAAAGCTTCTGACTTGATATTTTTACCAAGGTTGATCTACAGATCCAAATGATTTGAATCCAACGGGCTTGGATTAAGCATTTCAGTACCTTTCTAAAAAAATGGTTTCATGCAATTTGGTTCACTAAATCGAGCTGGGTTGATTTTTGAATATAGGTACAGAACTATGTTTGAATTAAAATAGAAAAATCTAAATTCAAACGGTTGGGCTACGCGGGAAAGGTTAATGGGCCGGCCCAGTGTCACTCCACAGCGAGGGGCTCACCGACAGGGGTTCCACCAACAAGGGCTCATAACACGAAGCGATAACGGGTTGTGGTTCGTTGGATTAGAATGAAGATCGACGGTTGGGGATCGTCGTCGATGATGAACATGTCACTGGTGAGCTCGAACCCTAGCGGCTCAGTGGGGGTGCATAGGGGGCATACCATGTAGGGTTTCGTATCATGGAAAACAAAAAATTTCTATCGCATACAAACAAACAAGCCAAGATCTATCTACTAGATTGTAGCAACGAGTCGATGGAATAACTCACCCTCGAAGATTCCAAAGTATTTAACGAGAGCGGATTCTCGTGGGTGATGTAGTCGCATTTTCCGATCTCAAGATCACAGACGATCCTTCCCCAAGGCCATGCTCCCAGAGCCCCCCAATGGTCACACGCTCGGACTTGATGAAGACCTTCCTCTCCCTTGTTCCAGAAAGCAGCGGAGGTTGTAGCACTCTCCTCGCGATTCCTGCAAGACAACGGCGTGGTACCGAAGTAGAGGGAGATCTCGCAGGGCTTCGACTTAAGCCGGAGCGAGTATGGTGGAGTATGAGAGAGTCCCTCGACGATCTAGGGTTTAGACACGCCGATGAGGAGGCTAGGCCGGCTGCTAGGGTTTGACCTAGGCGGTGGCGGCGGCCCTAGGCTGGCGGCAGCAGGGTGGCGCCGTGGCTAGGGTTTAGAGGTGGAGGAGTTGTGTGTTGGGAGGGCGCCCCGCCTCCCTTTATAGGTGGGAGGCGCCAAGGGAGGGAGTCCTCCCCAACTCGTCTTGGAGGTGGGCGGTGGGAGGAGGAACTCCTCCCCAAGTCGGTTTCAACTCCTCTCCACTTCCCAAAATAGTCGCTTGACTTTCAAATTGGCGTTGACTTTTCAAACTAGGATTTGAATAAACCTCTATTTTGTTCAGCGATGACACCTAGTACATGATGCAATCATACCAACTTGATATAACACATTCATGTACCTTCCTCCGAGTGCCGGACATTCCGAACCTTCTAGAACATTCCGATGAAAACACTAACCATTCTCCAACCCCAAACAGGACTTTCCTTATATGAATCTTATTCTCGGACCATTCCGGATCTCCTCGTGATATCCCGGATCCCATCCGAGACTCAACAACATTCGCTCTCTTACTCATCATTCCATAACTACTCAAACAACGTCAATCCTTAAGTGTGTCTCCCACGGTTCGTGAATTATGCGACATGATCGAGACACTTCTCCAATCAATAACCAATAGAGGAATCTGGAAATTCATATGGCTCCCACATATTTCTACGATTACTTTGCGATCGAATGAATCACTTACATACGATACCAATTTCCCTTTGTCTCACGATAGTTTACTTATCCGAGGTTATGATCGTCGGTATCTCTGCATACCTAGTTCAACCTCGTTACCGATAAGTACTCTTTTCTTGTTCCCGTGATATGTGATCCCTTGTGAGCCAGTCACATGCTTGCAAGCTAATTGGATGACATTTCATCGAGAGGGCCCAGAGTATATCTATCCGTCATATGGATGGACAAATCCCACTCTTGATCCATGTGTCTCAACCAATACTTTTCGAACACTTAATGCCACCTTTATAGCCACCCAGTTACGGTGTGGTGTTTGATGTCATCAAAGCATCCTTCCGGTGAAGGTGATATGCATGATCTCATGGTCGAAGAAATTAGGTTACTATGTATCAGAAAGCATATAGCAATTGAACTATTAAAATGACTTGATCTTTATGCTACGCTTATCTATAGGAGTATGTCCACCATATCATTCTCCTAATGATATGATCTTGTTGTTAATAACATCTCAATGTTCATGATAGGGAAACCACAATCATTTATTAACCAACAAGCTAGTATTATAAAGAGGCTTTACTAGGGACTCTATTTTAGTTTACAATTCACACAAGTATCAATGTTTCCTTGTTAATACTATTATAGCATGAATGTAAACATTTATCATAAACACAAAGATATAATAATAACTACATTTATTATTGCCTCTAGGGCATATCTCCAACAGTCTCCCACTTGCACTAGAGTCATCTAATCTAGATTACATGGTAATATACCGAACACCCATGGCAGTTTGGTGTTGGTCATGTTTTGCCCTCGGGAGAGGTTTAGTCAACGGATCCGCCACATTCAGATCTGTATGTACTTTGCAAATCTTTATGTCCCCATCTTGGACATGTTCTCGAATAGCGTGAAAACGTAGCTTGATGTGCTTCAGCTTCTTGTGTGACCTTGGTTCTTGCGCATTGGCTATGGCGCCCATGTTATCACAAAGAGATAGACATTGGGTCCAGCGACTAGGAACCACACCCAGCTCTGTAATGAACTCTTTCATCCATATCGCTTCTTGTGAAGCCTCCGAAGCAGCCATGTATTCCGATTCAGTTGAAGATCTCGCCACAACGCTTTGCTTTGCACTCCTCCCGCTAACTGCTGCACCATTCAAAGTAAATACGTATCCAGACTGTGATTTAGAATCATCCGGATCGGTGTTCCAACTAGCATCGGTGTAACCATTAACAACGAGCTGTTCATCACCTCCATAAGAAAGAACCATATCCTTAGTTCTTCTCAAGTACTTAAGGATGTTTTTTTGACCGCTGTCGAATGATCCACTCCTAGATCACTTTGATATCTGCTAGTTAAACTAACATCATATGCAATGTCGGGTCTAGTACATAGCATGGCATACATTAGAGATCCTATGGCTGAGGCATAGGGAGTCTTACTCATCCTTTCTCTATCTTCTGCCATCGTCGGACTTTGAGTTTTACTCAACGTCGTATTGGGCAACATGGGCAAGAACCCTTTCTTGCTATCTTCCATTCCAAACCTCTTTAGAACTTTGTCCAAATATGTACTTTGTGACAATGATATTAGGCGTCTCGATCTATCTCTATAAATCTTTATGCCTAATATGTAAGCTGCTTCGCCAAGATCCTTCATTGAAAAACTATTATTCAAATATTCCTTGACACTATTAAGAAGGTATACATCATTCCCAATCAACAATATGTCATCTACATACAGTATTAAGAATGCTACAGAGCTCCCACTCACTTTCTTGTAAATACAAGCTTCTCCATAAGTTTGTATAAAACCAAAACTTTTGATTACCTTATCAAAACGTTGATTCCAACTTCGGGATGCTTGCTTCAATCCATAGATGGACCATTGAAGTTTGCATACCTTGTTAGCATCTTTAGGATCGACAAAACCTTTGGGTTGCATCATATACAACTCTTCATCAATGTCTCCATTGAGGAATGCTGTTTTGACATCCATCTGCTATATCTCATAATCATAATATGCAGCGATTGCTAACATAATCCTCACAGACTTTAGCTTCGCTACCGGTGAGAAAGTCTCATCGTAGTCAACTCCTTGAATTTGTCGAAACCCTTTTGCGACAAGTCGAGCTTTATAGACAGTAACATTACCATCAGCATATGTTTTCTTCTTGAAAATCCATTTGTTCTCGACAGCCTTCCGGCCATCCGGTAAGTCCACCAAAGTCCATACTTGGATCCAATCTCGGATTTCATGGCTTTTTGCCATTTATTGGAATCTGGGCTCATCATCGCTTCCTCATATGTCTCAGGGTCATCGGTGTTATCCACCAACATGACATTCATAACGGGATCATACCAATCAGGAGTGATACGAGTTCTCGTTGACCTGCGAGGCTCTATAGCAACTACAACCGAAGTTTCATGATCATCATCATTAGCTTCCTTTCTTACTGGTGCAGGCGTCACAGGAACTACTTCCGGTGCTGCGCTACCTGCAAGTTCGAGAGAAGGTTCAACAACCTCGTCGAGTTCTACTTTCCTTCCAGTCACTTCTTTTGAGAGAAATTCCTTCTCTAGAAAGGATCCATTCTTGGCAACGAAGATTTTGCCTTCGGATCTATGATAGAAGGTATACCTGATAGTTTCCTTCGGGTATCCTATGAAGACGCATTTTTCCGCTTTGGGTTCAAGCTTGTCCGTCTGTAACTTATTTACATAGGCTTCGCAACCCCAAACTTTAAGGAACGACAATTTAGGTTTCTTCCCAAACCATAATTCATACGGTGTCGTTTCAACGGATTTAGATGGTGCCCTATTTAAAATGAATGCGGTTGTTTCTAATGCATAACCCCAAAACGATAGCGGTAAATCTGTAAGTGACATCATAGAACGAACCATATCTAAGAGAGTTCGATTACGACGTTCGGACACACCATTACGCTGTGGTGTTCTCGGCGGTGTCAATTGTGAAAGTATCCCGCATTTCTTCAAATGCTCGCCAAACTCGTAACTCAGATATTCACCACCACGATTAGAACGTAGAAATTTAATCTTCTTGTTACGTTGATTCTCTACCTCACTCTGAAATTCCTTAAACTTCTCGAAAGTCTCGGACTTATGTTTCATGAAATAGATATACCCATATCTACTCAAGTCATCCGTGAAGGTAAGAACATAACGATAACCACCGCGCGATGCTACACTCATTGGACCACACACATCGGTATGTATGATTTCCAACAAGTCCGTAGCTCGCTCCATCATACCAGAAAATGGAGTCTTAGTCATTTTTCCCATCAGACATGCTTCGCATCTTTCAAGTGATTCGAAATCAAGTGATTCAAGAAGTCCATCGGAATGGAGTTTCTTCATACGCTTCACTCCAATGTGACCAAGACGATAGTGCCACATATAGGTCGAGTTATCGCTCGATTTCAAACGTTTAGCTTCGATGTTATTAATATGTGTATTTCCACTATCGAGATTCAACAAGAATAGACCATCTATCAAAGGTGCATGTGCATAAAACATATTACTCATATAAATCAAACAACCATTATTCTCGGATTTAAACAAGTAACCGTCTCGCAATAAACAAGATCCCGATATAATGTTCATGCTTAACGCAGGCACCAAATAACAATTATTTAAGTATAAAACTAATCCCGATGGTAGATGAAGGGGTAGCGTGCCGACCACGATCACATCAACCTTTGATCCGTTTCCCACGCGCATTGTCACCTCGTTCTTCGCTAGCTTCCGTTTATTCTGTAGCACCTGTTTCGAGTTACAAATATGAGCAACCGAACCAGTATCAAATACCCAGGCACTACTATGAGTACTAGTGAGATACACATCAATAACATGTATATCGGATATACCTTTCTTCTTGATGTTGCCGTTATTCAAATCCGCCAAGTACTTTGGGCAATTCCGCTTCCAGTGACCTTCTCCCTTGTAGTAAAAGCACTCAGTATCAGGCTTAGGTCCAGCCTTGGTCTTCTTCGTCGGTGCGGTAACTTTCTTACCACCCTTCTTGAAGTGTCCCTTTTGCTTAGACTTGCCTTTCTTGAATTTGGTGGTCTTATTGACCAACAACACTTGGTGCTCTTTCTTGATCTCCACTTCTGCAGATTTTAACATGGCAAAGAGTTCTGGCAACGTCTTATTCATGTTCTGCATGTTGTAGTTCATCACAAAGTTCTTGTAACTTGGTGGGTGATTGGAGGACACGGTAAATCCCCAAAGCATTAGGAATCACTATACCCAAGCTTTGAAGTTTGTTTGCGTGCCCAGACATCTTAAGCACATGCTCACCGATGAGCTGCCTCTTCCATCTTGCAGTTAAAGAACTTTTCAGAAGCCTCATAGCTCTCAATTGCCGCATGAGTTTCAAAGATCAATTTGAGATCACGGACAATATCATGTGGGTCTGAATTCTCAAACCTTTTCTGAAGCTCCGATTCTAAACCATACAAGATATCACACTAAACTGTGGAGTACTGAGTCTTCCGAGTGAGGTAAACATTCTTTACTTCATCGGTAGCGAAGAGTCGCAGTGGGTCACCCAAATGTGCATCCAGACATAGGTCAAATTACCAGTGTGAGGACAATCCTCAAATTGGAACCAATCCAAGTTGCTTCCATTGTTTTTCAACTTTTCTTTCTCTAGGAACGCATTAAAATTGATGGTAGGGGCTGCCATTGATCTACAACATATTTGCAATAGTTTAGACTAAGTTTATGACAAATTGAGTTCTAATTAATAGTAAAATTAATCTAGGTGAACTCCCACTCAAAACAACATCCCTCACATTGTTTTAGTGATCACACGAACCAAATCCACCACATTAAAACTGATCATCACGAGAGTTGATATAGCTTCAATGGCGAACAATCGACATGTTCATCATATCTTCTATATGACTCATGCTTTACCTTTCGGTGATCCGTGTTCCGAGACCATGTCTCTACATGATAGGCTCGTCAAGATCAAACCTTAGCTTCCGCATGAGCAAATCTGGCTTGCTCACGTTGTATACACTTGCGGAATCTAACACACCTGATCATCACGTGGTGCTTCGAAACAACAAGCTTTAGCAACGGTGCTAACTAAGGGTGAACACTTTATGACTTCAAATTTATGTGCATGAGGGATCATCTTATAATGCTACCGTTGTTTACTAAGCAATACAAGATGCATAAAGGATTAACATCACATGCAATTCATAATATGTGATATGATATGGCCTTTCTTCTTTGTGCTTCCGATCTGAAGGGTTTCGCGGCATAGTAAATCAAAATTTTCTACGGATGCGAACAGAGGGAAGCCAAGATCTAATCTAGGAGATGCAAACAACGAGAGAGATTGGATTAGATCTTCATACCCTTGAAGATTCAAGACAGGAACGCTCGTTTAACGTGGGTGATGTAGTCGTACTCGCTTCTCCTCCTCGTGATCCGATCCGATCTAGCACCACAAGTGGCGATGCCTCCGTGAGATGCACACGTGCGGCACCTCGACGTCTCCTCCTTCCTTGGTCCAGCAAGTATGGTGGAGAGATGGGTTGGATCTACAACGCGACGGCACGGTGCAATTGGTGGAGAATTTCTGCAGCAGGGCTTCGCCTACAAGCAATCGGGAGGGAGAGAGGAGGGCAGCAGGGCGGCTAGGGTTGGAGGGGAAGGTGTAGGGGTTGGTGCCCCAGCCCTCTATATATAGAGGGTGGGTGCAGCCCCAGCCCTCCCAAGGCCAGCGGCCCCAAGGAGGAAGAGTGGGGGCAAGGAAACCCCTTCTAGAAGCTCTATCTAGAGTTTAAACCTCTCTTGGCTGGCTGGGCCCTATGGGGCCTTGTGCCCCTGGCCCAATGCGGCCAGGGCACTCCCTCATAGGCCCATGCCCCCTCCCGGAAGGTGTGACCACGTTGGTCCCCTTCTGGAAGGTTCTAGAAGCTTCGACAATACCGATTAACCCTAACAATTCAACTCCAAAAATTGCACCGCCTTATATGAATCTTATTCTCCTGACCACTCCGAACCTCTCGTGATGTCCCGGATCCCATCCGAGACTCAAAAAACTCATAAACCAATTATCCAATCTATCCTAGCATCGAGACATGTTATGTGTGACCTGCGGGTTCGAGAATATGCGTACATGATCTTCTATCAATAATCAACAAATGGGTGCGGAAACCCATATTGACTCTACACATTCATCGATGATCATATCGGATGAACCACGATGCCAGGATTCAATCAATCCCATATATATATTCCTTCGTCTCGCGATATTTTACTTGCCCGAGATTCGATCGTCGGTTGGCCATACCTAGTTCAATCTCGTCCACAAAGAAGTACTTTACTTGTTCCGTAATCCGATATCACTTTGTGATTAACTCCTTAACCACATGCTTGCAAGCGGTGTTGATATCGATTACGAGTGGGCCCAAGTATATGTCTCCGACTTGGGAGGACAAATCCCATCTCGATACATACAACCCAATGATACTTTCCGATCACCGAGAGACACCTTTATGATCACCCTCTCATAGGATGACGTTTGATGACCTTAAAGCTTTCTTCCGATACCAGGGAGTTGTATTATCTCATGGTCTAAGGAATACAATATTTGACATAAGAAAAGCTTCGCAAAGACGAACACGATGACACGATCTAATTGCTTCGCTTAGTTTGGGTCTGTCCACCATATCATTCACCCAATGATATGATCTCATTATCAATTGACAACTCATGTCTATGGTTAGGAAACCTTAACCATCATTGATCAATGAGCTAGTCCATAGAGGCGTACTAGGGACACGGTGTTGTTCACAAACCACACAAGTATTAAAGTTTCCGCTTAATACAATTCTAGCATGGAATATAAACATTATCATGAACAAGAATTATAATAATAACATCTTTATTATTGCCTCTAGGGCATAATTCCAACAGTCTCCCACTTGCACTAGAGTCAATAATCTAGTTTACATCTGGCAACAATCTCACACCCATGGCACTGAGGTGCTGATCATGTTTTACACGTGGAAGAGGTTTAGTCAATGGATCTGCGACATTCAGATCTGTATGTACTTTGCTAATCTTCAGATCTCCATCTGCTATATAATCTCGGATTATATGAAACTTGCGGTTGATATGCTTGGTCTTTGGATGATATCTTGGTTCCTTAGCGAGTGCTATGGCGCCAGTGTTGTCACAGAATATCTCCAGTGGGTCCAATGCACTTGGACCCACGCCAAGCTCAGTGATGAAGTTCCTGATCCAAACTCCTTCACTTGACGCTTCTGCAGCAGCCATGTATTCCGCTTCTACTATAGATCCTGCGATCACGCTTTGCTTGTAGCTTCTCTAGCTCACAGCTCCTCCATTCAAAATATACACGTATCCTGTCTGAGATTTAGAATCATCCTTGTCGGTATCAAAACTAGCATCGACGTAACCTTTTACGACAAGTTGTTCATCACCCCCATAGACTAAGAACATTTCTTTAGTCCTATTTAGGTACTTTAGGATGTTCTTCACGGCTGTCCAGTGTTCCACTCCTGGATTACTCTGATATCTTCTCGTCAAACTAAGAGCATTGGACACATCCGGTCTAGTACACAGCATGGCATACATGATCGAACCTATGGCCGAGGCATAAGGCACTTTGCTCATAGCTTCCCTATCATTTACCGTAGCTGGACAATCGAGCCTTGCTCAATATCTTACCGACAACATAGGCAATTGAACCTTTCTTTGCCTTATCCATTCTGAACCTTTTCGTAACTTTGTCTAGATATGTACTCCGGCTTAAAGCTATCAGGCCTTTTGTCTATCTCTATAGATTTTGATGCCCAATATATACGCAGCTTCACCTAGGTCTTTCATTGAAAAACACTTGTTCAAATAACTCTTCACATTGTTAAGCATGTTGATGTCATTTCCAATAATCAATATGTCATCCACATATAGTACCAGAAACGTCACCGAGCTCCCACTCACTTTCTTGTAGATGCAAGCTTCAGAGCAATTTGGAACAAATCCAAAGCTCTTGATCACTTGATCAAAACGAAGGTTCCAACTCCGAGATGCTTGCTTCAGTCCATAAATGGAACGCTGAAGTTTGCATACTTTATCGGCATCCTTAGGATCAAAACCTTCGGGTTGCATAATATTCAACTCTTCATCAATGTTGCCATTGTGGAACGCAGTCTTGACCTCCATCTGCCATATTTCATACTCATGAAAAGCAGCAATTGCTAACAAATTCCGAATGGACTTAAACATCGCTACGGAGAGAAAGTCTCATCGTAGTCAACACCTTGAACTTGTCGAAAACCTTTGCGACAAGTCGTGCTTTATAGACGGTAACATTACCATCCGCGTCTGCTTTCTTCTTGAAGATCCATTTGCACTCAACGGCCTTTGGTCGCTAGGAGGGTCCACCAAAGTCCATACTTGGTTTTCGCTCATGGATCCCAATTGGATTTCATGGCTTCTAGCCATTTCTCGTAGTCTAGGCTCATCATCGCTTCCTCATAGTTCGAGGTTCACCGTCTTCTACCAACAAGACCAAGACAGGTTGCCGCATTCACTCAGAGGGGCACGCGACCTTGTTGACCATGACGTTCAAGAGCAAACATCGTCCAAGCTTCATGATCCTTGTCATTAGCTTCCTCTATTGTTGGTGCAAACCATGGAACAATTTCAGGTGCTGCGCTACTCTCCAATTCAAGAGAAGGTTCAATAACCTCGTCTAGCTCTACTTTCCTCCCACTCACTTCTTTCGAGAGAAACTCCTTCTCAAGAAAGGAACCGTTCTTTCGCATAAACACTTTGCCTTCGGTTCTGATAGAAGGTATACCCAATAGTTTCCTTAGGGTATCCTATGAAGACGATTCGCTTTGGGTTCGAGCTTGTCCGGCATCAACTTCTTGACGTAAGCTTCGCATCCCCAAACTTTAAGAAACGACAACTTAGGTTTAGCACCAAACCACAGTTCATACGGTGTCGTCTCAACGGATTTAGATGGAGCCCTATTTAAAGTGAATGCAGGGGTTTCTAATGCATAACCCCAAAATGATAACGGCAAATCAGTAAGAGACATCATTGATCGGACCATATCTAATAGGGTTCGATTCGGCGCTCGTACACACCATTGCTGTGGTGTTCCGGTATGGCGTGAGTTGCGAAATGATTCCGCTTGCTTTAAGATGCGTGAGAAAATCATAACTCAAATATTCACCTCCACGATCGGATCGTAGAAACTTAATCTTTCTGTTACGATGGTTCTCCACTTCATTCTGAAATTCTTTGAACTTTTCAAATGTTTCAGATTTATGTTTCATTAAATAGATATACCCATATCTACTTAAGTCATTGGTAAAAATGAGAAAATAGCGATATCCACCGCACGTCGAAACACTCATCGGTCCGCATACATCGGTATGTATGATTTCCAACAAGTCCGTTGCTCGCTCCATCATACCGGAGAATGGTGTTTTGATCATCTTGCCCATGAGGCATGGTTCGCATGTGTCAAATGATTCAAAATCAAGAGACTCCAAAAGTCCATCAGAAAGGAGGTTCTTCATGCGCTTTACACCAATATGACCTAGACGACAGTGCCACAAATAAGTAGTATTATCACTATCTACTTTGCATCTCTTAGCCTCAATGTTATGGATGTGTGTTTCATCCCTTTCGAGATTTAGAATAAATAAACCATTCACAATAGGTGCATGACCATAAAAGATGTTACTCATATAAATAGAACAACCATTATTCTCCGATTTAAATGAATAACCGTCTTGCAATAAAAACGATCCAGAAATAATGTTCATGCTCAACGCAGGCACATAATAACACTTATTAAGGTTTAAAACTAATCCCGAAGGTAAAACTAAGGAGAGCGTGCCGACTGCCATCACATCAACCCTTGATCCGTTGCCAACGCGCATCGTCACCTCATCCCTCGCAAGCCACCGTCTATTTTGTAGCTCCTGTTTTGAGTTACAAATATTAGCAACTGAACCGGTATCAAATACCCAGGCACTACAACGAGGGCTAGTAAGGAAAACATCAATAACATGTATATCAAATATACCTTTGATGGTGCCAGCCTTCTTGTCCGTTAAGTACTTCGGACAGTTGCGCTTCCAGTGACCCTTGTCCTTGCAATAGAAGCACTCAGTGTCTGGCTTAGGACCAGACCTGAGCTTCCTCTCAGCAGGGGCAACGCACTTGCCGCCGCCTTTCTTGAAGGACTTCCTTGCACCCTTACCTTTCTTAAAGGTGGGGGGCTTGTTGACCATCAACACATGATTATTCTTTTTTATGTTCACCTCCGCTACTTTTATCTTAGCAAAGAGCTCAGTGATCATATCAGTGGAACCAATCTGATTGTGATTAACTACAAAACTTTTGCAGCTAGGAGTGTCAATCTTGAGCTCCTCTGGAATCTTGCGGTCCAGTTGCTCAAGGCGTTGAGTGTAGCCCGACATCTTAATGGCGTGCTCACTAACGGAACTCCCTTCCTCCATATTGTAGTTAAAGAATTTCTTAGAGATCTCATATCTCTCAGAACGGGATTGAGTCTGAAACATGTTTTTCAGCTCCTCGAGAATCTCAAAGGGCCCGGCGAACTCCTCAAAACGAATTTGAAGATCCAATTCCATAGCATACAACATGGCGATCTTAATCAAATCATAATCATCCTTGCGCGACTGATAAACGACTTTTTCATCAGCCATGCATCTACAATGAGGTGTCACCTAGCGCTTTCTCAAGGACATAGTCCTTTTGTCCGCCAGCGAGAATGATTCTCAGAATGCGGAACCATTTGGTGAAGTTAGACCCATTGTTTCTAAGCTTTTCTATCTCAGCAAAAACGTTGAAGTTGAAGTTGGACTTGGCCATGTGATCTACAGTATTTGCAAGTACAATTTAGACTATGTTCATGATAAATAGTTCAACTTAATCAAATTACTAGATGAACTCCCACTAAATTCAACATCCCTCAAGTTGTTTAGTGAACATGATCCAAATTCACCACACCTAATCCGATCATCACGAGAAGAGATGTGGTTTCAATGGTGGACAACGAAGTGTCGATCATATCATTCATATGACTCATGCTTAACCTTTCGGTTCTTGTGTTCCGAGGCCATGTCTGTACATGCTAGGCTCGTCAAGTTAGACCCAAGTATTTCTGCGTGTGCAAAACTGGCTTGCACCCGTTGTATGTGAGCGTAGAGTCTATAGCACCCGATCATCACGTGATGCTTGGACACGATGAACTTTCTCAATGGTGCATACTTGGGGAGAACACAGTTTTTATCTTGATCTTTAAGTGAGGAATCATCTTATAATGCTATCGTCGCGATCTAAGCATAATAAGATACATAAAAGGATAAACATCACATGCATATAACTTTATGTGACATGGTATAGCCAATCAAGAATGATCTCCATCTTGTGCGTTCCGGCATGATCTCCATCACTCCACCATGATTGCCTCCACCACGAATAGCAACTACAACTATTGCTAACTACTTAGCGATAAAGTAAAGCTATTACATGGCGTATAAGAAGTTGACTCGCAGGTCATACACAGTTATAAAGACAACCATATGGCTCCTGCCGGTTGTGTACTCATTGACATGCAAGTCGTGAAACATTACAAAACATGATCATCGCATAAATTATACACATCACATCTTGGGCCATACCATATCACAGAAAACACTCCCTGCAAAAACAAGTTAGACGCCTCTACTTTGTTGTTGCATGTTTTACGTGGCTTATGGGAGTAGATGATAAGAACGATTCTTACCTACGGAAAGCCACAACGGTGATATTATGGTTGCCAAACTCCGGTGTAGATCCCATGACAACTATAGTGAGAGAAACAGACATCCACCAGCCGCATGTGTGGAACAAGCCACACGTCAAGTGCGGAGCCGGTCTCGCGAACAACGTCGCGTAAGGTTGGCCTGGACCGCTTCAATCTCACTATCCCGCGTCATAAGAAGAACACAAACAAGAGGCTTGCAACAGAAAACATCAATGCCCACAACAACCATGTTGCGTTCTACTCGTGAATCACATCTACGCATAGATCTAGCTCTGATACCACTAAAGGGTTTCGCGGCATAGTAAACCAAAATTTTCTACGGATGCGAACAGAGGGAAGCCAAGATCTAATCTAGGAGATGCAAACAATGAGAGAGATTGGATTAGATCTTCATACCTTGAAGATTCGCACAGCGGAACGTTCGTCGGAACATGGGTGATGTAGTCGTACTCGCTTCTCCTCCTCGCGATCCAATCCGATCTAGCACCACAAGTGGCGATGCCTCCGTGAGATGCACACGTGCGGCACCTCGACGTCTCCTCCTTCCTTGGTCCAGCAAGTATGGTGGAGAGATGGGTTGGATCTACAACGCGACGGCGCGGTGCAATTGGTGGAGAATTTCTGCAGCAGGCTTCGCACAAGCGATGGGAGGGAGAGAGGAGGCGCAGGGCGGCTAGGGTTGGAGGAAGGTGTAGGGTTGGTGCCCCAGCCCTCTATATATAGAGGGTGGGCGCAGCCCTATCCCCTCCCCAAGCCAAGGCCGGCCCCAAGGAGGAAGAGTGGCAAGGAAACCCCCCCCTTCTAGAAGCTCTATCTAGAGTTTAAACCTCTCTTGGCCGGCTGGGCCCTATGGGGCCTTGTGCCCCTGGCCCAATGCGGCCAGGGCACTCCCTCATAGGCCCATGCCCCCTCCCGGAAGGTGTGGCCACGTTGGTCCCTTCCGAAGGTTCTAAAGCTTAGGATACAATATCGATTAACCGAACAATTCGAACTCCAAAACTGCACGCCTTTATATGAATCTTATTCTCCGACCACTCCGAACCTCTCGTGATGTCCCTGATCCCATCCGAGACTCTGAACAAAAACTCATAAACCAATTATCCAATCTATCCTAGCGTCGAGACACGTTATGTGTGTGACCCTTCGTGTTCGAGAATATGCATATGATCTTCTATCAATAATCAACATGGGTCTGGAAACCCATATTGACTACACATTCATCGATGATCATATCGGATGAACCACGATGCCAGATTCAATCAATCCCATATATATATTCCCTTCGTCTCGCGATATTTTACTTGCCCGAGATTCGATCGTCTTGCATGGCCATACCTAGTTCAATCTCGTTCACAAGAAGTACTTTACTCGTTCCATAATCCGATATCACTTTGTGATTAACTCCTTAACCACATGCTTGCAAGCGGTGTTGATATCGACACGAGTGGGCCCAAGTATATCTCTCCGACTTGGGAGGACAAATCCCATCTCGATACATACAACCCAATGATACTTTCCGATCACCGAGAGACACCTTTATGATCACCCTCTCATAGGATGACGTTTGATGACCTCAAAGCTTTCTTCCGATACCAGGGAGTTGTATTATCTCATGGTCTAAGGAATACAATATTTGACATAAGAAAAGCTTCGCAAAGACGAACACGATGACACGATCTAATTGCTTTGCTTAGTTTGGGTCTGTCCACCATATCATTCACCCAATGATATGATCTCATTATAAATTGACAACTCATGTCTATGGTTAGGAAACCTTAACCATCATTGATCAATGAGCTAGTCCATAGAGGCGTACTAGGGACACGGTGTTGTTCACAAACCACACAAGTATTAAAGTTTCCGCTTAATACAATTCTAGCATGGAATATAAACATTATCATGAACAAAATATATAATAATAACATCTTTATTATTGCCTCTAGGGCATAATTCCAACATGATCTCCATCTTCAAGCACGAACATGATCTCCATCATCACCGACATTGCATCAAGGTCCATGACGCTGCTCCATGGTTGTCCTCCACCGGCTTCAACTATTACAACTACTTTGAATAGACACGCGAGTCTTAACAGAATTTAAAGATAACCATATGGCTCCTGCCGGTTGCCAACTTACAATAAGGAACATTGCATACATCATATATAATCACAATCATGGCAATATCACATCACAAGACACCGCAAAACAAAGTTAGACGCCTCTACTTTCTTTGCATGTTTTACGTGGTTTGGGGCTTTCAATAAGTGTCGTTCTAACTTACGAACAAGAACCACAACATTGATACTAGTATTGACAATCACCTGTTGTAAATTGAATCTTAACTATCTTTGGGAGAAAGCAGGCACCAAGAAGCCACTTATGCAATACAAGTTGCATGTCAAGCGTGGAGCAAGTCTCATGAACGATGTCATGTAAGGTTAGCCCGGGCCGCTTCATCCCAACATCCCGCAAGATGCAAAGTACACAAGAAGCAATCGACAATAAAAGCATCAACGCCCATAATGACCATTGTGTTCTACTGCGTTACAACAGATCTACATATAGACACTCTCGATACCACTGTAGGGTTTCGTAGCATGGAAAACAAAAAATTTCTATCGCATACAAACAAACAAGCCAAGATCTATCTACTAGATTGTAGCAACGAGTCGATGGAATAACTCACCCTCGAAGATTCCAAAGTGTTTAACGAGAGCGGATTCTCGTGGGTGATGTAGTCGTACTCTTCCCGATCTCAAGATCGCGTAGACGATCCTTCCAAGTTAAGCTCGGCGCTCCCTTGATCGGTCACACGTTCGGTACTCAATGAAGACCTTCCTCTCCTTGTTCCAAAGAGGCGTGAGGTTGTAGCACTCTCCTCGCGATTCCCTAGCACAACGTGGTACCGAAGTAGAGGAGATCTCAGAGGCTTCGCCTTAAGCCAGAGCGAGTATGGTGGAGTATGAGAGAGTCCCTCGATGATCTAGGGTTTAGACATGCCGAGGAGGAGGCTAGGCCGGCGGCTAGGGTTTGACCTAGGCGGCGCGGTTTCTAGGCGCGGCAGATGGCAGTGGTGGCGCCATGGCTAGGGGTTTAGAGGTGGAGGAGTTGTGTGTTGGGAGGCAGCCCTGCCTCCCTTTATAGGTGGGAGGCGCGGCCAAGGGAGGAGTCCTCCCAACTCGGCTTGGAGGTGGGCCGGCGGTGGGAGGAGGAACTCCTCCCCCAAGTCGGTTTCCAACTCCCTCTCCACTTCCCAAAATAGCCGTTTGACTCTCAAATTGGCGTTTGACTTTTTCAAACTAGGATTTGAATAAACCCTCTATTTTGTTCAGCGATGACACCTAGTACATGATGCAATCATACCAACTTGATATAACACATTCATGTACCCTTCCCCTCCGGAGTGCTGGACATTCCGGAACCTTCTAGAACATTCCCGATGAAAACACCGGAACCATTCTCCAACCCCAAAACAGGACTTTCCTTATATGAATCTTATTCTCCGGACCATTCCGGATCTCCTCCTGATATCCCGGATCCCATCCGAGACTCCGAACAACATTCAGTCTCTTACTCATCATTCCATAACTACTCAAACAACGTCGAATCCTTAAGTGTGTCTCCCTATGGTTCGTGAATTATGCGGACATGATCGAGACACTTCTCCGATCAATAACCAATAGAGGAATCTAGAAATTCATATGGCTCCCACATATTTCTACGATTACTTTGCGATCGAATGAACCACTTACATACGATACCAATTTCCCTTTGTCTCACGATAGTTTACTTATTCGAGGTTATGATCGTCGGTATCTCTGCATACCTAGTTCAACCTCGTTACCGATAAGTACTCTTTTCTTGTTCCCGTGATATGTGATCCCTTGTGAGCCAGTCACATGCTTGCAAGCTAATTGGATGACATTTCATCGAGAGGGCCCAGAGTATATCTATCCGTCATATGGATGGACAAATCCCACTCTTGATCCATGTGTCTCAACCAATACTTTTCGAACACTTAATGCCACCTTTATAGCCACCCAGTTACGGTGTGGTGTTTGATGTCATCAAAGCATCCTTCCGGTGAAGGTGATATGCATGATCTCATGGTCAAAGGAATTAGGTTACTATGTATCAGAAAGCATATAGCAATTGAACTATTAAAATGACTTGATCTTTATGCTACGCTTATCTATAGGAGTATGTCCACCATATCATTCTCCTAATGATATGATCTTGTTGTTAATAACATCTCAATGTTCATGATAGGGAAACCACAATCATTTATTAACCAACAAGCTAGTATTATAAAGAGGCTTTACTAGGGACTCTATTTTAGTTTACAATTCACACAAGTATCAATGTTTCCTTGTTAATACTATTATAGCATGAATGTAAACATTTATCATAAACACAAAGATATAATAATAACTACATTTATTATTGCCTCTAGGGCATATCTCCAACATACCAGGGCTCCAGTGACGACGGCGAGGCGGGAAAACGAACGAGTGGTCGACGTTGAGCTCAGGGATGGTCGAGGAAGCTCCGGGGGTGGTCGAAATCAATGGCTCCCTTCTTCTCCAGAGGCGGCCCGCTCCGGCGCAATTCCGGCGAGCTGCTGCTCCTCGTGCTCCGGCTAGAAGGTGGAATGATTAGTGAGGTGAGGGGAGTGGAATGGTGTGCTTCAATCGGCTGGGGGTCGCCTCCTTTTATAGGCTCGACGGCGAGACCGAGAGGGATGGGAAGGTGACGGTGGCGACATGGCTATGAGCGGCTAGAGGCATGGCTGAGGTTGGCGATCGACGTGCTGTCTCCTGGCGATGCTCTAGGACTTGAATGCGTGCTTAGGGGCGGTGGCAAACGGTCGGGAACGTGCGGTGCTCTGAGCGGTACCGACGGCGAACTCCGCGGCATGCAGTGGCTACGGGGTACGGGCGAGGAAACGATCATGTCTAGTGGTCTCCTGGGATGGTGGGGTTCATGCTGGCGGGCGGCAAGGGATCGAGGTGGTCGAGTTGAGTGGGAACGGTGCGTGCACGGTGGTGCGCGTCGGCATGGTCGAAAACGGCGTGGGCACGATGTTCCTGGCGGTTCTTGTCTCTGTCTTTGAGCTAGGGCTGGTCGAGAGGGGGCGGTGAGGTGCTGGCTACCTCCCAGACAAGGTTGGCTGCTAGCTAGCTGGCCGACGACAATGGGGTGGCATGGTGAGGCTCGGCCTGCTCACCGTTGATGGCAAGGCAAGCTCACAGTGGTGCTAGATGTTTACAAATGAGCTAGATGATCTACTAAGGTCTAGTTGCAACCAGAGAGGGAACAAGTTAGGCCAAATTTACTGCACACTATAGTGTTTGTGATTTGTTTGATTTGAATCTGCAAGCTGTTTGATGAAATGGCCGCAAGAAACTTACTTTTGAATTTTAAAAATATTTTTGGTGGGTGTGCTAGGCATGTGTTGAGGATTCTTTGGGTGCTTGGGTTTTGAAAATTGAACTTGTTTGAGTGGTTTTTGGAATAGTGGGATCTTCCCATATGAGATAGATTCAATTTTAAACTGTCATTTAAACTAAGCATTTGAATGTTTTTGGAAGATCACAAACTGGGCCTTGGTACCTTATTATGAGTACTAACAAGGGGTGCAAAGATCCACAAATGTTCCTGTTGAGTTTTGGAAACTAGAGATAGCCAAAGTAGGCATGAGAGTTAATTTGGCAAAAATGACCATTCACTTCATTTGTTTATTTTGAGTTGTTTGTCCTTGGAAAAAAGTTTGGGGATTGTTTAAATGATGTTTATTTCATCTAAGAATCCTTTTACAAGTAAAGAAACACAGAACCATGGCAATTCAAAAGAATCCAAATTTTGAATACACACATATGAATGCTTTCATATTTTTAGTTGGAAAAGTTTTTGTTAACCCTAATTTTGATGATTAGAGTTTGATGATCCAAGTTTAATATTTTTGGGATGTTACAGTTGTATCTCCTCCTCTGTGCTTCCATGTATAGATCTTGTGAGGTTCGTTCATGATCAAGATCTATTCTATTTGTAATCATGCATGTTGTGTTTGCGGGGATCCGATGGATATTGATATTATTATGTTGGTTTGATTAATGGTTCTATCTTTATGATTCTATCATGTCTGTGTTGTTTGTGATCTTGCATGCTCTCCGTTGCTAGTGGTTATCTTGGCCAAGTAGTTGCTAATGACTCCAAGAGGGAGTATTTATGCTCGATGGTGGGTTCATGCCTCTAGTTTCCAAGGGAAGTGACAATAATCTCTTCGGTTGTAGATGTGATGTTGCTACTAGGGAGAAAACAATGGTCTCTTGTTCATGGAACATGTGGAATGTTTACCTTACACACTTTGCTTAAAGAAGTTATCTGTTGTTTGCAACTTAATACTGGAGGGGGTTCGGATGATAACCTGAAGGTGGACTTCTAGTCATAGATGCAGTTGAATTACGGTCTATGTATCTTATTGTATTGCCCAATTGAATCTCATAGGATATTTCTAACTAGTAATTGCATTGTTATGCCTTGCTCAGTTACTGTCAATTGCCCTGCTGTAATTTGTTTACCCTTCATGACATGTTGTTTATCTAAGGAGAGCACCTCTAGTGAACTATGGACCCCGTCCAATCTTTACCATCAATACATCCTCCACTGTTACTTGTTTACTTGCTGCAAACCATTACCTTCCACACCATACGTTTAATCCTTTGTTACAGCAAACCGGTGAGCTTGACAACCTCACTGATTCGTTCAGGCAAAGTCTTGAGTTTGTGTTCTGCATGTCTCTGTGTTGCTTGCAACACCTGTGTGATGTTTCCTTCCTCCTTCTGGTTTGATAACCTCGGTGTCAACTGAGGGAAAACTTGTTGCTTGCTCTTCGCACCCTACGCTTGGGGTTACCAACGAAGTGCCGCGTCGAGCATCATCAAGGCTTTTCTGGCGCCGTTGCCGGGGAGGCCAAGGACATCTTCACAAGGGGAGTCCTTCGCTTCCTTTCTCTTTACTTTGTTTTTAGTTTGTTTTGTTTCTTTTGCTTGGTTTTGTTTGCCTCTTTCCAAAAAAACAAAAAATTAGTCTAGTTTAGTTTTCTTTCTTTATTCAAAAACACACACAAAAAATTGTTCCTACTCTAGTTGTCACCCTGTTCTAGCTCACCATGTTGCTCTCCAAGTTCACCCAGAAAAATCTTGCAATAGGTAGTGGCTCCATAATTGGGAAAGATAATATTGAAGAATTCTTTAATTATATTAGCAAGCATGAGGATATTGAGGATAAATCTATAGCAGAGCTAGCTCCTAATTATGAAATTGCTTCAGCTTCTTTAGTTCATATGTTATAGGCTAGGTTTGTTAGCCTTAACCCCTTCACATAATTCTTGTTCCTAAAACTAAAAGAAGAAAAGAATACTGAAAAGAGGGAATTCGTCCTTGAAACTTTATTTAATGAATTCCATGATGTTGCTAGGGAAGCCAAAAAGGTCTTTGAGGCGTTTCCATATGCTAGGCTCAGATGTAGATGTTGTGGGTATGTCTGATAAAACTAAGCCTAAAGAGGAATTTAATATATCCATACCCTTTAAGCTTGTTGGAATACATGAAGCCTTTCAAAAGAATTTTGATTGGATTGCTCCTGAAAATCTTTTTGATGAAAGTAGTAGACCAAAGAGAGATGAGAAGGGATCCTCCAAAACTCATTTGGATGAGATACCTTTCATAGTTGAAGACTTTGCAAGTATGGATGTTAATGCTTCATCATTTGAAAATACTTGATTCTTCTTGCTTCTTGTGCCTAAATTAAAGGCGTTAAATAAAAGTACTTGTTGGGAGATAACCCAAGAGTTTCCTTGAGTCTTGGAAGTTATTACTTCAGTAATGACCTACACTTATACTTTTTATTTGCTTTTTGTGCCAAGAATGACCTCTAATGACAGGGAAGTAAGATTTGGGGAGTTGTTGTCCTGAAATAGATTTCTGTCCTCCACCAAAAAATATCGTGAGGAGTCTCTGTAACTCGGATTAAGCTCAACATTTAAGAACATATCCCCTAGTATGTTAGATAACTTTCGTTAGTTCAATACTTTTTGATTAGAGCAACAAAAGATGTTCGAAAAAATCGGTTTCTACCTGCTGGTCTGTTTTGAAAGATTTCTGCCATTATTTGCATTTGCTTCTTATTGATTCCTTTTTGAGTTCTCTTCAGGTAAATTGATATTTTTGAAGGAGTTGCTACAGCAGCTTGTGTTTTTAGTGAAAAGTCTTTCTGTTCCAAAGCTTTGCCAAGTGGTTTAATATCTTTTGAATAAGCTAATGTTGCTAATGAAGATTGTGTGAAGTTTTGTATGAAGGAAAAATTTTAGGTGTAGAGAGAGAATGATGTAATGAGATAAAGAATGGACAAAAGCTCAAGCTTGGGATGCCACCATGGTGTCACCCCAAGAAATATCCAAGAAGTACAAGCGTCAAAGCTTGGGGATGCCCAAGGCATCCCCTTCTTCATCAATAAAAAGCTCAGGTCTGTCTAGACACTTCGTTTTTATTGTTTCATGCACAGTTGTGTTGTTCTTGGAGCGTCTTAGTTTTTGTTTGCTTTGCTTAGGTTGTTTAGTTTGCTTGAATAAAGTAGTTTGGACCCCATTCTTGCTGTGTTGTTTTGCAGATAAGTTTGCTTGGTGTTGGAAAGGAGTAGTAAGTTCTTGCTTGAAGTGCAAGAGGATCTTGCATTGACTGTGACTTAGACTTTAGCATGACATGCTAGATTTTGTTTTAGCATTATGCTTAGTAATTATTGCTGTAGCATGTCTTGTTCCAAACAATTGGAATTGCTTAGTGTGCCTTGAAGAAATTATGCGTTGTTTTAGCATGCAAAAGCATAGTATTGTGGTATCCTCCTTTGTGCTTTCATGTATAGATCTTGTGAGCTCCGTTCATGATCAAGATCTAATCTATATGTAATCATGCATGTTGTGTTTGCGGGGATCCGATGGATATTGAGATTATTATGTTGGTTTGATTAATGGTTCTATATTTATGATTCTATCATGTCTGTGTTGTTTGTGATCTTGCATGCTCTCTGTTGCTAGTGGTTATCTTGGCCAAGTGGTTGCTAGTGACTCCAAGAGGGAGTATTTATGCTTGATAGTGGGTTCATGCCTCTAGTTTTCAAGGGAAGTGACAATAATCTCTTCGGTTGTAGATGTGATGTTGCTACTAGGGAGAAACCAACGGTCCCTTGTTCATGGAACATGTGGATTGTTTACCTTACACACTTTGCTTAAAGCAGTTGTCTGTTGCTTGCAACTTAATACTGGAGAGGGGTCGGATGATAACCTGAAGGTGGACTTCTATTCATAGATGTAGTTGGATTACGGTCTATGTATATTGTTGTATTTCCCAATCAACTTCATAGGATCTTTCTAGCTAGTAATTGCATTGTTATGCCTTGCTTAGTTCCTGTCAATTGCCCCGCTTTAATTTGTTTACCCTTCATGCCATGTTGTTTATCTAAGGAGAGCACCTCTAGTGAACTATGGATCCCGGACCAATCTTTACCATTGATACATCTTCCACTGTTACTCGTTTACTTGCTGCAAACCATTACCTTCCACACCATATGTTTAATCCTTTGTTACAGCAAACCGGTGAGCTTGACAACCTCACTGATTCGTTGGGACAGAGTCTTGAGTTTGTGTTGTGCAGGTCTCCACGTTGCTTCCAACACCTATGTGACGTTTCCTTCCTCCTTCTGGTTCGATAACCTTGGTTTCTACTGAGGGAAATCTTGTTGATGTGCTCTTCATACCTTGCTCTTGGGGTTTCCAACAAAGCACTCTTCCTCCATATTGAGTGTAGCATCAAGTAATTTCTGGCGCCGTTGCGGGGGAGGCTAAGGACGTCTTCACTAGGGGAGTCCTTCACTTCCTTTCTCTTTACTTTGTTTTTAGTTTGCTTTGTTTCTTTTGCTTGGTTTTGTTTGCCTCTTTTCAAAAAACCCAAAAAATTAGTCTAGTTTGGTTTGCTTGCCTTATTCAAAAACACACAAAAATTAGTTCCTGCTCTAGTTGCTGGTCTGTATTTGCCTTGCTCGGTCATGCTTTCTATCAATGGATGGTTTCTTTGAAACTAGTTCTTATTGGCAAGGTGGGTTCACAGAAGAACAAAAGTATTATTACAAGGAACACCATTTGTCACAAAAAGGGAAACACTTATGGGAACAAATTGATAAGTTGAATACTATTGCTAGAGATGTGTGCTCTACTTATAATATTAATTATTGTTTTGATAAATCTTGTTGCTATAGGAGTTATAAAAACCTGCCTTTTCAATGTGAGTATAATGATAATGCTATCATATGTTCTTATGTTAAAGGAAATTATGACTTTTATGATGTGGAACAAATTGAAGAATTTATTGCTTTCAAGGGTGCATTTTAACTTGCTAGTTTGCTTGAAAATACTGATGATGCACCTTACGAATGTGAGGTTTATGAGATACTTAAATTTTGCTTTGATAATTACAAGGAAGCAAATGGCTATATTCTTGAATATTTTAATAGATGCTTCCCATAGATGGAAGAGACTAATGCCTTGCAGGAGCCTATGGAAGAAGAATTTGTTGAAACTGGAAGCTCATTAGATGAAAAAGAGGAGGAGAGTGATGAACAAAAGGAGGAAGAATGGATCTACCCATGTCTATCTTCTAATGAGATTAACTCTTTACCTCTTATATTATTTGATTGTCCCCCATGCTTACCAAAGGAGGATGAATGCTATGTTCCTGTGTATCCTTTTGAAATATCTACTTTGGGTAAAACCTATGAAGGTTTTAATCCCACAATTTTCGAGCTTGATAGAAATTATGTGTTTATAGATCATGAAAAGCATGCTTTATGTGATATCTATGTTGTTGAGTTTATTCATGATGCTACTGAAAATTATTATGAGAGAGGAAAGTATGGTTGTAGAATTTTTCATGGTACTGTAATTTTTGAAGTTACTCTTGTTTTATCTTCCTATGTTTGTCACTTTGTTCTTTGTGAATTTATTTGTGTACAAGATTTCGATGCATAGGAAGAGGGTTAGACTTAAATGTGTTTTAAATTTGCTTCTTGATGCTCTATTTGACTTCAATTCATAATTCTTATGTGAGCATCTTCTCAAGCTTCTTGTGCCTAACTTAAAGGCGTTAAAAAAGTACTTGTTGGGAGATAACCCAAGAGTTTCCTTGAGTCTTGGAAGTTTTTTTTTGAGAGATGAGTCTTAGAAGTTATTATTACTGTGATGACCTCTCCTTATCTTTTTTGTTTGCTTTTTGTGCCAAGAATGACCTCTAATGAGAGGGAACTAAGATTTGGGGTGTTGCTGTCTCGAAACAGATTTCTCTCCTCCACCAAAAAAATTCGTGAGGAGGCTCTGTAACTCGGATTAAGCTCAAAATTTACGAATAAATCCCCCAGTATGTTGGATAACTTTTTTTAGTTTAACACTTTTTGATTTGAGCAACATAAGATGTTCGAAAAAATCCGTTTCTACCTACTGGTCTGTTTTGACATATTTCTTCCATTATTTGCATTTGCTTCTTATTGATTCCTTTTTGAGCTCTCTTCAGGTAAATTGAGTTTCTTTGAAGGAGTTACTACAGTAGCTTTTGTTTTTAGTGAAAAGACTTGCTGTTCCAAAGCTTTGTCCGCGGTCTAATATCTTTTGAATAAGCTAATGTTGCTAATGAAAATTGTGTGAAGTTTTATATGAAGGAAAAATTTTAGGTGAAGAGAGAGAATGATGCAATGGGATGAATAATTGACAAAAGCTCAAGCTTGGGGATGCCACCATGGTGTCACCCCAAGAAATATCCAAGAGGTACAAGTGTCAAAGCTTGGGGATGCCCAAGGCATACCCTTCTTCATCAATAAAAAGCTCAGGTCTGTCTAGACACTTCACTTTTATTGTTTCATGCACAGTTGTGATGTTCTTGGAGCATCTTAGTTTTCGTTTGCTTTGCTTAGTTTGTTTAGTTTGCTTTATTAGTTTGGACCCTCGCTCTCGCTGTGTTGTTTTACAAATAAGTTTGCTTGGTGTTTGGAAAGGAGTAGTAAGTTCTTGCTTGAAGTTCAAGAGGAGCTTGCATTGACTGTGACTAAGACTTTAGCATGACATGCTAGGTGTTGTTTTTGCATTATGCTTAGTGATTATTGCTGTAGCATGTTTTGTTCCAAACAATTGGGATTGCTTAGTGTATAGAGGTTGTACATTCTATCCCTTGATGTCTTTATTTCTTTGAAATTTGTAGGATTGAACTGCCGAATCGATTTAGCTTAGACATTGTTGTTCAAGGTTTTTTCTTGAAGGAACCGAATGGTAGAAAATCATATGTGAAGGGAAAAGCGATTAGATGGAATCTGATCTCGGATGATTTCACAATGGATGTGCTTATTGATGGTTTAAGTGTAGATTTGAGAGTCAGAAGGGATCAGAGTATCACTGTGTGGTATTTTAACATGATAATGGCACAATAAATTAGACTAACTGAGACTTACGGATTTCGTGTGATGTTTGACATGTATAGAACAAAGAGGAAGATTGCACTTTCTGTTCTTCTGCTTGATAACTCCTGTTATGAAACTCTTGTGCTTATGATTGATAATGGTGTATATGTGTCTGAGGCAACAGTTCCTGATAATGATGTGCTACTGGTGGGTTTCCAAGGATGCTCTCTAACTCCTAGTAAGATTGCAACATCTAATTCCACCTCGCCCTTAAAGCAATCTGCATAAGTGGTGCCATTTTCCGATGTTATAGAACATGACCCATTTGACATGTTGAGGAGTATGTTGGGGTAGATGATGAGTACATGTATGATATCCATGTTGTAACATCCCAAAAATACAACACCTGGATCATCAAACTCTAATCATTAAAATTAGGGTTAACAAAAACTTTTCTAAACAAAATTATGGAAGCATGCATATGAGTATGCATTTCATTTTGAATTCTTTTGAACCACCTTGTTTGTGTGTTCCATTGCTTGTAAATGGATGCTTAGGTGAAATAAACATCATCTAAAAATTTCCCACACTTTTCCTAAAGACAAGTAAATCAAAACAAATAAAATAAGGGAATGGTCATTTTGACCAATTTAACTCCCATGCCTACTTTGGCTGTCTCAAACTTTCAGAACCTAACAGAAACTTTTCTGGATCTTTGCACCCCTTGATTGTACTCATAACAAAGTATCAAGGCCCACCTTGTGATCATCCAGAAACTTTCAAATGCATGGTTTAAATGACAATTCAAAATTGAATCTATATCATATGGGAAGATCCCACTTTTTCAAAAACCACTCAAACAAGCTCAACTTTCAAAACCTAAGCATCTGCAGACTCACCAGCACCAATCTAGCACACCCACCAAAAATATTTTCAAAATTCAAAACTTGAGTTCATGCGGCCATTTCATCAAACACTTGGCAGACACAAATCAAACAAAATCAAAATACTATAGTGTGCAGTGTTTTGAGCCTAACTGGTTCCCTATCTAGCTCACAACCATCTTAGTAGATCATCTAGCAAGATTAACCCAGCACTAGCACCACTGTGAGCTTGCCAAGATCATCAATGGTGAACAGCCGAGTGCATCCTTGCCACCCCAGTGTAGAGAGCAAGCTAGGAAAGAAACTAGCCATGCCAACCTTGTTTGGGAGATCACCCATGCCTCACCGCCCCCTCTCGACCAGCCCTGCCTCGAGGACACCGACCAGAGCACCCACGAACGCCACGCCCGTGCCTCTGCCAACCGTGCCAAGCGTGCGCCAGAGCGCCACCCTCGACCGAAGCCCACAGACCGCACGCCGCCCTCACCGCGTGCATACACGATCACCACCGACCTAGGAGACCGCCAGACATCCCCGTTCGCCGCCCCATGCCGCACAGCCACCGCTCGCCGTCGAAGACGCCGCCTCTGCCGCGCAGAGCGTCGCGTGTTCTAGACCAACCCGCACCGCCCCACGTCTCGCCACCGTATCTTTGAGCATTGCCAGGGAACATCGCCCCGTCCCCTACCTTCGCCCATGCCAATAGCCGTCTGTACCACCGCCCCCGACGAGCTCACCGTGCGCCCCGTCGGTCCCCTCGCTCGACTATAAATAGAGGCCACCCCTAGTCGAATTCTTCACACCATTCTACTCCCCTCTCCTCACTGATCGTGCCACACCATTCCCGGAGCAAGGCGAGCACCGCCTCGTTGGAATTTCACCGGAGCCCGCCGCCTCTGGAGAAGAAGGGAGCCAGCGATTGGAGCCGCCCCAAGAGGAGCCACCGGTACCAGGAGATTCGCCGTCGTCGACTTCGTCGTTCGCCCGCCTCGCCGACCCTCGCCTGCACCTCGGTGAGCCCCTAATGACCCCCACTTGCCGCGCTAGGTTTCTGTCTCGCCGGCGTTGCCCAACGTCGACGATGACTCTCAGCCGTTGGATTAGAACTAGATCGAACGCACCACAGCGCCCCATACCGCTTCGCACCCTCCTGTGTCACTGACGCGTGGGGACATCCATATAAACAGCCCGCGGGAGCGCTGCGCTTAGCAGGCCGGCCCATTAACTTTTCCCGCGCAGCCCAGTTATTTGAATTAAACCTTTTCCGTTTTATTTCAAACACACTTTTGTACCCATTTTCAAAAATCAACCCAGGTCGATTCAGTGAACCAAATTGAATGAAACCAATTTTGTTAGAAAGGTCTTGAAATGCTGAATCCAAGCCCGTTGGATTTAAGTCATTTGGATCTGTAGATCATCCTTGGTAAAAATAACAAGGCAGAAGCTTTTCTGCATTCAAACATTTTTCAAAGTTAAACCACAATAGCTTTTGAGTTGATTCCAACTCTCAAAAATCACATTTAACTATACCTTTCAGAATATATAAAAATATATAGGTTTACTTATAGAAATAATGTTCAAGTAATAAAAGAATGCCACTTAGGCATTTCTAGCCACTTTAATTAATTAAAATAAAAGGGTAAAACCATATTAAATTGTGACACCACTTTAAATCACATTCCCATGGACTAACATATGTGGTGATGACATGTGTCAACATGATCCCATGTGTGGTTTGGAGAATATTGAATCTTAAGTAGTTTTTCAATGAGTAGAAATTACTTTTCTAAAAATAAAAGGGATTTTAAACCAAACCTTAATCTTGTAATGTTAATGATGATGCTAGATCATCTATAGGACCCTTTTGTGTGATGATTGCAAGTATTTAAGTATTGCTTGGTGATTGTGTACATCGTATTTATTTATAGACGCTAGTACCGACCAAGGATACAAGGAGGAAGGAGGATTCTACGAAGAAGAAGCCGAGGAGAATTTCAACCACTGCTCTGCACAAGGCAAGCCTTACTAATCAAGTTGACCTATGCAAGCCTAATGCTACTAGTTGATTGTGCAAGCTAACACTTGCAAGATACTCCACTGATGCAAGCAAACCCTTACTTATTACCATGCCAACCATATGCCTTAAGCATATGTGATCTTGTTAACCCAATCCTAGTTTTACTTGCAAGCTTCTACTTTGTTTCTTTATCAAAGCCTTAACTTAGAGTTGACTTAAGTGACTTGTAGATTCTATAAAGATATTTTTGAAGGTTGCATAACAAGCATAAAATTTGGCCTAAGATAGAAACCTTGATATCATCCTAAGATATAAGGTTGTACTTAGTTGAAACTCCACTAGTTTACCACCCCTCATTAGTGCTACCCCCACTTGTAGATGCTAGTGCTAAGCATAAAACTTGATCAACTTTAGATGGGAATACTTGGTGAAAATGGTTATGAAAACCTTAAAATGATGGATCATTCTACTGAGATGTTTTGACATATGTTTCTGAACACCAGATGATTTTGGTGATGAAAATGTTGAGGCATGAGCCTTAGCCCTTTTTAAAACTGATGGTTGTCTGGATGTGATACCATTCCAACTTTATCGTACAACCACAATACCCGAAGATTGGGTAGGGCTTGACTGGAAGCTTATATACCATAGTATTAGTTCCCTCACGGCCAAGGTCTGAGCTGAGGCTACCTTGTGAAGATTGTCCACCTGTGCAGTACCCAAGATGACAGTTGGTCATGGTTGGGAGCCAAACTCACATGAGAGGTGATTATACTAGGGCGTGTAATTGAAAGGTTAGGATTGATTATCCGCATACTGAGTATGGTGAATTCAGGATTTTTTCCTGACGGATGGATCGAATGTTGTGGTGAAAGTGTACAATCTCTGCAGAGTGTCAAACTATTCGAATAGCCGTGTCCGCGGTTATGGACAGTTGGAGTGGCCATACTGTTCCCCCATCAGCTGTTTTCAAAATGACTTATGAAATGAGTTGATACTTTGACTTGACCACAACAGAGTTGTGACATGAAATACAAGTTCCCACTTAGGAGTTATAAAATTGTGACTAGCTTCTCTGGTTTCTGAACTAGTAGAGATAAATCTGGTTTTTGCAAAACAACCCTAGAGCCTAGTGTCCTATTATCAAAAACCACCTTCACTTGTTAGTATTAGTTTGCGAGTACTTAAAAAGTACTCATGGCTTTGTTCCTGGCTATTCCCGTGGCCAGACTATGAAGAGGAGTACCTGGAAGATGGAACCCGAGAAGGTTACGACAACTAGGATCATCTCCCATCGTCAGCATTGCCTGTGAACTCGAAGATGGAGCTTCGCCTACGCAGCCGTTATTATTACGTATTCCGCTGCTTGAAGTTGTATTAAGAACTGGATCATGAGATCCCTATTTGTGTAAGACCTTATATATGGTTTGTAATGGATGATGTACTGTGGTATCCAATTCTGTTATGTCTCGCAAAAATGGTAATCCTGGGATTGCGATGTATGACATAACAGGCATCTGGGATTAAAAATTCGGGTGTTGACACATGTGGATGTCTCAGCAAGGTGTGTTGAGGAGGGCGGCAATATTTGGGTCGAAGATGATGCTGATGTGTTTGCGCACCATGAAGAGGAAGAAGTGAATGACATTGACCCTACTGGGTATAGTGTGGTGCATGACCCTGAGAACCCAGACATCAGAGTTGGGGCTCTTTTTCCTAACATTGTGCCTTGCAGAAAAGCTGTAAGGCAACAAGCTATTATTGTTGGGTTTAAGTTAGCTAAAATCAAAACCGATAGCACTAGATTTATTGCTCGGTGTGCACATGCGACATGTAAATGGCGCATCCATGCGTCGGTATTACAAGACGGTAAAACAGTCATGGTATGCCTTGTTTACATGTTTGTTATTTATTTGCAAGATTTTTTTGCTGTACTATACTTATGTAGTTGGCCTTTTATCTTTCACACATAAAAACACTTCCATTTGAGCACAATTGTCCAATGCAAAAGTTGTCAAATTGCACAATGGCTTTGCAGGGATGGATTGTTGATCGGATCGGGGACTGGGTGAAGAAAAATCCTGGTGTTGGTGCAAAAGAAGCTAGAGCAAAGCTGCAAGATGAGTACAACATCAAGCTGGAGTACAATAAGACTTGGTATGGTATGAAAGTAGCACTTGATCAAATTCATGGTAGTTATGAAGATAGTTTCCATTGCTTTTTAATTGGAAAACTGAGATAGAACAGAAAAGCCCAGGGAGCATTGTAGAGATAGAACAACTGAAAAATGGAAATAAGTATCACTTCAACAGAATGTTTGTTGCATTCAAGCCTTGCATAGATGGTTTCTTAGCTGGTTGTAGGCCTTATGTTGGTGTGGACTCAACGACACTTAATGGGAAATTTAAGGGACAACTAGCATCAGCAACCGTTGTAGATGGACACAACTGGTTATATTACGTAGCCTTTGCTGTTTTTGATTCTGAAACTAATGACAACTGGTAATGGTTCATGAAACAATTGCAAAGAGCTATCGGTTCCCCTCCTGGACTTGTTATTTCTAGTGATGCATGCAAAGGATTAGAAACAGCCATTGATCTTGTGTTTCCTACCTGTGAAAACCAAGAATGCATGAGGCATTTATATGCAAATTTCATGAAGAATTTTCATGGTAAAGAGTACACGGATAATCTATACCCAGCTACTACTCTGTGAAAAAGTTTAAGGCAACATATGGTGGGAGAATCCCTTCCATGACAGACAAGTCATAATGGTTAAATGTTGATTTGGGATTCAAGGTGCACCCTCCATTACATCAGACCGTAGCGGGTAGGCCAAGAGTTCAAAGAATTATAGGTTGGCTAGAACCTGGAAGGAAAATAGTCAAATGTAAGAGATGCAAGGCACATGGGCACATGGAGAAGACATGTAAGGCTCCTGATCCTAAGTATGTGGCAGTAGATGATATATATGAAGATATTCCAGATCCATCTACACCGACAAACAAAAGGTGATTCGGTGGTTACTTGTGTTTGTGAATTTCTTTTTCATATCTTATATTGTCAAATTAATATATCTTGTTCATATTGCAGGAAGAAAGTGGATGCTACAACAGATAATGTTGCATCAGATGATGAAATCCTTATCAACCTTGTTAGGTAAATTTCTGCACTTTACCCAATATGTTTTTACTGAATCTAAACCACATGTTGTCAATGCAGGAAAAAGGCTAGTACAACTCCACAAAAGCCCAAGAAGAAGACACCTGTGAAGAAAGCTATAGTACAAGAGAAGCCCAAGAGAAAGACCCCGGTGAAGAAGCCTTCATCTAAAGGAAAAAAATCTAAGAAGAATGTTCCATTTGCTCCTGTTATTCCTCCACCTCCACCTCCACCTCAAGAAGTGCAGCCTACATCTGGTGCAAAAAGGAGTCTTTTGTACTGGCTTGGTGGCTAATGTAGTTGATTTAGTTATCTTTCACTTATAGTAGCTTTTGGTATCAGTTATGTGAACTATTCTGCTCTAGAATCTATTATGTGAACTATTCAATTATGCTTCTAAGGTGCTATATGGACAAATTATGCTTGTAATCTATGATAATTTATGGCGAAATGCTACTGAAATTGTGTGCATTTGGTGTCAAAAGTTTCTGGACAGAACTTTGCACCTCAGTTTAAGGGCCCAAATGTGCCCAGAATTGGCTCATATTAGAACAGTATACTCATATTAGTGTATTTGATTTTCTATAATTTTTTCAGATTTTTCTCTAAAGTTCCAATTTTGGCCAGAATTTGACAAATTTCTAGACAGAACTTAAAATATCAGTTTAGCTGTCTATATGTGCCCAGAAATGGCTCATATTAGAAAAATATACTCATATTAGCGTATTAGATTTTCTGTAATATTTTCAAATTTTTCTGTAAAGTTCGAATTTTTGGCCAAAATTTGACAAATTTTTGAACAAAACTTAAAATGTCAGTTTAGATGTCTATATGTGTCCAGAAATGACTCATATTAGAACAGTAGACTCGTATTAGTGTATTTGATTTCTGTAATGTTTTCAGATTTTTTTAAGAAGTTTAAATTTTGGCCAAAAATTTGAATTTTTCGAAATTTTTGGCGCCCGGAAGAGCCCAAAATGCTGCTATACGTGAAATCAGGGGTATTTTGGTAAATACTGACACACACACTAGAATACATGTATTATTCCAACCGTTATTCTCTTTAAGTCTATATAATGGCATACATAGAGGTATCAAGAAGTTGCAATGGCATTTCTCCAAGTTCAGTTTTTGTAATGGCATTTCTTTAAGTGGTGGAATTCATAGTGGCATAGATCTAATTAACCCTTCAAAGTATAAGATGTTTAAATTTTAAAAAAATTATATGTCTAGATATCTTTTACTATATAAATTTACTTATTTTGTTCTGAATCTATAATAAAATACGTCTAGATACAAGTATTTTTTTAAAAAACAAACATTTAGAATTTTGGAACAGAGGAAGTACTTTAAAAAAATGTAATCTTTTATCCTGATTTTTATTGGAAAAAATGTTCTTCTCTCCAATAGGGAAATAGGACGGTACTCCTTTTACAGGGTTGTCTCAAGAGGGAGTACTACTTTTTGTTTTTTTGTGTGTGCGTGCGTGCGTGTCGTATAACAAATCATGCTACTCCTCTTACAGGGTGTTTCCTTACTTTTCACTCCATTTACGATGTGAATCAGACCTTAACTGTTACTGAACAAACAACACACCTTCCACACGGATCACAGGCTTGGTAAAGTGTCGGTACAACTTGCATGAAAAAGTGTTAAGAGAGCTTGTAACTTGCAAGCAATTCTTCTTGGGGTATACTTGCATGTGGGTGGCCAAGCTGCTACAGTCCTGAAGAACAACGGCCTTCAATTCAGGACCAGCCAATATTCTGATTCCATAAATTCTCTACATGGACGCCCCCACTGCTTCACTTGTCCTCGTTCTAGAAGAAGCAAACAAACCCAAGTACTCCAGTACAATTCTTTCAGAATCCTTCGAGGCATCTAACTGGGGTGCAGCTGGATGGCTCAACAGAGCCCATTGATTGCAAGGCTTGTTCTTGCAGGCATAGGCAACCTATGTATCATTTGTGTGTGCCCCATACACTTGAATGCCAGAAAGCTACAGGGATTGATGCTTGCAGGCAAGAGAGGAGTTCTTTGATCTCTTTTGGTTTTCTTCCTTGACTTGCATGAGAATACTATGAGATTCCCTCCGGATGGAAGATAACCCTATAGTAGTAGTAGTAGTGCACTGGTGGTGGTTGTCCGGTAGAGTGCCGCCAGTGATCAGTGAGTTAATCGAGATGGTGGATCTTGCAGCTGGGCAGCACCGAGCCGCCGACCCTAGTAGCTTCCTAGGGCGTATTAGGAAAGAAGCAAAGGCTCTTCCTCCTCTCGACTGATTCCTTTTCCATTTGTTCTCCTACTCCACTCCATGGGGCTCCGCCGCATGCCAATGTCTCCCTGCTGCACACGAAAAAAATTTGCTCGGTTGAGTGGGCACGGGCTCGGGTTCCCTCCGGTTCAGTAGGTAAAGATTCAAGTCTTCACGTACTTGAGTTTTATTTGGATCAAGAGGCTCCAGTACAACCCCCTTCATCCAAAACTCGTATCCAAACTCGTATCGAGAAGACGTATACCCACGTATAGGCATATGCTAGTCTATTCTCATCCCGCACAGACCGTCCACCTTTACAGTTGCCGCCGATCATCCCGTCACCGGCCATCCTCTCCACCGCTGACGCTGACGGTCCTCTCCACTGCCGCTGATGTTGTGCTTCTTCACCGTCGTTAGTTCTTCCTCTGGGTATCTTGTTCGTCGCATGTCCCTCCTGTTCTCCAATCTGCACAATCGTCATCAATCACCATGGATCTTGCGCCACCAGACTGTCTGGCGGCTTGTCCGGCCCGACCAGACTGTCCGACGCTAAGTCCGAAAACAAGTCCGGCAAGCTCCCCAATGCTCATGTTAAAAAAATTATGTTCCGAACGAATCGCCAGACAAGCCCGCTGGATAGGCCGACGCGTAAACTACCGGCAGGACATGCCATCGTATTGTCCGACGCGTAAACACACATCGTGTTCGCAAATTTTTGCCGCCGGACAAGGTTTCATACGTGTCCGGCCCTAAGTCCGGCAACCAGTCTGGCACGCTCCGAGATGCTCGTTCCTAACGAATCGCTGGACAAGCCGCCGGACAATAAGCTTGACAGGCTGACGCGTCAACAACCGGCCGGACAGGCCGCCGGATGGTCCGGCGCGTCAACATGTTCTCGCCGCCATGGACAATCCTGCACGTCGTTGCCGACGAGCTTGCATGCTGCGTCGCCGCCAATCCTACACGACGCGTCTGCGCCAGCCCTACCGGCACACACCTACAAGGCTATACCGAGGCGTGTGCCGTCTGGATTGTGCATAGTTCCCCACCACACCGCTACCGGCCATACCATCGCTGACGATGAGCCGGTGAATTCATACGTACTGGTACATACACGTATAATATAATTGGGCTATACGGGTTTTGTACAGGCTACATATTTATGTTTAGTATAATAGCGAAGGGGTATCGGACGATCTCAACCGTCTTTGTGTTGTGTTTGCCTAAATTTTATACGAGGTTGGGAAGGAGGGGGTTGTACTGTATCAAAGGCCTTGGATCAACCTGTACAAGAATGTCATCTGGAAACTAATGAGATAAGATAACTCGATTTGGAGAGGGGAAAGATACATTGAACAGACATAGATCTCTTGGTGTGCTACCTGAACATTGATTGACTGATAATCAGCACATGCCTCGTGACCCCAACAGAAAAGGTCCATGCATGCAGTTCATGATGTGGATTGGGAATCATCATTGAACGCCAGTAGGACCTCTCTGAGTAGTTTTGTGCAGTTGCACGTTCGGAATGATTATCAGATGAATATTTGGAAATCATTTTTATTCTCAAATGTTTGAAAATAAAACATTTGATGGTCGCGAGGTTAGCTGACGGCGGCGGTGATCGCATGGCTAGCCGGCGGCTGTTGTGATCGGTGTCGGCATGATATGATCGGGATGTACACTTATTTGCGGACGGAGGGAAAAACAGATGTTGAAGAGTATGGTATGTTTATACATGGGTATATCAATTTTTAGACATGGATTTGATTGAGTTTGGGGAGGAGTTTTACTGGAGCAAACCTCGGAAAGAAAAGAAAAAAAATAAACAGGCATAGATCCCTTGTTGTGCTGCCTGATTTTTTTTTAACCTTTGCTACGTGAATGTCTTTTTTTTTGAGAGCTTGCTACGTGAATGTTGATTGACTGATAATCAGCACATGCGTGACCCCAACAGAAAGGTACGTGCATGCAGTTTCATGATGTGGTTTGAGTGAGAATCATCATTGGACGCTAGTAGGGACTCTTTGATTACAACATGGTACTCTAGGATGTACCATGGCAGAACTTATTTGTTCCTACGCATAAAAATAAAATGGAGCATTAGATGTTTTCAAATTTATCATATAAGTCGGCCATTGAAACTCCCGGACAAAGTTTATTTTTAGTCCTCAATTGTAGTATACAATAAAAAATATCCCTCGAATGTAGTATATATCGGGTCATTTGATCCACTGTAAACTATCTCGGTGATGATGTTGGAGTCGTTAACTAGTTAGAAGAGATAACTACAGAAAATATTGTTGTAAATATCTCCTAGAGGCAATAGTAACATTTTTATTATTCTTTTATCGTGTTCATGATTATGTTTATATTCTATGCTTTGATTTGTAATAGTGCCAACCTAGTTAATTGCAAAAAAAAATATTATATGAAGAGTGCTATTTCTTAACAAATTTTACCAAAGTATCAATTCTAAAAAAAATGCAATATTTTTCCAAATTTGTAGTCATTTTTTCGCTTTCTCAAAAATAAATCACACACTTATCATGTAATCCTCATTAAAAACAATTTGGAAATCATTTTCATTATAACAAATTTCTTCCCTTATTGTTTTCTTCATGTTCCAAAACTATATTTGTTTTAATCATTTTTCATCCAATAGTCTGAGTTTCTTCATCTTCATTATTTCCCCCTTTTTACCTGGTTTTGTCCATTTTTTATGCTAACTTACTAGGCTACCATGCGTGCAAAATCATCATCACATTTGATGGTCGCGAGGTTAGCTGTTGGCGGCTGTGATCGCATGGCTAGCCGGCGGCTGTTGTGATCGGTGTCAGCACGGACGTGATATGATCGGGATGTATCGCTGGTGTGAAACAGATGTTGAAGAGTATAGTATGTTTATACATGGGTATATAAATTTTTAGACATGGATTTGATTGAGTTTGGGGAGGAGTTTTACTGGAGCAAACCTCGGAAAGAAAAGAAAAAAACAACAGGCATAGATCCCTTGCTTGTTGTGCTACTTGATTTTTTTTTTTGAACCTTTGCTACGTGAATGTTGATTGACCGATCATCAGCACATGCGCGACCCCAACAGAAAGGTACGTGCATGCAGTTTCATGATGTGTTTTGAGTGAGAATCATCATTGGACGCTAGTAGGGACTCTTTGATGTACCATGTCAGAACTTATTTGTTCCTCCGCATAAAAATACAATGAAGGATTAGATGTTCTCCAATTTATCATATAAGTCCGGACAAAGTTTACTTTTAATTCCCAATTGTAGTATACTACTCCCTCCGTACAGAAATAACTGATTTGATTGAGTTTATCTAGATTCGAATGTATCTAGACATATTTTAGTATATAGATATATTCGAATTTAGATAAACCCAAATCAGTTATTCCTGAACGGAGGGAGTATAAAAAATATCCCTCGAATATAGTATATATCAGGTCATTTGATACACTGCAAACTATCTCGGTGATGATGTTGGAGCGGTTACCTAGTTAGTAGAGATAACTACGGAAAATATTGTTGTAATAGTAACATCTTTATTATTCTATTTTCATGTTTATGATTATGTCTATATTAATTATATGCTTTGATTTGTAATAGTGCCAACCTAGACAATTGCAGAAAATTTGAATATTATATTAAGAGTGATATTTCTTAACAAATTTTACCAAAGTATCAATTCTAAAAAATGCAATATTTTTCCATCTTATCAATTTTCCAAATTTGTAGTCATTTTTTCGCTTTCTCAAAAAGAAATCAGACACTTGTCATGTAATCCTCATTAAAAACAATTTGGAAATCATTTTCATTATAAAAAATTCTTCCCTCATTGTTTTCTTCATGTTCCAAAACTATATTTGTTTTAATCATTTTTCATCTAATCGTCTGAGTTTATTTATCTTCATTATTCCCCCTTTTTTTTACCTGGTTTTGTCCATTTGTTATTCTAACTAACTAGGCTACCATGCGTGCAAAATGATCATCACTCTTCACAATAAAACTTTGGCAACAATCCATGGACCAATTTTTTCTCCAAACTCAATGGAATCTCCCATTTGAGATTTCATACAAAATGATTCATGCTAGTACTATAGGGGTTTTCCTATAATTTTCTTTCGTAAACGTTGCTGCAAATACTTGCTCCATCAGAGAATATAACACACATTATATGTATGCACAAGACCAATGTTTTTAGAAAAATAACCACTAATCTATGTTAAAGAATATGACTGGATATCTTGCAGAAAAAATATGCTACAACCTCTCATCAATGTCGTGTGTTGTACATTCTGAGAGACTAAACAAGATCTAAGAGCATGTCTAACAGCGCCCGTAAAATGCAAACCTGTAAATTCGTTTATAGGCTGCGGTAAACTTGTTTTAAGGGTCAGCAAAGACACGGCGGATGTAGAATTGCGGAATATTATCCGTATTGATATTGCAAGAGATGATTACATCGTGAGCCCTTGGACTGTTTATATAGTACTAAAAGACTTAGGGGACAAGAAAACTATTAGAGATAGAATTGGATTACAAACTTAAACTACCAAATATAGTCCAAACCGTGATATACTCTAACACTCCCCCGTAGTCGGATCGGTAGTGCGCGAACGGTCCGACTAGAGCATAATCCGAAGGCGGAGATTGGAGAGGATGTCGATGTCGGTGTAGCCGGAAGTAGGGCGTTGTAGTCGTGGTCGATGGTGCCATTGGTGATGTAGTCGCCGTTGATGAAGTCGATGAAGTTGAGATGTCGTTGTGTTATGGTCGATGTCGTCGTTGAACCTAGAGAATTCACCATAGTAGTTGAGGTAGATGTAGTTTGAGTTGGAGTAGTCGAGATAGGCGACACGCCTTGCCGAGCTTGCCAAACTCGGGAGCATGCCGAGGACGAAGGCACGCGTCGATGTTGCCAATATCGGGCGTGCGAAGACAGGGTCCATCACGAGCCATGCGAGCCAGAGCCAGAGGAAGCAGCAGAGAAATTCTCCGTAAACGGTCGGTGCGTAGAAGTTGTCCACCGATTTGTCGGAGTAGATGAAGTAGTTGCAAGAAGAAATTTAATTTAGTGCAAAAATAAAAATTAGACTGCAACTCTAGCAGCGGGATCGTGGTGGACAAAGACGACGAGGTAGTTGTTGATGGCGATTGAATTGTTGCGGTAGTTGATTTCGGGGATTAGACCCATATTTTCCGCTTGTATGAGCACGACGTCGCTCGTGAAGGAGAACTTTTTGTTGGCGTTTGACCACGATTGGTGGTGGCGGCGACAATGCGACGATGTTGTTTCTATAGATGGTTGTCGGCGATGATGACCACGGGTGATGAAGGTGCAGCCCTTTGTTGACGGCGAGGCGCGTACTCGGGGAGGTGTGTCCCGGTCGATGTTGGCGAAGACGGGCCGGCGTGATGACAACGTGAGGACGGAGAAGCCGACGCAGCGCGTGAAAACGTCCCTTGGGGCGCCGCACGGAGCCTCCTTGGCACGATCGTTGGCGATGATTTGTCAGAGATGAGTCGACGCCGAGGTTGAAGTAGAGGTGCATGATGGCGACATGTGGTTGTGGACGACGCAATCCGATCTATGATCGGCGAAAGAAGAAGAAACGTCGGTCAAGCAGCCGGCAAGAAAATTTTGGCGAAGTAAGATCTAGTCTACTATTGTGCGGCCCCCGGCGGAGAACGATCTCCCCGGGGGCGACGCGGCGGAAGAGGTGGCTAAACCCTATGCGGAGCGAACCGCTCTGATACCATGTAGAACTGCGGAATATTATCTGTATTAATATTGCAAGAGGTGATTACATCGTGAGCCCTTAGACTATTTATATAGTAGTAGAAGACTTGGGGAAAAAAAGACTAGTAGAGATGGAATTGGATTACAAACTTAAACTATCAAATAAATATAGTCGAAAACGTGATATACTCTAACAGCGGACATCAGAGCCCGTAAACACAACCTGTAAACAAGTATTTATTTTCTTTCGGTCATCTTCTTACATATCCTCACCGACCCGATGGGCCGCCGCTCCCGCCGAGGCCGCGCCACCACTCCCGCCCAAGGCCGCCCGCTCCCACCCAAGACCGCTGCTCTTTGCCCGAGGCCACACGTGAGCTTCGACTGAGTACATGTGAGCCTTAAAACAGCCCCGAGCCCCCACTTTCAAAGGTCGCGGGCGAGAGTACATGCTAATCTGTAAAAAGTTTTACGGGCCGACAAGGTTTATCATAAAAAACCCATTTTTTAAGGGTTTGATCGCTTTTACATGTGTTGTTAGACTTGCTCTAAGATAGTAGTTTGCTTCTTACATTCGAAAAAAAAAAGATTGCTTCTTGGGTGAGAAAAGACCGATGGCTATGGTAGTGATTGGTGGAAGGACGCACTGGAGGCAGCGCCGTACGTACGTACGTCTGCGTGTCCACACCCCACACGCTGCCCTACAAAACTATTCCTTTTACACCGTGGAGCATACACGACACGAACGATGCTGAATGGTGACTTGCAAGCGAGAAGAGGGAGCCCATGCTCCATATGGACTTTCTCTGTGGGCGAGGCGTCTGCGTGCGTAGCCAGCCAAGGAAGAAAGGGGCAACCATGTCGTGCATGGTTTGACACGACTTTGATGGACGGCAGATTGATGGATTGATCTGGTCTTGGAAAACGAAGCAAGTAACCCATCCTCAACTGCTCAAACCAGCGGGACGAGCTAGAGGCACTGAAATAATAGAGAGATGCTGATTCATGTATGGCCCTTGGACGGTCCAAGTTGGATCTCTGGCTGGGGAATGAGGTGGTGGTGATCTCACACGAATTCGAAACCATGGCGGGCAGCTAGCGTCGTTGCCTGGGGGGGTTATCATAAAATTCCCCTGCACGTAAAAATGGAAACCAAGAAGATCAAGAATAGTTTAGGAAATTTTATTTTCATCCTTTTTTTAATCTTATTTTTTTATATTCTTATAATTTCTTAATACTTCAAAGATTGTTGTTGTAAAATACCCAAATATTCAATAACGTTATGTGATATTTAAATCTTGGTTTTACACATTTTTATACAATTAATTTCTCATGTATTTGTATTATTTAATGATTATTGAATATTAGTTATTTGCAAGTTCAAATTTCCATGTTTGTTCACATTTCAATTGGTGATGTTGTTATGAAGATTTATGCACCTTTTAAATTATAATCTCGGCTATTCAATTTGTGACCAAAGTTTAGAATTTTATAGGTCATATCAAAATTTATCACCCTCAGATTGATCATCTCACCCTAAGTAGTCGACTTAAGCAAAGCATTGATCAATTTGACAAGTTTAACCAAAAAAAAATTAATATCCCCAGATTTCACATGCATGGATATAATGCACATACCAAGATTCTACCATGATGGAGTATCTAAACTATGGGTAGTGCCAACGATCAATGTTTTTGAAGTTTTGAGATCTATCTTTTTTTGTGTGCTACTACTCGGTAGCTAAAATTGATAGATAATCAATGCATTTGTGTGACAGGATCACAATGCATGCACTTTCATGATGAAGTTTGTGAATAATTGAACGCTAACATGGTAGTACAGAATGCGAATCTAGACAAGTAACAAATCATGTTACGCCTTTTACATGGTGTTTCCTTACTTTTCACTCCATTTTCTATGTGAAAACAGACCTTAACAGTTACACTGAACAAAAGCTACACCTTCCACATGGATCACATGCTTGGTAGAGAGCTAGTACAGCTTGCATGAAAAAGTGTCAAGAGAGGTTGCAACTTGCAAGCAATTCTCCTTGAGGCATAGTTGCATGTGGGTGGCTAAGCTGCTACAGTCGTGAAGAACAACAGCCTTCAATTCAGGACCTGCCAATATTCAGATTCCATAAATGCTCTACATGGACGCCCCCACTCTCACTTGTCCTTGATCTAGAAGAGGCACATTGTCCTCGTTGTAGAAGAAGCAAACCCAAGTAGGAGTACGATTCTTTCAGAATCCTGGAGGCATCTAACAGGGGTGCAGCTGGATGGCTCAACAGAGCCCATTGATTGCAAGGCTTGTTCTTGCATGCATAGGCAACGTATAGGTTGTGTGTGCCCCATACGCTTGAATGCCAGAAAGCTACAAGGACCGATGCTTGCAGTTGCAGGCAAGGGCCATCAACTTGCACATATTCATTGATCCCTTCTGGTTTTCTTCCTTGACTTGCATGAGAACATGAGCTTCCCTCTGGATGGAAGATAGCCTAGCTAATAGTAGTAGTGCCCTAGTGGTGGCTGTCCAGTAGAGTGCCGCCAGTGATCAGTGAGTTAATCAAGATGGTGGATCTTGCAGCTGGGCAGCGCCTACCCTGGTAGCTTGCTAGGGCGCATCAGGAAGGAAGCAAGGCCCTTCTTCCACTCCACTGATTCATTTTCCGTTTGTTCTCCTACTTCACTCCTGCTTTCGTTGCTTGCTTGCAGATCAAATCCAATCCATGTGGGCTCCGCCACAAGCGAATGTCCCTGGCACATGAAAAATTGCTCATTAGAGTGGGCAAGCGAGCGAATGAATGCACGTTTGTATTGTAAAGTTTTCACGTGCTTGAGGTTTATCTGGATCCATGTTTACGAGCTCAACCTGCACAAGAATGTCAGCTGGAAAATAATGAGATATATAAGTGATAAAATAACTCGACTTGGAGAGGGAAAAAGAAACATTGAACAGACATAAATCCCTTTGGTGTGCTACCTGAACATTGATTGGCTGATAATCAGCACATGCCTCGTGACCCCAACAGAAAAGGTCCATGCATGCAGTTTCATGATGTGGATCGGGAATCATCATTGAATGCCTGTAGGGCCATCTTTGATTAGTTTTGGGCAATTGCACGTTCGTGATGATTATCATATGAATATTTGGAAACTATTTTCATTCTAACAAATTTAGTTTTCCCCTTATTGTCTCCTACACATTTTCCGAAACTTTATTCATTTGGGGACTAAGAGGGTAAAAAAACTAAATATAATAATTTAGAATCGGTCGGATAGGAACTTCTCCAAGGCGGTAGCTAAAACCCATCGGCCTTAAAGGTGTGACGAACCACACGGCCCCTCGCCGGCGGGAGGTCTCGTGTTTCGTTTAGATTGTTTTTTGATGTCTCTTCGGGTGGTGAGGCGGTGAATACATTCTAAAGTTAGAATAAGGTTCTCTCTGTTATATCCACGTCGTTCTGATGGTGTGTTCAGTGTTGGTGGAGCACGTGTGGATTCGTTTGTCCTGCGGATCTTCTGGTATACGATCGGCTTTCATGTTCATTGGTGTGATTTCGGGTTTGTATTTTCTGATCTATGGCTATCGTTATTGGCGATGTTTGTCCGCCTGATGCGTTGGTCCTTTGGAATCTTAGCACAACGACTTTCCGTCAGTCGACTATAACAAGATCTAATAGGACAAGCTTTGTGTGGCTCTAGCGATGAAGTGACGAGGATTGCGGCGTGTGTCTGGCTCATGCTAGTGTTTGTAGTCGTCACTAGTTTGTCGAAGGACATATTTGTAATCTTTATTACTTTTACTGCTATTTGAACCAATGTTGATGACTATTAATACTTCCTCCGTTCATTAATGTGAAACCCCTTCTTGATAGTTGAAATTAGACTAGATTCAAAATAAAATGGATGGATTAGAAAGAGATTGCTTGTTGGGTGATGAAACCGATCGATGGCTCTGGTGGTGGTTGGTGCAAGGACGCAGTGCCGTACGTACGTCTGCTGCCCTTGCAAAACTATTCCTTTTACACTGTGGAGCATACACTACACGAGTCATGCTGAATGGTGACTTGCAAGCGAGCCCATGCTCAGCTCCTCCATGGACTCTCTGTGGGCGAGGCGACCGTGCCTGCGTGCGTTGCCAGGGAAGGGAGAAAGGGACCGTGTCGTGCATGTGGTTTGACACGACTTTGATGGACGGACCAGATGGACAGATTGATTGATCTGGTCTTGGAAAACGAAGCAAGCACGGGCGGACACAAGTGCTCAAACCAGGACTACCAAGCTCTAGCTAGCTGGGGCCTTGGGGGCTAGATAGAGGCACTGAAATGGAGAGATGCTGATTCAGAGAACTCAATTAGAGTGGCGTGTGCGATCTCCCAAGATCTCTGGTTGGGGGAGGAGGTGGGTGATCTCGCACGAAACCATGCATGGCGTTGCCTTTTCTCGGCCGGCCGGCGCCGTCAACCGACGTGCCACCGTCATGCACGTATGTTTCATCAATCGCCATCACCACGGAATCATTAGTTTACTGCAAGGCTGATTGGCTAATTAGCTATTTTTGTTGTTCGGTACGCCGCCACACAAGTGCAGGTGCTTAGTTTAAGTGTGCGTGTGGGCCCCCGAAAGATATAGTACGAACGAACGGCCTTGATTAGGTGATAGCGGAATTTAGCCTACGAGTGCTTGCGGGCTTATGGTTTGCCAACGACCGCAAGGTGTCACCTAGAGTTTTCAAAACAAATAAACTCAATGGGTGGAACACTTTCTCTTTTTTTACTGAACAAACAGAACAATGAATAATTGGGCACCGAACAGTCAAACAGAAACACAAGGCTGCTCGGTTCCTGGAATCACCACCATATATAGTCTGATAAGGTATTATGTTTAAAGAACTGGCAATATTATAATATGCATCAGCTATTAATTATATGTTTTCTTTTATATTCCAATTATTCCCTATTTTTAGTATTCATTTTATCGGTTTATTTATTTCAATTTCAATTTATTCCATTTATTTCACATAATATGCTTAATGTTTTAAAAAAATCCCTAGTATTCAATAAAAATCCTAGAATAATAATGAAATATATTTCTTGCTCATCTAATTTACCCATGATTTTCCTTACTTGTTCTAACCAATTATATAGTTATCTATGAATTAATATATGAGTAATTTCATGTTTCAGTTATATGTGTTTAATATTCAATTAAAATCAGTAGCAATGTTCTTAATATTATTAGAGCTTTCACTTTTCTGTTTTGATAGATTATTTTAAAAAATCATTTGTTAAATAACTCTAATAAAAGAAATGGACGGAGTTGGGCCAATTGGCCCGCTTGCATGGCATGTAAGGTCTAGTCTGGAGCAGTCCTATTGGGTTTACGTGAACAGACTGGCGCAACCTCGTCCCTCTCTCGTGCACGAGTGCTCTCGCGACACGCGACTCCCATCTCGCCGCTCCATCGCCCTTGATAATCCTGGCATGCTCTAACGGTCTCCGATAGTGCGCATCGTGTTCACATGCTTGACATCCTCTATTGTATCAACCCCTCCGATTTAATTGGCAATGGTTTTTCTCGGTTGCTCGCCAACGACATGCTTGAGGCTCGAGTTTTTGGTGTTGTCATCGGCCCTTCCTTTCTATTGTTAAGTTTCATCATCAATAATGCTTCCTCATGGATGATGGTGAACATTTTAATTTTAAGAAAACAACTTTATTTTGTCTTTAATATTTATATTTGCACATAAAAAGAAAAGCAAGAAAATCAAGAATTTTTTAGGAAATTTTATTTCATTCCTTTTTAATCTTCTTTTTTCTTCTACTTATGTATTACTTCAAATATTGTTATAAACTACCAAATATTTTCTAAGTTTTATGACATTTAAATCTTAGTTTTACATATTTTATACAACTAATTCATCATGTATTTGTATTATTTAACAACTATTGCATATTAATTATTTATAAGTTCAAATGTCCAATTTTATTTCCAATTAAATAGGTGGCCATGTTATGAAGCTTTATGCATCTTTTTTAATTATAATCTCATCTTTTCAATTTGTGAAAAAATAGTATTCTACAAAATGTCATGTCAAAATTGATCACACTCAAATTGATGATCTAACCCTTAGTCATCGGCTCAAGCAAAGCACCGATCAATTTGACTAGTTTAACCAAAAAGTTTTTAATATCCTAAGATTGCAAATGCATGAGTGCAATGCAACAACCCAGAATCTACCCTGATCGAGCATCTAAGCTATGTGCAGTGACAACGATCAATCTTTCAGAAGTTTTGAGATCTATCTTTTTGGGTGTGCAACCGAAAATTGACAGAAAATCAACACATGTGTCACAATGCACGCATCATGATGTCGTTTGTGAATAATTGAACGATGACATGGCCGTACTATCTTGCATCCGCATGTCCCTAATGATCATCAATAAACTACATAGGAACTATGTGATTCGCTGCACTTTAGAGAGACTCAAAGATAAAAACAATGAGCAACATAGAAATATGATATCATAGCATGCTACACCTTTCACGAATTGAGAACACGTACATATCATTTTTGTTTGTTTGTTGCACCTTATTTTTTCGCATATATCATAGATAGAAACATGCAACGAGGTTAATCTCAAGGGAAAAAGGTATAACTTTAGTATCTCAACTGTTGAAAATGTCAAATTTTGATATTCTTGGTGCCTCAAGTGTGTATATCTTATAGGTCTTGTCATTGGTCCACTACAAGTAGTATTTAGTAAGGTTGTTAATGTTTTGTTTATGAATTTTATGGAAGTGTATACTCTATAAGTTTTATCATTTTTTTTAACTTCTCATCATCTTTTTGCAACAGAAAACGATGTAGCCAGTACTAAGACTAGGATTATAGACAGTTAATACAAGATTTTTTTTTGAGAAACACAATACATACACGGACACTCACAAATGTATACATACACCCACGACTATGAATGCACACACGCACGTGCTATCCCGATGAGCACCCCGAGAGACTGAGCAAACGGGTCTTAAAATTTACAAAGTCACCATAGACTCCTCGCTACGACGGGTTACCATTGTCCGTCTAACCATCCAACTACAAATTGGTTCTCACGGTTAATACAAGGTGGAAAACAAATCCTAGAGGTCCTTATGGTCTGCATGCTACCACAACAGCTATAGCAAGATTAACAATCAAGTGTGCAGAATCATTTTTCACGAGCATTTTCCCCCTATTGTTTTCTAAATTTACCAAAAAAAAATCTAAACGAAGAGTTGGAACAAAAAAAAGAACCAATTTCCTTCCATGTATAGTGTCCATTTTATATGTTAATAACTTTTTTTTTGACATGTTATAAGCTAAATAAGTTGGTTTCGTCTGTGCGATCCCATATCCCTTTCGTCACTTTCAACATGACAAAGGACGAAATCTAGACGGTTTGATATTTGATGGACAATATCTGAACTTCGCGCCACTAGCTAGAGAGACGAACAAGGTACTCTTTTCTGGCTAAACCCAATTAATGAACTTGTCTCCGTATACTATAAGTAGGGGTGGGCATATAACCCGAAAACCGAATCACCGAACCGATTTAATCTGGACCGAACCCGAACTGATCGAAACCGAATTCTTTGGTACAACACTCGGTTACCAGATCTAGAAAACCAAAATAGTTTCGGTGAGTTCGGTCATAGCACTCGGTTCTCGAAGAGACCGAGCACCGAAGAAACGACACACAACCTATATTCCTCTCCACCAACAAGCGAGGCAGAAACTTGGATATTCACCTCTCCCTAAAATCTGTGACCTCCTCGCATATTACCTTCCCAGAAATTGCGCGCTGAGTGATATTTGGCCTCTTAATTAAGCGCTAGTCTCGCTCCCCTGATCTTCTGCCGTGATTGATATTTTGCCTCCGCGATTCCCTATATAAGTCCGGATCCCATCCAGCCCTGATGCAACAATTCGTCTCTCAATTCACTCCAATACCTAGTCATTTGGCGTATGCCGACATTCTTCGACGCAATCCTGGATTGGAAGAACAAGGTCGGCATCTAACGTCCGCATCGAACATTACTGCTAGTTTGCAAGCTATAGGGTAAGTTCTTGATTCGGTCTAGTCTAAAACTTTCACTGTCACAACTAGATCTGTTCTTGCATGCATACATATTGATTTCCGTGTCCCTTTCAATTTAGATTAGATGTCGACTGAGATTTGGAACCACTTCACGAAAATTATGATTGAGGGCGTCCTGCATAAAGGAAGATGCAGCTACTGCACAAAGGACATCCCTGCTCATCTCGTTATGAACGGTACATCTGCTTTGCGGAATCACTATCATATTTGCAAGCGTAATCCTCACAAAAATTCAGCGGTAATATGCAAGTCCATCTCCACTATAAAGCTCAGTGCTAAACTTTAGGTGAGATTAAACTAAACTATTAGAATCAATGTCTAGATCTGTATGTCTGCATCGAATATTATATTCCTGATGATTGTATTGGTGGTTGTAGTTCTCAAGGGCTGGATGATGAAATTTGAAGACTAATAATAAAGCTTGAAGTTTAGAAGATTGGGGATTAGCAGCTCTTGTGTGCTTCCTGCCACTTCTATTTTGTTTCTCAAAATTAAGTGTTTTGTCAGACTTCATGTGTGTGCCAAACTGCAGGATATGTATAGATCGAAGTTTTGTTAGACTTGGATGCTATTTCTTAAGTCAAATTTGCCGTGTTCATGTCCAATTTGTGTGTCAAGTATACTTTCTGTTTTGCTACTGTTGTCGGTTAAGAAATCTTGATCCTAGCCTGGTTTTTAGTTTCATGGTTTCCCGTCAGTTGTTTGCTGGAGGGTTGTTCATACATCGCCTGACTTGCAGACCTATTGTTGCTAGCAATCTAGCACAAACAAATGATCCTAGCCTGGCAGCCTAACTGAAAAAACAAAGATAAAGAAAAAAGGAGCCTAACAGCTGCCAAATCCGGTCGGCAAGCTAGGAGCCAGCTATCCAAACTGGTCAGAAAAGCCATGTGCGGCAGCATCCCAGGCTCAGTACACGTGTTCTCGGTCTGTTCGGTCCAGCACCGAATACCGAACCGATGTCACGGTCAACCGAATACTCGGTTACACGTACTTAAATACACCGATCGGTGCTTGTTATGTTAGGACCGAAAATTCTGAAACACCGAGGAACCGATCGGCCCGATCAGTTCGGGGGAACCGAATGCCCAGTCCTAACTATAAGGGACAAACTTAAAATTTCATGGAGCGAGAGAGATTGAGAGGAGGTTGAATTCCAAAATCCATGGAGCGAGAGAGATTGAGAGGAGGTTGCTTGTTGCGTGGGTGAAACAAACCCATGGAGTAGTGGTCGCGGTTGGTAGAAGGACGCAATGCCGTACTACCACGTCTTGTCTGTCCACACACGGCGCCGCACGCCGTCGAAGAAAACCATTCCGTTCCGTCGTTGTGGACCTCCTCAATCGTGGGTGACGACCTGAGAGAGAGGGAGCCCATGCTCGTCGACCAAGCCAGCCAGCCTGGGAAGGACAAGGAAGAAATGAAAGGGACGGTGTGGTCTTGGAAAAGGGAGCAAGCAAGCGACCCCATCGACAGCTGCTGAAACCACGAGAGATTGGCTAGCACGGCCTAAGGGTAGGGGCGCCACCCCCTCCTGCTCCTGCCGAGAGAGATGCCGATTCGGTGTAGTATGACTGTTGGACAACTGGATTTTTTTTGCCAGTTCAGAGAACTTAATTAGAGTGGCGTGTTCGAGCCCCCAAGATTCGTACTACTACAGCTACAGTGCCTGGAGGAAGAGGCGATCTCTCGCACGAAAACCATCCACGGTGAGCAACTTCCTCCCTCCCTCCCTCCCTCCCTTGCGCATTTTTGTGGTTACCTTTGGGACGGCGCCGTCGACCGACGTTCCACCGCATGCACGTATGTCCCGATTAGCATCATCGTCACCACGACCACGGCATCATTAGTTTAGGCCCCGGTTGATTGGCTAATTAGTAGTAGGAGTAGTACCTTTAGTTTTGTTGTTCAGTACGGCACACAAGTGTTGTGTAGCAGTAGTAGGTGCTTAATCTAAGTGTGCGTGTCGGGCCCCGAATGCAAAAAAAAAAAGTATGGTCTTAGACAGGTGACGTGACAGCTGAGTTATTCTGGCGCTTGCGTGCTTATGGACTGACACCGATCGCTCGTTGACACCCGCAGTTTCTCTTCAGAAGAAAAAGCTTAGTGGTGTACGTAAGCATGTGGTAAACGCTCTCTTCTGACCGAACAAACCAATTAGTAACTAGAGTATGTCAGAGTGAAACCCACGGAAGGAAGAAACGAGCCATGCCGACTCCTACCCCTACTCCATATACCAAAAACGATGGTTGGGTTGGGTTGCCATCTCCATTTCTCCACGCATCGCATCCAACCAGCTTGCCCATGTGCCTCTCCGACAATTCAATTCCTACCACTAACCCTAAACTAGTTATCTCTGTCAGTGACAAACGTGCGGTAGTAACTCTCTGACGCTGCAGAGCCTCGTGAGTCAAGGCCGACACTTGCACTAGCAGTACTAGTATGCCAGATCTGCACTCTGGCGCTCGTTTGCTCGGTTTGTGCAAAATCGACTCGTTTTCTTAACGATTCGAGCTGAGCTGTAGTTTTTGCTCGATATCCTTAACGACCAAATGACCGAGTTAGCGATGTTCGTGAGTAACTCGTTAAGCTCGGTAACAACAAGGATATGGCTCACTTATGTTGCTACATGTCTAATCTGGCAACCCATCTAAGACAAACAACTGGTCCATTGAGGAATAAATCCATCTCTACCTTCTCGATCTAGATTTGCTGACCGCCGCACCAACCGAGCCTTGCTGGCTGGAGTTCGTTTTTAATTATCGGTATGCCTTTGTCTATGCATTTTCTTAACGAGCGGCTCGTGATTTATTTTAAGGACGGCTGTCTGTCACATCCCAAGATTTTCCAAATCTTGTAATGTGAAAAATAAATGAATAAAATAAAACTTTGTTGATTTTCAGGGTGAGAAGAAACTTTTTGAACCCAATTGAAAACCTTCAAACCTATTTTGAACAAGTAAATCCTAAGGGGATTTAAAAAGGTAAAAACAACAAAGTTAAAAATATTTGGAATACACTATTTTAGATCTTTTATTAAAAAAAGATTTGGTTTTAAAAGCAAATATAGAATTATAAATAAGGATTATTTTAATAGCCAACTTAAAACTTGGCCAAGCCTTTGAAATAAAATATTTCTATTTGATAAAAATAGTAAAGGTTTTTTTAAATAAAATAATAAGGATTTAATATCCAAGTTTACTAAAAATAAAGGTTTTACTATTTTAATTAAAACATCAAAACTTATTTATTTATTTTAAACAAGTTTTTCAAGTATTCTTTATTTCCAAATAAAACCTACTGATTTGGTTTTGAAAATATTTAGATTTCAAATGGAGATTTTAAATAAATCAAATCCTATTTTGATTTAATAAACAAGGTCTATTTATTTAATTAATAATGGACCCTAAAATAAAAATATTATTTTTGTTTTTGGAACCTTGGTTTATGTTGTTAAACAGAACCAAAAACTCAATACAAAGTTTGGTGAAAGTTTGATTTGATTTGAGTGTTTGATTATTGTTTGAATTTCAAAATAGAAAATGGAAATAGAAAAAGATAAAACATTCAGAAAGAAAAAAATAAGAACCATACCAGACCCAACCCACTGGCCCAGGAAGCCCAGTTTCAGCCCAGCTATTTTTCCCCACTCGCGAAACGTTTTCACCAGAAGATCCACCGCCAGAGACACCACTGGCCCTCTTCCCTCTCTCTCCCCCACTGACGACAGGACCCCACACCACTGTTCATCGTCTTCAAACCCGCGCTGATTCCTCCTCGCCGTTTCCTGCTGTTGATTGCTCGAATCAATACTCGTAAATGGCACAATGAATCCTCCCTGTGACCACGCACTCTTAATCGCCAACAACTCCTCTTCCTTTCCCCTCAGAACCTACTCGACCAGAGCCACCAGGCTGCCCTGAATCGAATTTGCACCACCGCTGCTCCGGCGAGTCTCACCGAGCGATTCCGGCCGAACCCCCTCGCTTGCCTCCTGAGCACACGGCCCGTGACCCCAGCTGGCGCTTCTCCTGTTGTCCTTTCACTCGCGGCGCCTTAACGCGTTGGCGACAACCTCCTGGCCTTGCCGCTCGCTTCCCACTCCGCGACATCCCTGGTAAGCCTGCATCACCGAGCCCTCTCAGTGATGCTCTCACATTCCCCATACTCGTACGGGTCTAACCACACCTTTGTTTTGCCTCAGCACGATCGGTAGCCTCTTCCCCGACGACGCCTGAGCGAGACCGACGCCGTCCTTGACTCCGGCGAGGAATTCCGACGGATCCTGAGCGCCCCTCGCCTCCTCGCAACCACGTTGAGCACCGCCACGATTCCCTGAGCACGGTGAGCTGCTTCCTCCTCTTCCTTGCTTCCTTGCGTCAGATGGCTCGCCGCCAGCGGCTTGCTCTGCCGCCAAGCAGCGCCACTGCCAAGCTGCCCGAGACCGTTAGATGAAAATCTTGTGGCTGCGATTAGAACTAGACGAAGGGGTACGCGCCCATATGATCCATTCGTTTAAGTTAGATCCAACGCCCCGCAGAGGCCGATCCACCCGAATCGGTATCAGCCAGTAACATCCCGCCGCGTGGCACTAGTTTGTTTTAAAACAGAATTTAGAATCTGATTTAGATGCAATTTTGTAAACCTTGTAACTTTTGATCCACACGTCCAAAAATTACAAACTTTATATCAATGGAATCAGTGGAGCAAGCCCTAGCCAACCATGCAATTTTTTTAGTAAAAAGCTTCTGGTAAAATGTTTGTTTTTGCAGAAACATTTGTATGCTTATTTAGGTTATAAAAATTATTCCAAAATGATTTTGAGGTTGAAATCTTTGCAAATTGGTTTGTTGTGAACCTACTGACCCTAGGAACCAACTCATGGATTCAAAAATGTATTTGGTGAAGATTAGGATGGATTAATTGAATTAGCCCATTTCTAGTCAAATAAAAATATTGATTTTGTTATGGAAATGATTTTTGAACAAAAACCTTTGGAAAATGTTTTGATTCAAAGCTACTGACCCTAAACACCAAGTTTTGTGAACTAACAACTTATTTGGTGAACAATATAAAATTGTTGCTTTGCTAAAAAACCTTTTCCACCACATAAAATAATGGTTGGATTTAAAAATGATTTATGGATAAAACCTTTTGCAAATGACTTTGCCACTTTGGAAAAATGACCACTTGGAACCTTAAAATGTTTAGAGCCTAGTATAAACCACCTTTGCAAATAAAATTATCTTTTGCATGCTTGTATGACTTGGTTTCTATTATTTTATGTGTGTTAAATTGTTTGAATATTGGTTGGAATGCTAGTTGAACCTATGTTTGCTTGATTGACTTGTAGTGAAGTTAGAAAAGTGTGAGATTAGCAAGATCAAGAAGTGGACCAACATTCCCTACCAAAAAAGGCAAGTGACACTATCATCCAAAGTCCTACTATTTTCATTATACTTAGTGGATTTTGAAACATGCATGAAAAGAATTTCTATACTTATGCTATGCTAAATCCTAATAGGATACCCTATATATTCCTTAGTGAAAACCATGTAGTTGTAAAATGCTTAGCCATGCTAAATATTTTGAGAAGAGATACATGTTGAGATTTTATGAAGTTGAGAAAAGACTTATGTTTTATATAATAAAACAAGTACTCAATGAACCACCTGGGTGGACAAGGATACTTTGAGTTTTTAAGGTGGCAACAAAAGGAACCATGTCTATGGCAATATCTTTGTATTGTGCACCAAAAGAAAACCACCCAGGAACTTAGAGATTGAACATGTTTCTCCAACAGTGGCTTTCGTGTACAGCCACATGCTATTATGGCTCTGGCTTAGTCAACTACATTGGAAAGACCCATGCATTTGTCTTCAGGTTTACTGGAAATGAGGGAACTAGGAACCCTACATTGGTGCCTGAAGTCAAGCTAGCATTGTATTGGGACCCTATGGAAAGACTTCGTCACATTCTCAATCTGCCAGTACTCCATCTTGGTGAGTACTTATCCAGCGGCCACTGGTGGCAACAAGATGAGATTGTGTCATGTGGGTAAAGTGTACAACTTCTGCAGAAGATAAAATTCTAAGTACTTAGCCGTGTCCCCGGTTATGGACAATACTGAGCAACTAAAGCTTGAAGCTATGGGAAATCTCGACATTCCAATTTCTAAAAAGAAAAACTTTAAAGTGACAACAAAAGGCTTGAAGCACTTGGGGAGTACCAAGGAGCTCAAGAGATTTTGATAAAAACTTGTAGCACTTGGGGTATACCAAGGAGCTCAAGAGATTTTGACAAAGACTTGAAACACTTGGGGATTTACCAAGGAGTTCAGAAAGATTTGACAAAAGATCAAAACTATTTTGAAAAGATAGGATAAATTATTGCTTTCTTCAAATGAGCCTAAAACCCTACCTAGCCAAATATGCATGTATTGATAGGATCCACTTATATTCCACATAGTAGTGAAACTTGCCAATACAATTCAAATGTATTGACCCTTGTGGCTGTAACTTGTTATGTTGCAGGTTTTTTTGATATTAGTGAAGTTGATTGATTAGGATTACAAGTCTACAACCAACATGTTGCCTGTGGAACTTTGAAGATGAAGGACCCATGCTTATAGATTTTCTGCTGCAATGTAATGTAATAGCCAAATGAGCTATGTAAGATGTAATAAAATTATGTTATTCCTGGTTATAAAGTTGTATTATGACCTTTGTTTCTTGATATTACATCTTAACTGTGGATGATAGCTATTGATCCAGGGACTAGCATTGTAAACATAGGGCACTCTACCTTATTAAGAGGTTGGGATCCCTTACACTGTCTCCCAGCGACGAGGCACGACGGGGCCAAGGTGGTGGTCCGGGGATGCGGCGGGAAGCAGAGGTAGGCTGCGGGGTGGTTGGTGGCGGCCAAGCCCTGTCGGCCAGATCTGGGCCAGGCGGGCCAAGGTCGGCTGCTATGCCTTGGCTTTCTGCGGGAGGCTAGGCCCACCTTCCTGGCCTGTGTGTGGCTGGGGGCCAGCCTGGGCCTGGTGGGCTTAGCGCCGGTCGTTGGTCGACTCCGCACGGGTCTCAGAGACGCTTCGCCAACGGCACGGAGGGTTGTGCCGGTTGTGGGGGGTCCGCCTATCCCTCCTTTTTTCGCTGTCGTGTACCGCGCCCCCTCCCCCTCCCCTTTGCTCCTGTTGTACTCGTCAATGGGATGACTAGGGGCGGTGGCCCGATGGTGTTCCTCGGACCGACAGTGCTCCGGTTGGCCCGGGTGAGCACGGTGTCGATGGTGCTGCTCCTTGGCAGCGGGGATCTGCGGTGGCAGCGGATCCACTGGTGGACGAAGGGGTAGAGACTAGCGCTATTGCTGGCGGCGTTAGTGACACCCTTGCTGCAGTGTGGCGGCGGGGCTTCACGAGTCCATTTGGACTCGACCGGGCCAGGGAGGGTCTGGTTTGCCCATGTTGCTCTATCCGGTCGGCTATCGCCTTTCGGCGATGGAGGTAGTTCCCTCTCGCGGGTCACTGTACTGCTAACCTCGCCGAAGTTTCTTCCTTTTTGGTCGTACCAGCCTCGCAACGTGGGTCACGGTGAGACGGCAGGAGTGACCGCAATACCGCGGTGGCGTGTGTAGGTGAGCGGAGCGCGGGATGGAGCCGGTCGAAGCTTCTGAGGTTGTGGTTTTTTGAGAGATCGGGAGAAATCCTTGTCGTCCGACACCGACGCGGTGACGCCTGCGGGTGTCGCCGACCTTCTTGAAGGGCGTCAGGAGTATCTCTTCCCACCTCGTAGCGTCATCGGGAAACCCGTGATCGGTCCGGGCAGCGTCGTTGTCGTCGCTTCCCTTCTTGGAGGTGCTGCTTGGTACACGACATTTCGGAGTGCTAGGAGCATGGTGGATCTATCCGGAGGGCGCAGCGGTTGCGGGTCATCCTTGTTTTCGTCACGTCAGTGTTGTCGGCCTTGTTTTCTTTTTTTGTTCTTTTTTTTTCTTTTGGACGCTGTACTGTCTGGCCCTATAGCTGTCTTAAACGGTTGCTACATGTATATAGCTGGGTGAAAGACTGTTTCGAGGACACTTCGGGGAAACCCGACGCACGGGCGCACGTATGTATGTACGGTGTCGTCTCGGTCGGTCGATCGCTCGCCGGGTTGCGTCTCGATCGGGACGGGGGCGATCCGGCGGTTGGGATCGGGAACCTCAATCCTCACATGGCAACCTGCCTGCGTGCGTCTGGGTGTATTTATGTTTTTGTGTGTACAGTGCAGGTGTGCACGCCAACGCCATGACCCAAGTTAATTTGAGCCGCCCGAGGCGGTGTGTACATGTTGGCGTGTGCGTTCGCAACAGTCTGTCTGTGAATGAACCGACGGACGGACGCCGGTGACTGAGTGATGGATGGGCGCGGCGGTGAAGTGCCCGCGGGTTGCTGCCGCAGCTGTCGTCTATTGTTTTAATCTATTGGAATTTCCACCTTTTTCTTGTTTCATGGATTATTACTTTATTTATTTATTTATTAGATAACCCTAATAAAAGAAATGGTGCCGAATTCGGCCAATTGTACGCTTTACTAGCCCATAAGGTCTGCTCTGGGTTTAGGACCACAGACCGGCTCAACCCAATCCACTCTCGTGCAAGAGTGGTCCCGTAACCCGTTAATCTCCTCTTGCCGCCACTCGCCCTTGATGATCTCGGCATGTTTCGATGGTCTCTGGCAATTCCCATCACGTGCCATGCTTTGTTGTATGATGCCCTCCAGTTTATGTGACAACTGTGTTGTCGGGTTGCTCGTCTACGACACGCTTGAGGCTAGGATTTTTGGTGTTGCCGCCGGTCGTGCCTTCCTATTGTTAAGTTTCATCAGCAATAATGTTTCCTCAAGGATGATACCAGCCGTCGAAGGATGAGCCGCCGAGCGACACCGACGACGGTGACTACATCGCCTTGTACCGCCACTTCGACATGTAGTTTAGGGTTTAAATTCATGATTTACCATATTTTTTATGTATTTGTAAACCGCCGTGTTTGTGTGAATTTCACCGTTCTATGTTCATATTCGTTTCATTTTTTTCTTTTGAAAATTTTTATTGGGGTGTGCGGCTGCCTAGACTAGAACGGTCGTGGGGGGTGGTGTGTGTGGGTGTGGGTGGGGGGGGGGGGAGTGCGAACCCATGTCCCTTTCATCAGTTTGACTGGTTTCAACATGACAAAGGACGAAATCTAGACGGCGGGGGAGAGCTTGAGAGGAGTTTGCTTGTAGTGTGAAGAAACCCATGGAGTGGTCGCGGTTGGTGGAAGGACGCAATGCCGTACTACTAGGTCTTGTCTGTCCACACAGGGCGCACGCTTTCCAAGAAAACCATTCCGTTCCGTCGTTGTGGAACTCAATCGTGGGTGACGACCTGCAAGCGAGAAGATAGAGAGAGGGAGCCCATGCTCGTTGCACGGACTACTCTACCATGCATGCATGCGTAGCCAAGCGTCCCAGCCAGCCAGGGAAGAAAGGGATGGTGTCGTGCATTGTTGACACGACCTTTTGATGGACGGATTGGTCTTGGAAAAGGAAGCAAGCAAGCGACCTCATCGACAACTGCTGCTCAAACCAGGACTGGGCGACTGGCCAGGGCCTAGGGACGCCACCCCCTCTTGCTGATTCCGTGTATGACTGTTGAACAACAGGATTTCTTTTGTCAGTTTCAGAGAACTTAATTAGGGTGGCGTGTTCGAGCCCCCAAGATTTGTACTATACAGTACCTGGAGGAAGAGGTGATCTCGCACGAAACCATGCATGGCCAGAGGCCTTCGGTGGTTACTAACTTTCGGTCGGCGCCGTCGGCCAACGTGCCACCTCATGCACGTATGTCCCGGCCGATTAGCATCGTCACCACGGCATCATTAGTTTAGGCCCCGCTTGATTGGCTAATTAGTAGAGTAGTACCTTTAATTTTTGTTGTTCAGTACGGCACACAAGTGTAGTGTAGTACGGAACAATAAAAAAAATGGTTTGACGCCGACTGAACAAGAGTAGGTGCATAATTTAAGTGTGCGTGTCGGGCTCCGAAAGCAAAAAATATACGGAGTATATGGTCTTAGCAAGGTGAGGTGACAAATGAGTTTAGCCTGGTGCTTGCGTGCTTATGGTCTGACACCGATATATCGCTACTTGACCGTTGACACACACAGTTTATGTCAGAGAGAAACCCAAGGAAGGAAGAAACAAGCCATGGCGAGTCCTACTCCATACCAAAAACGATGGGTGGGTTGCCATCTCCAGTTCTCCACGCATCAGAGCAGCTGGGCCAGTGAGCACCCAATCCTACCTGACCACTAACCGTAAACTAGTTATCGCTTGTCAGTGACGAACGTGCGGTAGTAACTCTCGGGCGCTGCAGAGCCTCGTGAGTCAAGGCCGACACTAGCACCAGCAGTAAAGTAGTACTACCAGATCTGCACTCTACTCCTATGGTCGACGGTGGTGTGTGCTCGGAGCTCACACTCCACTACAAGGAACCACCACCGCCGCCGACTGCCAATCCCGGCCCAGATCCCTCCCTTCCCCGGGCACGAGACGGCACGCTTGGACACTTCGAGGAAGCCCGACGTACGCACCCCCGCGGTCGGTTGCGTCTCGATCGGGACGTACGTACGGGGGCGATATATATGTTTTTGTGTGTACAGTGCAGGTGTGCACGCCAACGCCGCCATGGCCCAGGTTTGTATGGATGGGTGCGCGCGGGCGGGCGCGGCGGTGATGTGCCTGGCGGTCCGACCGTCACCGCCCGCGGCTGCCGTGCTCGCTCCTGCCTTGATGAATTCTCGGCTGTGCTGCTGCTGCTGTAACCTGTTACTGTCGCCATTTAATACCAGATTTGACTACGCTAGCTGCAGGCTTCCACGACATTGACTCGTTGCTGTCTTCTTTACTAGTAGTACTACCCCCGTGGAAATACAGTAACAGTACCGGCACCTATAGAGATCTTTAAAAAAAAAGTACCGACACCTAGACGGTTTTTTTTTTCGAATGACCAGCACTTTTTTTAAGAGCATATATTAATATAGTAAGATAGAAATTACACTAAGTCTTTATAACAACGTATTAATCTAATAGCATTATGAATGCACACAGATAAAAATAATAATTACAAAAAAAATAAAATTCTCACTATATCGACCAGATCCATAAGAACAACGACACTAACACCACCAAAACATAGCTAGAGTCCAGCCCTTTCAAAAACGACGTCTTCAAGAAGAAAATTTTGCTCAAGCGCTGTCGTCGCCTGTTGAAAGAATTTAGATTTTCACCCTGAAGAAAGTCTTCGCTCGCAAAACAATGCCTTCTACAAGACCATTGCCAGGCACAAGCAATAAAGGCCAGACCTTGGGTTTTCATCCTGCAAGATAAGACGGTGAACATCTCATGTGTTGTCGCCTCCTCTAACATATCATCAAGCCAGATACTCAACGCCACAAAGACTCAATACACCATAGCTAGCCCTTATGTTTCTGTCTTCGTGGTATTCTCCACCCGCCTGCGACTTGCAAGATCCGCCGCTCCGATCCCTAGCAGCAACCCGTGGGCTAGGCCAGCATCGAGAAAGGCATCGGCAGCTCCACCAGATTCGTTCCAAACATGCATTGAAGTGGAATTGGGGGACAACACGGGAGACACCCATATTTTAATATAGGGTTTCATCCATGGCCACCAGGTCCAGTCCTACCTTCACCGCCGGCCATGGCGTCATCGGGAGAGGATCTCCACCACCACCCTGACTAGGGGCGAAGCCCTGGCCGCTCCACGTCAGCGCGCCGACCATCCTAGTCCCAGCAGATCCTGCGGGTACCTCCGGCAACCACCACCGCAGACCTCCTTCGGTGGCAGGGCCCGCCGGGTTTGCGGCGAGGGCCGGTGGCAACGACAATGAGAGAGTGTCGTGGTGGTGGCACGGCAGATGCCATGGGTAGTCTAAAGTTTGGGGCCAATGGATGCCAGAGGGATCCGGGGAGGGAAGATGCAGTTGATTCTACACACATAAGGCAAAGGCAAAGATCTTTATTTCTCCTTCCTTGGGCTACAAGTGCTCCTTGAGCTGTATACAAGGAGAAAAGAAGAACTTTACCAGCCTAACGGTACTAAATGAGCCGATGCCCTCCTCAGGGTCCAAGCCTCCGCTTATAAAGGAGAGCCTTGGGTTCCTTTAGGGCTGACGTGGCAAGCATATTCGAAGAATATGCTTGTCCCAATATAGTAGTTCGGCGCCCTCCTTTCCCTGTCGCCCTTCTAATGACGGCAAGGTTCCAGAGGGCCCCTCCTGCGTGCCTCGGGCTCCAGGACTATCACCTCCGTGACCTCCTTCTGCCTCCGTTGCTACGCACATTTGTCTCTTGCGCTTGGCTCTGCTCAGATTCTCTCTAGCCTGCGGCTAGAGTTTGACTTTAGGCTTCTCCTTCTCCTGCAAGCTTCGTATCATCCGGCCCTTCCTCGCGTAAATCGGCTTCTCCTTCACCTGCATTAAGATTACTCGGGCTAACCCGGCCGACTTATGCAATATCTCGGCCGGGTAATGCCTTGCCATTACTATTGAGGTCCTGTCCTTCCCTATCTCGGCCGACCTATATAAGATTCGGCCGACTCAGACTATAACTCGGAAACTAGATGGGGAACATCCTTTCGTCTTTCTCCGTCCTTACCGTATTCGGGGTTACCTCCCCAACATTAGTCCCTGAAGCTGATATGGCCCTGCCGACAACCTCGGCCGGGCCGTATCAGTTTTATGATACTCGTTCTGCAGTGTTTCCGAGTTATCTTTCTCGTTCGAGGTATCATCGTATCTTCTAGCGTACGCCTCGTCCTACGTGTCATCCCCATCATTGTTTCTCTAGTTTTTTGTTCCTCTACGATATTCTTGACAGCATTCTTTTTCGCTTTGTCGCGCCCGTATGGCGCCTCGTCGCCCGTTCATTGGCGATCGTGACCTCCTTTGCCACCGTGTGGTCCTTGGTGCGGTTCCGCTTAGCTACGTGCAATCGTGCGGTGTACAGATCTACACGATCAACCGCCACACCCACGATCCTACTACCTCGTAGGCGGCTCGGTTATAAAGAGGGGCGCGGTGCCTGGGAATTCACCTTCTCCTTTTCGCTCGCCTGCGCCCTTCTTCTTCCTCTCGCTTCCGCGTCCGTTCGCGGCTCCGCCGCCACTCGTTCATCTGAATCTCCGACGACGAGGACTCCGCCGCGCTGCTCCGTCTGCCTCGTCCTCGTTCGCTAGCTCCGGCATCTTCGCCGGTGAGTTCTTTTCGGTCCCATTGCCTAGGCTTTCCCCTAGATTCCTCTGTTTCCCCTTTGCTTTCGCGTAGTGGTTCCCTTGCTGCTCCGCCGCCGTTTCTGTGTAGAACTACGACGGGGCCCCGTAATTCTAAACTTTCCTCCGCCGCTAGTTCTTCATCTGCTGATTTCTCCGGTGAGCCCATGTCTAGCTCCTTCAGCGGTGCTCTGATAGAGAATGACGACGCTGGCTCTGGACCTGAGCGAGGCTTGTGGCAGGGCTCCTCCGTTACTCGCCGTGAGATCGAGTGACTTATTCGGACTCGGAGGATTCCCGCCGAGGTCTCCTGTCGTTTACCCGGCAGCGAGTCCTCGCCAGACGTTAGGGAGGGCGAGTACGTAGTTTTCATGTCGCACTTCTCGCGCGGCTTTGGTCTCCCTCTTAGCGATTTTGCTAGGGAATTTCTCGACTACTTCGGACTTCAGCCGCATCATCTTCCTGCGAATGCCATCGCCTCTCTCTCTGCTTTTATCTCTGCCTCGGAGGGGTACTTCGGCCTATGGCCGTCCGTGCATGTCTGGTCGAAGTTCTTCCAGATTCGTTCTAACGTGGTCCCTGACAAGTCTCTGCACCCTTCCGAGAAACTGCTTACTCAATGTGGTGCAGCGTCCATTACACCTCGGAGGAAGTCTGTGTTTCCTCGCGTCACGGGGCTAGAGTCGTGTAAGAAGTGGCACAAGTCCTTCTTCTATGTCAAGAACACAGGAACGGAGGACAAGATTTGGCTTCCTGCCTTCTCCATTGGTACGCCCTCCAAGGTGAATTGGACTTATAATCCGAGGAGGAGTCACGTCTTGGCCGAGACTTTTGAGACTCGGCTTAAGGAGCTGATCCGTGTCGGGTTACGCGGCGAGGATTTGATGGCTACCTTCATCAGTAGCCGAATTTGCCCATTCCAGAAAAGGACGCACAAACTCTGCTACATGAGCGGTCCTCTTGACCCTAACCGAGTCTCGACCGTGGAGCTGGACAACTATCTCATTTTTAAACGTGTCCGAGCTATCTTCAAGACGGAGATGCCTGAGGACTGGGCTTGGGGATTGAAGCCGTTCACCCGCGAACGTCCCCCTCCCGCAGTAAGTTTAACCATTAACGCTTTGTTTTCAAATTGCTTAGCGGATCGCTTTGCTTAACTTTCCTCTTTCTTGCCTTACAGAGGTTTGCAGAGCAGAAGGACGAGGATGCCGAGGTTTTGTCGCTCCCGTGGCCTGCAGACCGGAATACCCCGGACGTTGGGGTGCCGGACTCCTAAGAGTTTGTCCCCAAGTCAGATCTCGCTCCGGCTCGTGCTCGTGGCAAGACCTCGGTCCACGAGGAGGAAGGTGATTCGGACGAGGTCCAAGTTCTAGAGGTAGTTGCCGCAATGCCCATTTCTTATGCATTTCCGGCTTCTACTTTCCCAGCTAATCCGGCCGGTCAGGTTCATAACGCCGAGCCTATCGCTTCCCGGCCCCCTGTTACCTCGGGGAAACGTAGGGCTCCTGTTGGTGCCTCAGAGGCGGCCCCCAAGAAACGAATGAAGAAATCCGCTCCGAATCCTCCCAGGCGCAAGACCATGCCTGGAGTCACAGGGTAAGTTCCTTTTGCTCGTATTTCTTGTTTCTCTCTTTCTGCTTTTCAACCTGACGCCCTTCTTTCTTTTTTATTTTCGCAGTGCTCCACTTTCTGTTAATCCCGGCGGTCCTAGCATGACTGGCCGTGTGACTCGGCAGCCGTCTCCTCCGCCTGCTGACGATACCAGGATCCCCAGTCCTGCTCGTGCCGCATCTCCTCCAGCTCCGCATCGCTCGCCCCCTCGCCACGATGTGCCTGAGACTTCTCCTGTTGACGTTGATTCCACTCGGCCCTCCGAGATTTCTATCGACCCAGTTGCCCCCTCTGTGAATCCGAGCATCCCTAACGAGCCTCTTTCTACCCCCGTAGTTTCTGTAGTAACTCCAGCCCCGGCCGAGATCGTCAATATCTCGGCACCCTCTGCAACTGTGACCCCTCCGGCTCCTGAAAGCACCGTTCCCATGGTCGAGGTATCGGCTTCTGCTGATGCCCCCTCTAAAGCAAGAAAAATTGTCGCCACCAAGGCTTCCACCTCCCAGAAAGGTCTTGTCGGCTCTTCCTAGCCGAGTATCGCCGATGTGCTGCGCAAAGGAACTGCCTCTACCCAAGCCTCCGTTACTCCGGCCGCCGGTACCCAGCTTGCTCTTCATAAAAGCCCCACGGCCGTGGTGGTTACGCAACACGTCCGGGGTAAAGTCCTCACTCAGACGGCTAGTGGAAACAGCCTCGGCTCTCTGGTGGAATATGCCAATAACTGGAATGCTGCCGATCAGCTTGAGGGTAATCCAATCAATCAGCCGTTTCAGCTTTCCGACATTAGCAGCCACTTGGATCAAGCTGCCAAGATCATCCTTGATAGTAACAAGATGAATGAGGTAATTGTTGTTTCACGGAGTTTTGATTGATTCTCCAGATGCTACTATATATACTCTAGTCCCCGAAACTTGCAAGCGAGTAACTTGTTATTCGCTTGGAAGTTTTATGATGTTCTGCTTAATTCGATTTAACTTTAGGGTTCGAACCTATGTCCGACTAGATCTGCCTTAAACTTTGTTTGATTTTTGTCTAGCTGATCTTTGAATATCCCGCCACCTAGATTCGGGTTAAGTTTCGCTTGACTCGGATCTGTTTTGACTTTGATTATCCAGCCACCTAGATCTGGGTTAAGCTTTGCTTGACTCGGATCTGTTTTGGCTTTGAATATCCAGCCACCTAGATCCGGGTTAAGTTTTGCTTGACTCGGATCTGTTTTGGCTTTGAATATCCAGCCACCTAGATCCGGGTTAAGTTTTGCTTGACTCGGATCTGTTTTGGCTTTGATTATCCAGCCACCTAGATCCAGGTTAAGCTTTGCTTGACTCGGATCTGTTTTGGCTTTGATTATCCAGCCACCTAGATCCGGGTTAAGCTCTGCTTGACTCGGATCTGTTTTGGCTTTGATTATCCACTCATCTTTTGCTCTATTGCTCAGGTTGCACATGACTGGCGGACTGCTGAATTTCAAAGGTTGCTTTTTTCACATAGAAAATTGGAAGAAAAATACGAGAGAATTCTTCCTGTGGTGAAAAAAACTGGTAAGTCGACAATTCTTTTCGTCATCTCCGACATTCTTATTGTTTTGTATGCAAGATGTCGGCTCACTTTGTTGGTGAACAGGTAACATCAATAATCTCAACATTCGTCTTGAGAAGAAAGTCAAGAACCTGGAAGGTTAGTTTCCCTTTTGCTTTATACCTTTCCTTCTTTAAAATGTGCGCTAATTTCTTTTATCTCGTTTGGCTTTGGTAAAGCCGAGTTACAAACCTTTGCAGCATCTCACCAAGATTGCACGCCCATGCCTGATGTAATGCTGCATTTTTTAGAACAAAGCGCTACTCATTCGGCGCAGCTAAAAGAGAAAGACGATGAAATAGCTCGCATGCGCGCCGAGGTAGAGGCCCTTAAGCTTTCTCAGAGGTCCGAACTAGAAAAGGTCGACCAAGAGTTCTCCGAGGAGAAAAATCGGCTAGCTCTGCAATTGCAGAAGAATGAAGAGCTCCTCAAGGCTGCCGAACTGAAAACTCGGGGAATGAGCGAGGAGATCGCTCGCTTTGAGAAGAGCAAGATTGACTGGGCTAAAGACCTTCAGATAATGATGAGTTATATTCATCGTAAGCTTCTTAGCACGGCCGGATTGTCTTTTTCCTTTTTCCTGCTGCCCTCTGATGCCTTCCTGTTTTGTGCAGATCATTTTCCAGAAGCTAAGCCCGTGAGCTCTAAAGCAGTTCTTGCTGCTCGTGTGCGCCGAGGTGTCCCTGTTGACGCGGACTCGTAGTACTCGATGGAAGACTTCCTGGTTGCTGTCGGCGCTGCAGTTGGTCCGATGAAGATTATGGGTAGGGATTTGGTGCAGGCATCTATCCGCGCCTACCATGTTCTCTGGCCTAATACTTCTGGGACTCCTGATATCAATGATGTCCAATTGCTGGTGGAAAGATTAATGGCGTCCGAGAGGCAACTAAGTCTTTGGAGGGAATCAGCCGGACGAGCTGGCGCTGATATGGCTCTCACTGTTACCATGTCATGGTATGAAGATATTTCTCTTGATATCTTGAGAAACTTGCGCACTGGTTCCCGTTGGGTTGAGGATCCCACCTTCGTCGCTCTTCGGCAAGCTCGTGCCTTCCAGCTCGTTGAGTATGCCGACGTGCATACCTGGAATGAAGGTCCGAGTTTCCTTCTGAACCCGGACGATGAGGTCGTAGTCGAGGATGCATCGGATGACAATCCAGCTGAACAAGGGGAAGATGAGGATGACTCGGCTACTTCTGGTGATTCCAGTTCGAGCTCGGATGGCAATGGCGATGCACGATCCTCCTCCAAAGGTACTGGGAATTCCACTGCACAAACCGATGCTACTCCACAGCCTCGGGCTTCCGCCGAAGTCGCACCTGGTTCTGTGGAGGGTGAGGCAACCTCAGCCGAAGCTCCGCCTACCTCGGAGTGCCCAGCCCCTGACCAAGTTACTGCCTCTCCCGCTAAAAACCTTTAAGTCGTTTCTTGTCCCTGGTATGCCGGGCGTATGATGTACGTGGAATATTTGTCCGTCTTCTGTATGGCCTGAATTTCTTTTGCCGTGTGTTTCTGAGACATATATGTTCGTAATTGTTATCACTTAGTTTAAGTAATCTTGTTCGTCCGAATCATTGCTTTGGTGGCCTGCTATTTCTTGATTCTGGGATATATTCTTGTCTTTGTATTCCCGTGGTTTAGTCAGTTAATTTGGGTGTGGGCTTCGAATATCATACGAGATTTAGTTGATCTTACTTTGAGTGCCGAAGTTTGATCTCTTCCTTGTACCCAAGGCTAACCACCACTTCGGAACAATACATGGCATTCCCCGAGTCGCTGCCTATAACGCCGAAGTCTAGTATGTAAGCCAGACTTCAGAAATAATATAAGATGGTTGCCGAGTCGCTGCTCAAGGTACCGAGATTTAGTACATATAAAATTGAAACAACATATGGCAGTCCCCGAGTCACTGCTTTAGATGCCGAGGTTTAATACATAACCCAAGATTGAAATAACACGTAGCATTCCCCGAGTTACTGCTTTGGATGCCGGGGTTTAATACATAACCCAAAATTGAAATAACACATGGCAGTCCCCGAGTCACTGCTCTGGATGCCGAGTTTAATACATAACCCAAAATTGAAATAATACATGCAGTCCCCGAGTCACTGCTCTGGATGCCGAGGTTTAATACATAACCTAAAATTGAAATAATACATGGCAGTCCTCGAGCCACTGCTCTGGATGCCGAGGTCTAATACGTAATTGGTGCTTGATCTTGAGATACCATGATACGTGTAAAATGGACGAAGCAAAGCTACGTTCCATGGCCTTTTCGTTTCTTCGCCGGCTTTGTCTGCCCTGTTCTTTCCAGGGGATTGAGCATCGATTAGGTAATAGGCATCGTTGTGCAATGCTTTGCTCACGACGAATGGTCCTTCCCACGGAGGTGACAGCTTGTGCATGCCGGCCGTGCGTTGCACCAGTCGGAGAACTAAATCCCCTTCTTTAAACACTCTTGGATTTACCTTCTTGCTGTGATATCGCCGCAAGTTCTGCTGATAAATAGCTGATCGCGATAGCGCCAGCTCTCTGGCTTCTTCTAGCAGATCAACAGTATCTTGCCGAGCTACTTCATTTACCTCCGGTTGTATATTGAGTAATTCTTGGCGAGTCATGTATTATGTCGGCTGGAAGCACTCTCGCCCGTATACCGTAAAGAATGGTGTATAACCTGTTGATCTGTTCGGAGTGGTCCTGAGGCTCCATAATACTGCTGGTAATTCCTCAATCCAACATCCTGCCGACCTTTGCAATGGTTCGACGAGTCGTGGTTTTATTCCGGACAATACTAGTCCATTAGACCTTTCCACTTGCCCATTAGATGTTGGGTGAGCCACAGAGGCAACATCCAATCTTATGTGTTTCTCTTGGCAAAATCTGGCGAAGGCTCCTTCTGCAAAGTTTGTGCCGTTATCTGTAATCACACTGTGCGGGTACCCATATCTTAAGATAATATCTTTGAGGAATTTCACTACTGTGGGTCCATCGCATTTTTTATTGGTTTCACTTTAATCCATTTTGTGAACTTATCCACCATAACCAATATGTGGGTCATCCCCCCTCGGGCCGGCTTAAATGGTCCCACCATATCTAAGCACCACACAGAAAACGGCCAAGTAATAGGTATCGTTTTTAACTCGGACGACGGCATGTGTATCTTGGTTGCATATCTCTGACAACCATTGCATTTTTCAACCAGCTCTTTGGCTTCCTTCAAGGCTGTTGGCCAATAAAATCCATGCCTGAATGCTTTGGCCACCAAGGCGCGAGACGAGGCATGGTGTCCACATTCTCCTTGATGTATATCTAGGAGGATCTCCTGGCCTTCTGCCGAACTCACGCACCTTTGCAATACGCTTGTGACGCTTCTTTTATATAGCTCATTATTTATGATTGTATAAGCTTTAGCTCTCCTTACTATTTGTCTTGCTAACACTTCATTATTCGGTAAAATCGCATTTTTAAGGAAAGAGAATATGGGTTGCGCCCATACCGGTGTGATTTTCACTGGTGTGGTCTCACTGTCTATTTCCATGTTTTCCGCCGACATAACTACTTTGGCTTTCTCCATAGTTGTGCTTACCTCTGCTGTCCTCCTCTTGGGAAGTTCCGGGTTATATTGCTGGTCTATTTCCATCGGCACGCTATCTTCTGCTGGATTTGCCGGAATAAAGATGGATTCAGACTCTGGTGATGGGATTATTGATGGTTTCCTGAGGTGCTCTAGGGCAATACCTGGGGGAATTGATTGCCTGGTTGATCCTAGCTTTGACAATGTGTCTGCGGCATCATTTTCTGCCCGAGGTATATGGTGAAATTCACACCCTTCAGAGTATCCACTGATTTTTTGCACATGAAATCTATACGAAGCCATGTTACTATCTAATGCGTCTCAATTGCCTGAGACTTGCTGCACTACTAGATCCGAGTCCCCATAGCATAAGATTCGGCGTATGCCAATCTCTTTTGCTACTTTCAATCCATGGACCAGTGCTTCATATTCGGCTACGTTGTTTGACGCGGCAAAATGTATTTGCAGCACATATTTCAGCTGATCTCTTTTGGGCGAGGTTAACACTATTCCTGCCCCAAACCATTTCTTAGTTTGGAACCGTCAAAATGCATCATCCAATAATTTGGGTCTGGTAATGGTGGCTCATACTGCACCTCGGCCCAATCTACGAAGAAGTCGGCGACCGCCTGAGATTTGATTGCATCTCTTCTATCGAATTGTGGAGCATACGGTGACAACTCAATTGCCCATTTGGCTATTCGGTCGCTTGCATCTTTGTTGCTCAATATGTCGGCTATGGGTGCTTCACAGATCACTTTGATGGGGTGCAGTTCGAAGTAATGTTTAAGCTTCTTTGCCGACATGTACACTCCATAAGCCATTTTCTGATAATGTGGGTAATTTTGCTTTGAAGCGGATAACACCTCGCTTAAATAATACACCGGCCTCTGTACCGACTTATCATCTTCTAATCGTTTTACGACGACTACATCACTCACTACGCTGTTGGTAGCCGCTATATAGAGTAACATAGGCTCTTTTGATAATGGAGAAGCCAAAATGGGTGCTGTGACCAGCATCCTTTTCAACTCATGAAATGCATTGTCTGCTTGTGGAGTCCAAATGAACTTATCTGATTTCTTCATCAGTTGATAAAGTGGTAGTGCCTTTTCTCCTAGCCGACATACAAACCGGCTGAGCGAGGCTAAACACCCCGTGAACTTTTGCACGTCATTTAGACACCTTGGCAACTCCATTCTTTCTACTGCTTTTATCTTCGTTGGGTTGGCCTCTATACCTCGGCTAGATACAAGAAAACCGAGTAATTTTCCTGCTGGCATGCCAAATGTGCATTTTTCTGGGTTAAGCTTCATTCGGAACCTTCTCAGGTTCGCGAAAGTCTGTCGTATATCATCCAGTAGCATTTTGCTATCTTTGGTCTTGATGACGACGTCATCCACATATACTTGTACATTTTTTCCTATTTGGTCGTGTAGACATTTTTGCATGCATCTTTGATACGTTGCTCCTGCGTTTCGCAGGCCGAATGGCATTGTGCGATAGCAATAAGCCCCGTACGGGGTAATAAACGCAGTCTTTATTTGATCGGCCGGATTTAACGGTATCTGGTGAAAACCAGAGTACGCGTCTACAAATGACAATAGTTCACAACCAGCGGTCGAATCAATGACTTGGTCTATTCTAGGTAATGGAAAAGGATCTTTTGGACACGCCTTGTTTAGGTTCGTGTAATCGATACACATTCGCCATACAATGGCTACATTCGGATCATCCTTCTTCTTTTCTACTAGCACCGGGTTTGACAACCAATCCGGATACAGCACCTCCATGATGAACCCGGCCGCAAGGAGCCGAGATATTTCATCCCCTATTATTTTTCTCCTGTCTTCGGTGAAGCGGCGGAGAGGTTGCTTCACCGGCCTTGCTCCTGGCCTTACGTTCAGAGAGTGCTCAGCCAACTCCCTCGGAACACCTTGCAGATCCTGAGTTGACCATGCAAAGATATCCCGATTCTCACGGAGGAAGTTGGTGAGCTCGCTTTCCTATTTAGCATTTAGGCCTGCACCAATAGTAACAGTACGCTCTAGGAATTGCTCATCTATCTGAAACTTCTTTGTTTCTTTAGTCGGCTGAAAGGAGACATTTCCATGTGGATTGGCTAATGCCGGCATATTCAGCTGTGCCGACTGAGCGAGGGCTGCTACCTCCTGAATCCTTCTTTTTTTTCTCTTGCTATGACCAATGATTTGGCCAAATTTGATCCGGCCGAAGCACATTCCATTGACTTCCTGTAATCCCCTGCTACTGTTATCACTCCTTGTGGTCCAGGTAGCTTCATTTTCAGATAACTTACATGACAGCTGCCCATAAATTTGGCCAATGTTGGCCGTCCGAGTAAAGCGTGATAACAACTTTCTAGATCCACCACTTCAAACTCTAAATTTTCTGCTCTGCAGTTATCTCTTGTGCCGAATAACACATCCACTCGAATTTTACCAATAGGTTCGCACGAAAGTCCTAGTACTATCCCATGGAAAGTGGTCCTCGTGGTTTGCAGCATGTTCTGCGATATTCCGAGTTTATGCATGGTATCTTTGTACATGATGTTGATACTGCTCCCATTGTCAATGAGAACCTTTGAAAATTTCACATTAATGCTTGGTCCAACAAATGTTGGATCCAACACGAGTGCATACGACCCTGGATTCGGCATTATCTTGGGGTGATCCTTTATGCTCCAAGTTACTTCTTGATCTGCCCAAGGCATATATCTTGGTACTGCCGGCATAACCGCATTTACTTCCATATGCCGGCGCTGCACACTCTGCTTGTCTTGCTGTTCCGTTGTGAATACGCAATAAGACTGATGATGTTCTCTGTAATCATTGCGTCCATTATTTCCTGGATTCGTCCTTCCATCCTGGCCTTGGTTCATCACTTGATGTACCGCATCTCTCCGGTCCGAGTTATCATACCTCGGGGGAGGAGGCGGTAACATCAGTTGCTGTGCATTTGCTCGATCAATCGCTTGATGTCTTGATGTGCTCAAGAGGTCTTTGCTGAATGCCTGCGGGGTTTCCCATTGCATTTTTCATCCATGCACATTGGCGGGTCGTATGGTTGGCCGGCCTGGCTGGGTTTGAGGTGTGAAATTTACACGGCTGATCTAACATAGATTCGAACGTGTACTTCGGCCTCTCCTGCCATTGCTTCTTTTGTTCTGGTGTCCACTGTCTTTTTCCTTCATTCCTTGGTGTCCACTGCTGAGGACCATTCTTTTGTCGTTGAGTCGTTTCGTGACTCGGCTGATCTTCTTCATCGCCACTTGGGCCGAATTATATCTATAATCCGGCCTTTCTTCTCTTCTTCTTCCTCTAAAGTCATTGCGCCTAGATGACCCGGCCAAATCTCTTGCATATTGGTCTTGTTGCTCCCGATGATCTGCTGACATTAATTCTGGTTGCGTCGGATCTCCCAATGCATATGAGTCCGCTATTCTGATGGTTTCTGCCAATATGGTTGGCATATCTCTTTGCAGTCGCTGCCATAACACACTGGCATAACGGCATCATTGAGCGAACCAAGCTATTGCTTGTGATTCTATAACTCCTTCACACAAGTTTCTCAGGTTACACCACCGAGTTAAAAACTCTCTCTGTCTGCTTGCTCGCCTTTGCTTGCACATGGCTAACTGTTGCGGCCTGTTTGGCCTCTTGTATGTACTGGTAAAGTTGCTAACGAACATTTCTTCAAAATCCAACCAACAGTTGATGCTACCTGCGGGCAGATTATTCAGCCATACTCTAGCTGGTCCTTCCAACATTTGTGGGACATACCGTACTGCCCATCGTAAGTTCCCACCTGCTATTTTCACAGCAGTGGCATAATCAATCAACCAGTCTTGTGGTTTGGTGCTCCTATTATATGTCTTTGTGCCTCTTGCCAGCTGAAAGTTCGACGTGGTTCGCCCATGATCCGTGGTCCAAGCATGTCGGACCAGTGGACCTGTTCTTCCGAGAACTTCGGATCGGTACAGCCGGTCTAGCTTTACTCTGGCATTATTTGATGGCAGATCTCTGTACAGAACTCTTTCTTGCATTCCATAGTGGTTATTTCCACCATGGATCGCATATTCCATCTCGGAATAACCATCATTGTACCTTTCATTTACTTGATTGTGGCGAGCTGGTCTTGCTTCTCTTTCCTGCCGAGGTTCATGTCTTGGCTGCAGGTTGAGCGGCGGTTCTCTCCTTACTTCAACCTGGATATTGTTCTCGTGATGGCCTCTTATGAGTTCTCTTCTGCCGAGATCTCCATTGCCTCGGCTTCCGCCGTCTTTCTTAGCACGGCCGGGATTCCTTTCACCACTGTTACCTCGGCTTCCATTGCCTCTGTTCTCGTTTGCTTTCCCGGCTATCGCCGGATTATACGAACGATCCGCTTGTTTCTCTTTCCTGAAGTTACCGCCTGTCTTTTTCGTGCATTGTTTCTGGCGAGGATGTCGCTGCCACATACAAGGCAGTGTGCTCAACCGAATGAACCATTCGCGAGGCCCCGGGCCTCGCCGGGTCTGCTCTGAGCATTTCTTCGTTTTGTTGGTTTGCGATGCGTACCAGCTCATTCACTCTTTCTTGTTGTTTCTGCCGGGCTTCGCCGGTCAATCCCTCTAACTCTAATGCTGCGGCATTTGCCGCCTCGTGTTCTTTTGTCGAGTCATCGACTGCAAGCCCAAATCAACTGATTCTCGCCTTTATGAGCATCATGCTCCTTGTTGATATCATCTATGAGGTTCTTCCCTCTTAATCTCAACTCGTTAACTCGTTCGGGAGCGACGTCAAGCTTGTTAGCTTTGGCATATTCTCGCAGGGACTCCCGCGATGAGGCCGACACCTTTTTTCCTCTACCAGACCTTTTGCCCGGTTTCTTCTAACTTTGCTGAGCATTTGCGGATCAAGTATCGCCGCCACAGTGTAGTCAGGTTTTCTATGGTTGCTCAAGAATGTTTTCGGTCTTTCCAGAGGTGGCCCTCTTACTCTTGGTGCCTTTGGGGTAGTGTCACGTACTTGGCCTGGTTGGTCACCGAGGGGTTACCTCGGTGGGTGGTGGTGCCGTCGCTCGGGCGCGACCTGCACGCTGTGGTGGTCTCTGGTTGATCCGCACCACGCTTCCCGCACTCCCATGCGACCATCACCTCGACGCTGCTCATTGGATGCGCTCACATGGCGCATGGCTTAAGGGGTGGCTCTCCTGCAACAACAACTGGTGAGGATAAATGCCGGAGATGTCGACGCCGTGAGACTGGTGCCCGCCAAGTGATGAAGACACCGCTTGCTGGGTTTTTCCCCTGAAGCTGCATTGTCGCTGACGTAGTCACAGAGATCAAATCTCCGGACCAAGCCAGAAACAACGCGCTCGCCAGTGTTGATGAAGTTTCCCGTCCGGATCATGACTCCAGCTAGCACCGCTGCTGGCCCCACGGTGAGCGCCAACTGTCGTGGTGGTGGCACGGCAGATGCCATGGGTAGGCTAAAGTTTGGAGCCAATGGATGCCAGAGGGATCCGGGGAGGGAAGATACAGTTGATTCTACACACAGAAGACAAAGGCAAAGATCTTTATTTCTCCTTCCTTGGGCTACAAGTGCTCCTTGAGCTGTATACAAGGAGAAAAGGAGAACTTTACCAGCCTAACGGTACTAAATGAGCCGATGCCCTCCTCAGGGTCCAAGCCTCCCCTTATAAAGGAGAGCCTTGGGTTCCTTTAGGGCTGACGTGGCAAGCATATTAGTAGTTCGGCGCCCTCCTTTCCCTGTCGCCCTTCTAATGACGGCAAGGTTCCAGAGGGCCCCTCCTGCGTGCCTCGGGCTCCAGGACTGTCACCTCCGTGACCTCCTTCTGCCCCTCTCCGTTGCTCAAGACATTTGTCTCTTTGCGCTTGCTCAGATTCTCTCTAGCCTGCGGCTAGAGTTTGACTTGAGGCTTCTCCTTCTCCTGCAAGCTTCGTATCATCCGGCCCTTCCTCGCGTAACTCGGCTTGTCCTTCACCTGCATTAAGATTACTCGGGCTAACCCGGCCGACTTATGCAATATCTCGGCCGGGTAATGCCTTGCCATTACTATTGAGGTCCTGTCCTTCCCTATCTCGGCCGACCTCTATAAGATTCGGCCGACTCAGACTATAACTCGGAAACTAGATGGGGAACATCCTTTCGTCTTTCTCCGTCCTTAACCTATCCGGGGTTACCTCCCCAACAGAGAGGGAGGCGGGAGGGGGTAGGGGGTCTGGCAGTGTGTGCTGGTCGCCCCTGGCGTCGTCCTGGGAGTTTGTGCTGATCAGAACGGATAGAGCAGTTTGTGCTGATCTAATGACCAGCACTTAAATGTTCCTCTGGCACAATTTGAAATTCTACCCTACCCATTCCGACATGTGAATTCAAATAAAACTATATGAACATCTAATTCAGGACAGAGTGAGTATTTATTAATTTTTTCAAACAACCAAAAACAGTTCTGCACTCTATCAATGACTTACCTTTGTGTACAAGCATGCAAAATCACCGTACAAAATTCTTTTTATTATGGACTACACAAAAATGACGAAATCTTTTTGGTGAGATAAGCGGATGCAGATATTTTAGGTTCAGGATTCGGCAACAGTTAATGTCAGTCAAATTCGCTTGTCACCACCAAGGCACCAAGCTCAATCAACAGGTTCCGGCGAGAGAGAGTTCCATTTTCGTCGCCGGGATCAGCTCGCATGCGTCTGAATCTTGTACTCCTAGCTGTCGCCAACAGTGTTCACACACGTCGGTTTCAGATGCTATGCAACCACTCTCTCCCCAGAGAAAATACAGTGCAGGAAGCTTAAGCAAGCAACTCGTCACGCGCGCGTCACGCCACACGAACCGTCCGATGATCCCCGTCTCCAGACTCTCTCCACACCGGTGCGTGTCGACTACCCCAACCCAAGAATCGCTTTTCCAACTGTCGAAATTGGCAAATTAGCTGTACTTGTCAGTGATCCGTCAGCTAGTATTAGATGATGAACGAGGATGAGACAGTGACAGCGCGAATTCGTTCAGAGATCCTGATGTCCGAAGGGAGAAGATTCCCCAAATCTTTGCACCGTATTCGGCCTCGATATGATCCGAGCTTCCGAAGCCAAGCGACACGAGGCCGATGCTCCGGATCGATGCAACTGCGGTTGCACTGGCCGGAAGGTAGGAAATTGTTAGTTCGGCCGGACGGACGGATTCCTATTCCTCTCGCCAGTAACAGGGGGGGTCCCTCGGGGAAGAAAGGCATCTCTGGTACTGCGAGTGGAGTCGAGTATCTAATCCGATCTACCGATCGATTGATCGATCAGTGGCGCCATCATCACCGCGCACGCACGGCTTATCATCCTCTCTTTTTCCTCTTCCCTGAACTGAATCTGCCTTTCTGCCCTGCACCCCCGCCTTTGTTCAGTTACTTTTTTCACCTCTTTTGCCTCTCTTCAGTTACTTACTAGTTTCTCGTTCTTTGCTTCCTGATTTGCGTAAGATGAAGCGGAATTGACGGGGCACAAAGTTACTTTCTGGAAACAGAACAGGCAAAGCACGAGGAGCACGCAACAGGGAAGGTTTAGAGCTTGATTTGGTCAACCTCCAATTTAACCATGGAAAGGGTTCCTTCGCAGTGAGCTCTGTCAGTCACTCACTCACTCACTCACTCGTGAAACAATGGTGAGAGGCGTTTGGATTTCTTCTTGAGCTCGATTTGTTTCTCTTGTTGATTGATTGACGGGTTCGAACTGATTGACTGCTACGGCACTGCTACCAACATTAGCGCACGGAAGGAAGAATTAACTAACGGGACGGGACACTCATTAGAAAATTACAGGGGGCATGATGGAAGTCAGCTCGGCTCTAATCCTCTCTCGGTGGGCGGCTATTAGACGCGATCTCTTCTTGGTCGTCGTCGTCCTCCTCCACGACGCCGTTGCGCGCCTCGGTCACGCAGGAGGACGCCGGGGACGGCGACGCTGCCGGGAGCATGTCGGCGTCATCGCCCCTCAGCCGCCGCGCCGTGCCGCGCCGGGCTGCTGGCGTGGCCTTCTTGAAAACGCGACAGACCACCCAGTGCTTCGGCTCGGCCGCGCCGCAGGGGCCGAGGGCCGCGGGGAGGAGGCGGTACTCGTGCATGGCCCAGCCGGTGCGCGCGCCGCCTTCGCTGCCGCAGAAGACGAGCGTCCGCTTGGCGCCGACGGGCCGGCCGCACCGGGGCGCGAGCACTAGTTTTTCCTTTCCCGAGGCCTTCCACACGCCGCCGCCGCCGCCGCCGCCCGCCCTGCCGCCGTTGCGCCAGCACCGCGTGGTTGGCAGGTGGAAGAAGTACCTCTCGCCGTCGGCGTCGCCTGCGTGTCACATGACGGCGTCAGCGCAATGCACCCGAAACTAATTCAGCGTGTCCGGCGTTGTGCGTCAGATAAGTTAAGTAGTAGTACCTGGTAGGTCGGAGGGGTGGAGGCGTGCGAGGTCGGCGACGGGGATGATGTCGGCGGGGAGGGGGCAGGAGAAGGCCTTGCGGCGGAGGTAGTGCAGCACCAGCTCCTCGTCCGTGGGCCGGAACCGGAACCCGATCGGCAGCCCGCCGTGGCCACCCGGCCCCGCCGGAACCCGGCATCCGCCAACGCCCAAAGCAGCCTCCGCCGGCCGTCGCTCCACCGGCTGCGCCATGCGCGCACACACACACGCAGAGCCCAAACAAACGCAACCCACCCGAAGCAAGCGAGCAAGATTACTCTGTCTGTGACGGAATAAATCCTGGTGCGCTCGCTCGCATGTCACTCGCTCATCACGAGCTCATCCATGGAGAGTGGTTGGTCTTGTGCGGTGCGGTGCGGGATGTTGACTAGCGAGAGAGGGGGACGGTTGGGCGGGTTTTTATAGGAGGGGCAGTGGTGAGTGGCGTGAAGCAGACTCAACCGCCAGCAGCCATCGCCAAGCTCTCTCTTGATCAAGGGTAGGGAAAGGGAACAGGGGGAGAGCGTCTCGTGCAGTGCTTAATTACAGGTGAGGTGTGAGGCTAAGCAACAAGCAGGGGAGGAGGGAACAAGAACAAGGCATCTCGTCTCATCGTCCATTTTCCTTGTTTTTCTTTATTTCTTTTCTTCTAGCAGCAGCTGGACAATCTTTTTCGTGTGCGATTCTTTCTTTCTTTCTTTCTTTTCTGGCCCCCATTAAATTCCTTCTCATCTCCTCCGTCCCTTCTTTCTTTCCTTTGGAAGAGAACGGGCGCGAGAGGGGGAAGGAGAAGCTTCCACGTTACACCGAGCCAGCCAGCCCACTACTAGTATGAGCGAGGAGGAATCAATCAATCGAAAAGGGCCACCACTTACCTACTTATTACCTTGGATTCCAGCATTCATTCAAACAGGAGGTTTGCTTGCCGCACCATCCTTCTGACCTTCTCTCCTCCAAGAAGGAATCTCCAGTGATTAAGTCGCCGCCCCGCTGAGACACCCCTCCCGTGCAGTAATCATTCCATTAATCACTCCTTGAATGGCCTTAAAACAAAATTTACTGGCCGTCCGCTTTGGGGCAGACTTTATGAGCGGCTTTCGGAGTCAAACGCGTGCATGCCGCTCGCCGTCGCCTGCGCCGTCGGATTCGGCTTTGCAGCTAGCGGCGATGATGGGAAGAAAGGGTGTGTGTGGGGGTGGGGTGGGGAGGGGGACCCCGGCTGCGCGCGCGCGCGCGCGCGTGGGTTTTACTGCCTGCCATGCGCATCGTCTCAGTATTTGCTGCCAGTACCTGCTGCACGCTGCGACGTCGCGCTGCCTCGTTCCATCCGCCCGTGCGTGCGTGGATGACCGAACCCCGACCGAGACCCATCGGCATCGCCACTTTCTTTCTTGCTCGATCCCGACGTGTCGTGTCGCGTCACGTGAACCGAACCGGCTCGATCGGCTCCTAGACGCTGCGGTGAGTGCACTCGCCGTCCCGGCACCGGCGCTGTTCCGTCCGGGCTCCGGCGACGGGCTCCGCAGCGGCGTCCGTGACGAGCTATTCAGCCGATGGTGTGTCTCTCCTTCCTTTCGATTCCGCGGGTGCCTGACACGCACTATGTCACGAGGCACTTTTTCCAAACTGCCTCTAATTATATCTATTTGAGACACTTCGAAAAATAGTGTCTCAAAATATGAGTTGTTAGTGGCAGTTTTAAAAGTGCCACTAATAGTTTATCTTTTTGAGACGCTATTGATAGTGCCTCTAATATTTTGAAAAATAGAGGCACACTTCAGTGCCTCCATGCTAAACTATCAGTGGCACTTTGACCTGTGCCTCAAAAAGACATAACTTTTAGAGGGATTTTCTGTGATAATGCCACTAAAAGTATATCAACTGAGGCAAAATTAGAAGTGTCACAATTGGTTATCATTTAGAGGCACTAAATTATGCCTCTAAATAGTGACCAACTGTGGCACTATTTGGTGTGCCTCCAATGATCATCCATCTGAGGCACTATGCTGCTGCCTCCAATGTCCAACCAGCCGAGGCACCTGACATTGCCTCAAATGGATGATCATTGGAGGCACTGTCAAACATGCCTCTAAATGGTCATCCATTTGAGGCACTATCAGGTGTGCCTCAAAATGGTCATCCATTTGAGGCACTTTGTGTTGTGCCTCCAAAAAAATAACCAGCATAATCAAATAATCAGAAAACAGATACCACACAGCACATAATTATATACTATTGATTCCATACTGATAATCCAACATAGTACTTACTGCTCCATACTTACAACTACAAAAGTAGTACTTAGAAGTCCAGCATAGTACTAGGCAGTCCAACTTAAGCAGCCCATCAGATAATTACATCCAAATGAAGTAGAACACATAACAGAAGTTCTACATACTTCCACCCAATCAGTACTGTCGGATCTACCACTTATGCACTTATGCGAGTGCCGCGAGCATTAGGCGCAACTTACCGTCTGACTTGTACCAGAAACTAAACAGCATAGCATCATCCTTCTTCATGTTGAAGGCACGCATACCGCCCACCATCCACTGGTTATCATTGCTCTATTGTTTACTCCCATCTTCATCCTCACATCCACACGATCATCTTCAGCCATGGATTCAACTTGTACAGTAAGTGGTTCATCCAGAAATTCCTTCAGGTACTTGGTTGTGAACTCAGCATTAAATTCCTCTGTAAGTATCAAGTTTACACAACTGTTAGCATTCTTTTGGACTCTGTTTCTACTACACTGTTATGCATGATAAAGTAAATAGCATCTCACCATTTTGTATTTCTTCTCAATGACAGCTGACTCTGTCATCTTGTAGACATAGTACTTTATTGCTGGCCTTCTGTCATTGCACCATTCGTCTAGAAACTCAACTTGGCATGGACACAGTAGTATGTCATTTCCAAACATACACTAGTGGTCCCACTCATATATTCCCTTGTTTTTTGGTCCTGATACAGCACAAATAGAACAAATTTTATTCATATTAGTACCATTTCTCAACTGCTGTAACAGACTAGATAGTTTACAGTTTGTATAGATACATACTCCTTAAAACAAAGTCATCATCTTGTATTGGCATAATTGGCACATAACCATCAGGCACGAACCACTCCGTAGAGGTGTCACTGCCAGAGGTGTCACTGGCAGAGGTGTCACTGCCACTGGTGCTGTGGCTTGGGATCAAGCTGCCACTTTCATCTGGGATGTCAATGGCACAGTTCTCACAGGTTCCCATCTAGTATAAAAACATCATGTAATCAGTAATGCTAAAGCAATGTAATCAGTAATGCTAAAACATGTTTAGGACATGATCAAATAGCAAAACATTCAGAAATTCAATAATTACATTCTGAATATTCAGAACATTCAGAAAGTTCAGAAAGTACATAACATTCAGACACTTCAGATCATGCTGAACATTCTGAACATTCAGTAATTTCTGAATTTTCTGAACATAGCAAAACATTCAGGAAGTCTATAATTACATTCAGAAAGTTCAGAAAGTTCAGAACATTCAGAAAGATCAGAACATTCAGAAAGTTCAGTACATTCTAAACATTATGAACTTTCTGAACATTATGAAATTTCTGAAAATTCAGAACATTTCTTCATCAACAGAACTGTAACATTATGAACTTTTCAGAACTATAGCAATTAGAATAATAGAATCAACATAACATGGATTAATGCAGACCTGTCACAGGTGATTCAGAACATTTGACATCAACAGAACTGTCATAGTAAGCCTAGCAGAACCCTAAACAAAATAAAATCTAAGAAAATAAACAGAACTAAGAACATAGATCTAGACAAATAAAATAAATCTAAGAACAAATCTAAGCACCCAAAGATCAGATAGCAGGTTAGATCAAACAAGATCAAACATTTCAGACCAAAAACACCAGATTAGATCTCGAGCAAATCTAAGAACAGAACACCAAATCTAATGACTGCACACATTTTCACACTAAACTAAGAACACTAATCTAATAACAATACCAGATTAGATCTAAGAAAAGCATCAGATCTAGTACAGTAATCTAAGAACACAAGAAAATATCTATACACTAATCTAAGAACACCAGAGTACACTAATCTAAGAACACTAGATCAGATCTAAACATAGCAACATAAGAACAGAAAAGATCTAACGAGGAGAATAAGAACAGTTCCTAATCAAGAAGAACAGAAGAAGAAAGAAGAAGAACACGAGAAAAAAAACAGACGAGCTCTGATGGAGGCGGCGGCGATGGGATTCGCTGGAGGGGTTTCATGTGGGGCGGCGGCGGCGATGGGATTCACTGGAGGGGTTTCGTGTGGGGCGGCGGCGGCGATGGAACCCTAACAAGGAAAGGGAGAGAGTGAGGGAGTGGAGAAAGTGATGGCCGCGGTGGGTGGGTGTGTGCGTATATACTATGGTTATTTTGCACATTAGTACCTTAGGTAGTTCTTAACTATTCTATGTCCTTCCACCTCGGCTCCGTAGTTATAGCGATTAGCTGGGATGCCCCTCAGTTAATAATTTAGTTTCATACTCGTCCCTCCACTCGCGCCACCTTGCACAAACCCCCCTCCCCTCTATTGTCCAATGTATAAGAGAGGCACCCCGCCGACAGCGCTATGGTTTGGCCTCCATTTCTCGCGCGTGTCCTCCGTGCCGCCGCACCACCCGCCGCCGGAGAGCTGCAGATCATCTCCGTCCGCGCCGCCGCACCACCCGCCGCCAGACAGCCGGAGTTGCAGATCCTCTCCGTCAGCGGCCGCCGCACCACCCGCCGCCAGACAACCACCGCCCGAGCCCGAGCTGACCACATCCCCTTCTCCCCCGCGTCACCTAGCGATTTCTCAAGAGCAATCAGATAATTGCAGGTTTGATTCTATGTCTTTTAATCCATCTAGTGTTCTTTGTATATCTGAAATGGTACATCTAGTTTTCTTTGTATATCTGAAATGGTTCATCTAATTCATCTGTAATTCTAAACAAAAAATCTGATTTCTACTAATGCTAGAAATAGATCTGAAAATAGTTCTGTAATTGGTTCACTGATGAATATGATTACTACAGAGTCCAAGATGATGAGAGGGATGATAGGCTAATGATCACAATTAGAGGTTTGTTTAGCACCATTTACTTTGTAAGCTATGCTCTTGTCATTGATCTATATTTTCTGGTACTGATGATACATTGTTTGGCATTTGTTAGGACCTGGACATTCTGGATTTGATTCAATTGATACAAACTGCATTTTTGGAAATTTGGTTCAAATGAATTACCACCAATTAATGCAGCTAAGAAGCAATGTGGAAGTGCTACCAAGGCCTGCAATTAAGAATTATGTTAGCACAATTACATCAACAAATGTCATTCCTTTGGAGGGTTTAATGGTATGTATATATGTTCTGCACATTATTCATATTTTTATCTGTAAGTTCTGCACATTACTCACATTTTTATCTAACAAATTCCAGGAATTCAGTCAAGAGTTTAGAAGAAAGTTCCTGATGCAGTTCCTCATGGATGAACATCTCATGAGACATTGTATTCAAGCCAGATCTCAATTGGTTAGTGTAGGTGTGATGCTCAAGTTAGGATCTCCAATAAAGTATTGTAGGATGAATCTTCAGGCTGATGGAAAATCCCAGATCATCCCTCCTGGATGGGCAAAGGTGGTAGAGGCATTTAATCTGAAGGAAGGGGATGTTTGCATGTTCAGTTTTACAGATGAAAGAAAACTACCACCAAGACTCAGACATCAGTGGTTCTACCTTAAGCTTGAGATACTTAAAATTGAAGAGTACTACCCTGTCTTATTAAACCCATTCTTACCATTTATCTGAGTATCTCTTATAACATATTTATGCACATCTCTGTAGGTACATTTCACCGAGATTCATGAAAGGAGTCTGATTACTACTAGAGGTGTGATTTTCACCTGCAGATGCTTACTGTTATACTTGTTTTACTAGAGTTTTTTTGGGTGATGAATAATGCTTTATTTGTCATGTAGGACCTGGTTTTGCTGGTGAAGAATCCTTTGATAATGAATGCATTTTTGCAAACAAGGTTGATTTTACATTCAATCAAGTTATCCAACTGAGAAGCTATGTTGAAGTGCTACCAAGACCTGATATTAAGGAGTATGTGTGGAAATTGACAGAAGAAAACATCATAGCTTCCTTTGATCATGTTCACTGGAGACCTGGAGAGGGAGAAATGGTTAGTAATGTTTGATCATGTTCACTACTAATGGTTCTTTGTATAGTATGATTTGATCATAATTGAAATTTCTGTTTTCCGTGTTTTTCAAAGAATTCACAAATACTTATCTTTTGAAGTTTCTAAGGCCTGTCTTATGCTCAAGAGCTCCCAGGCTTGGGGTTCCTAAAGGATCTGAAGTTATTCTTCTTGCTGTGAACAAGCCAACAGTTTCCAAGACTCAGTACTGTAGAATGATGCTAACTGAATCTGGACAAGCAGTTATCTGTTTTGGATGGAAAGATGTTGTCAAAACATTCAGTCTGAAAGAGGGAGATGTCTGCTTGTTCAGTTTGAGGGACACTGGGATTATTCCAGTCAAAATTAGGGATCCAGCTGCGTGGCTCCAGTTGGTGATAATAAAGCTAGATTAGTACTGCATATGTACTTAATGGGCCTGCCTGGATTAATGGGCCTGGATAGTGTCTGATTAAATGGGCCACATCGTGGGGGAAAACAGTGGATAGTGTCTGTTTAAATGGGCCACATCATGGTGGAAGTGGTGGACGTGGGGCAGTGGTGGACGTGGGGGAGCAGTTTTACATCCCTTTACCTTTAAATAGGAGGAGAAACCTGGCCGGTTTACAATTCTTCTGCGCAGAGCTTTTCTTCTATCAATTCGACTTTCTGGGTGAGTTCAATTCTGTACACAGATCTTATTATTCTATTTCATTTAATCTGATGCAATCTAATCCTTCTACTACATTTTCAGGTCGCATGTTCTGAATTTCCTCTTTCGACTTTTCAGCTCCCAGGTTCTGAATTTCAACCTGCTATCTGTGATCAACCTGGGTGAATTTTTGTAGGTGAATTAACCTGGATGTTATTTTGTAGGAGATGGATGGCATGACGTGTGCTATCTGTGATCAGCCTGGTGACAATTGTGGCAGATCTAACAGGAGAGCTAATGGATTTGACATTGTTATTGGCCATGGTTTTAGATGTGGTGTAGTAAGTTTTTCTGATAGTTCTTCTTTGCTCTATTCTTTTTTGGCAATGGGAGTAGTGATCTTTTTTGGCAGCACATTCCATGCTCATTCAAATAGTTTTTGGCAATGGGAACTAAATTATGTTGTTAAACTGCAGTACATTCCCTGCTCATTCAAACAGAGGTTGAACAATTTAGTTCCTGGGAAATGGTTAGTTGCCAAGAGCCCAAGATTCAGAAGATTTGATTTATTCTTACAGAAGGATGAGTCAGCTACACTAATCTATGGCCCTTACTGGAGATCATTAGTTAGAGTTTATGCTTGTTTAGGTTGTGCTGCAGTTGTTTAAGGAACAATGTCATCAATGTTGTTTTAAGTTTTAGTTATTATGTCCTTATTCTGTAAGTTAACTACTAGTGTTTGTATCACTTGTATTGTGCCTGAAATTCTATGGTTGTGCTTGTTTTAATGTTGTCAACTATGGTTGTGCTTGTTTTATTACTTGTTTCATATTCCTGTATTGTTGATGTCTAGAAGGCCTTCATTGTTCTGAATTCATAAATATTCAGACCATGGGCTACTAGACTACATTAGTTCCATAATAGACTACATTAGTTCTACTACTAGTCAACTACTAGTGTAAATTACTACTAGTGTAAATTATGAAAAAATCATAATTTTGTCTTAATGAGTGGTAAGTTATAAAATCAGAGCATTTTGTGCCTGAATTTAACTACTAGTGTAAATTACTGTTAGTTAACTACTAGTGTTTATTCATATCCACAACATTCATGCCTGAATTTAATCAGAGCATTTTGTACATTTATTCAGACCATTTTATACATTTATTACATTTATGCACTGCACACACGTCCTTGGAAGTGGGGGAAGTGCTGCGCCAGGTGCTTGCCCCCACGTCCAGGTGCTTTCCTATTTAACATGGTGGTAGTATGGAGTTATTTCTTCTGCCTATGTCGAGTTCTTCTGCCTCTTGGTGAGTTCATCTGAATATTGTTCTTACCTGAATATTGTTGTTCTGTTTGTGTACTTACATCTGAATGTTTCATGTGTGATGCAGATCTCTGATTGTACAACAGGAGCACAAGTTATCCTACAGGTGATTCAGATCCTTTGCCTCTTTTCCTGTCGTTCATGAATGAATTTGTGTTCCATATCTTAATACTTCCATTTTTTGTCATAGGAATGGATGAGATGAGTTGTGTTCATGCAAGAACCAAAGGCAAAACTGTGGTCTCCATTCGACAGCGTCGTTCTTTTGATCTGATTATGATGCAGGGATTTGAAAATGGAGTGGTAAGTTATAACATCAGTACAATGGATCTCTTGTTTTTATCTGGAAAGGAGGTGTATAATGACAAACATTCCTCTTGTTTTTATTTCAGGCAGTACCTTGCAAATTCAAGGAACAACTTGAAAAATTTGCAATGTCAAAGAACTGGATGGTGGCTACATGCAGGAACAGGCATGTGTATGACTTCTACCTGGAGAAAGAAGTGTCAAGAACTACCATCTGTGGACCATACTGGTGTTCCCTTGTTAGGAAATATGATATCCAGCAAGGTGAGGTTGTCTCTTTCAGGTATGTGGAACAGGCCAACAATTTTGATATCACAGTGTCTGAATTTGTGGACAATATGAAGGTTGAGAAGCCTATTGTTGCAGATGGAGGTAAACTGTTTCACAATTTTAACTGTTTTATGTCATGTTAGCTGAAAGAGAAATTCCAGTGTGACCAGACTTGCTATGTTAACTGTTTGCCATTGTGTACTACTTTGAGCAGGTCTTGACTGTGTGATGCCTGAAATTAGAGCTATACTTCAGAAGACTATTTTATCAAACATCAGAGAAATTAGTGAGGAGAACATGGCAACCATCAATTATGGTATCTACAAGGTTTTGGCTCTAAAACCAGGGCAAGAACTAGCTGAGGAAGAATTCTATGAAAGTGTCAATGAGATGCAGTTTATGGTGCACAAGTATAATCAGGAAAATGTTGAACTAGATGCTTTGGTAACTATCTACTACTTAATTTCTCACTTTTTTGATGCAATGTTTTAGACTTAGTTCTTACACAAGTTGTTACTATGCTAGTACCTTTCTGCAAAAACATTCAGAGAAGTTGGATGCCCATGGCAAGGACATTCAAATCTGTTGGCTAGGGAATTTGATGTGCCCTTTGAAGGATGGTACCACATGGAAGATGAAAATGATAGAATTGCATTCACAATAGGATGGCAGCAATTTAGGGAGGAGGCAAATATAGTAGAGGGATCACTGTTGCTGATTGTTGCAGACCCAAGGCATGGTCACATCTGCCTTGATTTTGTGGAGATTGAAGACCCTTGAAGAACATGATTGAAGACCCTTGATTTTATGTTGCTTATTAGAAATTGTGTTTCATTTTAAGTTGTAATGTGTTCTAGTGGACTAGTGTTCTGAACAATGCATCTACTGTAATGTTGGTTTGTAAGCTGAACAATGTTTTGTAATGTTGGTTTGTAATGTTGGTTATCAAGTGTTGATCATTTTCTGTTATTCAAGTGTTGATCAGTTTCTTGATTTTCTGTTATTCAAGTGTTGATCAGTTTCTTGATTTTCTGTTATTTAATTTTATGTCTAGAATGCCTTCATTGTTCTGAATTCATAAATATTCAGAACATGGGCAACTAGACTACAATGTTCAATATTTAGTTTTGCAACTCAATGTACAATATTCAACTATGATTATGATTATGATTATGATTATGATTGTTCAATGTTTAGTTTTCCAACTCAATGTTCCTAGTTTTACATCAAGGTTTAGTTTTGCATCTCAATATTTAGTTTTGCATTTCAATGTTAAACTAGACAACAATGTAAACTAGACAACAAAGTAGTCTAGTTTTACAATTACTGTTAAAATAAAGTAGTCTAGTTTTACAATTACTGTTAAAATAGAATATCACTACTAGTGTTATTTTTTCATTTTAGTCCTTTAATTTTTTCATGTCATATTACTTACCCTTGTCTTTCTCTTTTTGACCTTGGCTCTCTTTTTTTAGATACAACGCGCCTCCTCCTTGATCGAGCTCCTCTCTCCTCGATCCGCCAGCGCCTCCTCCTCGATCCGCCAGCGCCTCCTCCTCTCCGACGAGATCCACTCCTCTCCGACGAGATCCGCCAGTGCCTCCTCCTCTCTGTCGAGATCCACTCCTCTCTGACGAGATCCGCCAGTGCCTCCTCCTCTCCGTCGAGATCCACCACCACCTCTCTGTCCACCACCACCTCTCTGTCGAGATCCACCACCACCTCTCCGTCCACCACCACCTCTCCGTCGAGATCCGCCGCCGCCTCCTCCTCGAGCTCGTCCACCACCACCTCTCCGTCGAGATCCTCCTCCTCGAGCTCGCCACCACCACCTCTCCGTCGAGATCCGCCGCCACCTGGAGCTCGTCCACCACCTCTCCGTCGAGATCCTCCTCCTCGAGCTCGCCACCACCACCTCTCCGTCGAGATCCGCCGCTGCCTAGAGCTCGTCCACCACTTCTCCGTCGAGATCCACGTCGTGCAATGGGCACTCGTAATGATGATCCACGTCGATCTATTCTTCATCGACAAACAACTCGCAATGATGCCGAGGCTGGTTCTTCAGGTTAGGAATTCACCACATGTTCCTGTGATGCTTGTGTTCTGTTCCTGTTATTACTTGTGCTCTGTTCCTCTTCTGTTCCTGTTATTACTTGTGCTCTGATATGCTATGCTATACTCTGAACTGTTCCTGTTATTACTTGTGCTCTGATATGCTATGCTATACTCTGAACTGTTCCTGTTATTACTTGTGCTCTGCTCTGATGTGCTCTAATGTTACCTAGTTTGTTTGTTTGTTTGAATGTTGGTATAGTAACTAGTATCTTCCTATTGGTTACACAGGAACAAGTTGCTAAGTTTATTCATCTATTTGTACAATGGATAAAACTTGGATGAGTGTTGCTAGATCCAGTACACAGTTTGCAGATGGGGTTAGGGGTTTCATTCAGTTTGCAGCTACAAATTCTGGTTTTAGCCAAAAGATTGTCTGCCCATGCAAACTTTGTTGTAACATCTCTAGGCAAAGTTTAGAAGATGTTGAAGACCATATAATATCTGTAGGATTCATGCCTGGGTATACAACATGGGTATACCATGGGGAATCGGTAGATTGTGCTATTCCTACTGTACAACCCAATGAATCAGTAGAATTGCCTTTAGGAAGTGATGAGATGGATGATATGATGTTGGGTTCTCATGATATGTACAACAATAGCTCTTTAGGATCAGATACACAAGTTGACAGTGATGATACCGATGATGACTCTGAAGAAACAGATGAAGCTGATGAAGAAGCTGAGGCATTCAAAAAGTTAGTTAATGATGGCAGACAAGAATTATATGCAGGATGTAAAAAATTTACAAAACTGCAATTTCTTGTGAAGCTAATGAACATAAAGAACACCGGGGGATTAACCAGAGCTACATTTGAAGATGTGTTGCAGCTATTTAGGGATGTCCTACCAGAGGATACAACTCTCCCTATGAATTTTCATGAATCCAAACAGTACATCAAATCAGAGGATCAGGTATGACACATATGATGCATGCATTAATGACTGCATCATATATAGAGGAGACAATAGCAATGCATCTGTCTGTCCAGTATGTAATGCATCCAGATGGAAGATTGTGAAAGAAATTGGTGGTGGCAAAAGATTTAGCAAGGTTGCTCAAAAGGTGGTCAGGCATTTCCCATTGAAGAAGAGAATTAGAAGATTATTCATGTCAAGCAACACATTACTTATGAGTTGGCATGTTGATGGTAGGATCAAGGATGGTCTTATGAGGCATCCTGCTGATGCACCAGCTTGGAAGCATTTTGATGCAAAATATGAGTGGTTTAGTAAAGAAGCTAGAAATATTAGGTTTGGACCGGCAACTGATGGTTTCAATCCATTCAGAACTATGAACCTGTCTTACAGCATCTAGCCAATTGTACTGATTCCATACAATCTTCCAGTAGAGAGTTGCATGAAAGAAAACAACTTCATTTTGTCAGTTATTATTCCTGGTAGGAAGGCACCAGGGAAAGACATAGACATTTATCTGCAGCTAGTTGTTGATGAACTGAAAGTGTTATGGAAGGATGGTCTTTGGACTTTTGATGCTCATGTAGGAAGGAAATTCAGGGTGTATACTGCACTGCTAGTGACTGGCTAGGCCGGGGAATTCTTAGTGGAGAGAGTATTGTTGTTTGCTCCCACTGCCTGTTGGGTACATGTTCCAAACGTTTAAAACATGGACACAAAGCATGCTACCTGGGTACTAGGATGTTTCTACCTGCAGACCACCCATTTAGGAAGGATAAAGACTCGTTTGATGGCACAACTGAAGACAGGGAACCTCCAATTCAGCCATCAGGTCATGAGATTTCAGAAATGACAAAAGGCATTCACACCATCTATGGGAAAACACAGAAACAACAAAAGTCTAAGAATAAAAAGAGACAAAGAGATGAAGGGGAGGAAGATCAGTCTTTGGAGGATGTGCACCAGAGAGTCAACATTCAAGAAGAGAAGCATCTTTTTCCAGCTTGAATATTGGGAACATTTGCTGGTTCGACATAATTTGGACTCAATGCATATAGAGAAGAATGTGTTTGATAATATTGTTCACACAATTTTACAAGTGGACAACAGGTCCAAAGATAATGTGAAAGCAAGACTGGATATGAAAAGATTTAAAATCAGAACACATCTCCATGTTGATGAAACTCAAGAGAAACCAGACTTGCCTGAAGCAATGCACTACATGAATTCAGATAATAAGAAGGTATTCTCGCTTGCCAGAAAATGCAAGGTTTCCAGTAGACTATGCTTCAAACATGGATGGGAAGGTCAAGTTAGATGAGAAAAAATTAGTTGGCCTGAAAACTCATGACTGCCACATAATTTTTGAAGACGTATTTCCTTTAGCTATAAGTAAAACCATGCCTGCCCCTGTTGCTCTTCCACTAATTAATCTTAGCAAGTACTTCAAGAAAGTTTGCTCCAAAGTCATAGATCCTACTGAGATGCAAAAGTTGGAAGAAGAAATTGCTGAAACAATGTGTCAGCCAGAGCAGATTTTTCCACCATCATTCTTTGATATAATGGAACATCTTGTCATCCATCTTGCAAGTGAAGTGTTGATAGGTGGACCAGTGCAATTCAGAAACATGTGGTCTACAGAGATGTTTGTTGCGAAGTGTAAAGGGATGGTACATACTAGAAGACATCCTGAAGCATCAATAGCTGAGGGATATATATTTGATGAGAGCTTGGATTTTTGTGCAAGATATCTGGAAAATTCCAACAAAGAGACAATGCATACTGATGATAGCACAACTAGCAGTCCAGACACTAATATATATTTAAGAACAATTGGAAGACAGCTCTCTGCATTTCAAGTAGATGAGCTAGATCACATTTCATGGACACAAGCTCAAAGGCATGTGTTGCTTAGTTATCCAGAAATTACTAGGTTTGCAAATGAGCATATCACAATGCTACAAGCGCATGTAAGGAAAAGTAGAAGAGAAGTTGAAGTTGCTCACCACCAACAATTCCTGAAATGGTTTATTGAACATGTGCATTCTGTAATGCATAAAGGAGTTGAACTACCACAAGAAGTTGTTCTACTAGCCCAAAAGCCTTTCATGGTGAAGAAATACAACAGCTACAAGATTAATGGCTATACATTCCACACAAGAAGCCATTCTGCTGGAAAATCTTCCCAGTGTGATGGAGTTTCAACTACTGCAAAGACATTAAGTTATTCAGTAGATCACACATTAGGAGATGGTCAAATTTGTGGCAGGATCCATGAAATAGTTGAATTGAATTATTCAAACACAGCTAGTGTAGTATTATTCAAGTGTGAATGGGTTAAAGATACTGGAACTAGAGTAGATGAATTTGGAATAACTGAAGTCAACTTTAATCATGTAGACAAAGGGGAAATTCTTTCATCTATGCCATTTATACTAGCTAGTCAAGCAAAACAGGTCTACTATTTGCAAGATCCAATTGATAATGAATGGTTTGCTGTTGTGTCTAGGTAATTTGATATAGTTCTATTGTTTCTTTTGTTTGTTGGTTTGATTCTGTTGAACATGATAATAAAGTTCTATTGTTTCTTCTGAAGGGACTGCTAACATGGACAGTCAGAGAAGTAGGCTAAATGAGGTTAACATGCAACTGATGAAACTTGGTGTGCCACCAACACAGATAGAAATTAAGAGTGGAGAAATTTTTACAAGATTTCTTGAGGAAGCAAGGATAAAAGGAATATACAAAGAACCAACAGAAGTAAGAATCTAATTTATGCCATTCTAATATGTGATTTATGTGAAAGCATAAGAAGCACATAATTTATGCCATTCTAATATGTGATTTATGTTCCTGTCTTAATTTAGAACAATATGATATATGAAGAAATAGATGTGGTAGAAAATGAGGATGATGATGGTAGTGAACAGTATGATAGTGATGCTACTACTCATGATGAAAATGAAGAAGGTGATATCAATCAACAGTTACTGGAAGGTTAGTTTTAGGTTGCCTTCTCCTCTTGTTAATTTAGGCAGTTTATTTCAATATTGTGAAATGGATGACACACTGGTTAATTTAAATACTTGTTACATGACAACAGTAGAGAAGTCTGTGAGAGGGCCCACTAAGTTGAAAAGATTCTGGAAAGAGTATGATCCAAGAAACAAGATCAGTTTGGAATTTAACAGCAAAGGCCAACCTTGTGGGTTCAAAACTTGCAGTCTCACAAATTTCATTGCTTCTTTAGTTAAGGGAAAAGAAATTTCTTTGGCAGCTACCAATTGGAGAAAAGTTCCTGAATATGAAAAAGATAAGCTATGGAAGACAGTTAAGGTAAAATCTCTTAAATAAACTGGATTGTAGTTCTGAACTATGTTTTTTGCCTGCAAATTACTAATGTTGCTTAACTGTAAACACTTTTGCAGTATTTCTTTGAAATACCAGATTGTTACAAGTGCTGGGTGTTGATATCTTCTAGAAAGAAGTGGAAAGATTACAAGTGCTATTTGAAGAGAAAATTTTACAAGGATGAGTTGTCACTCAAAAGCAACATTGCCAATGGATGCAAATCCATGATACCTCCTGCTCAGTGGGTTTGGCTATGTAAATTTTGGAGAACACCAAAGTCTAAGGTATACTAAAGTAGCAATGCTGGATATACTATTTTTTCAACCTGCTTGTGCTAATTCATACTATAGGCATTAATGTATAATTTCTTGCTATAATGTAGGCATTAAGTATGAAGAACAAAGAGACGAAAAATTGTCAAGCAAATGCAGTTCATACAGCTGGTACTAGAAGTTTTGCAGTAGTACAGGAACAAGAAGTAAGTTAATTGTGGATTTGTTGCATACTTGAATATCTAAAATTTTCAAAGATCACAGTATGATAGTTTTCCATGAATTTCAGGAAATAAAAGAACGGAGCAAAATATCCAGAGCTCAGCTTTACAGAATTACCCATACAAATAAGGATGGGAAACCAGTTGATGAATTTTGCAAGAAAAAGATTGTAAGTAATAATGTAGTATAATTGTCATGTCCACATACAAATTATATATTGAAAACTCAATAAAGTGTTCTGAGCTACAATTCTAAGCTATCAATACTTCAATTATATAGTGTAAAAAAATAAACTATGTTGTAGTTTTCCTTTTGTTTTGAACTTATTGTTGGTTGTCCTGATCATGTACTGAACTTGTTATCTGGCATGATCTACAAAGAACAAGCAAATTCTTTGTAATGTTGCAAACATGGATTCAATGTTGCAACTTCTTTTGTTTATATTCAGTTTGAGTCAATCTTGCAAATATCCATTACATATTCCTCATTATTTGTAATGTTGCAAACAGGAAGAGATAAATGTGAAGTTTGTGGACAACCCAAACTTGATACATGAGGAAGCAAATGAGGAAGATTTGTATTCAACATTGTTCCCAAAGGCTAAGAAGTCAAGTAATCATGGATTAGGGCTCACTGTTGGTGGAAAGAACAGTGAGAAGCTAGCGCTGGCTCTATCTGCTCTACATGATGTTACACAGGAAAACAAAAATCTCAGGGGTGTTGTAGAGAAGCTTGTAGAAACTCAGTCAAGTTTGGTAGCCAGAAGTGATAAGCTAGAAGAGAAGTATTGTCAGATGATGGAGCTATTTCAAACATCACAGAAGAGAATGAAAGAACATATTGAAGAACCTCTTGTTAAAGAATCAGAAGGATTTGACAAGATGAAGAACAGTGGTCAGGAGGAGAAGAAAGCAGTAGATGACAAGAAAAGGAAAAGGCAAAGGGTAGAAGAAAATATTGGAAATGAAGTTAATCTTGCGAAGAATGAAACTGCTGAGGTAAAATAACTACTGCTTGTACATGTGTCAATAAGAAATCCTTGTACGTGTGTTTTTTCTTATACGTTGTACCTCTTGCTAACTAGGAATTTAACTAAATGCAGGTTGCTGTGATAAAGAAAATTAAACTAGAGAAAGCTCAAGAGATGAAGAAGTCAAACATTTGCAGCACCATCCCAAAGCCTAGAATAAGTAGAGGAATGGAAGTTGTCTTGACTTCACCAAATTCTTCTAACCTTGCAGCTCTTGGAACAATTCAAACTCCAGATATAAATGCAGTTGGTTTAGATGGAGATCCACGAAGTGATTATGTGGAGGTCATGGTCAACATTGTCTACCGTGATACAACCGTACTGCCTAGACCACTTGGGAGAATGACAAAGATGGGAAATGCGCAAGCTAAGTGCATTCCATGGCCCAGGAATCATGTTAGTATTTCTTAAACTTTGTATGAAAAAAATCTGCTCCTACTCAGTCAAGGTGCTCCTACTCAGTATTTCTTAAATATGTGCAGGTTACATTAAGAGATTTATATGAAAAAAATCTGCAAAACAAAATTAATAGACAAAACTCAATCAAGGTGCCAGGGAAGCCAGGAGCTAATAAGAAATCTGCTCCCTAATGTGCATGTGCAAGATGATTATAGAACTCAGCATTATCACTCAAAGAAGATTGTTTATGCTTACGCTCCTACTAACATATTGACTCAAAGAGGTAATGGTGCACAAGGAACAACTCTTGAAGCAAATGTCATTGCTTATGCTTCGCCATCGCTAACATAGAGTCTCAAATGAAAAAAAAGGTATGTTACATATACTGCTTCTGCTCCAGCAATATCTGAACTGTTTCATGTACTAATACATGAAAAAATGTGCAGCTTGTGGATGAACCAGTCAGCAAAGTAATTGTGGAGGAACCTGACATGATCCAGGCAAAAGTTAGAGTGAAGAAACCAAATTCTAGAAACCAGAAACAAACTGCTGCTTCTGCTAACACAGAGTCTCAAATGCATGAAAAGGTATGTTACATGTACTGCTTCTGCTCCAGCAATATCTGAACTGTTTCATGTACTAACACATAAAAAAATGTGCAGCTTGTGGATGAACAAGTCATGAGCCAGGAAACAAAGATCAAGAAACCAAGATCAAGAGTACCGAAGCAAACTGCTGCTCCTGCTGCTATAGCTACAACATATTCGCAATTACCAGACAAGGCAAGTTACAGTTGTAAACTATTATAGTTGATCAGAATATTACACTGACAACAGTATAAACTAAAAAATGTGCAGATTCTGGATGAACCAGACATGAGCCAGGCAAAAGTTAGAGAAAAGAAACCAAGATCAAGAGTACAAAAGCAAGCTGCTGCTCTTGCTGCTACAGCTTCAGTACCACACAAGGTAAGTAAACTCCTAAACTAGTCTGAACAATGCAGACTACTGTTGAACTAGCTGCTCCTTCTGTTGAACTAACTACTCCTTTTGTTGAAAATGTTGAACTATTGAACTAGCTTCTCCTTCTGTTTGATCCTTCTGTTGAACTAGTTGCTCCTTTTGTTGAACTGTTGAACTAGCTGCTCCTTTTGTTGAACTGTTGAACTCAGACAAATCTTAACAATGCAGACTGATGATATTGCATGGTCTCAAACTCGCATACTGTATAAGGATTGCCAAGCAGCTGATGATATTGCATGGTCTCAGCTGTAAGATATGGCTATGAACAATGGTTGTGGACGAATGGTTGTGGGATATGACTGTAAGATATGGCTGTGAACAAATGTAAGATATGAATGTAAGATATGACTGTAAGATATTCACTGTAAGATATGACTATAATGTGGTTTGTAATATATTTCATGGTAATATTTCACTGTAATGTGGTTTGTAATATATGTCGCTATGATTTGATTTGAGTGCATTACCTAATGTAATTCAATTGATGTGAGCCATTTTGTAATATATGTCATTGTAGTACACATTTGCTTTTGGCTAGGATTTAGAGGCACTATTGATAGTGCCTCAAAAAGTTGGGTTTTAGAGGCACTATTGATAGTGCCTCAAAAAGTTGGTTTTTAGAGGCACTAGTCATAGTGCCTCAAATGACTAGGATTTAGAGGCACTCTAATTTGTGCCTTAAGTTGGTTTTTGAGGCACTAGTCATAGTGCCTCAATTGGCTAGGATTTAGAGGCATTAGTCATAGTGCCTCAATTAACTACAGATACTTATATGGTTCTCTTCATAAAATGAAGGCATTCATAAGATGGAATAATATTACGTGTGATGAGCCTTCTAAGGACAACTACAGATTGTTCTTCAGATATAATATTAGGGAGAATTTGCTTTGAGTACCCCATCAGTTTGGACGCTATCTTACAGAAAACATTATAAAGGCTTATTGACCTAAATTGAGATAAAAAATGGTTGGATTTTTCACCTTAGGGATCAACACCAATAGTCTCATTTATGCTATTAGCCGTCTCACTGACTTGCACAATATTCAGAACCGCATTTGTCACATCATCACCCCAAACATCCCAGTGTCTCTGAAAAAATGTGCTAGAAAACTATTAGGCCCCGGAGCTTTGGTTGGAAACAACTGAAAGAGTGCATTTTTAACTTCTTCTGACTTGAATAGCTCCGTAAGTTTTTGTTCATGGCTAGGATGACCTTCCCAGGTACATGCTCAAACACTACTCCATGTCCATCCCCTGGACTCTCTATGATGTGTAAAGGTGTTGATAAAACTCATTAACTATGGCATGCAACTTGCCATTGTCCTCGACCACATGACCATCTTGCCCATGAGAGCTTTGATGAAGTTCTTCGTTCTCCTCATGATATACCTCCGGTGGAAAAAAAATCAAGTTTTTGTCGCCCTCAGACAACCACTCAGCCCACGATCTTTGTTGCCACATCATCTCCTCCCTATAGTAGAGCTCGACAATATGGTCATTAATTTCAATCTCCATATGGAAAGGACTTGTCCTAGTCGAGACATTCCTCAAAGGCTCAAGCTCCATTTTGAGTTTCTTGATCTCTTTCTAAACACTACCGAATATGCTAGTTCCCCATCTGTCCAACTCACGAGCAAGATTGTTCAATTTTCTTCTAACAGTCAGCACAACATGATCCCCATTGCCTCCAGACCAGCTCAATGACAGAGTGGGTTTAAGTTCCTCGTGCCTCTCCCACATGGTCTCATATCGAAACTGTACGCATGACGCCATAGCGAGCTGGCATGAAGGTGCTGACCGCGGTGGACATGGTGGCGTGGTTTCTTCGTCGAGCTCATCGCCCCTGCAGTGCAGCTCACCGCGGTCATGCTGATCTTCTTGTTGGGCATCATTGGCTCGGATGACAATGGGCAGTGGTTATGCATAACATCGAGTCAGATAAATACTAAGGTTAGAGCTGCGAAATCACCTTGGCATAGCGGAACCAAACAACGGAACTTTGTCTCCGAAGACTAAAAGCAAACCACCAAACGCTGAGTTGCTTTTTTCCAATTTTCCTTAATAGTATCGATGCAGACTACCAAATAAGGAGGGGATTTTGGTCCAAAGACTGATATTGGCGTGCAGTCCCCGCTATACAACTTGAAATATTGGGCAAAAAGGACACCGAACAATCAAACATGCTCCAAGGTATACCCTCTGCACCGCCATGGGGATGCACACGCGCACCACCGTAGTCGTGTCGGTGACAACAACGACGAATAAGGGATCTGGGAATGCGCCTCGGTGAGCCGGTCCAGATTGGTGGCTCCCCGCTGCGTCAAGCAGCAACATCATAACCGTGTCTCCATCCTCCGGCCAAGACGTGCGGGGGCAACTCCTCTGGAGCGAACACCGACGATGCTCACCAACACGGCAACAAATTTTTTTTTTTGAGGGAAGGCCATCATGGCTTACTTTATTGATCTCAAATAATAGTTACATCGTCTAGAAGAGTTTGTAAAATAAAACTAGGAGGCTTATCTATCCAATTACAAGAGATTTTTGAATTAAAACACTCCCTATTTAAGCAATGAGCTACTTTATTTGCCTCTCTTCTGCAATGCTGAAATGCAACCTCCCCAATGGTTCCTGCATGTGTCATGATTTCGGCATAAATCGCAGCGGCATCATTCCAGATTCTTTCTTCACATGAGCATAGCTGGACAACTTTCAGTGAGTCAGCCTCAGCCTCCACAGAATTGTATCCCATAGAATTAACAAGGGCTAACCCATGAAGCATAGCAAGAGCTTCTGCCATAGCGACAGAGGAAACATGTGGTATGAGTGTCGATGATGCAGCCAAAAAAACTCGCTGGCTGTTCCGTATGACAGCACCAGCTGCGCCCGACTCATCCTCGGCCGAAAAAGACCAACACGGCAACAGTTTGTTTTTAGATCTCACGGCAACAGGTAATATGTATGTATCATGTCCATTCTCTAACCCATACTACTTGGACCCGGCGACCTTTAGTACTGGGCCGAGTGCAGCGACGTTTGTTGGGCTCGCCTGGCCACCGCTCAAACTGGGCTTTCCATAACGTGACCCACATAATGGCCCAGGAGTGTTCCTGGGTGCGAAGTTTCCTTTTCCTTTACAACGGAACCTTTATATAGAAAGAACGCGGCTAGCGCTCGGTCGTCGGCCGAGAACAACGACGCATCACACAAAATGTGACACCAGAAATCAGTTTTCGTTCATGACAAGCTGAGCAGTGGTTCAACTTGTACGACATCTGAACTCTGGTCTGGAGTAACTAGCTAGTGTGGCCACATCGGCCTTCAGCGATTCAATGAACTCCGAAGGGACATGCCCTGCTACAGAATTTTGCAGATGTATATTATATACTTTCGGTGATTGACTATTGGATTTCCTTCCACGAGTACAGAAATAGTATCCCAACACTTTGAACATAAGTACTATGTTGTTGTTCTGAAGTGGAAATGCCGAATAGTTGCATTCACAAATGTCGAACTTTCCTATCGTGATCTAACTAACATCAACGAAAGCTAAAACCAGAAAAGGCGATTGATCTCAGAGGACAATTATCCGTTCCCATGCCGGCTTGCTTGCTTTCTTAACTACTCCTTCTGTTTTAAAAAAAAGTTTTAGTTTTTGTAAAACAAATATTAGACTTCTTTTAGTGTGTAGGTTCACTAGAGCGAAGAGCACGGACTTCTGATACTTGCGGTGGGGCTTCTTCACACTGCCGGTCGTCTGGGCCTACTTCAGGGAAACTGCAAAGGCATGCGGCAAGCGGTCGTTGAAACGGCAGCATCAAGCACCCAGCGATCGTCGAAAGTCGAAACCATGCAACAAATGGGGAGAGGGGCCGAGACGAACTAGGGTGAGCTGCTTCTGGGCGCCTTGTCGCCGGTGGACTTGCCGGCGGTCTCCTTTGTAGCGCCATATATATATCTAGATATGTTTTAGTGTGTAGTTTACTTATTTTAAAGTGTATCTATGCTACTTTGAAATATATAAAAGGTCTTATATTAGTGAATGGATGGAGTACTTTACCTATCGGTCGTTGCCATGTGTGGCTCGTAGGCTTTGCCTCACATTACTTGTATTCCGGTGAATATCATCAATGAATAATCAACAATGAATAAAGCCCTCTTGTTCCCCTAAAAAATCATGGCCAACCAAAGGAAACAGTCACAAGTAAGAAAAAGTATGACAATGTTGTTTCTTCCTCTCGTTTAGGGTTTCTCCTTCTCCCGTCGGCGCCATGTCAAGTGTGACTTCTCTATCTCCAACCCTAGTTGGAGCAAGTGATCTTCCATGTCTCATGGGAGGCGAGTGCACAACAGTACCTCCATGTTTTTCTCTAGCTACTTCACGTTGTCGACATCAAAATCCCTAGATAGCATCTATAATCTCATTGGTTTCTAAGATGGCCAATACACCCTCAGGTTCAGGAACCAAGGATGGGGAGAAGGATAGCATCGGGGACATGTTGAAGCGCCTTGTTAGAGGAAAATCTCGATGATGTTGTCTTCGAAGAGGAAGCAATGCCCCTGGAGGGATTTGAGAATCGCTGCCTAGCCATTGCACGTGTGCAAATGGAGTATGAGAACATGCGAGCTGCTTGGAACCTCGTGCGGGATGACAAGTTCTGAGCTATCGGTAATAACCTCTACATACTACAATTATTTTGCCTAGGTGATATTGGGTAAAGGTCTTGGAAGGAGGTCCGTGGGCGATCTTGCAACAAGAGGGTTCTCATAGAGTACCACCATGGCTTCGCAAAACCAACTACAATCAAACTTGAGTAGCTCAAGGTTTGGATACAAATCCATGATCATCGGTGGCTTACAAACCCCTAGTTCGTAACATGGAGGGGAAGGTTGGCAAGTTCGTGCGCGCTAAACCAGACTCAACGCACTATGTTGGCAATTTCCACCACATGAGGGTGAAGATCGATGTCTGCAAACCTCTGAAGAAGGTGGTCTCCATGTCACGTGGTGGAAAGAGAGATTTTTCCCAGTTCAATTTGTATACCCCATTTGTACAGATTTTGTCGCCACCTTGGTCACACACACAAGAAGCATGTTGATGGGCTACATTGTCAGGAAGATCTTACTTTCAATTATCTCCTACCTGACCCTAGGGGGCGTGGGCGTTCAAGGACGTTTGCAGGTTGCAGTGCTCCCCGTGGGGGCAAGCCAAGTGGGAGGGGTTTTGGCCAGGGTCTAGGTCGGTCTGGTGGTACAAAGGACGACCTCATAGTCATAAAGCACTCTAAGGCTTACGACGCAAAGATGATTGAAGTAGAACTAAACCACAAGCATGGGGCGGTCACCGACAATCATAATGAGCAGACTAGTCAATCTCCAAGAGATACCAACAATCATAATATATATGTGAGAAAGCCCGTAAACCAGATACGGGGACTGGTCCCACACTACCAAGTCGAACCCTAAGAGGGATCTGAAGAAGATGAAGAAGGGCAACCTGGGGGACATAGAGGACAAAGAACATGCCGCGTCGGTTGGCTCCTTCGAGAACTATCGCCGGGATTATTGTGTATCATCTTTTGGAATTGTCGTGACTTTGGCAGCAAAAATTTGTAAGCCGCGTATGCTACCTGTGCAAAATCGCCCCACTGATACTGTCTTTACTTTAAAGACTCAAGTGAACCCGATTTAAAATCTTTTTTGTTTTTTAGGTTTCGATAGTTGCTTTGGTACCGTCTCGTTTTCCTGTGAAACTGATACTGTCTTCCATGATATGGAAACTTTTGTTACCAATGTGTATAAGAACCGGAAATTTACTATTTACGAATGAAGTTGTGTTTTCTGAAAAAAAATCATGGTATTTTTATTGTAGACACGCTTAATCTAAGTCTCAAGTTGTGTTTTCTGAAAAAAAATCATGGTATTTTTATTGTAGACACGCTTAATCTTAGTCTCGCTGGACCACGTCATCTAAGTCAGAGTAGTTACATAGTACTCCCTCAGTTCAGAAATATAAGACATTTTAGCTTTGTGAATCGAATGTATCTAGACGTCTTTTAGTGTAGAGGTTATTCATTTTACAAAATAAAATATTTTATATTTTTGAACGAGGGAATACATCATAAGTATACCTAGGCATTTTTCAAACCGGGCCATGCTCTCTAGCCAGGCCAAATAAAGCCCGCCCGCACATTTCCTAGGCCTGAGCCCGGCCTGGCCCGCCATTTTGCAATGTTCTCTGGCCGTCGGGGCACGGGCTACGCCTCTCCTGTTTTATGCATTTCCTTCAGCCCAAACCCGGTCTGCTGGCCTGAAAAGCCCGGCCTGTCGGGTTTTTTTCGGACCAGGCCGGCCTGGCCGAGCTTTCCACATGGAAAATGATGTGTTTCCCATGGACGATCGCGTCTTCCCGTCGTCCTGCTGGTGCGCCGTTGGATCGAAAGCGATCCAACCGTCCAACATGCGCCACGTGCACAAGTCCCGGACATCCCGAACATTGCCAAAACCTTCGCCCCGCACGACCGCACTTCATTCGGGCAGTTTTCACCTGCGGTTTCTATGGAGGCGGAGACGGAGGCGACCGAGACGGAGACGGAGGCGAGCGCAAAGCGAGGCCCCTCGTCGACGGCGAGTGCTGGCCGGGGATGGCGCCGCCGCCGGCCAGATCTTCCGGTTCGAATCCCTCTCCTCCGTCTCGATTTCTTCCGCTTTCTCCCAAAGACACGCCGATTTCCCTTCGATCTCGAATCCTTAGGTAGCCACCGTGTATTGCAGGCAAAAATCTCGGATGGTGCCGTTGAAGAAGAAGACCGGTCGGAAGGGAAGCCAATCATGCGCTTAGCCATGGCGGTGAGTTCATCTTCGTTTCCGCCAGTTAGGGGTTTCCCTCCATTTTTTGCTGTGTTCCCCTTCGGGATGTTTCATGTGTTGTCATTTGCGGTAGGATTGATGTTCTAGTGTTTGTAAGGAATTGCTGCTGCAACTTCTAGATCTGTAATTTGATAGGTTTTGGTGCTGCATCTACTAATTATGTAAGGAATTGCTCCTCCAACTAGTGTCTATAAGGAATTGCTAGGAATCTTCGGTTGTTTCAGTAGCTTTTCTAGGCAGCTTTTGTCCTTACCTTTTGTTTTTTGTTTTTGCTACTGTGCATCTATCTATTTTAGATTTGTTGCTTTAATGCAGCTGCTACATTGTCAACTAGTTTTGCTGCACGAAGTTTTGTTTTTCGTGTTTGATGTTGTGCAGAGGATAGGCGAAGACATGGATGTCTAAAACCGCCTATCTCAAGCGTTTGCTTACCCTGCTAAAGGTCTTAATCCCTAAAAGCGTGCGCTATTGCTTCAAGAGTGCGTTGATCATATTTAGATGTGTCGCCATTCAGATTCCTAGTGGGTTGATAGATTACATTGCATTGCACAGATCCTAATTTATGGAGTATAAAACACGCAAAACATTATGGTTTTCACAAGAGATATGGTGAGGAAGGTGTTCGAATTGGCCAGGCAACAAACCTCAGAGCTCTGAATAATAAAATGACCCGTGAGCTTCGGGACATTTACAAAGCTGGTAGCACTGCTGAGATAGCTACTGCAGTAGCTTTGCTCGAATCATGCGCCAACACTGATGAGGAAACAATAATCCGGACATGGGACCTTCTTTGCTTGGCTCTCGTGGTTGCTCCTAAGAGCTCCAACAACATTAGCATTGAATATCTTGCTTCCATGGTTGACCCCACCAAGACCGATGAGTATGCTTGGGATGAACACCTTTTGGATTTAGCTATGGCACAAGTGGATCATATTCGGAAGCAAAAGGCGATGCCACTTAAGCTCACTGAGGGAGAGAGCAAATATGAGTTCTGGATCACTGTCCCTTTTGCTTTCCTTGGTGTATGTTACTCCTCTTCATACTTTTCTAGTTTCCATTATGTTTTGTTCTACTTCAAATTTATGTACCTTACTAGTTTGTTGTTCCATTCCCTATAACAGATTTCATACATGGACCATTTGAGCTTCCCACGAAACTGCTGCCATGTTTTCAACAAGTCACTGCCAAGAATATGCTTCGTGACAAACAGTGACTTTGATTTTGTTGTGGAACTAGACCTTGAGCTTAAGATATTGAACAATACTACAGTTTTCGGTTGGCGCCCGGTACGGCATTTCTGGCAGCATTTACTTGGTTATCTTGTTTGTGTTTTTTGTGTTTTTGTTTGTCATCTGTGTGCAGTTTCTCCCCCTATCGGAAACTCCGTACAATACTGATCTTGGTAATGAGCAAGTAAACGAAGCTCCTCCAGCTCATACTTTAGATGAATCTGAACTCAATCTTTCTGCCTCATTGAATGAATGGCTAGTGTTTCCCAGTAGCCAAGAACTGGAGGTATAGAATCTGCTGCATTAATGTTTCAGTATTGCTACATTGCCTTAGATAGGTTGCTTCATTATCTATTTTTTTTTGCTGCCTTGTATGCATCAGATTGCTTCATGATTCTATAACATTCTTGCAAAACTATAACATTCTTGCTACATTAGGTTTAATTGTTTGCTTCATTAGTTTTATGTAGTTGCTTCATTGGTGCACATATTTTGCTTCTAGATTGCATACAAGATTTTGTTTCCCTTGCAGAACTATAATATTCTTGCTACATTAGGTTTAATTGTTTGCTACATTTAGTTTCTGTAGCTGCTAACATGGTGTAGATATTTTGCTGCCATGCTTATATTTAGTTTTTGATGTTTTTGTTTCTTTTGTTTCCTTTTTCTTACTATCAGGTACCTGCTCGCTTCAAGCACTTGGACGAGAAGCATAAGACCTTTTGGGCGTCTGATGTTGAAACTACAATGAAGAATCTTGCTGTTGGTTTGAAACGGATGCATTCCCAACGCATGGCTGCGTTATTGGTCGACATTGATGCACAATTGAAGGACGGGGCTGGTCCTAGCGTCGTGTTTCCAGCTGATGCAGGACTGGACAATGAAGAAGAACGTGAAAATGTTTTCGAGGAGCAAGAACCATTTGACGGTTTGAACAAGTCTGATGATGTTGAAGCAAGTGTGTATGCAGCAAAAGAGGATGTTGCTGAAGTAAGAAGGGATGAAGCAAAAGAGGACGATACGGAAGCAATAGAGGATGAAGCAAAAGAGAATGAGGCAGCAGCTATTAGAGGTGAGAAAAAGCAAGAGTCTGATTTGCAAACACATGTTCACATACTGGACATGCCACAGTCGGCTGTAGTTTTGGATTCATCACCCATGGGAGGAATTGATGTGCCAGAGCAGCAACTTGTTGATAGCCCGATCACATCACCGCGGCGCCGTGAACCGTCACCTTGCCCTGCACATATAGACCCTGAAGCATGGAATCGTGCTCCTGAAGCTCCAGGTTTTGAGCTGTTTTCGCAAGATTCTGATGATGTTGAAGGAGACGCAGATAAAGTGGCTGCAGTTATACCAACTGTGGAGGTACTAGATTCCGCTCCCTCAGTTGCTGCTGAGACACCTAGTGTAGTGGATTGAACTGAACCATGTATGTACCTTTATCCCTTTCGTAGCATTTTTTACTTTTTTGCATAGCTTTTGCTTACTTTTGTTTTGCTACTTTTTTGTTCCTGTTGGCCTCCCATACAAGCGTCGTTTGTGCTAAAAAACGACTTTTTTGTCTTTTGCAAGGCGTCGTGCCTATTGATTCTAGTGCAAAGGGTGATGGAAGCTCTAGGATGGTGACACATGAGAAGAATACGAGGTTCAAGCGGGCAGCAAAGGAGGAACTTACACCTCCAAAGAGCAAGAAGATAAAGGTGTCTAAAGATCAGGATGAAATTTATACCAGGTTTGTCTCAAATGGAAGGACATTTAAGAGGCTCACAAAGAAGAGGAAGGAGGAGGGACAGGGCCAGTGAGTTTTCTGTCACATTTTGTTTTGCTTCAGAAGCTTTTGAAATCTGCTACATTTGTTTTAACTTTTTGCTCATTAACTGTATTTTATTTGCTACACTGATTTAGATGTCTTTTTGTCCTTTTCCAACTTTTTCCTGTAGATGCTTCATTAGTGTCCTGTGTGTGCTACAATTGTGTTATTTAGTAGCTTATTTACTCTAAAATATTTGCTTCATCTTTTTTGTTTGATTCATTTTTTCATTTGTTCGATATGCTTCATTACATGAGCTTTGCAGCATCTGTAGTAGTGGGGTGTAGATTACATGTTCAGATTTAAATGATGTGTTTTGTTTTTTGTTTGCAGGAGGTGTTTTGTGCAAATTGGACGCTACTTTTGCACATACAAGGGTTTTAAAAAATCTCTAAAGCCACGTGCATTTCTTAGCACCGAGGTGATGGATGTGTGGATTGAGAAGTTCAACCACGAGGCTATGATTATTTGCAAGAACAGTGCACGCCGGAAAAGAAGATATGCATTCACGCATAACATTGTGGTGAGCAATATCTTGCTGCGTAGTTTTGTTTCTGTTTTATTTTTTTATTTGCTTCATATTGTGGTGAGCAAGATCTTGTTGTTATCCTCGATTATAGGAAAATTTGGTTTCTGATCCGAAGACATTCAACGCAGCAACTTGTTTGGATGAGTTCAATGATCAGTGTGCAAAGTACAAGATCCTAAAGTGTGATATTGTGAGTTGTTTTTTCTTGCTACATGTACTGCTACATGTACTGATACATGCTACATCCTGTTTAATCTTGTTTTTTGTTTACATGCTTCGATGTAGCTTTATTTTCCTACTGTGAGGAATGAGCACTGGGTTGTACCTACTGTCAACATTATGATGAAGCAATACCACATCTTTGATTCGATGAAGTTGGACAAGGGGGCTGGTCTCTTGGATGAGCTTGCACGAAACTTGGTATGATGAAGCAAGAAATGTTGATGCTATTTTTAGTAGCTTCCGTCTTTTCTTTTTTGCTTCATTTAATAATCAACCTTTTCTTGTTTGAATGGTGCAGTTTTTGAACTTCACCACTCTTGTTGATGCATCAAATTTAGCTCATAAACTTGCTAAAGACATGGAGCTATACCTTCTCAAGACTCCTGATCACCCGTAGCAAGTAACATTGTAAGTTTGCATTCTCACTTGTTTGCTATATCTTCTCCTTTTTCTCACATTTAGCTTCTTGTTTGCTTCTTTTCTGCATTTTCCATATTTGACTGTGGATTCTTTGGCATCCTCTTCATGGAGAATTTCAACGGCAAGGTCATGGCGGAATCCGACAACAACTACTGCCGGATCTTCGCAGGACTCTTGCAGCAGATCTCATTGAAGCAAGGGAGAACCAAGATTCGGTGGAGAAGCTCATGGAAGAGGAGTTGAACCCAAAGTAGATTAGCTTATGTAGTAGCAGTAGTGTGATGGAAGCTTTCTATTGTAGTTAGTGCGATGTAACCGTGAATGATGGAAACTTTCTTTTGTATTGCGATGTAACCGTGAATGATGGTTCGGTGTAATCGCATAACTAGTTCTTCTGAAATTAAGACAAATGTTAATGACAATTTGGTGTTGATGGTCCTCCTCCCTTTTTTATTGTTTGCAGTATAAAGATCATTTTTGCTACATTAGTAGTACATATTTGCTACAAACCAATATATTAGCAGCTTCAACAATGCATATGAAATGCTACATGTCATCCTGCAGATTTTTTGCTCTCAAATTCAGGACACCACATGCCAGCCTGCAGATTTTTTGAATATCTGGACAAAATTTACCCATCACACCAGATATGCTGCCAGAAACAAAATTTTGAATATCTGGACATAATTGTAGTTTGCTGCATTATAAGAGCAAAAATGCTAACATGGTTGAACTTTCTTGCTCACAATGTAGTAAAAATTTGCTACCAGAAATGCTACAGGAATGACAATTTGGTAAAATCTGAAAAGTCGATACAACTGTTCACACATGTTGCTGCACACACACTGAATATGAACTTTTACCGTATGTATGGAACCACTTTACATGGCAATGGTGACTGTATGTATGGAAAAAAGGTACTCAAAACTAGAGATTCAAATCTATCTTCGCAGCATTGCCCGACATCATAGCTTGGAATAACACACATTGTTGCACCATGTGACCCTCTTCATGGCAGTATGGGCACTTCTGCGCCCTTGGCTTCCGCTTGTTAGTTGCCTTCTTTGTCTTCTTCTCCGTGAGATGTAGTTCGCCTTCTTGTGCTTTCTTCCTTCGTTTTGCATTCTTTTCATCCCGAATCTCAACCAGTTGATTTCTTCTAACTGACTTTTCTTTTGGATGCCCCTTTGGCTTAACTCGTGACGGATTCTTCAACATGCTACTGGGAACATCATCTTGAGCATCTTGATGTTTCTGCTGTGTGTCTGTAGGTTGTTGTTCACCTTGGTGTGGAGGCAAGCCTTGTTCATGAGCCACAGAATTTTGCTGCGCATCATCCGGAGCATTCCTCATGGCAACAACAATTTTTCTTGCTTCATCAATCATTGTTGACACAACACGATATGTTTCATCGTTGAAACATGCATCTGATGCCAAGTCATTAAACTTCCTGCACAATGAGTTGTATTTTAGAGTATTTGTGCCCGGCACACCAAATATTGCTGCATTGGAACCAGGATCAAGGGTAGGTGTTGTTGCTGCAGCAGACCAACGTTGGAGCATGTATCGGTCTGGTATTCTCTGGATGTTCAATTGCACCATCACCCTGACGATGTGCGGTCATATCAGTCCACACATCTCAAATGAGTTGCAGCCACACAAGTATATCCCCTCTTCAATGTTTGCTTCAACCCGATATGTCTTGAGATCGAATCCGGGGTTTGGTACAAGATCGAAACAATGCATTTCTGCCTCTGCCCGGAGTGGATAAAACCTTGTTGATGCTTCAAGAATATTCTGGAACCTGCCAAAAACCTCCCTTGTGTAGAATTCAAGGGCCTGCTTTTCAATGCTCCAACTGCAAGGAAAATAAGTTTCACATATTGTCAGGGAATGCTATCAAAGTTACTTGAAGCAAAAACACATTTTGTAGCAACAAACACACTACTAAAGCAACAAACACACTACTGATGCAAAAACACACTTCTGAAGCAATAACGACACTTCTGAAGCAAAAATACACTTTCTGAAGCAAAAACACACTACTACTAAAGCAAAAAACATACTACTGAAGCAAAAAACATTATAGCACTCACCTGCCCCAAAGTGGCGCTGTTGTTGTGTCCATTGTAAAACCTGCATTGTCTTCACGATCAAGCATCAGGTTTTGGCACAACTCATATTGCTACACAAAGTTCCATATCGTGTCACTTGGCCGAACTAGTGTTTTGAAGTAGTTGTTTAGACCTTTAGATCTGCCAGTTGTGCTGGTGAATGGGAAGAAACTTTTCCTGAAATATACAGGTGCCCATGTGTTCCTTGTTTTCCACATGTTTTGCAGGTGATTGTTCTCAGCCATCTCAAAGGTTTGTAGCATTGTCTGCCAGCAGACCTCGAACTCAGCAACCGTGTCAGTGCCATAGATACATGCATAGAATGCTTCTCTGAATGGATGGCCTTCTCTCAAGTGAGGTCCGAGTTTCGTTCTTGCAAGACGCAGCACATGGAATAGGCAGCATCTGTGAACAGCATCAGGAAACACATTTGAGATCGCCCTGGCCATTGCTTGGTCCTGATCAGTCATTATATGGTCAGGGCACAACCCATTTGCAGCTTTCTTCATTTGTTTAAAAACCCATTCAAACGTTTCAATTGTTTCATCTGGCAAGAGAGCACATCCCAAAACTATTGTGTGTGTGTGGTTGTTGATACCCACAAGCGGAGCAAATGGAAGGTTGTATTTGTTGGTGCAAAAGTTCGTGTTGAAGAACACACAGTCTTTGTACTTGGGGTACAGTGCCCTTGTCCTTCCATCAACCCAAAAGAGTGCCCGCACAGCGTTGTCCTTATCTACTTGCTTCTCAAAGAAGAACTGAGGGCATTCCGCCTTTCTCATCTCGAAGTATTCAATTGTCATGCTCAAATCACGCTCTGAAACTTCTTCTCACAGCATTGTTCTAATGTTGGAAACATCACGCTTCACATACCCAAGGCATCTAGGATCACCCCCATGAACACTGCCGAGGCACCCCATCATCTACTTGTCGTTATGTTTTGCTCATGTAAGGTCTTTATTAGTGGAAATCCTCTTGAAACTTTCCTGTGAAAACGATAATACCTACGCTTGCCAATTTGCTGCACCATTGGATGGGTATGCTCCTCGTTGAAAACTGTTACAGTCCACTTCCCGTCTCGCTTCCCAACAAGCATCTTTGCTTTACAACCAAGCCGCAACAATCTGTTTCTTTGCCTTGAGTCAGTGACATCCTTCTTCAAACCTGCTTGCTTGCTGCGAGGTTTCTGTGCAGAAGTGTTGCTCATGTCGATTGTAGCATCTTCTCCGTTAGCAGCAAGACCAGTTGTGCTGCAATGTTGTTTTGCTTCGTCAATAGGCTTCCCGGTGTGCATACACTCAAAAACCCTGCTCGGAATAGTGTCCTTTGCTGCTCCCCTTGCCATGCTGTATTTTGTATTTCCTATGTGTATTCCGAAGCCAAGTTTGAAAGCATAGTCATTATACACTTAACGCATACGACAAGGTCATCAAATGTCATACCAACATAAGGAACTACTGGCTGAGAGCAAATCTCTTCCCCGGGATTTTCAGCAGCAATTGAAGCATTGTCACTTGCTACACTTTGAGGCCCAGGTTGAAATTATGTCCTTTGTTGTCCTTCATCATTGCTTTCTCCAATGTCCGCAGCATAAGCTTCCGGAGGCTAGTTCAGGTCAAAACCTCCAAGCATACTATCAGCTACAAATCCCTGCATTTCAGAATAAGATTCAGAGTTGGAGAATCACAAGATAGCAAAATTTTACAAAATCAACATATATTCTTGCTACCAAATGAACGCAGCATAATTGTTCCCATAATCTATTGCTACCATAATTGGTACATGTAGCACTACTAATTTTCTAGCAAATCAACTAAATAATGCAACAATATAGTAAATACTAGTTTCTATACTGTTTTTTTGCTAACAACTTTGGTACATGGATTTTTGCTACTGAAGCTAGCTGTTGTAGCAAGTTTTTTTTGCTAACTACTTTGCTAATGAAGCTAATTGATTGTTCTAGTGTCTGTTCTAAACAGCTTTGCTACTGGAGCAACTTGTCTGGATGAGATCAAACCTATCTGATTTCCTAACAGCAAGGTGAGGCAAAAATTGCTGCTGCCATTGACTTCAAACCCTAGCTTCAAAAAACTTACCGATGAAGGAGCTGGTAGATCGGGCCTCGGTCTTGATCGAAGAACACACCGGATTGTTGTACCCGCCGCTCAACTGCTGCCGAATCGAAGTTCCATGGCGCCTCCGTGCTGCAGGGTTCGAACTATTGCTCGAGGCAACGATTTGCGGTGGATTGGCGTGGTGAGGATGAACAAGGGTGGGGTACTTGATGGATGGGCGCAGGTGAGCCATGGGCGCCGCCGGGTTTTGCTGCAGGTGTCGCCGCGGCGCCGTGCGGCGAGGAAAAGCCGCGGGATTTGCGGGATGGGTCTGGATAGAGTTTTGCTGCAATTAAACGGTTTTTTTTTGCTTCTAAAGCATCTGCGGGGTTATAAGGGGCTGGGTGATTGAACGGCTACGATCTGACCGATCGGACGGCTCCAGACCAGAACGATGGATCGCACGTATCGTCCGGGGGACGCTTAGCGTCGTCCTTTCCACATCCAGATATGATCACAGGCAAGTCCAACGGTATGAACATCTTTTTCTCGGTTGCTACTCGAGAAATCTTATTTGCTACCCATGTGACAGCGACCAACTCCCGGTGCGGCGCGAACTCGGATTTAGTTCATTATTCTAGTCGACTGAAAAATAGAATTAAGCGTTTTATTATTGGCGCCGCAGTCCCTGCTACATGTACACACGGTCACGCACTCCTTGTGCGCCCGTGCCCGTGTACTTGGAAATGATACGGAACTATACGTACGGCAACGGGAATGATTGGGCCAAGGTGTCCGTCAAAACGCTTTCGGGAAAAAGGATGGAGAAGAAGAATGTGCGGCACAGAGCCGAGCCCAACTGGCACGCTTTCCCGGTGCCCTTTACCACTTTTACTTTTCAGCATGTTCTTCCATCCATTCCACCCCTGCCGTTCGATCTCATTGTCTCCCTGAGGTAATTACTTTATTACTACTGGTTTAGAGGCAAACTTAATTTTTTCTAACTTTTGCTAGTAAGTGGAGTGCAGTATCTTGAGATCAATGTGGCTTCATTTACAACGAGCGCCTCCGTGGGGAAACTGGTGGCAATGACCACACATATACCTGAAGCATTATTGTGTCCTTTAATTTGTGTGCATTTAAGTGAGGAAATACAACATGCATTAAGGGCCCTACATTTAATCATCATCATCATCGTTTTCTTCTCATCATGGATGGGCGTCTCAGCCCCAGCTATCCGACAATTAGTCACATGGTTCCACTCCCGGAAAGACAAGCTCCATGTTTTTTGCTGCACACGGACCTGGAGAAAAGGGAACCTGTTTGCCCCTTTTTACTCGAACCATAACCACCACTCCACCAGAGTAGTTACACTAATAAGCATTTTGGTTATAGTTGTTGCTTTGCAAGGAGACTAGTAGATGGCAGCGAATCCTCACAGCTTTGTCCCCACAACCTCATGCGTGTACTCTCTTAATGCATGGTTTACATGGGTAGCAAATAAGATTTGATCACTAAAATATTAATTTGATCTGGTGTACTCTCTTAATGCATGGTTTACCCTCACACGCGACTACAAGGGATCCGGTGTACTCTCTCCGTTTCGGTTTACAAGTCGCGCATGTATACCTAGGTTATTAATTTAATCATTAAAATATTAATTTTATAATACGAAAATTATATTATTAGAAAATATAGCATTTAAAATTTTTCATAATATAATTTTCATGCTATAAAATTAATATTTAGTGCTCGATGATCTAGGTATACGCGATGCGACTGTTAACCGAAAACGGAAGGAGTACAATCAGTCAGCTGTTACACAGTTGACAGTTGCACTGACCCCAATCAGCTGAAGCAACTTTCAGCAACACAGATCACAGCACATGATCATCGGCTAAACAAATGGGAACTAGAAAAGGGGAGAAGCTACTTAATCATATTCAAATGAAAACGGACCACTAATGACTACACCGTTTGAAAAATACTGTAAACTCCAGGGGTGCTAGTGCAAAATAAAAAAGGGACAGACCTGGGTACTACTACACCGCTACACGTCCCCAGCTCCATACCCCCTCCATTTGCCTCTCTCTCTCTCTCTCTCTCTCGGGGTGTGTCTGTCTGTCTGGGCTCCCGACATCGGCGGCGGCGCGGCGGCGGGGGGACGCGGCATTGGGACCTGACGGCGCCTCCGGCGGCCGTCTCGCGGGACAAGAGCAAGGGAGCAAGCTCTTCAGCGGCCATGCCGTGATCCGGGCTCGTGATCTCGCGGCGGATTTTCTGCCTCCGAAGGGCCACCGCGGCGATGAACGGGGCGAGCGCCGGCGCCGGCGGCGAGGCGCCGCTGGTGTACCAGGCCTGGAAAGGGAACAATGTGAGCCCACCGCCTCCCCTCTATCCCCCTTCCTGTATTTTCCTCTCCCCATACATTTTATTTGGTGAGCGCGTGGATCTGCGTGCTCGTGGCTCGAATTGAGTGGTTCTCGCCACTGTCCTCCACTGGATTGGCTCGCGGAAATGCTAGGGTTCTTCTGTCGAGCTCCGCCTAGATGGTCGCTGCTTATTATTTTTAACCTGTTCTTCTTTCTACCGTTTTTGTGCATCCCGTACTTGCGAATGTAGGTTCCGGGACATGTGTGTGGTGTCCTTGGTCACAGCAAGGACAAAAAACGCTACGGGATAGTTTGATTCAGTGTCAGTTAATGTGGGTAGGAGTTTTAGCTCAGACTTAATACTACTACTCTAGTATTAATGCTTCCACTTAATGATGTCAAAATGTGATATGATTTTTTTTCCTTCTGTTCTTCCTCAATGATTTATGCATAGAGAAACACCATTGGTTCCTAGTTCCTACTCCATAGCTTCAGAGTAGTTGAAAAGCGTGATTGTGACTGATACGCAGAATGTATCAATTGCAGGTGTTTTTCCTTCGGGGGAGGTTTATATTTGGACCTGACGCGAGATCCTTGTTCGTCACCATGTTCCTCATCATCGCGCCAGTATCAATCTTCTGTGTGTTCGTCGCAAAAGGATTGATGAATGACTTCTCTTATGGTCTGGGGTTACCCGTGATGGTTGCAGCAGTTGTATTCACAGCATATGTGAGTACCACTCTTACCCCCCTTTCAGCCATATTTCTGCTGCACTCAGTACCTGCTATTTTTTGGGGATAGTAGGTTGAATCTTCATTAGTTGCAAGCTACCTTTCAAGTTCAAAGAATGTACATGCTCCCGTGAATCTATTCTGGGTTTCATGTGATTAAGTGCCCACTCAATAGAAAGTCAGAAATATATGACCTGAAGTAGAGACTGTCCTACCATGAATATCTGCCTTTATTTTAAACTGTTTGCTAATTAACCAATATATTCCAGATAATATAGATATGAAATTTGCTATGCTGAACTGTAATACCTTCCTTCATCATGCTTGAAGTGTTCATCATGCTGAACTGATTGCATAGATGCAATTGAGTTTGTGAGATCAAGGAATGGGGCCATGGTTTTTTTCTGGGCAATAGGCCATAGCTTGTTGTATCCTTCAACTTTATGCCCACTAGCATTAGCATATTTTAGTGTTGCTATCCCCTCACATCTTGTGAAAACTGTATGCACAGGCAATGTTCTCTTTTTTGTAAATGTGCTGGTAGATAGAAAAGTGTGCATATAATTTATAATTGTGTTGGTAAACAAAAAAGTATATACATAATAATATATCCATACTTCATAGTCCTCCTTGGTTACTTGCTTTAGGCATTTCCGTGATTCTGTCGTTTTGCAGGATATGAGTCTTCTGCTTCTCACTTCTGCGAGGGATCCAGGTATCATACCTCGGAATGCACATCCTCCAGAACCTGAAGGTTTTGAAGGCAATGCTGAGGTTGGAGCTAACCAGACTCCACCATTGCGCTTGCCCCGAGTGAAGGATGTTGTTGTCAATGGAATCACTGTGAAGACAAAATATTGTGACACCTGCATGCTGTATCGGCCTCCTCGCTGCTCCCATTGCTCTATCTGCAACAACTGTGTAGAACGGTTTGACCATCACTGCCCATGGGTAGGGCAATGCATAGGACTTGTAAGTTCATTAACCTAAGACACATACATTAGCAGCATGACTTACTTTCTTACATTGGTTGACTTCTGTGAATATTGCTTGAGGGGTTTTCTTATATGACCTTTTGATATGCTTGTTTTGCAATATTGCGTCTCATTGTACTCTATGCTTGTTAGTTTAATTCACTTGCTTATGCTGAAAGAATAATGTACTACCTATTTCATATTTGGGTAATATAGCTTCTCTTGTTACAACATTCCAAGTTCTGTTTGATATGTTTTGATATACTTTAAAGTGCTTACAAGGTTGCATATGATTGTGCAGCGGAATTACAGGTTCTTTTATATGTTTGTCTTCTCAACAACTCTTCTCTGCCTCTACGTCTTTGGATTCTGCTGGGTGTACATTATTAAGATCAGAGACGCGGAGCAGATAACAATATGGAAAGCAATGGCAAAGACGCCTGCATCTATCGCTCTGGTTGTCTACACATTTATTGCTGTTTGGTTTGTTGGTGGCCTGTCAGTGTTTCACTTGTATCTCATGAGCACTAATCAGGTAAATGCTCTTCCCTGAAAATATAGGTTCCATGTATTGCATGGTGAGTCCATTCTGTCAATTTCTAAGCATCGTTTCCTTTTACTTCTGTAGACAACATATGAGAACTTCAGGTACCGCTATGACCAACGGGCCAACCCATACAACAGGGGAGTTGTGGAGAACATCAAGGAGATATTCTTCACGCCGATCCCTGTTTCCAGGAACAACTTCGGCGCAAGAGTTCCACAGGACCAGGGCCTGAGGCCTCGCTCGACGAACGGTTTCATGAGCCCAAACATGGGGAGAGCTGTCGGTGACATTGAGATGGGCAGAAAGCCTGTGGCATGGGATGAGCCAAGGATGGCAGCTGAGATAGGCGACCTGGGAGGGCTGGGCAACTTGCTGGAGGACAAGGATGGCAGGTTCCGCAATGTGTCCCCCGATCTGAGCCGGGACGCCCTTGCTGTTGGAGGCTTGGACGAGCAAGGATCCTCGGCCATGAACCCACCACGGACGAGCTGGGGAGTAGAAGCAGGCAGATGATGGTGATTGGCTGATTGGCATGCACGGGAACGATAGTGGAGGACTAAGGGATGTTAGTGCCAGCTTGTTCCTAGTTTGGTGTGCGGTTGAGACTCGAGGTCGCTGATGTTATTAGGCCTATGACATGGTTGTTGTTTCTTCTAGTGTTGATTTTGCATTTCCTGTATCAGTGGTTTGTTAAGCAGATTGTTGGTTTGTGAGGTCTTCAGTTTAGTGCAATTCTAATTGTGTCTGTACATAGTTGGAGTGGTGAACCCGAAAATGGATTGATTTGCTTGGCTTACGCTGTCAAAGAATGTCAATGACGTTGTACCTTTGCGCCTGTCACTTCAGAGCTTAAATTTCTCAGTATTTTAAGGGTCAGATAACCTGTGCTTGTGTGCTTGAACTCTGATGGAGCTATCTATTCCTTATGAGAAACTTTCATCGTCTCGTTACTGCTCATGAAATGGCAGTATGGTACTCAAATATAACGATTCATTTCAATGTACTAGTACAAAATGACAGGCCGGGACATGCATCACAGTCATAACTCAAAACTAATAAGACCATCTCTGAATTTGTCTGACCAATTTAAAGATGTATTTCTTGTCTACCATCTCACAGATATATTAAAATCACCAGGACTGTTTTTGACCACCAATGACAGCATCTACAGGAAAGTTCAGACGGCCTCAATCAGGTCAGATAGATTTTCATCATCCAGGTCGCATTACTGCACATTTTTTTCTCTTCAATGCAGAGGCTGTCTCTGTCTCTCTTTCAGATGCAAAGGCCCTGGAAGCTAAAAAAAAATTCTTATATGTTTATGCTCCTTCTCCAAAGTAGTAGTGAATAAGCCAGCTGGCATCTCTAAAGCATGCAGTAAGTAGTTGGCATCCCATTGACAAAACATACACATATTTCTAGATTCTAGTTCTGATATATTTTGCTACAATGCTTGCTTGCCAAAGTGACATTAAGAAACATAAATAAAATAAAATTAAGCAACCGCAAGCTTGTCTTCCTGTATTCCTTCCATTCCACTTTACAACCTTAAATTTTTCTAAAACAAAAGATTAGTTTAATTGAGTTTCCTCCGAAAAAGGCGCTTTATTACTCAAATATAATTTAATCAGTTGTGCAATCCTTATGAATTATTACAGTGAAGTTTCATCAGATTGTGCGGTCATAGCTGCTAGTCTTGGCATCGGGGGCATATCAATTTCCTGAAGACCCTGGAGAACCAAGACCACTTCACCCATTGTAGGCCGATCAGCCTCATTGTCTTGGATGCACCAGCAGGCAACTTTGCAGACCCTCTCAACCTGTTCCATATCGAAGTCACCATGCAATTGTGGATCCACCAGACTCCCCACATCTGCCTGGTGAAGCTTGCTGATGGCTTCCACAGGGAAGTATTCAACATCATCACTGCTGCTAGTGAATGTTTCAGGTGAGTTCCTCTTTCCTGATAAGATTTCCATCAACACCATTCCGAAGCCGTAAACATCGATTTTTGGTGTAATAGCAACTCCGCTAAGCCACTCTGGAGCAAGATAACCGGCAGTTCCTCTGAATGTAGTCAGAAGCCTGCTAAAATCCCTTCCCACAAACGCTGCCATCCCAAAGTCCGCGACTTTAGGAACAAATGATGCATCCAGTAGTATGTTTTCCGGCTTAATATCACAGTGTCTGATGCACTCGTGACAGCTCTGATGCAGGTAGCACAATCCTCTAGCAACTCCTAGGGTTATTTGATATCTGGTGTTCCAATCTAGGACAGATTTGTTCTTAAATAGATGACCATCAAGAGACCCATTTGGCATGTGTTCATACACAAGTAACCTTTTATCCCCTTCACAACAGAAACCAATCAATTTGACTAGGTTGATATGTTGGATCAGCCCGATTGAGCTCACCTCGGCCCTGAACTGATTGAGCTCACCTCGGCCCTGAACTGATTGAGCTCACCTCGGCCCTGAACTGCTTCTCTCCTTGACGGGCACCATCAAGCCTTTTCACTGCTATAGTTGTCGAGTTACTCAACACTCCCTTGTATACAGCACCAAAACCACCTGCTCCCAGCTTTTCTGAGAAGTTTTTAGTAGCTCGAACTAAATTACTGCATCTAAAGGCTATAATACCACCACTATCTTGATTATCGTATAATGGCAAGCCACACCACTTGAATTTGTTCTTCCACATCAGTAACAACAGCATCAGCATTAGTAACCCAAAACCACTAACGCTTGCAGCAGCAACAACTCCAACGTTTGGTTTTATTTTGTTTTTTCTCAAACTTGGCAGATCTTTGGCGGCAAGGCGAAGGTAAAGAACTTCTTCAGAAGTATTATCAATGCCATCATTCAGATTTACACTGAGCAATTCTCCATGCCAGACAGAGCATCTGCTATTGTTATAGGAATAAGCAGTGCAGGAGCAGGAACTGAGACAAACTTCTTCACATCTGCTCTGAGTGGTAGCTACGTCTACACTTTGCAGGTTGTAGGGCAATGTAACTCGAGCAATGCGGTGGAAAATGTCTGCTGAACTTGTGATGTTTTCGCTACTAGTGCAATGTAGTGGCGTATTTCTGACGCATCCTCCTGTTCGGTCACTGAACTCGCAATCCTGCGGTGACTTCTGAGAGAAGCTCTCCATACAGTCACAGGGTGGTCGTGCATTGCCGTTGCAGACCGTGAAAGGTCCGCAGGTAGCAGCCGGAGTGCAGGGATCGGCAGGCTGGGCATATATGCTTTCCCAAGACTGTTTGGCTTGCGACCAAATATTCGGCTTTATCTGACCAGAGATGTCTAGCGAGACAAATATGGAAGATTCGTCTGGTGAAGTGTACATGTAGTACTCCTCTTCGTTGTCATCAACATATGCTGGGTCAATCAAACCTTTGATCCGAGGATCCGAGTCTATGATCGACTTGAGTATTGGTATAAGTTTCAAGGGACGATGTTCTGGAGGATGCCCAATGCCAATACACAACCGAGGGGTTGCGGCGCTTGAGGACGACCCCACTGGTGTCTAGTTCAATGCTGTATGAGCCGAGACCCGGATCAATGAGGCTCTTGATTGAGATGGCCAGGCTATTCAAACCGGCGACCTTGTTCCAGCCAAACTTGGCGCCAGGAAGCAGAACATCTGTTGGGTAGTCGAAGCTCTGCCACAACAGTATGTCAGATGATGGGCTCTCTGTGAGGGCAAGGTTTCCACTGTTCAAGAGAATGGCACTAGTGGTGTTTATGCTGGTTCGTGTCCTATTGACAACATGAGTGGACCAAACTGCGGACTGAGTGCCGCCATGGCTTAAGATGACAAGATTGCCGTCGCCTGAGATCTTGAGCCATGTTAGGGGGTCTGTGATGGGTTCCTCCCTATTGGCAACCCACAGAGTAGTAAAAACTGGGATCTTATTGAACCATATGCCAAGGTACCAGCTCGCGTTGTGGGACTTACTGATGGTGCTTGCTCACTGGAAGAAGCCGAGCGCGAACTTGCCATTTCCTGAGACGAGCTTGCCTCCGACAGCGAGTGCTTGGCCTGCCGACTGCCATGAGAGTATCATTTGCAGCTCCAGAGGAAGGAGTGTGCAACAGCAGAAGCCCCAGCAGTATGTAGAGGGGAGGCATCAGGATTCAGGCATGTGTAGATGACTCTGAGAAGAGAGGAACTAGTATGGCTGAGACACGCTGGATGGATGCATGCTCTGCTCTGCTATTCGGAGAAGGAAGAAGAGGATGTACGTATAGAGTGCACAATTATGTGATGTTTGCATAATGCATATGTTCAACTGACTGACTGACCGTGAAGCCACTTGGGAATTGGGACATACTCCTTCTGTTTCAAAATATAAGATGTTTTAGCTTTGTGAAACAAATGTATCTAGACATCTTTTATTACTTCCTTCGGTCCATATTAATTGACTCAAACTTGTCTAGATTTGAATGAATCTAGACACTATTTAGTATATAGGTTCATCCAAATTTTGATAAATCAAAATCAATTAATATATGGATCGGAGGGAGTATATAGTTTCACTCAGGTTTGGAGTGAATCTACGCACTAAAAGAAGTCTAGGTACATTTTCTTGACAAAACTAAAACATCTTATATTTTGAAACGGAGGGAGTACTAAATACAAATAGTGGAAGAGGATGTACGTGTAGAGTGCACAATTATGTGATGTTTGCATAATGCATATATTCAATTGACTGACCGTGAAGCCACTTGGGAATTGGGATATACTAAATACAGATAGTTGGCCAAGACAGCGCTACCTTCTACTTAATTGGGTTTCCACTTGAACTGGGTAGCTGTACACCCACATGCTAATATGCTACCTCTCTGTCTGGTTAAAACCAATGAAGCTTCCCACCAAGCAGCTGGAAGTCAACCACAAGGTTTCCACCAAGCTTACCAGGCAAATTTTAGTGAGCTCTGTCTGGGAAGCGGTAACCATACCATTCACAAACCATGTCAAAGGTCAGCCAACAATGAAGGCAACAACCTGAATGATCATGGTATTCAAATACAAAATCACAAATATTTGCTTCAATGAATATTCAACGGATATCAACATAAAAGACCAACAAAAAAATAAGGAACAAAGATATGATTAGAGAAATACGAAATTGTCATAAGCTAAAGTCAGCAAACTTAGAACACATAAGTGCTAGGGAAAAAAATGAACATGGTAGCTAACAGGGACGGTGTTAGTGCCAATATCAGAATACCAGCTCGTCAAGACTCAAATTCAACTCATACCTAGACAAGCTATGGGACAGTCCCAGGCACATTGGACCAAGGTCTTGTTCGCCCAACCCAGATGTAAGATCAGTGAGTTTATTCATTGATCAGACGTTTATTGTAAAGGCAATCAATTCTCTGCAAAAGCGCATCACACTTGTAAGTGATAATGGTTAATCAGAGTTATCACAACATACCTTAACAAATAAGGTCATGAGTGGTGCTAAGAAAATTCCCGAAAATTCTCACTTTATTTATGGTACACAACATACAGCCAATAAGAGCACTTGTTTTGCAAATTCAGAGATTGAGTTTCTTGTCTACTTTCTACCATCCATCTCACTCTATGGTCAAGTGGCTAGGATTCACATCTAAATTTTTGGCTGCGAAGTATGGTATATTTGATCATTCAGAGCTTAGAGAAAACGGGCTTCCGCTTCTCCACAAAAGCTTTGATGGCCTCCATCAGGTCATTAGATTTCAGCATTCCCGCATTCCACGTCGCTACATGTTCCAGCCCCTGCTCTACTGTCATATCCCTGCTTCTCAGCAGAACGGCCTTCGTTCCCATCACTGCCAATGCTGACTTCTCTGATATTTCTGAAACAAATACACAAATTTGTCTCTTAGTATATCATTGGTTGGAGCTTGTTGAGTTGTATAGTTTCTGGAGAAAAATGCAGCAAAGGGTGGTAGGTATGGCAAACAAAAACTGCTTATCACAGTGCAGGGATTTCTTATGCGTGCATCTGAATTCTGAATACACCCTATGTACACAGAACTATACTTACAATCCTACCTACATGTGTGCATATACTTCGACTTGGAGGGGAAAAATCTAATTTGCTTCAGGCTCAATAAAGGGGTGGTACTGGTAAATTTAAAATCCTTTAAACCATCATAGATTGCTTATTTGGATTGATTCAAGTAACCCTGACTTCAAACTAACAGCACTAACTATTTGACCAAAACAATCCAGTTTACTTCCGTTATGTTGGGAATTGGAGCAGTACGCCTTTACAGCCGATGAAGAGAATGATGGATCATGCTGTTTAATCTAGAACAAGGAACCTTTAGCCCGGCATTTATATGAATAACAGCACACAAAGAAAATTCAAAAAAAGAAAGCAGGGAATGCAAATATAGACGTATCTTCACAAAAGCTAGGAGAGCTGGAATCCTAGAAAGCTTGTCCATCGTTTAAGCTAAAGCAAGCAGTAGATTAAAATACTGGCAAGTCACCAACTGTATTTGCAACAATTTACCCATGCTAGAAATGCTTTTTAAAAGATAGTCAGAGTTGTTTTTTGACAGAAGAATCCTGATTCTTGAATAATAGAAAACCAAGCAGACTTTACAGCTAAGGGATGTACCAATCCCAAGTACATGAACTTCAACAAGAGCACAAAGAGATTCGTCAAAAATAGAGAACTCGTAAGGGTTGGAGCTTTGTTAGCTACTTATACACTATCCATGACTGAGTTATGAAATGTTTAGTATGATTTCTAGCAAAGGTAGTAGACTGGCCCTCTCTACAATCATGCTCAAGCTCCGGCACAGGACACCTTGCTCATATTGTTCTATCGACATGATCAACATCTCAACTCCAAACTGGCTCAAATCCTTATCAATTCTCAAGTTCTAGTAAATAACCTGCATGATTGTGCAATTTTTCGGAACCAATTTTGGAGAATCAAGAGCATGTACCCATATATGGTAAAATTAGAGCAAAGAAGATATACTTGTATACCTTTGGCGATCTTTGCAACAGCAGCATCCAGCTCCTGCTTGGAATCGAACACCCTGCTGACAAGCCCCATCTCCTTGGCCTCGAGCGCGGTGATCGTGCGTCCGGTGAGGGCGAGGTCAGCGGCATTTCCGTAACCAACGATCCTCGGCAGGCGCTGCAGCGCACCAAGGTCTGCGACGATGGCCATGTCCACCTCCTTGAGAACGAAGGTGGCGTCGCCGGAGCAGTAATGGATGTCGCAGGCGGCGACGAGCTCGACGCCGCCACCGACGCAGGCGCCGTGCACGGCCGCGATGACGGGCTTCCGGCAGAGCTCGACGGCGGTGAGCGCGGCCTGCAAGTCAAGGATCCCGCGGCGGAGCCCCTCGGCAGCGGCGGCGGGGTCGGCCCCACGGCCGGGGACCGCGGCGAGCGGGCTCCCGGGCGCGCCGAGCTCGATGCCCGCGCAGAAGTGGGGGCCCGAAGCGGAGAGCACCACGGCGCGCGCCGCGGGGAGGCGGTCTAGGAGGGACATGGCGCGCGGAATCTCCGCGAAGGCCTCCGGGCTGAGCGCGTTGCGCTGGGCCGGGCGGTTGAGGCGCACCTCGTAGACCGCCGCCGCGGGGTCCGGGCGCGACACGGCCAGGGTCTTGAAGCCACGCAGGAGCTCCGCGTCCGACGAGCCGCCGCCGGCCATCTGAACTACCTTGCGTGTGCGGATCAAACTCTAACCGCCGGTTGCTCAGCCGAGTCGCTGCTCCGCGGCTGGTGATAATGGGAAGTTTTGCAGAGTGTCGGCGACCGAGAATTAAGCTACTCAAATGTTTTTTCGAGGTTTGGTAGACGTGGGCACAAGTCATCCCGCTTTTAAGAAAAAACAAAATTCATATTTTTGAGTTCTATAAAAACTTACTGAAAATATGTGGATATACGATGTATCCCACAAACTGTAAAATATCATTTTCAAATATTTGAATTAGGATCTACATAAAAATGACAAAAGTATAGGTCTGAGTATATATAGTTTCAAATCTCCAAATTTTACCAGATTTGTTATTTTTGTGCGGCTTACAATATTAAAAAATCCGGGCTGCGATTTTGCATATTTGTAGAAAATAACATTGACTATATCCAGAATTTATTTTTAGTTTTTTAAATTTCTTAAAATGACTTCTAATTTATTTTTAAATAAAGTGGGCACCGGAGCTGGAGACACTTTCTGGTTTTTGAGGTAGTATTAGATTTGCATCGCGATATTTTTAGTTTCAAGTAAGGTTGAATGTGAGTTAAAAGTGAGGTTACAACTTTTTTTTTAACTTAAGGCTCGCACTTTATTTCCTTGTCAATAATGACAGATCGTCTATCAGTAAGAACTGATGGTGGTGGATCACCATCCTAAAAGAAATTTGAAGAAGAATTAAAACTAGATCTAGTAAAATTATGCGCAGCCTTATTAGTTTCTCTAGGCAGTGTTGAAAAGTGATATTTCCAATCCTTTAGACGTGTAGGGAGTCCATATCTCTATCTCTCCATTACAGCATTGATCACATCAAGATTATCTGACTCTACAATCATTGGCGAGCATCCAATATTCTCCACTAATTCTAGGCCAAGTTTTAGAGCAAGAGCTTTTGTTGTTGATGAATCAAGAAGATTAACCATTGGCTTTGTTGAACCTTCAACAACTTCAACTCGGCAAGTACGCACAATTGCTGCAGCAGCTCCATCACCGCTAGGGAAAAAATAAGGCATCTACATTTAGTTTGTAACTTTTAGGAGGGGGCTTGTTATTTTCATGTGGTGTCGAATCTCCTCTCACAGACCTGAAGTTCAGAGTTAATCCATTGATTGAAAAGGCAGAACTCGATGGTGAAGGAACATGTTCCCCTCTAACCGCTTGTTTTCGTTGCCACCGTATAAACCACCCAGCCACCACAATCGTCTCGTGTAATCCCAGTTGACCAAGAACAGGTGAATTCCGTCTCAGACTTCTGAAAATATTTTGCAAAACAACCGATCTTGAGTTTTCAAAAGCTGCAGCTTGTCTGATCAAATCATCCAGACCAAGTGATTTCCATACTTCCCTAGCCCTCTTACAGGTAAACATCAAATGTTTAATATCCTCACATCCTTGCTTACATATAGAACACTATGAAGAGACTATTATATGCCTGCTTGCTAATACCCCCATACCAGGTATTAAACCATGAAGAGTTGTCCAAGCAAAAATCTTCACTTTACCCGGAACACTAAGCTTCCATAGAATTTCCCACACAGGGTTTCCATATATAGTCCTTTGGCCATCATTGCGTTTAACTTTGTGTCCTTTCTAATGCTCCCATGCAATATACTCCCTCTGTTTCACAATATAAGAATTTTTAGCAAGCTGTTTTAGTTTGCTAAAAATGCTTACATTATAAAACGGAGGTAGTGGTAAGTAGAACCAATAGAAAATGTGTATAACTTTTGGATATTCACTTCGACTCATAGGTCCAAATGCATCCATTATGCGAAAACATATTTTAAAATATCAAAAATAAAATAAATAAATCCGCATATACATTAGAACAATTTATGTTGGTTCACAAATTTCCGGGATGAAAGAACATTTTATGTGTCGTTTATAAAAAGTCAAAATTTGTCACAGGAATACGACTATTCTTGTGACACATTTTATCTTTTTTATACACGACACATAAAATGTTCTTTCATCCCGAAAACTTGTAAACCAACATAAAATATTCAAATATACATGTAGAATTTGTTTTCAGATTTTTTAACATTTCAAAATATATTTTCTCACAATGGGTGCATTTGCACCTATGAGCCAAATTGCCGCCTCTATGACTTGTTTTATGCCAATCCACAAAATCATCTTATAGAAAATTATTGGGAGGAATCTGTAGAATGCATCAAGCTTCCAATGGATTAAAAATTGCCCGTATAGTATCTTCATCCCACTGACCTGATATCGGACATATGAGCTCATCCACCATCCGATATATAACTTACCCTCTTCTAGTCTCAATTTTCCTAGAAAACATTCCAAGAACCAGTGACCCTCCCAAATATCAATACATTTCCCATTGCCGACTCTCCAAATATGGCCTCTCTTAAAGGTGTGCATACCTTCAATAATATACTTTGCCAAGTGAAAGATGATTCCTCCTTTGGACCAGCACTCAACAACTTTCCATTTGGATAATATTTTGCACGAATCACTTGAGCACACAATGCATCGGGCTTATTCAAAAGTCTCCAAGTTTGCTTTGCTAGCACTACAAGATTAAAAGCATGTAAATCTCTAAATTCCATACCTCCATATTTTTTTTGGTATGCACATTCATCACCATGCACACCAATGCATTCTCCTTTGCTCCTTCGAGCCCCCCAACAAAATGCTGACATAGCCTCCGTGAGCTCCTTATAAATCTTCTTGGGATTTTAAATACATCCATAGCAAAAACTGGTATGGATTGAATAACACCTTTCAATACAACTAGATGGACAGGCGAGCTTCGCCTCGCCGTCAGCAATGCGTTGTCACACATGGTGGCTGGTGCAATGTATTTGGCGGCAGTAATTTTTAAGTAAACCAGCACATTGCAACTATTAAGCATTTTTTTCCACCCTTGCAATAATGATTATAAAACTTCCCAAATGAATAGCCTGCTCACTATACAAAAGAACCACATTACAGTAAGAACATGTGTACTCCAAACTATCAAGATATATCCTCCCATAAAAAAAGGCTGCACCAAGAAACAAAGACAATAAATCCAATGAGACACAGAAATAATGCAGTACCAGAAAGAATAACAATGATAAAAAACCCTGAACACAAACCTTTCAAGCAGGCAATGTAATGTGTAGACATCTTAGCAGGACGACCTTCTACAAACACCGGAGGGCCTGGCACCTAATAAACCATAAAAGCACAAACTGCACTTAGCAAATCAGTTCTTGAACAAAAATAATCCCAGACTAATAAAATGACTGAAAGAAGAGCACAACACCAAAAATATAAGCACTCATTCGAAGACGATGCCTCGTACATTTTTTTCAAATGCTCCTACTACTTATTTGAAAGCACTTTAGCTTCTGGTATTTCCAATCGAAACATGAAAAGAAGCCTATCAAACACGGTCACACTCACACATATATACTTTCTCAAGGCCTACCTAATAGCCCAAGACGACTTAATTATCCATAGAACAAATTCATAACATGCCTGGAATTAGCTTAAATAAGCCTCGACATGTTCTCTGCTTGAACTAATTAGAGCAGTGTAATGGAAATTCACCAACGCTAAACAGTGGTGCAGAATCAAGCTATTAGGGAACATGGCAATAAAATAACTATGTGCATAGCCTAGGCCCTGACAGATTACCCAACGAAGGGGGGTAAAATAAATACGTGCATAGCCTAACTTCAATGGTAAGTTTAGTCCAAAAATCCATATACATAATATGAGAACAATGTGCTCCAATGAAACTTATCCATTTCTGGAATATCATAAGAAACAAAGAATTTTAAGACCATTAGTTTGGCCAGGTTTGTGTCCACGATCAGACATTCGAAAAAATAAATTAAACATAAAAATGTGTTGTATAGCAAAATATGGCCACTTATGTCTTCAAGTTATACACAAGCAACATGTTTTTGTGCAGAGCACATGCGGTAATTTCTAAAAATAAAAAATGCACTTCAATAGAAAGATCCAAGGATAATCACCCAAACCGACCGGTCGTGTGATATGTCGATGCAATCCAGAAGTAAATATATATCTCTAAGGGAAAATTCAGTTGTGATGACATTCTAACATCTAAATTTCTCTTCCCGGTGCATGGTAGTATTTTACCACATCCCTGCAGAATGGCACACAGTAAAATGGAAATTTTAGTTAGATTGGGGGATTACAAATCCCCCAATATTTGTAATCCCCCAATATATTACAAATCTCTAGCGTCCTATATTTGATCATAAAAAAAGTAATGAACAGACCATTAAACATATAGAACCCTTTTCCGGCTCCATTACAGAGAAGTCGTTTTGCTACCCTTGCCACTCCAACTGAATCAAACGAAATAGTAGTTGAATTTTTTTGCGAAATAGTATTTGATTTATATCAATAAGAAATCTAAAACCAAGATAATAACAGAAACTCTGAAATCAAATGAATGTGCAAAATAACTGAGAGATCAATAGACTGTTTGGGCCTCATAATTTAACTTGACAACCGATATGTTAACAACCTCATTAGGTTTAGTTTAATTATCTAACCATGGCTAAAGCTTCGTATCTCCTCCATCTAAGATGAACAACCAAACCTATTGCCTCGTTTGAGTTTCAGGAAAGGAACAAAAAGGCATGTCTTTGTCCCTAGCATGAGCATAAAACAAGCCAAGAGTGCATGAACCAACAACTTTTGGATTTGGTTCGTCGCTCCAAATGCTGCAACCATGACCGACCAAGAGTCCATTGTATTAGCTCATTAAAAAGGATTTCTGGTTGAGTTCAAGAACAGAAAAAATGCGACAGTAATAAGTAGCATTATGTTGGCTAAAAGAAACCAGAGGAAAATCTCCTAAATCATTATACAGACCCAGGAACTTTTTCTTTAAAGAAAATACTTCCTTTGAAGGCAAGAGGAGGTCCTGGGAGAGGGGGTGGGATACCAGCGATCACTGTGGTCGACACTGTGGAGCAGAGGTACTATACTTGGTGCTTAGTGAGCGGGCGGAGGATAGAGTAGATTGGGGATGAGGTTGAGGCAAGCAGCTTCTTCTTCTGTATGCCTTCCGCGACGCATCAATCTGGTTCGGCGAGATAAACGTCAGGACGCGCCCTATCCAGGTGCAAGCCACCTTGCTACAACCAAGAAAGTCACAGATTCAGTCATCCCCTCGATTAGCATGAGGGACAGACACCAACAGAAAGTGAACAGGGTTAGAGCAAAGAGAACAGACAGTTACATCTTAGGGTCTGCTTCGATGTTTGTATTTACAGGCTTGGCATTACATCTGCTCCAATATCAAAATATTGTGATATTATTGAATATCAATATTTTTGTTTGGTTGTTTATATATTTGGTAGCAAGAATTGATACCGAGTTGAATATCAAATCCTGTTTGGATGGTCAAAGCGATGAATTAAATTTGTATGAGCACGATCGTTGCACTATCAAATTTAGATTATTAATATTGTTATTGTACTCTTGATTTTCAAACAGAGTACATTGTAAATTCAGATCTTAAATATTTTTGCAATGTATGGATCGAATAAAACAGGGGCATCCCAAAAATCAAATGGTACAGATAAAAGAATGAGAGCGGATCAAGGTAAAAACTTTTCTAGTACCTGCAGGAAAGATCGAGCCTTTCGATTACTTATCCTTGCCAAGCACCTCCTTCCATCTGACGACAACTTCCATCAGCACATTGCGGGTGACGTCACCGTTTGTACCTGCGCCAGTCGGGAGAGGGTCGAGATGGAGGGCGCTAACCTTCCTCCGCACTGGTGACCTTCGGATGGAGTAACAAGAGGAGGGCGACGGGTCGTGCCTTGCCAGAGGGCCACCACACCATTCGCTGGAGGAGGAGGGCAGGAGTCGAGCGTAACCGCGTCGCCGCTGCTCGTTGCCTGGTTGCGCCTCCTCTCAATAGGCCTTGAATGCTCCGCCGGTGGTTTTACTGATGCTGAGAAGGCAGAGCTGCGTCTTGAGGTTCTTGAACTGTCCCTCAAACCCTTCCAAGCGCCAGTTCCAGCCATTGGCCACAGCAGAGGAGGCGCATGGCGAGGTGAATAGGTTGGCGATAGCCGGAGCTTCGGAGTTGACCAGGGTGCACCGTACAACCACGGTCTGTGTGGCTGTGTAGCTCTCGAATCTCTATAAAGGCAACAATCTAAAAGGGAGGGCACAGCCAAGAAGCTTGGGTTGCTCTCTCATCTTGACGGGAGCGCCGATTGGCTAGGTAGCAGCCGAAACCCTAGAGCTCTCGGTGCTAGGCGGTGGCGGTGGGCTAGAAACACATGCACAAGAATTAGGAGAGAGAAGACCGTGTCAACTGCGGGCCGTCTCTGTGGCTTACAGAAAGGAAAAGTCACCGGACGGGCATGCGGCAGATGGTCTTAGAGTGCCTGCATGTCTCCATGCTTAACCTTATAGTTAATGCGCCACTCCAATCATTTATTTTTCCCATTCATATGTTTCTACATTCCTTTATTTAAACCAAACAGGCCCACGATTATACACATATACAGGAAGTCAGTAACACAGGATGACGAACAAAAATTTAAATCAAAATCAACTACCAAACCAAACCCTATCACGGTGTATACCTTCAAGAAAGATTTTCTTGAGTATATAGTGCTTAGAATGCTCTAAAATTAAGCCGGTAAGAATTTAGCAAGGAATATTCATAGGAACTGAACTAATCTCGAAAACTTCTGTCCATTTATTAAATCAACCCTAAAACTGATGCTCAGCAACTCAATACATGTCCCTTATTGGCTTAATCTTCAAAAACTCAAGATAACAGGTAACAATCGAAAACAAAAAACTTCAATCACTAAAGTTCTTGAAAAATGAAGCATGATTTATGATACATTACCTGTACGCTTTCTCCATGTCGGCATTTCCATGGTCCAGCTGTAGTCCAACCATGAATGCATCACAAGCTTTTTTTGCAGTGCTGCAGATTACAGTAAATATAACGGGGTTGTCATGCGACCATATGCAAGATGAATAAACTCTAACCTATCTCACCTTGAGCAACATGTGAGCAGGTTCATTTGTGTAGTATCCTATTACAACTTGATAAGAAATAAAAGAAAGAGATTGCTTCCTAGTTCGACAAATAGCATGGCCGCCAAAAATATATTACCTAAACGGAAGGTGCTAACCTTATGTTTAATCAGAAAGAAGTATGAATTAAACCTCAGATGCTGCAAAATAGAAGGTGCTAACTAAAATATAGCAAAAGGTGCTAATGAGTTAAGATAATATAGCTACTCCCTCCGACTCATATTACTTGACTTGGATTTATCAAAATTTGGATGAATCTATATACTAAGTAGTGTCTAGATTCATCCAAATCTAGACAAAGTTGAGTCAACTAATATGGGTCGAAGGAAGTAACAATATAATCATATAGAAATATCCTTGACGTTAAACCTCACATAACTGAGAGCTACTATTGATGCTTTCTAGCATATCATCATGCATCAATACTATATACAACGAATATACTAAGACGCGTTTATCAAGAACATACCATATAATAAAAATCATAAAATCGACAAAACCTTGCATATTTTTTAGCATCTATTGTTTACTAATTCAATTATTCAGATGTTATTGCAATGGATCCAAGAAAAAATTGAACATTGTCATGTTCATAATTGAGCTGCCTGTACTGCCAAAGCAAGTTGAATGCCAGCAAAACCCCCTGCCCAGAACTCACTAAGGATCTATCAAATAGCCAATTCCACATTATAGTTCTGTTTTATATACAGAACAGGGGAAGTACAAAAAACGCAGAGACTTCACCTATATTCACTATATAGAAACATACATAATAGAATAGAGGAACATTGGCATCCCATCTATGGACAAAAAAATATAGAGCACCACAGCGATTTTCACCATTGCAGAAAAACGGTACTCCCTCCGATCCAAATTAGTTGACTTGGTTTTGTCTAGATTCGGATGTATCTAGCACTAAAACAAGTTTAGATACATTCGAATCTAGACAAATCCGAGTCAACTAATTTGGATCGGAGGGATTAGTAGAAAGTTGGGTCCGGAGTCAAGAGCGACCAAGACTTCAACTGTTTAGATGCGGGCTCGGGGCGATCCCGCTGCCTCGCCGGAGATCTTCAACATGGCCGAAGCGACCTGGATCTAGGGCGGGTGCCACCTCCTTGGTGCAGTAGCAGGTCGGGTACGGCGCATGTGCATTGCGCCATGTTCGATAAAGGGGAGACCGGTGACAGTCAGCGTGGGGAGCAGAAAGGGCGGCAACGGTCTCTGTCCTAGTAGCTAAGGCATGCGGCTAGGTCGGGGTGCACCACGAGTAGAGCAAAAAGGGGACAACAACACATGGGTCAAGGTGGGTGGCGGCTCGGAGACCCGATGGGGCTCGGAGAGAGGGGCAACGGAGCTGAGCGGATTGGTGGACAGAACCAGGCAGTGCGACAGCTAGAAGACCTAGGCAAGGGTGCTCGGAAAGAACCAACAAGGAAAATAAGGAGAAGAACGTGGCACCAGAATTGGCCACCAAAATGACTCGTGGGAAGACCATCCCACACTACACGCCACCTCCCCACGCCAGCTGCAGCGCAAAATATCCAAAGACCCGGTCCACAAGCATCGCATGCAAGCAACCCGAGGCCCACAAACAACGGCAGACAACACGCTAATGGCCTCAGAACAACTGCATGTGACAAAATAACATTATGCAATGATGAAAAAGCAATTTAAAATATTGGTTTTTCTAGGGAGGGACACAAAATCCTTGGCAGTGACTGACATCAAAATCATATGCTTAACTATTCTTCTTTCAGCAGAATATTAATTAAGTGATGCAGAATCCAGTGTACATTAGTAATTTTACATATGCATCCAGTATTATCAAATGACGTATGGAGATAAATCAAATGACACGCTCACACATTTGTTAGAAAGTGGCCACAGATCCCATATACCGTGAAGCCGGTCTAGAATCTAAAAAGAAAGGAAAGAGCGAGATTTAAGCCAAAAAATATAAACAGAAAGTCTGTTGTTTTCCAAGCTGGGTAAAAAATGCTCAAGTAGAATGCAGATGCACAAGGAAAGAGCTAGTCCACTATTATCAAATGACGTATGGTGATAAATCAAATGACACGTTTTCACGTAATAACTCACATTTGTTAGAAAGTGGCCATAGATCCCATATACCGTGAAGCCAGTCCAGAATCTAAAAAGAAAGAAAAGAGCGAGATTTAAGCCAAAAAAATTAAGCAAAAAATATGCTGTTTTCCAAGCTGGGTAAAAAAAAATGCTCAAGTAGAATGAAGATGCACAAGGAAAGATCTAGCTAACAATTAATCCTGACCTACACATTAAAGATGATGATGTACTAACAGTTAGCTTTATGAATATTACATCTTGCCTAAAATCAGTCATAGAGTGAGCATGACATTAAACCTAAGCATAGAATGTATAGCTGCCACTATAGGCCCGGCTGAATATTGCACCTAAGTTTGCTATATATTTGTAGAGTAAGATGGTTTCAAACAAACTATGTTTCTAATAATAGAAAAGTAGCATACCTTATATATATATATGCATTCAGATGAATCAAAACAATATAATTGATGATGATTAAATACAAATGGTGTACGATGTCTTCCGTTTATAGAGAAAAAATTCTAGGCAACAAATTTGCTAATGGAAGAACAACTGGAAATATTAATGATGTATTATATCAGATGTTACTGTATTCTCAACAGTAGTGGCCACCTAATTTCATTACAAAATTAGATCAGAAAAGTAGCAACATGCCCCCATGCTCTTCACCTTGGGATACCAGCTATAAAAGCATTGGTCTATAAAAACACTCTTTTGGAAAAAGTAAATAAATAACATTGTCTCCCATCCATTTTGTATAGAAGGAATATTTATTACACAAGAAAACAAAAGTCATACCATTTTTCACACAAGAAGACAAAACATAGATATACTACAGTTAAGAGTGAACCACCGTGTTCTTTTTCTATTTTTGAAGATAACCGCCCGGAGATAGTCGTCTTTCCACACAATAGACGGTCACCCACTGGATCTGCCTTTTATCAGCCGCACCGGCACACGATTTTCCTCGAGTTGTTATTGTTGTAGTTGAAAATTCAACCATAACGTCCATGTTATGTACTGAACAAAATGCAATAGAACTACATTTTTAGGTTTACTGTGACAGTAGTGCAAATGGAACAAAACTGAAAAAGATAGCATGGACCACTATATACTCTGACCTATATCGACTGGACTTAATGGTGTGGACCATCTGATTTCCTACAATAGCAAACAAATTGCAAAAAAAATATGTTATTTGTTCAAATTGATCTAAATCTAGTCTCATATATAACCAAACAAGAACATGCATATATCTTTGTCTTGTTTTGTGAGGTGTATGCTGACTGATTTTACAAATCTCAAAACAGTGGGAAGTGTATCGAATATGCAAAATGAGCGCAACAAAAAATAGATGGCATTATATTTATGAAATTTCCATAGTAATACATCTTACTTATACCAGAAAGACAATGGATATGTAATCAACCATCCCAAGAGAGAGGGAGAGAGAGAGTATCATCAGAATGCAACTAAACATAGTACCAATGTTTCTGTTTTGACAACCTACAGATTCAAAAATGACAACATTGATGGCTTTATGTCTAGGAAAATATCACATATATTTTTAGATGTGTCCTTAGACACAAGAGTCTGAATAATTAGGAGTATATAACTTTTTTCAGTTGGTACCCCGGAGACACAATGAATTGGTTCCGAATCTTAACTATTGTATGCCCTTGGTGCTGCTCCTCTCTTCCCCTTATCCCATTTGTGTGGCGTCGTGGAGGGAGAGGAAATGGGTTTGTGGGGATAAGGGCTAGGGTCTGCCTAATTGACCCCTGCAATGCGTTGGGAAGATATGGGACTTGGAGAACTGCCCCGCATATCAATCTCCCAACAAAACCTGTAGCCACCAAAAATTTGGAACTCCTAGCACCACGTGAGAGAGATAAATTCTCCAATTTTAGCTTCCAATCTCACACTGAAGCAACCAAACTCAAACAACCACAACACAAGAAACCTCTACATTCCATAATCCCCGACATAGACGGGAAACCCGAGGAGATCAGAAACACTCACCAGGGTCGCCGAGCTTGAAAAACTTGTCCACATCTGCAACAACAGAAAACGAAACAACAGTTCAACCAGGCGAATCCATAGAATATGGAGCCGATTCGGAAAGGAGTGGGGGACGAGCGCGTGTACCGTCGGTAAGGGCCCTGATTGTGCCGGCGCGGAGTCCGCAAGGGTCGCGGAAGACCTCCTCCGCCGTGCGCGCCGTGTATGCCGCTCCGGCGCCGACGCCTTCCATGGGGGCGTGGGCAATGGCGCCTAGGGTTCGGGTGAGCGTGGAGGCAGGGGGTCGCGGAAGACCTCCTCCGCCGTGCGCGCGGTGTATGCTGCTCCGGCATCGGCGCCTTCCCTGGGGGCGTGGGCAATGGCGCCTAGGGTTCAGGCGAGCGTGGAGGCAGGGGGCGGCGATGGGGAGTAGGAGGTAGTGGTGGGAGCGGCTTGGAGAGAGAAATAGAATATGGCCGTGAAAACCAGTGGGCAGTCTCAATCGTGCGGTCGCCGGTTCGATGGTTTATTAGATGATTTTTTTACTGTAGTTAAGCGTATGAGCCTGTGCTCAACGCACAAGCTTTTCTTCACGCGTAAGCTATAGAGTAATTTTCTTAGCCCCATAGACATCATTTTCTCCTTCCACCGCTTCAACCTCTCGATGATTCTTTCCAAAAAAGATATAGGAAATTATCTCTATCCAAACCAATCATAGAAGGAAAGCCAAGGTACCTATCACAGTGCTTCTATCATAATGTTCAACTCTTGACAAACACTTGTCTTGTCTTGGGCACTAACATTAGGATGAAATAAATACTACACTTTGCTTTACTCACCAGCTTCCCGAATTTGCACAGTATAGATCAAGAACTTGCTTCAATGAAGTTGCATTAATTAAGTTTGCTTTCATAAGGATCAGAGAATCATCGACAAATAATAAATATCAAACTGATGGTTGATTAAATGACATCACCTAATTAAAATATAAGCTCTTTTTTGGTGGAACGAGAATTAGACGCCTTATTTTTTGTCCATGTTAACTTTAGACTTTGATCTTTTGCCCTTATTTACTAGATATAATTTCTTAAATAAGATAGCACAATTTAGAGTAGTGTCAAATAAGATAAGGAACTACCTTTGTTCCACAAAATAAGGCACACAAATTTTCTGAGAAGTCAAACAGTGTTACGTTTGACCAAGATTACTGAAAAAAGTTATAATATTTACAAAGTGAAATCTAAATAGTATATACGTTATGAAATGTATTTTCATATCATATTTACTTAGTATTATAATAATTAAATATTTTTTTTGCATAAATCTGGTCAAACTTGACATCGTTTGACAGAAAATTTATACACTTTATTTTATGAAACAGAGATAGTACAATGTGATGATTTGCCCCTTATTAGTTTGCAACTTGATGATTTTTCCTTTCTGAGTTCTTTGGAGCTTTTTTCTTTTTTCTTTTCTTTTCGGGATTGAGAAAAAAATCCGAGGATGAGATTACCCCTCTTGTCAATTGCTCCATGGGCGGCGCCGATGTGCTACTCCTCTGGCCAGTTGTCCTTTGTCTCCCTCTCTACTAGTTCCACACCCTACAGTCATCATTGTTACTCTTCTATCTTCCGCATTGCTTCCCTCTGTCGTCCAGCCAACGCCACGATCATCCACACACTCAATTGGGACGGCATGCCGATGTCTAGAGCAGAGTATGGAGTACAGAAGATTGCGTCGGAGCTCGGGGTTGGAGAAGGAGAGAAGGACAGTGCATCGTCTAGTTCTTCAGGTGACAGTGGCGATTTGGCATGTCGAAATCGTCATGGCTACGTCTTCTTCGTTGTTAGCGGGGGGACCTAGACCGTCGTCGCCTCTCCTCTCATTGCCAACGCTAACACTTTCTTTGGCTGGAGGGACTCACCTCACCTATTGCCTTGACGCCCCTTTTCTTTGCATGTCATCAAACCTTGAATCCAACACATGGACCTCAGTCGTTGTTTATGGACAAAATCTTCAATTGTAACTCAATGCAAACATTAGTCAATATAAATTCTCATTAATCACGATGCCACACACGGGGCTTCACGCCCCTTTCAATTGTTCACCCTAACATAACCTTTCAATTGTTCACCCTAAAACAGTATGCTCTCATATATCACAGGCACCTCGTAACAGTTTACTTTGTTAGATTGATCTCTCAACATGACAGATCCCAACGGCCTGTCACGCCCCTATCCGCGCCCTGATCGGGGGCGCCCAACCTTATCTGGTTGGTGGGCCCCTGTCGCCAACGCTATATAAAGGAGGTGGGGGCCGGCAGCACGCCTCACGAGGTTAGTCGTGCCCTATCCGCCCCACCTACAAGCCGACCCTATCTAGGCTAGCGCTGCGCCGACGGGAAGCACCACCGCCGCCACACGCTCGCACCCCCCTTTTCCCTATGGCCACCGACGCTAGCAGCGGTGCTAACTCCGGCATCCCCTCCGATTCATGCTCTTCGAGCACGGGGGCAGGTAGTACCCCTCTCTCTCTCCCTTTCTCTCTCGGATCTCCCAGTTCTAATCGTATAGTGCATCTACCGAGCTTAGTCTAGATTTAACATTGGTATCAGAACAATTAGATCTAGATTTCCCGGTAGAAAAGCAAAAAGAAAACAAAGATTCCTAGATCTAAAATGCGCCTGCCCCTCTGGCTGCGCCGTTCCTCTCTATCTCGACGCACATCGGCATGCCGAGGTGTCGGAAGAACAACACACCCTCTTCGAAGGGCAAAGAAAATCAAAGCAAAGAAAAGAAACCCCAAACCCCCAAATCCCTAACCCTAGATCCCCAAAACCCCGATTAGAAAACAAAAGCACCACCCGATGCCAGCCTTGATCGCGACGCCAAAGCCGCTGCTGATGCTGGTGCGCCCTTCAGGTGGACCATTGCAGGGCAAGGAAGGCAGGGGACACCACCGCTCGTCGCCTTTTTCCTCTCTGCACCATCGTTTGCGAGGTGGGGAGGTGGATGGGACGAAGATAGAAGGGGAGAAAGGGCTCGCGTGGGAGGGAGGGGCTCGCCACCGGCGATGCTGCCGGGCGGCACAGCCTCCTCACCAAATCCCCACAGCGTCGCCAGAGAGGGTGGAGTGGGGGAGCTCGCGGGAGGGGAGGGGGCAAATGAGGGGCTAGGGTTTGAGGGGGGTGCCGCCCGCTGGTTTTGATGCCGTGAAAGTCGCTCCCGGCCGCTAGATCTAGGGTAACAGCCACAGACGGTCACGATTTGGCGGCGCGGGCTAGGCCAAGCTTGTTGGGCCTATCAGACCTGGGCCAGGCATGGCAAACATGGCGGAGCTGTCGCTAGCGTGGTTAGCGGCGACGCGGCAATAAGAAGCGATGGGCAGGCGATGGTTGGTAGCGGATGTAGGGCGCATGGGTCGTGGCGCCTCTAGCGCTGGCAGCTGATAGATACTGTTTTTTCATTTCTGTTTTATTCTTTTATAGAACAGTTTTATTAGTTGTTTTAATTGTTTTGCTTAGTTTTTTAAGCAAAATTTTAATATAGTTTTCTCTATTCAGTTTATTCAATGAATATTTTATTAGAGAATATGAAAGTGACAGAGTTTTTCTGTAAAGTCTAAAGTTTATCAATAGTGTAATAATTGTTTCTGCTGCAAATAGTTGATTTAAATTGCTAGAATGCAATAAAGTGCATTAATTTTTTAGAAGATGTGATAAAGTGATTTAAAGTTGATTATGCTCCATGTTATTAATTGATCAACGCTATTAATAAACATGATCATGATCCCTTTCATTAAGTATTAAAGGTGCATTTAATTTTATCTTTACCCAACGGTGATATAACTTTAAATGGCACAAACAATTGCATGCTTAATTTATACCAACGTTGGATTAATGCATACAGTTGTTTCTGGTTGTCTCACATCTTTTGTGGTTTTCAGGAGGTCCCAACCTCATGAGCTGCCTGAAGAATATCACACTGCTCAGAGGGGATAACTATTTTGAATAGAGGAAAAAGGTTGACCTGGCCTTCGTCTGCGCTGAGGTGGACTGGGTTATTGAAACTAAACAGCCAGTCTAGCCCAAGGACCCAGTGAGGGATGATACTGAGGACAATGCTGCATGGGAAAAGAGAAAGAGAGACCATGCTCCTGTGGAGCTGGCATACTCAATAGATAACCAAAAGTGGGTCAATGCAAATAAAAAGTGCTTGGCTTTTGTCAAGAACACGATTGAAAACGCAATAGTGGGCTCAATCGAAGAGTGTGCCTCTATTGGTGAGTACCTTGCAAATATAAAGAGCCAGTTCACTGGCTCTTCAAAGATGTATGCAACCCAGCTGCTAAAATAGCTGGTGACAAAAAAGTATACGGGAGGGCCACATGGCATTAGTGAGCACATCTTGAGGATGTCCAACATGGCGGCTAAGTTAAAGCCCATGGATGCGGACCTCGAGCTCAAGCCTGCTCTACTGGTGCATCTTGTCATGGCCTCTCTTCCCTAGCAGTTCGAGAACTTCGTCATCAACTATAACATGTCCCCTGAAAAGTGGGACATTGAAAACACCATAGGGATGTGTTCTCAAGAGGAAGAAAGGCTTAAGTCCATTCACGGTGGTTCCTTAAACTACGTGAAGGACAACAGGAAGAGGAACTTCACCAACAACAACCATGGTGGCTCCCCTTCCAAGCCACATGGCAAGGCCCCCCTACAACACCAAAGATCAAGATCAGCCTCCACTGGGACAAGGACCATTGTCACCATTGCAAAAAGCCTGGTCACTTCAAGAAGGATTGCCATTTATGGCTTAAGACCATAATGGCAAAGAACGGTAAAGACATAGTTTCTTTTGTAAATGAATCCTTGTATGAAAAGTTTTCTAAATCTACTTGGTGGATTGACTCTGGTGCAACCGTTCATGTTGCCAACTCTTTACAGGGGTTCCGTTCGACAAGGACTTTGCCAAGAAGAGAAAGACACATTGAGGTGGCGAATGGGGTCCAAGCAGAAGTGGAGGCTGTTGGTGACATTCCTCTAGAGCTAGTTGATGGCTCTACCATTCTGCTTAAGGATGTTTTATTTGTTCCTTCCATCCATAGAAACTTAATAAGTGTGTTGTGCCTGGATAAAGACATGTATGAGTATTATTTTGGACATGGCAAATGTGCCATTTGGTTGAAAGATACTTGTGTGGGTGTTGCTTCACTACATGACAAGCTTTATTTATTATCTTTGCATGAGAAAGTGATTTTTGTGTGTGATGTGAATAAACAAGTTCCCTTGTCGAACAAAGAACAAAAGAAAAAAAAACGAACTCTTGACTCATCGAAGTTATGGCACTGCATATTAGGACATATTTCGAGGGGAAGAATAGAAAGCCTCGTTAAAAATGACATTCTTCCTCCGTTAGAGTTCTCAGACATCGAGCAATGCATAGATTGCATCAAAGGAAAGTATGTAAAGCAAATTAAAAAGGGTGCAAACCGAAGTATAGCAACACTAGAAATCATCCACACTGATATTTGTGGACCGTTTCCGGTGAAAAGTGTGGATGGTTATGATTCATTCATAACATTCACGGATGATCACTCCCGGTATGGTTACATTTATCCAATCAAAGAAAGATCTGAAGCATTGGATATGTTTAAAATTTTCAAAGCTAAAGTTGAAAATTAGCATGATAAAAGAATTAAGATAGTCCGGTCTGACCGTGCGGGAGAGTACTACGGTCGGCATACTCCATATGGTCAAGTACCAGGACCTTTTGCAAGGTTCCTACAAGAAAATGGAATAGTCGCCCAGTATTCTATGCCGGGCGAACCTCAGCAAAATGGAGTAGCTGAAAGGCGTAACCGTACCCTTATGGATATGGTGCGCAGCATGATGAGCTATTCTACCCTCCCATTGGGATTGTGGATGGAGGCGCTTAAAACCGCCATTCACAATCTCAACAGAGTACCAAGTAAGTCGGTGCCAAAAACACCGTCTGACCAGGGAGTGAGCCCTCTATGCACCACTTTAGGGGCTAGGGGAGCCCAGCTGAGGCAAAAGTTTTCAATCCAAACATTGCAAAGTTAGACCCCAAAACAGTATCTTGCCACTTCATTGGATATCCAAATAAATCAAAAGGCTATCGTTTCTACTGTCCTGACAAATACACAAAGTTTGTAAAAACGAGACATGCAGTCTTCTTGGAGGACGAATTGATGAGGGGGAGCACGGTAGCTCGGGAAATTGATCTTGAGGAGAAGAGGGTGCATGCACCTAATCCGATGACTCAGGATCCATTTTTCTCGCTAACTGTTGTGCCACCATCTACAACCCCTGAGGTTGTGGTGCCGGCAACTGTTGTGACTCCACACGTGACAAATGGGAGAAGGTTCGGAACCCGTCCATCAGGAGCCATCGGAACCCACTGTTGAGCATGAAAGGAAGCCAAAACAGCCACATACTAAAAATGTGCCAGAACCCGAGGCAAGAAATGAGCAAGAGTTTGATGAACTCATAAGGTCTATAAGAGAATGAAGACCAGCTATTTCCAAAGAAATTACAAAGTCTACAACACAGAAACAATTCATATGGAGGGCGATCCTACCTCATATGAAGAAGCCATGAGAATCCCTCACTCAGCCAAGTGGGTGGAGGCAATGGAAGATGAAATAAACTCAATGAGTTTCAACAATGTTTTGGACTTAGAGGAAATTCCTAAAAGAGCCAAAACAAGGATGCAAATGGGTCTACAAGACAAAGTATGACTCTAATGGAAATGTAGAAAAGTACAAAGCTAGACTTGTGGCAAAAGGCTTTACGCAAAGAGAAGTGGTAGATTACAATGAGACTTTTTCTCCGGTCTCATGTAAGGACTCCTTCAGAATCATAATGGCACTAGTTGCACATTTTGATTTAGAGTTACATCAAATGAATGTTAAGACGATATTTCTAAATAGAGATTTAGAATAAAATGTTTACATGAAACAACCCAAGGGTTTTTTCATGGAGGGGAAGGAACATATGGGATGCCGCCTAAAGAAATCCATTTATGGGTTAAAGCAAGCCTCTAGGCAGTGGTATTTAAAGTTCAATGATACAATTAAAAGATTTGGATTCAAAGAGAATGTTGAGGACAACTACATTTATGCAAAGTTTAAAAGTGGGAAATATATTTTCCTAATTCTGTATGTGGATGACATCTTGCTTGCTAGCAGTGATGTCAGTCTACTACTAGAAACAAAGAAGTTCTTGTTTTCAAATTTTGACATGAAAAACCTTGGTGAAGCTTCTTATGTTTTGGGCATAGAAATTCACCGAGATAGAAAGAATGGAGTGTTAGGACTGTCGCAGAAAGAATATTGTGAAAATATTCTAAAGAAATACAATATGCATGCGAGTAATGCAACACCTCCTCCCATAGTCAAGGGCGATAGTTTTGGAAAATTCCAATATCCAAAGAACCAATATGAGATCGATCAAATAAAGTCAGTACCATATGCTTCGGCTGTTGGAAGCTTACAGTATGCACAAGTGTGCACTCGCCCTGACTTAGATTTTATCACCGGGGTACTCGGTAGATATCAAGAGAATCCAGACACAGAGAAATGGAAGATGGTAAAGAAAGCTCTGTGTTATGTGCAAGGCACAAAGGGCCTCATGCTAACATATAAAAGATCTGATTCCCTAGAGATAAACGGGTATTCAGATGCGGATTTTGTGGGAGATAAAGACGACAGGAAGTCCTCGACAGGATATGTCTTTACCCTTGCAGGAGGTGCTATTTCGTGGAGAAGCGCCAAACAGTCGATAGTTGCAGCATCTACGATGTATGCAGAATTTATAGCATGTTATGAGGCCATGGGACAGGCGTTATGGTTAAAGAAATTTCTATCCGACTTGAAAGTGGTAGACCGCATCAGCAGGCCATTAAAGATGTACTGTGACAACGAGCCCGCAGTATTCTATGCTCATAACAACAAGTCGAGTAATGCTACAAAGTCTATAGATATAAAGTATTATGTTGTGAAGGACAAAGTCCAGGATCAAACTATAAGTCTCGAGCATATAAGGACAAAGGATATGCTTGCGGATCCGCTAACGAAAGGCTTACCACCCAATGTGTTCAAGGAACACATAGCCGGCATGGGTTTAATGGAAAGCCTATGATTCCTGGACTATTGAGGCCCAAAAATAACAGAATTTGTTTCAAAATAGAAAAGTATGTAGTGGTTGTATGATTCTATCGGCAATTGAGCTGAGACGATGAAACATGCTCTATATACCGATCCGTGATGAAACAAGTAAAGTATAAAGTTAAAAGTAAAGTCGAGATCAAGGGGGAGAATGTTAGATTGATCTCTCAACATGACAGAGCCCAACGGCCTGTCATGCACCTATCCGCTCCCTGATCGGGGGCGCCCAACCTTATCTGGTTGGTGGGCCCCTGTCGCCAGCGCTATATAAAGGAGGTGGGGGATGGAAGCACGCCTCACGAGGTTAGGCGTGCCCTATCCGCCCTACCTACAAGCTGACCCGATCTAGGCTAGCGCTGCGCCGACGGGAAGCACCACCGCCGCCACACGCTCGCACCCCCCTTTTCCCTATGTCCACCGACGCTAGCAGCAGTGCTAACTCCGGCATCCCCTCCGGTTCATGCTCTTCGAGCACAGGGGCAGGTAGTACCCCTCTCTCCCTCCCTTTCTCTCTCAGATCTCCCAGTTCTAATCGTATAGTGTATCTACCGAGCTTAGTCTATTTTTAACATTGGTATCAGAGCAATTAGATCTAGATTTCCCGGTAGAAAAGCAAAAAGAAAACAAAGATTCCTAGATCTAAAGTGCGCCTTCCCCTCTGGCCGCGCCGTTCCTCTCTATCTCGACGCGCATAGGTATGCCGAGGCATCGGAAGAAGAACACACCCTCTTCGGAGGGCAAAGAAAATCAAAGCAAAGAAAAGAAACCCCAAACCCCCAAATCCCTAACCCTAGATCCCCAAAACCCCGATTAGAAAACAAAAGCACCACTGGCCGCCGCCAGTGCGCCGGCAAAGGACGTCGCCGCTGCGTCACTTGACGGTGGTGCGCCCACCCTCGGGTGGACACACAACCGGCAAGGGGGGCAGGGGAAACCACCGCTCGTCGTTGTTTTCCTCTCTGCACTGTTGTTTGCAAGGTGGGGAGGTGGATGGGACGAAGATAGAAGGGGGAGAAAGGGCTCGCGTGGGAGGGAGGGGCTCGCCGCCGGTGACGCTGTCGGGCTGCGCAGCCTCCTCACCAAATCCCCACAGCGCCAGAGAGGGTGGAGTGGGGGAGCTCGCGGGAGGGGAGGGGGCAAATGAGGGGCTAGGGTTTGAGGGGGGCGCCGCCCGCTGGTTTTGATGCCGCAAAAGTCGCTCCCGGCCGCTAGATCTAGGGTAACAGCCACGAACGGTCACGAGTTGGCGGCGCGGGATGGGGCAAGCGTGTTGGGCCTATCGGGCCACTGGCCAGCGTCGGCCAAGTGGGTTCTAGCGAAGCGACGCGGCGGCGAAGTTAGCTTGGCGGCGTTGGCGACAGCCAACGAGTCACAGCGGCAGCTCTATGCAGGCCTGTCAAGGCTTTTAGCGAAGACCGCGCAGATAGCTGGCCGAGGTACCAAGCCAAAGCATTGCCATTGTTTTTTTGTTTACATTTTATTCTTTTATAGAACAGTTTTATTAGTTGTTTTAATTGTTTTGCTTAGTTTTTTAAGCAAAATTTTAATATAGTTTTCTCTATTCAGTTTATTCAATGAATATTTGATTAGAGAATATGAAAGTGACAGAGTTTTTCTGTAAAGTCTAAAGTTTATGAATAGTGTAATAATTGTTTCCGCTGCAAATAGTTGATTTAAATTGCTAGAATGCAATAAAGTGCATTAAATTTTTTAGAAGATGTGATAAAGTGATTTAAAATTGATTATGCTCCATGTTATTAATTGACCAACGTTATTAATAAACATGATCATCATCCCTTTCATTAAGTATTAAAGGTGCATTTAATTTTATCTTTACCCAACGGTGATATAACTTTAAATGGCACAAACAATTGTATGCTTAATTTATACCAACGTTGGATTAATGCATACAGTTGTTTCTGGTTGTCTCACATATTTTGTGGTTTTCAGGAGGTCTCAACCTCATGAGCTGCCTGAAGGATATCCCACTGCTCAGAGGGGATATCTATTCTGAATGGAGGAAAAAGGTTGACCTGGCCTTCGTCTGCGCCGAGGTGGACTGGGTTATTGAAACTAAACAGCCAGTCTAGCCCAAGGACCCAGTGAGGGATGATACTGAGGACAATGATACATGGGAAAAGAGAAAGAGAGACGATGCTCCTATGGAGCTGGCATACTCAATAGATAACCAAAAGTGGGTCAATGCAAATAAAAAGTGCTTGGCTTTTGTCAAGAACACGATTGAGAACGCAATAGTGGGCTCAATCGAAGAGTGTCCCTCTGTTGGTGAGTACCTTGCAAATATAAAGAGCCAGTTCACTGGCTCTTCAAAGATGTATGCAACCCAACTGCTAAAACAGCTGGTGACAAAAAAGTATACGGGAGGGCCACATGGCATTAGTGAGCACATCTTGAGGATGTCCAACATGGCGGCTAAGTTAAAGCCCATGGATGCGGACCTTGAGCTCAAGCCTGCTCTACTGGTGCATCTTGTCATGGCCTCTCTTCCCTAACAGTTCGAGAACTTCGTCATCAACTATAACATGTCCCCTGAAAAGTGGGACATTGAAAACACCATAGGGATGTGTTCTCAAGAGGAAGAAAGGCTTAAGTCCATTCACGGTGGTTCCTTAAACTACGTGAAGGACAACAGGAAGAGGAACTTCACCAACAACAACCATGGTGGCTCCCCTTCCAAGCCACATGGCAAGGGCCCCGTACAGCACCAGCATCAGTATCAACAGTCTCTCCCTGGGGACAAGGACCATTGTCACCATTGCAAAAAGCTTGGTCACTTCAAGAAGGATTGCCATTTATGGCTTAAGACCATAATGGCAAAGAACGGTAAAGACATAGTTTCTTTTGTAAATGAATCCTTGTATGAAAAGTTTTCTAAATCTACTTGGTGGATTGACTCTGGTGCAACCGTTCATGTTGCCAACTCTTTACAGGGGTTCCGTTCGACAAGGACTTTGCCAAGAAGAGAAAGACACATTGAGGTGGCGAATGGGGTCCAAGCAGAAGTGGAGGCTGTTGGTGACATTCCTCTGGAGCTAGTTGATGGCTCTACCATTCTGCTTAAGGATGTTTTATTTGTTCCTTCCATCCATAGAAACTTAATAAGTGTGTTGTGCCTGGATAAAGACATGTATGAGTGTTATTTTGGACATGGCAAATGTGCCATTTGGTTGAAAGATACTTGTGTGGGTGTTGCTTCACTACATGAAAAGCTTTATTTATTATCTTTGCATGATAAAGTGTTTTTTGTGTGTGATGTGAATAAACAAGTTCCCTTATCGAACAAAGAACAAAATAAAAAAAAGCGAACTCTTGACTCATCGAAGTTATGGCACTGCATATTAGGCCATATTTCGAGGGGAAGAATAGAAAGCCTCGTTAAAAATGACATTCTTCCTCCGTTAGAGTTCTCAGACATCGAGCAATGCATAGATTGCATCAAAGGAAAGTATGTAAAGAAAATTAAAAAGGGTGCAAACCGAAGTATAGCAACACTAGAAATCATCCACACTGATATTTGTGGACTGTTTCCGGTGAAAAGTGTGGATGGTTATGATTCATTCATAACATTCACGGATGATCACTCCCGGTATGGTTACATTTATCCAATCAAAGAAAGATCTGAAGCATTGGATAAGTTTAAAATTTTCAAAGCTAAAGTTGAAAATCAGCATGATAAAAGAATTAAGATAGTCCGGTCTGACCGTGCGGGGGAGTACTACGGTCGGCATACTCCATATGGTCAAGTACCGGGACCTTTTGCAAGGTTCCTACAAGAAAATGGAATAGTCGCCCAGTATTCTATGCCGGGCGAACCTCAGCAAAATGGAGAAGCTGAAAGGCGTAACCGTACCCTTATGGATATGGTGCGCAACATGATGAGCTATTCTACCCTCCCATTAGGATTGTGGATGGAGGCGCTTAAAACTGCCATTCACATTCTCAACAAAGTACCAAGTAAGTCGGTGCCAAAAACACCGTACGAATTGTGGACAGGCAGAGCCCCCTCTATGCACCACTTTAGGGTCTAGGGGAGCCCAGCTGAGGCAAAAGTTTTCAATCCAAACATTGCAAAGTTAGACCCCAAAACAGTATCTTGCCACTTCATTGGCTATCCAAATAAATCAAAAGGCTATCATTTCTACTGTCCTGACAAATACACAAAGTTTGTAAAAACGAGACATGCAGTCTTCTTGGAGGACGAATTGATGAGGGGGAGCACGGTAGCTCGGGAAATTGATCTTGAGGAGAAGAGGGTGCATGCACCTAATCCGATGACTCAGGATCCATTTTTCTCATTGTGCTGTACCATCTACAACCCCTGAGGTTGTGGTGCCGGCAACTGTTGTGACTCCACACGTGACAAATGGGAGAAGGTTCGGAACCCGTCCATCAGGAGCCACCGGAACCCACTGTTGAGCATGAAAGGAAGCCAGAACAGCCACACACCGAAAATGTGCCAGAACCCGATGCAAGAAATGAGCAAGAGTTTGATGAACTCAGAAGGTCTAAAAGAGAACGAAGACCAGCCATTTCCAAATAAATTTACAAAGTCTACAACACAGAAACAGTTCATATGGAGGGCGATCCTACCTCATATGAAGAAGCCATGAGAATCCCTCACTCAGCCAAGTGGGTGGAGGCAATGGAAGATGAAATGAACTCAATGAGTTCCAACAATGTTTGAGACTTAGAGGAAATTCCTAAAGGAGCCAAAACAGTAGGATGCAAATGGGTCTACAAGACAAAGTATGACTCCAATGGGAATGTAGAAAAGAACAAAGCTAGACTTGTGGCAAAAGGCTTTACGCAAAGAGAAGGGGTAGATTACAATGAGACTTTTTCTCCGGTCTCATGTAAGGACTCCTTCAGAATCATAATGGCACTAGTTGCACATTTTGATTTAGAGTTATATCAAATGGATGTTAAGACGACATTTCTAAATGGAGATTTAGAATAAAATGTTTACATGAAACAACCCAAGTGTTTTTTCATGGAGGGGAAGGAACATATGAGATGCCGCCTAAAGAAATCCATTTATGGGTTAAAGCAAGCCTCTAGGCAGTGGTATTTAAAGTTCAATGATACAATTAAAAGATTTGGATTCAAAGAGAATGTTGAGGACAACTGCATTTATGCAAAGTTTAAAAGTGGGAAATATAGTTTCCTAATTCTGTATGTGGATGACATCTTGCTTGCTAGTAGTGATGTCAGTCTACTACTAGAAACAAAGAAGTTCTTGTCTTCAAATTTTGACATGAAAGATCTTGGTGAAGCTTCTTATGTTTTGGGCATAGAAATTCACCGAGATAGAAAGAATGGAGTGTTAGGATTGTCGCAAAAAGCATATTGTGAAAAGATTCTAATGAAATACAATATGCATGCGAGTAATGCAACACCTGCTCCCATAGTCAAGGGCGATAGTTTTGGAAAATTCCAATGTCCAAAGAACCAATATGAGATCGATCAAATGAAGTCAGTACCATATGCTTCAGCTGTTGGAAGCTTACAGTATGCACAAGTGTGCACTCGCCCTGACTTAGCTTTTATCACCGGGGTACTCGGTAGATATCAAGAGAATCCAGACACAGAGCACTGGAAGATGGTAAAGAAAGATATGCGTTATGTGCAAGGCACAAAAGGCTTCATGCTAACATATAAAAGATCTGATTCCCTAGAGATAAAAGGGTATTCAGATGCGGATTTTGCGGGAGATAAAGACGACAGAAAGTCCACGACATGATACGTCTTTACCCTCGCAGGAGTTGCTATTTCGTGGAGAAGCGCCAAACAGTCGATAGTTGCATCATCTACGATGTATGCAGAATTTATAGCATGTTATGAGGCCATGGGACAGACGTTATGGTTAAAGAAATTCCTTCCCGACTTGTAAGTGGTAGACTGCATCAGCAGTCCACTAAAGATGTACTGTGACAACGAGCCCGCAGTATTCTATGCTCACAACAACAAGTCGAGTAATGCTACAAAGTCTATAGATATAAAGTATTATGTTGTGAAGGACAAAGTCCAGGATCAAACTATAAGTCTCGAGCATATAAGGAGATATGCTTGTGGATCCGCTAATGAAAGGCTTACCACCCAATGTGTTCAAGGAACACATAGCCGGCATGGGTTTAATGGAAAGCCTATAATTCCTGAACTACTGAGGCCCAAAGGTAATAGAATTTGTTTCAAAATAGAAAAGTATGTAGTGGTTGTATGATTCTATCGGCAATTGAGCTGAGACGATGAAACATGCTCTATATACCGATCCGTGATGAAACAAGTAAAGTATAAAGTTAAAAGTAAAGTCGAGATCAAGGAGGAGAATGTTAGATTGATCTCTCAACGTGACAGAGCCCAACGTCCTGTCATGCCCCTATCCGCGCCCTGATTGGGGGCGCCCAACCTTATTTGGTTGGTGGGCCCCTGTCGCCAGCGCTATATAAAGGAGGTGGGGGCCGACATCACGCCTCACGAGGTTAGCCGTGCCCTAGCCGTCCCACCTACAAGCCGACCCGATCTAGGCTAGCGCTGCGCCGACGGGAAGCACCACCGCCGCCACACGCTCCCCCCCCCTTTGGCCACCGACACTAGCAGCAGTGCTAACTCCGGCATCCCCTCCGGTTCATGCTCTTCGAGCACGGGGGCAGGTAGTACCCCTCTCTCTCTCTCCCTTTCTCTCTCAGATCTCCCAGTTCTAATCGTATAGTGCATCTACCGAGCTTAGTCTAGATTTAACATACTTAACAAGACTATCTTTAATATAGAGCTAGTTCAAAGGCATGACTAGGGATTGGTTCGATATTATGAACTTTTAACCCCTTTAAAAAAAAGTTACAACATAGGTTCAGCCGAACACACGGCGTCTAACCATCTAAGAGAACTTGTTTTGCAAATTCAGAGATTGTATTCCTTGTCTACTTTCTACCACCCATCTCACTTTATTCTCGAGTGGCTAGGATTCACATGTAAATTTTCGGCTGCGAAGTTTGGTAAGTACTCCATATTTGATCATTCAGAGCTTAGAGAAAACAGGCTTCCGCTTCTCGACGAAAGCCTTGATGGCCTCCATGAGGTCATTAGATTTCATCATCCCCGCGTTCCACGTCGCTACATGCTCCAGCCCCTGCTCTACCGTTATATCTCTGCTTCTCAGCAGAACGGCCTTCGTCCCCATCACCGCCCATGCCGACTTCTCTGATATTTCTGAAAATATTAGACAAAATTTGAGGTCAGAGTTGTATAGTTGCTGGAGATAGTCAGAGTTGTATTTAGAGTGAATGGCAGAAGAAACCTGATTCTGAATAACAGAGAAGTGCATACCTTTGGTGATCTTTGCAACACCGGCATCCAGCTCCTGCTTGGAGTCGAAGACCTTGCTGACGAGCCCCATCTCCCTGGCCTCGAGCGCGGTGATCCTGCGTCCGGTGAGCGCGAGTTCAGCCACGTTGCCATAGCCGACGATCCCCGGCAGGCGCTGCAGCGCGCCGAGGTCGGCGACGATGGCCATGTCCACCTCCTTGAGCACGAACGTGGCGTCCTTGGAGCAGTAGCGGATGTCGCACGCCGCCACGAGGTCGACTCCGCCGCCGACGCAGGCGCCGTGGACCGCCGCGATGACGGGCTTCCGGCAGAGCTCGACGGCGGTGAGCGCGGCCTGCATGTCGAGGATCGCGCGGCGGAGCCCCTCGGCGGCGGCGGCGGGGTCGGCGCCGCGGGCGAGCGGCGCGGCCAGCGGGTTCCCGGGCCCGCCGAGCTCGATGCCCGCGCAGAAGTGCGGGCCCGAAGCGGAGAGCACGACGGCGCGCGCGGCGGGGAGGCGGTCCAGGAGGGACATGGCCCGCGGGATCTCCGCGAAGGCCTCCGGGCTGAGCGCGTTGCGCTGCGCCGGGCGGTTCAGGCGCACCTCGTAGACCGCCGCCGCCGGGTCCGGCCGCGTCACGGCCAGGGTCTTGAAGCCCCGCAGCAGCTCCGCCTCCGGCGAGCCGCGGTCGCTGGTGGCCATTTGGGTCAATTAGCGTGGCGTGTGGGGGATAGAACTCGGTCTAACCGCTGATGATTGCTCAGCTCTGCTGGTGATAATTTGAAGGAAGAAATGGCCACTCTTGTTCTTGTGCGGACGCAACGAGATGGCCGAAAATTATCTGAAAATTTTGACGTATCGAAACCTCGTAGCTCTGCTGCCTCGGCCTGGCCGCAGCAATCCATCTTGAATTATTTTCACAGCGATTCTCCCAATGGATTCTGCATCAGTTCGACTGGTTAAAAGTAAAAAAAAAAAATCATAGAATTCACTCACTTCAGTAAGGGGAATCACCGCTGTGCATACGAGAGAACGGAGGCCCACTAGGCTCTGCAGGAGAGGAAGGCCCGCTTTCGGACTTTGCCTCACCGGGTGGGGGTGGCCCACGCGAGACGCTTCAGCCGAGCAGCTCCTGCCGTCTCCCGTTCGTTCCCGCGACTAGTTTTAGGCCCAGTTTTTAGTGCTTCCAAGAAAGCTTTCAGCCTTCTAGTTTTATCTAAAATCATGGCGCCCAAAATAGTTAAGTCTAAACAAATTTGGAAGCCTCGTAATTTTTTTGAACCGGCTTTCCCAGGAAGCTGGGGGTAGGGCAGCTTCTGGGAGAAGCCGCCAAAAGAACTGGGCCTTAGTCCCACATCGCCTAGGCAGAGAAGCCGAGAAGCGCTGCGCTGCTATAAGAGCACGGGGTGGCCAACGTCTCAACCCATACCTTTCTCGGCCTTTTGGCTAAGATCAAGTGTAGTATCTGTTCTTATCAGTTTAATATCTGATATGTGGGCCATGTGCCCACAACGATATTAAATTTATTTTTTGTGGGGGAGGGCTCACCACAGTGGCTTGCCACTGGGGCCCTTACGTGTCGCCCAGTGCGTTGCACTACTGCCTAGGCAGGCGCACCCCAACCAAATCAATTTAAAGTTTTTTAAATTCTTGTGTCTTGTTTTATTTGTACTGCCAGCGGTGGGTAAGAAGTTAAGCCTCGTCTAAGTTTTCAGTTCTTTTAGGCTTCAGTTTAATTTTGCAGCTATTTAGAAGCTGAAAAGAACTTGCCCTTAATCACTCCACTATAATTTTCGGAAAGCCATGCTTGTGCACCAAAGTTCAGAACACGCCTTGCAGTCAAACCTTCAGGCCTTCAGCCATTTGAGAGAAATGAGTTTTGATTGGAGGGGAACTTCACAAATCCTTGATTGGAGGGGAACATCGCCTAGTAAGATGTATCATGCATGCCAACCTCATACCATATCTTACTCATCTATTTGTATCCATACCCTAAACATGTATAATTTTTTTCATACCCATCGTCTGGCAGGATAAATAGGTACACAAGGATAAAAATTACCATGTTTATGGCACATCAAATCAAGAAAATAATAGAATAATATAAACAACAGAAAAACCTAAAATAGAGGCGCCGACGACCCAACGCTAACACTAGCAGTCACTGATTCAAAAACGAATACCAATACAGCCGTTCCCTTGCCGGTCTATCGTCGGCTTAAATGGTGCAAGCAAATTCTCATTAAACCGAACCGAGGTTCATTCGCGGCATTCGTAGACATAGTTGTATTTCTCCAGCACAGAATCCCCTAAAAAGCTATTAAATCAAAACAAGAGAAAAACAGAAGCAAACGCTCGAGTCGAAGAGTGGAGGTCTTCGGAAATGGTAAGATCTTTGGCGCAAGAAGAAGGGGCGACTCACAAAGTTGCGATGGATAGGAGAAATACAAGGTCAATACCGATCGATCGAGAATCCGGATGTGCCACATAAAAAAGATATGGACTACGGTAGTCACATGGCTAGAGGTGAAACGATCCTAACTAACCTACGAGCGGTCGTTGGACTAAGAAGGATGAGACGTAACCTAGCTAGTATTAATGCATGACTAGGAGAAAACTAAATGTGGTTTTTTACGGTACCTTTTACTTTCCATTGGAGGTGAGAAGTATGATTTAAAATCTAGCCACTGATTTAGAGGGGTATCATAGACTTTTTAATAGAAAATCAATTATGGTAACAATAACTTAGCTAATTATCCTATCAATTATGCTTAAATCCCGTTAACTAATTCTCAGATTCCGATTACAGAATCTTCAGGTGTCTTGAATCTTGATATGACTCATGCTAACTATTGTGCTACAGAACTTTAGCCATAAGAGCATCTCCACTCGTGTCTCCGGAACGCCGAACCCAGGATGAATTTTAGGTACGGACACCGAAAATTGGTCTGGTCGTGTTTCCAGGACAATGTTTCGTCCGGATTTGGGCCAACTTTGGTCTGGACTTTTCAGGCCACTTCCAGCATCCCGGGAACGCCCTGGAAACGCCGGACGAAGCGAATTCGGCGGAAAAAACAGTCGGCGAGTGGACCCTCCTAGTCAGCGACTGAAGCCGAGTCATCGTTATCCTCCGGCGTCGAAACCGGCGATGGACCGCCGGGCAATAACTGCCCATACGTCGGCCCACGCGTCGCCGTAATGGTGCGCCACCGCTTCTTTTCTCCCGCAACGGACTGCTGGTCACTAATTTCCCGTCGTTTCCCCTTTTCCCGCCCACGCAACTACACCCCTCCATCCCTCGCCACCCACTTCGGCCTATATAATCCGGCGACCTCGCCGGGTCATTTCACCCACTTCCAACGCTCCTCCACTTCCCCTCCACCGCGAACATCAACTCCGGCGAGAAGAGAGCCATGGCCGAGAGGTACCCCGACGACCCCGCGGCGGCGAACGGTTTCGGTCGACGCACGCTCCAGCCGTGGGAGGCGCGCATGCTCCATGATGCCGGCTACATGGCGCCACCGGACACGCGGAACCCGTCAGGCTGGAAGCTTAGCGCCGCCGTCATGCCCATCACGGCGGAGCCAACCGACGACGAGCTCGCCAACGAGATCCAGGCCTTCATCGCGACCATGGACGACCCTGCCGCCGCCGAGGATCCCGAAAACCTCCTCTACCGGGAGGAGTTCTTTGCCGAGCGTCGGCTCTAGGAGCTTGCCCGCCACGAAGGGCCACCCGACATGCCGCCGAAGCGCAACAACACGACGGGTCACCGACGTTGGTGGAGTGCACCAGGCCGGACGCTCGCGGCGGTGCTGGAGCACATCCACGCCGGCAACAACCCGCGCCTCGGCTTCCCGCGCACGCCGGCGCTGGCGTCTAGGGCGAGGTGGCACCCTCCGGCCAACTGGCTGCCAAGGAGAATGGCCAGCCTGAGCTCCTCCTCATCCGCCTCGGCTTCCCGCTTGTCGGGGTCCACGCTGGCGCCATCACCACTAGTGCGCCCTGTCAAGCGCGAGGTGGACACACCGGTCCTCTCTCCACCGAGGACACGCTCGCGGGGCATCGTCATCAACGAGCCCCGCGCGCCGGCGCAATCGCTGCCCCATGGCCGTCTTCACCTTCGCACGCCGAAGCCGGAGCCAGCCGACTGGGCGGTGCCGGTCGATAAGGACGCCTTCGCCATGAAAATGGCGATGGAGCAGTCCCTTCGGGAATCGGCACCGCCGCCGCCGATGCCTGAGAAGGACATCCTCGCCTAGTCCAGGGCGTACTGGGAGGAGTCCGAGAGGCTCCGCGTTCAGCAGATGCAGGAGGAGGCCGAGAGGCAGGCGAGCGGTCGCCGCCGGTTCGCCTACTAGGGCTCTGCCCATCGTCCTCAACAACGATGACGAAGCAGGGCCGTCGTCCCAGCCATGGAGGTATGGTGACCCAAGCTAGGGCAGCTCCCGCCCACCGCAGTCATCGGGCGACAACGACGGCACGGCCTACCCTGGCTACACCTGCTTCTACAACAACTTCGACATGTAGAAGCAGCATCGGCGTCGGCCTCGACATCGGCCTTCTTTAGTTTTTTTAGTTATTTTTTAGCCTAAATGCAGTTTAAGTTCGGGTGTTCGCCGAAATCTATGTAATATATATGTATCCATCTTAATTAATGAAAACCGCCTATATTCGCTCAAAGTTTGTCGGAATTTGCTGAAACGCGGGAACTCGGCCTAGGAACGCATCTTAGAAACTCGGCGTTCCCAGATTGAAATCTAATTTTGTCCGACCCAAAATATATCCGAATTTAAACGGCTAACCAGTGAGGATTCTCTAAGAGGAGTGCTATATCGCCGGAGTTTTTGCGCGCACGATGGCGGACCTGTCCAAAACCAGTCAGGCTGTTTTATCAATCAAGCGCAGTATCAAGTCACAATCTGTTACTCTTCGGATCCGCAACATGATTTGAAAAATTGAAAAGATAAAACAGAAAAAAAATATGGAAGGAGGAAATATATGGACGATCTCCATCTTTTACGGGATTTGTTGCGGTCATTTGTGTGGCATTCCATTTTATACGGGATTTTTGTTGAAACTATCCCGATTATGACCCTGTAGTTAGTACCAGTACGAATCATACTACTCCTGTTTTGGGCACCAGTATGAATCAATACAAACCATTAGATCTATGAAAATGAATGGCCTGTATCTAATTGGGGGTACCATAAAAGTCCTCAAATACGTTAAAAATTTATGGACACTCCACTTATCAAATTTTGGATGGGTAGATGGGTGCACGGGTATGGACACACCCATATCTGCTCTACTCGATGGGTATGGATTTTTTTTGTCTAGTAGTACTTGTATATGGGTTTTTTACCGTGCGGATACGTGGGTATTAGGTAGCAAGCACCCCTAATCTTAAGTAAACTAATAATAACTTGTGTTATCATCGCAAACCCAATATAGATAGCAAGCACAACAAGGCATCGAGATTTGGTAACGCGGTTTAGTATTCTTGTCTACATTCACGCTTTAACAAACACTCTTCCTTGTGTACTACTCCCTCTGTTTGGGATTATAGGTCCTACACGCATACCTAGATTGTTAATTTGACTAATAAAATATAACTTAAATATCATAAAAGTTATACCATTAGAAAATATAATCTCTAAAGTTTCTAATGATATAATTTTTATGTTATACTATTTATATTTTGTTGTTCAAATTGATAACCTAGTTATCCGCGCCGGACTTATAATCCCAAACGGAGGGAGTATATAATAGTACTGTCAACGATAAGCCCATCGAGGTCTTGCGGATACATCAAATCTCAAACACCATGCCTGTCCAGTGCCCCTTCCATAGGCTAAGGACTTTCCCCAAAAGCTAACTTTATGTCTGACCTACAACTTGTGTCTAGTTTATTCTAGCTACTCCCGATGTTTTTATATGTTATAGTATGATATTTCAAGTGTTCGACTCTAATATATAACCTTCTGCTAATTACAAGTCCAACTGCATCACAACATGTACACATATTCATATATTTCAACAATTTGTATATTGTGTGCCTTTTCTCCTCGGCCTCTCTCATTAACTGCATGCAACCAATGAACGACCCACAAGCGAGAGGGCTGCCTTAAACTCTTTTCCCCTTCTAGAAAAATTGAGAATCCATTGTCGGTGCTTTCGCCCCTTCCTCCACCGACGTGTCCGTCATGAGCGAGTGTGGGCGAGGTGGCCATGTCTCCTTCGTGTACAATTTAAAAGTAGGTCTTCATGTTCAGGGAAGGATCTGCCTTATGGGCATTGTAGTCAGCTGACCCGAGCGAAAACTAGCAAATCCTTCACTAATTTGTACTCAGTGATATTTATTTATAGAAGATGACCCCAATGTAATCGAGAGGTTATAGAGTTGACCCTATCGACAATTTTTTCTAGCTTCGTCCCTACTCGTGTAGGTTTCCTCTAGTAGGGTATGGCGTGATGCTGATCGGGGTTGGTCACCGGATCTTGGATGCAGTGGCCGACAGCTTCTGGTGGTCTTCCTCGCCATAGCGCTTTAGAGGTTGAAGCCGTAGGTGGAAGGGGACAAATTCGGAGGAGGTGCTATACCGGGTGTTTGGTGGGGCGTCAGCGGATAGCGTGATCTTCTTGGGACGGAGGTCGAGGGGTACACCTAACGTAGTGCAGCCTTGTATTTCTGCAAGGTCACCGTGAGGACGCACACTATCGGGATGTGCGCACCACGTTGTTGCAACCCAGCAAGCCACACGTTGAGTCCCCTCCACTGGGTTTGCAAGAGGGATGCATGTCGAGAAAGAGAGAGTAGAGACAGAATGTGCTATCACATCGTGCTAGTGTTTGTAGTCGTCGTTAGGTGATCCATAGACCTGTTTGTTTTATGTTTAGGATTCTTTATACGATTGTTGACGATTATTAATGAATCGTTGGAATTCCGAAAAAATGTATAGAATATGAAAGTATATATTCTATCATGATTCTAATAATATTGAATTGATATCATAGATCTAGGTGTGACTTTCACCATATAGTTAGTCAAATTTTGTAGAGTTTGAGTTTGACCAATCTTTAATACTATGAAACAAAGAAGAGTAAAGATAGCTAGCTGAGCTTGCCAGGAGAAGCAAATATCTGTTGCCATAAGTCATACTACCCCCGTCCAAAATATTACTGTGTAGCCTACCAAAACATACAGTAGGAGTATTATATTTTTGAGACGGATGTAACATACTGCCAAATTAACCAAGGTAGCTAATTCGTCCTAGCTATAACCAGAAGGCCACGGGAGGAAACGACATACTCCTAGAATAATTCGTAGACAGTTGATATGATTTGGTGGTGCGACGGACGGTGGTTCGCAGCTCTCCCTCACGGCTGTACTTGAGACCAAAAACGGTGACGTAGATCATGGAACAGTCAGCATCAAACTCCACTTCTTCTTCATCTTCTTCAGGCAGCACTCTCTCCACAAGGCAAAACCTGGAGTCTCCCATGTAGGTGAGGGTGGCACCTTGGCTCCCCGAATGGTTGAGGAAAAGCTTCTCCTTGACCACCTGCCAGTCCGGCGGCAAGACAACCGCTCTGCCGCGGGACGGTATCTGGCAGGCGCAGACGTAGCCATCCTCGCGAAGGCCAACCCACGCATCCAGCTCGGTGTCGAAGTAGCCCTGTCCTCGGAAAGGCAACGGCCATCGCCCGTTGAACCTCCAGCCGTGAGTCCTGGTGTCGTCGAAGGAGAAGGTGCTACCGACGTCGTCGCGACCGTTGCGGGACGACATGAAGACGGTGCGTCCGTCCGGGTGCATGGCGTAGGCGGTGATTTCTTCACCTTCGGTTAATGGCAGCGGGGAGCCCACGCTCGTCCAGGACCAGTCCGTGCTTGGATTCGAAGAGTGGAGATCGCCGTGCTGCTGCTTGGCGGACATCACCTCGAAGGCCTGCTGCGTACGCATGAGGTTGTACTTGAACACGTACAGCCGCTGCATGTCGGCGGTGGCGAAGAGGATCTTGGTGCCGCGGAGGAGCAGCGGCTCCGGGAGAGGAGGGCCGATGGCCAGCCCCGCCGTCTCCGTGTCGTAGACCATGGTGGCGGGGTGTCCGTTGCTCGCCATGAAGATGTTGCTGCCCAGGGCGGCGAAGCTCGTGTGGTCTCTAGGTTCTGGTGACACTAGCCGGACGGCTAGGGGCTCCAGGTCAAGGTTGGAGCTGCTGCTGTCCATGGCGTCAATGTCGATCTTGCGGATGCTGAAGCCCTTGCTCCAGTCATCTACCACCAGATAGAGGTGTTTCTGCTTCCGGGACCTTTTGTCGGCGCGGTCCAAGTAGTTTACCGGCCCCTGCCGCCGCTTGGACGTCCCTCCTCCCAAGATCTGCTCCTCCGTGCTCATCACTGACATCCCGATTTTTGTCGCAGTCGAGGTCACGGAAAGACAGATCGAAATCTGCAATCGATCTGACGGGGGCTTCAGATCTGCAGATTCATGATCTATATCTGTAGACTATATATGTCTGCCTTGGTTCTAACTAGCAGAATCCGAGCCGGACGCGTGGTTGAATCAGGGACGGAGACGGGGAACGCGGCAGTGGCTCTTCCTTCTCTCGGTCCGGCGCCCTCTATTTGAGGCGTAAGAAAACGCCCACGCCAGCCCTTTGTGAGCTTGAAGTGAGCGCACGTATGCAGCCTTCCCTTAAAACTGCCACGTTGGATATTTGCTTTGTTGACGGAGTGAGAAATAAAAAAGATATGATTGTCTTTCCTTAGTTAAGGGATGATCTCTTAGAAATAAGAAAAGACTAATTTTTTGATTGTACCATATGTCTTCCCTTAGTAAATTATTTTTTTACTAAAAATAGACAATTCTTATTAATTGGTAGAGATGACACCAAAGAATAATGCATTGTACAACTTATGTCTAATGATTTCTCTAGATGATATGGAGGACTAAGAGAAGATATGCTTTCTCTAGCACTGTACATGCCCTGAGACAGCCCATTTACATTTTTTATTTTTCTTAACCGGTTAGAAAAATGCGGAAAATTTATAAAAGAAACTATAATACTGAAAAAATATTACACCGGAACGTTCGGTGTATATTGGAAAAAGAATGTGTTTGTAAAATGTTGTTATGTGTTTCAGCGTGTGTTTGTAAAATGTTGTTATGTGTTTCAAAAAAAAAATGTTTGTTAGGTATTTGAAAGTGTTCACCTTATATAAAAAAGAATGTTCGGTGTATATTGGAAAAGGTTTCACCAACATTTTGATCGTAGATTAATAAATGAAAAGGAAGTAATAAAAATGAAAAACTGAAAGAAGGCAGATAAATGAAAAGCATCAAAAGGAGAACAAAAACAGTTGGAAACCGAAAAACCAAGATCAAATCAAAACAAAATTTACCAAAAAAATATGTCTACCCGACAAAATTTTGGGGAGCTCCCCTTCGTATCTCGGTGGTCCGTGTAGCTCAAATTTAGTCCCACATCACACATCGAAGGAGGATATAGAGCATGGCGATACTACACGTATCTTGGGGTGGTCTTAATTTCAACTCGTCCATTGACATAAAACTATCACTTTACATGTTAAAATTTTCAAATGGTATCAGTCGACCTCCAAATCGCATAAAACTATCACTTCGAAACTAAATTTTCGTAAAAAACACTGATTCGCGTTTGATTGCGAATTGACGCTGAAACTGGTAGCGGGACCACTTATAAGTGTCAAAGTTGCTGAGGTGGAGTCGGCCCCACCTGTCAGCCCTATTAAAATTATTTAAAATATAAAAAAGGGAGGGGAAAAGTGGGACGATGTCGACCCATCCAATCCGTACTCCGCCGGCTCACCCCATCGCCATACTCCGGTGAGCTCCCTGTCGCCGCCCCTCTCTGGCGTAGCTCGCGTCCGCCACCGATATGCCCCACCCGCCGCCGTACTCAGGCGAGCTCCCTGTCATCGCCCCATCCTCATGGAGCTCGCTTCCGCCACCGGCATGCCCCCGCTCCCCATCGCCGTACTCTGGTGAGCTCCCTGCCATCGTCCCTTTCCCCGCGGAGCTCGCGTCCGCCACCGGCATGCCCCGCTCCCCGTCACCATACTTCGGCGAGCTCCCTGTCGTCACCCCTCCATCATGGAGCTCGCGACCACCACCGGCATGCCCTGCTCCCTATCGCCGTACTCCGGCGAGCTTCCTGTCGTCGCCCCTCCCTCGCGGAGCTCACGTCTGCCACCAGCATGCCCCGCTCCCTGTCGCTGTACTCTGGCGAGCTCCCTGTCGCCGCGCCTCCCTCGGGAGCTCGCGTCCGCCACCGGCATGCCCCGCACCCTATCGCCGTACTCCGGCGAGCTTCCTGTCGTCGCCCCTCCCTCGCGGAGCTCACATCTGCCACCAGCATGCCCCGCTCCCCGTCGCTGTACTCCGGCGAGCTCCCTGTCGCCGCGCCTCCCTCGGGAGCTCGCGTCCGCCACCGGCATGCCCCGGTGGAGGTCGGATCCTTCCCGCACCAAGCTCCCCTTGCTCACGGAGCTCGCGGCCATGGCCGAGCTCGCGACGGGCAGGCTGGAGCGGCGTCAGTGCTGGACTAGGTAAGCAGGGACGGCGACGGGGCACTACCGCGGCTACCCGCGCGCCAACGAGGGAGGAGCTCGGCCGCGAGGGGTGCGACGATGATGGCGAGCAGGCGGCGACGACGGCGAACAGGGCTGGCGACAGGACAGTCAGGGGCGACGGGAGCTGGTTAGGGGCTAGCGGTGGTTAACAGGAAGAGAGAGGAAACTATTTTTTTCTAATGTTTTGGATTGTTAAATTGTGCTGACATGTGGGGCCCGACCCATGTCAGCAAATAGCCCCTGACAAGTGGGGCTCACCTGTCAGATTCGTTGTCAATTCACGATCAACCCACGATTAGTGTATTTTATGAAAAAATAGTTCTGATGTGGTAGTTTTATACGATTTGAAGGTCGACTGGTACCATTCTAAGAATTTAACATGTAAAATGATAGTTTTATGCTAACAACTCATTCGTCGGCCTTTTAACTACGGACAAGTGTAGTATCCGTCTTACCTGTTTTAATCTGACATCTACAACTGGAGTTGATGGGAAGCTTCCCAGCCAGAATAAAAATGGCGAAAAGGTCGCCCTCCACCTCCAGTTTTTTATTTTTTAGCTGTCCACCTCCAGCTTTTAGCTAGGTTAAACTCGCATTTTTGTTCGGGGCTGGGAAGCTTCCCATCAAAGCTAGCTGGTGAGTTTAGCCATGCATGCAGTGAACACCCCAACTAAATCCAATCAAAGTTTTTGGTAATGTTGTACAGTAGTACCTCTAGCAAACTCGCATGCCATGTTCGTTTTCTCGTTCACTGCATGCAACCGCCGAGAGCGACCCCACGGCCACGCGATTGTCTGTCTCTTCTTCTTACCATTTTCAGCATTGCCGTCCTCTTTCGCACCAACCGAGCGGTCAGCGGTGTGTAGGAGCGGAAGAAGGTGATGGGAAGCTTCCCACCCGAGCAAAAATGGCTGGGTACATCGTGCTCCAGCTTTAGCCGGGGCTCACTGTAGCACGCAAAGAGCAAGCCAGTCTCACGGATGAACAGGATCGTGCGTCATCGTTCCAGACCTCCAATCAAAAGGCCGCTAGTTACATCCCTGCTGATGCATTGTTCATTGGCTGGCGCGACCAATGAACAGCTCTCCAAGTTAAACGACACGTCTACAACCTAGTAAATCCCAGCATTCAACATTTCAAGAACGAGCGCAAGCTCAATTTTATGGCCACTAAATATTGGTCTGCTATTTCAGATGATGAAGATAGGGCACACGTGAAATTACAGATGCCCTAAAATAGGGCACTGTCCCATGCATTCAAACCACATTTGAACCACCCCTTGGAGTCACCGAAGTAGTAGTCGAGTCACCCCTCGGAGTCATCGGAGTCCACCTGCACCCGGGTCAGGCATGACGAGGAGCCAGGACCACACTTCTTCTTCTTCTTCTTCTTCTTCTTCTTCTTCTTCTTCTTCTTCTTAGCGATTGCTTCCTCGGCGGCCAAAGAAGAAACATCAAAGAACTACGCACACTGAAACTAGCAACAAATTAGCTATAGGTGCGCACGAAGTGGTTGCAAAACGTGTGGAAGGACCCTAGCTCTAAATGATAGTTTCGGAGGGCGTATCTACCTACAAATTGCGATCGTTAGTCTGTTTTACACACGAATCTTGTATCGGACTATTTGTGCCAGTAGTTTCGGATTAACGACTTGTGGGACGGCGGAGACGGATTTTACAACTTTTAGGATCAATTTGTATCTAGTGTGCAGAACTAAGAGTTTTACTAGTCCTACCTTGAAAAGAATATCCAAGGAGAAAATGTTCGCCGAGATAAAAACTGAGAGGAGCAAACTAGCCGGCATGCCAATCTCCTTGACCTCTCATTGACTGCACTCCAACCACTGAACTCAACTACCCATCCGGTTCACCGTCTCTGCCTCTGACCATTTCAAACGCCTCAGCCGCAGCTGCACGCACGTTCGATCCAGTATTACTACTACCCGCCAATAGACTAGTGGTAGTGGCCAGAGAGTGAGCTTCGTTCCCACGTGTCTCCCCTCGCCGGCGCCACCATTGACCTTGACGCCCTCCCACCAAACTCCCAGCTGAACCCTGTGAGAGAGAGAGAGAGAGGGGATATTTGCTCTGCTCTGGTTCAGGCTGACACCATAGCAGCCAGCAGGGACTGCACACGCACATACGCACGCGCGCCCGCAGCACAGAGTGTCTGACGATGGCGGAGACGGCGATCACGACGGTGCTGGCGAAGGTGGCGGAGCTGGTGGCGTGGGAGGCGGCCGTGCTGCTGGAGGTGGGCGACGACGTGCGCCTGCTCCGCGACAAGCTCGAGTGGCTGCACACCTTCATCCGCGACGCCGACCGCAGGCGCCGCCTCCGCGACGACGAGTTCGTCGCAGTCTGGGTGCGCCAGACACGCGACGTCGCATTCGAGGCCGAGGACGCGCTCGACGACTTCCTCCACCGCGCGGGGCGACGCCGCCGCCGCAACAGCCCGACCCCGGCGCTCCTCCCCGCCGGGACCGGGGCCCGGTGCTCCGCCTGGCGCTGGCGCTGGCAGTGGCCACGCCGCCCGCGCTGCGCGGGGCTGCAGGTCGGGCTCCGCCACGACCTCTCCGCCCGCGTCCGCCAGATCAGGAAGCGCCTCGACGAGATCTCCGCCAACCGCGCCGCCTACAACATCGAGCACGCCACGGCGCCCGCCTGGGCCGCATCCTCCGCCACCACCCTCGCCGCATGGTACGCACGCGCCCCCAAAACCGAAAAATCACAGGCAAACTGCTACTACTAGCACAATTTCCTGCGGCGAAACAGACAGGGCATCATCGGTTTGGTCACTCGGGTTCTTGCAGCTTCAATTGAATAATCCCAAGCAAGTTTGGCGTCCTTCATTTCATCTTGTTCTTCACGATTTTCTTTCTTTGTTTGCTCTGCCATATCCTGCTTCACGGTTCTGCTGTCTGTTCATTTCGTCTTGTTCCGTGAGCAAAGATTCTGCTGAATTCTGAAGCTACTTTGTTTTATATTACTACAATGATTACCCACTAGGCCACTCTGAAAATGACATCGAACGCATGTAGTAGTATAATTGAATGATTCACTATAGCTCAGTCGATTTGATTAACTTAGTCCTCATGTTCCCGCAGCCGCAGGTCAAATCAAGACTCTCTCTCTCTTGATTAGTTTGAAATGTCCTTGGTGATGACTGTACTCACTTGGTTAGTAGCTGTCTTGATCTGTGAACAAGACTCTGCTGAACTTTGAAGCTACTTAATTTACATTTTCCAGGTTTTCCCACTCTGAAAATGACATCAAAAGCATGTAATAGTACTCAAACAACTAGCGACATCGATTGGCCTGCTTGACCAATTTTGATAGCAGCTGTAGTTCTAGCTGACCATGGTGAAGCTTGCAGTAATCTGTGTTAAATTATGCTAACTACCAATGTACTAACATTACTGCATTATGCATCGAAAGAAGAATCATGCAAGCAGCTCACAAGCAGAAAAATCGAACAGCTGGAACAATTTGGTCAATGAGCCTCTTGCTTCCTTGATGATTCTTCTCTGTTTGTTGTGAAATGTATTCCTTGATGATTCTGATATCTTTTTTTTTCTGTTCTTTCTGTGGAAATGATTCTGCTGAATTGTCAGGCTGCTTAATTTTATATGACAATGATTGCCCACTATGAAAATGACATCAAACGCACCAATATTTTACTATACCTCGGTGGACTTTGATTGGCCTGCTTGACCAAAAGAAGCTGTCAACGTAGTAATTCAGGTCTGGCAGTAATAGTAGTCATGCAAGCATTACTGCATGATGTACTGACTAGCCTGGTGAATTTTCGATGCAGGGATGATCTGGAGGAGTACACTGTTGGCTTCGACAAGTACAGCGACATGCTCAGGGAGCAGCTCCTTGATGTCGACGCCGTCTCTGGCCGCGCCCTCGTCTCCATTGTCGGCGAGAGCAGCATCGGCAAGACCACACTCGCACGGAAGGTCTACCAGAGCCCCGAGGTCCGCAACCACTTCGCCATACGCACCTGGACAGTGCTCCCTCCCAACAGCCGTCCCTCCGACGTCCTCCGCGACATCCACCGACAGGCCAGCTCCCAGCTCCGGCGGTCCCCGTCCCATGGCCAGGTTGCGGAAGATGGCAGCAGCTGCGACGCAGGCGCCAAGGGCAAGGACATCAGCAACTCTCTGTTTCGGAACATGACCGGCAGGCGGTACCTCGTCGTGGTTGACGGCAGCATTGCAGTCGCCGACTGGAACAGCCTCCGGGCCTCGCTCCCTGATGAGGGCAATGGCAGCAGGGTGTTGCTGGTCACTGATGCGGCGGGGCTGGAGGTGGTGGGCTACGCCGGTGGCCCGACATATGACCCCATCGAGCTGACACGGCTCAGCCCAGAGAACACGTACGAGCTATTCCGGCGCCGGGTGTTCGGCCGCCGCGGCGACTGTCCTGGGCGGTACAAGTCGAGGTACTACCAGGACGTGTTCCGGATTACCCGGGGCCTGCCGCTGTCTGTCGTAGTCCTCGCGGGCGTGCTCCGGTCCAAGGAGCTGCCGGTGGAGTGGGACCAGGTGATGACGCAGCTGCTGGCGGCGAGGGACCAGCCGCAGTGCAAGAATGGCAACGGCGGCCGGCGGATCATGTCACTGGCCTTCGACGACCTGCCACACCACCTCAAGTCCTGCTTCCTCTACTTCGCGGCGATGCCAGAGAGCGTTCCCGTGGATGCCGCGAGGCTGGTGCGTCTGTGGGTGGCTGAGGGGTTCGTGCGGCCACGACGCGGGAGCACCATGGAGGAGGTCGGCCAAGGGTACCTCAAGGAGCTCATCTCCCGGTGCATGGTGCAGCTGGTGGACAAGGACGAGTTTGGCACCGTGACGGCAGTGGTGGTGCACGACCGCCTGCACGCCTTTGCACAGGACGAGGCGCAGGAGGCCTGCTTCGTAGAGAGCCACGACAGCACTGATGTGCTGGCACCCGCCACCGTGCGCCGCCTCGCCGTCCAGAACACCACCGACAAGCACGTCCACCTCGGCAACGCGCTTCCCAAGCTCCGCACCATCGTCTGCGACTTCGTCAATGGCGGCACTACCAAGCCCAGTGTCTGCATCCACTCCACCGACCTGGGCTTCCTCCATGCCTCAAAGTTCCTCCGCGTCATCGACATCCATGGCCTTGAGCTCAAGAAACTTCCAAACGAGATTGGCTCAATGATCCACATAAGGTAGTCTGATAAATGTCTGAACATTGGCAAAAGATGGATGCTGAATGCTCAATTGCTAAGTACTAACTGGACATGATTTCCTGGATCAGGTACCTCGGCCTCCAGTGTGGTCAGCTGGAGAAGCTGCCAAGCACGATAAGCAAGCTGGTGAACCTGCAGTCTCTGATCCTCAAGGGCAGGAACGGCGCTCTGGGCGTGACCGCCGCGTTCTGGACGATCACGACGCTCCGGCATGTCGTGGCGCCGTTTGCGCTGCCCAAGTGCCTGGGCGACCTGTACAGCCTCCAGACGCTCCACGGCGTGCAGCCGCATTGCTGGGACACGCGCGCTGATGCAGGCAGCCCACTGGGGAGGGCTACCAACCTCCGGTCGCTGGAGCTCAGCGGGCTCACCGCCGCGCACGCCGGTGCACTGACGTCGGCATTGGAGAGCCTCGACCTGCTGGTGCACCTGGTGCTGCAGGGCGAGTCACTGCCGCTGGCCGTGTTCACCGTCCCGAGCCTGCGGCGGCTTCAGAGCCTGAGGCTGCTGGGATCCATGGATGAGGACGAGGATGAGGAGGCTGATGATGTGGCCGTCCGGTACATCCGGCCGAACCTGACGAGGCTGTCGATGTGGGGCACGATGGTGGGGCAGAGTTTCGTGGACATGCTGGGCGAGCTGCCGAGCCTGGCAGAACTGACGCTGATGTGGGGCGCCTACGACGGCGAGCAGCTGGCGTTCCAGGAAGACGGGTTCCCAAGCCTGCAGAAGCTGAAGCTGGGCCTGCCAGAGCTGGCGGAGTGGACAGTGAATGCGGGGTCTATGGTGGCTCTGGTGAGACTGACACTGCTCCGGTGCACCAACATGGAGATGCTCCCGGAGGCGCTGGCTGGGATGAAGGAGCTGGAGGAGGTGGTGCTGTATAGCATGCCGAAGATGGTGGGGAGGGTCAAGGAGGAGGGGGGCGAGGATCACCACAAGATCAAGCATGTCCCTGTCATTCACACCATCTGGTAGAGAAGAGTGTCATCAGAACCATGCTATCACAAGACTTCCAAAAATAACAGTGCATTCTCAGATGGTTGTATGTGTACCTGTATTACCAGGTGCACTAGCAGGTCATTAGTTTCTTGCATTCTTGTAGAGAATGCCATCCAAACTATGCTATCAGAAGACTTCCAGGAATTGTTTCTTCTATGAACTTGTATTATCATGTTTGCATCTGAATATGCAAATGTATGACCTCAACATTGTTTTATTCAAGAGAACAGACTACCGTTTCAGGTTTGCCTGCTAAAAAATGTTCCGTGAGTGTATATACTAAACTATGTTGTTTCAGGTTCAGTTTCCACATTTTCGGTGCTTGTTAATTTCGGCCTTGACACCAAATCGTCCAAGATGACATATTTCCTGATTATCAGATCGCTCCTGTCAACTTTGAACTGATGAGCAATCTCATTTAGGTGCACCAGACTTCGTTGCCAGAGAGATATCAATCTATTTGTTTGCAAAAGGAAGGGTATATATGTTCATGGGAGTGCTAAGTCTCAGCCAATTGAGAATTTACCAAGTCTCGGTGAATTTTGCAAACGTGTTCATACAGGTCTGAAAATATGTTTACGGTGATGTACTCATAGTACAAACATAACATCCCTGTTATCCAAACTATCTGGTAGATAGTGTAATGGTCCAACCCATGCTATCCCAAGACTTCCAGGAATAACAGATAGTCAAACACTTAAATTCAAGAGAGCATAGCCTATTGTTTCGGTCAGCTGCTAAAAGGGTGTATGAAATTGTATTATCATGCATATATATTCATATGCATTTTCATCTATTTGCTTTGAGATATATGGATCACAATACATTGTGTACTTCAAATCCATACACATGATTTATCCTGTGTTCGACAAATGTGGCAGCGCCATATTACTGTGTTTGTCGTGCAGATCTCACAAACACCTAAATACCCTATGCAAACAACAATGCCGACGTTGGGAACCTCGACGACCCTCGTGTCCGTGTGCATATCCCCTTGCCCAGACATAAGAATTGTGGGACGTTCCTTAACTATATGGATTGATATGAGCATCGTCATCGAAACCACGGTGGAATGCACAAATACTAGAGAAGGTTGAGCTCCAGCCACGCCCTGCCTCAGTGTCCATACAAGACCTCTGGCCTTCAAATTGTGCCCCTCGTGGCCCATTACCACCCTTGTGCAAGTCCGATGTTTTCTGCGATCTCCATCTTCCTCTACTTATACTGGTGCATACTCTTCAACTTAGGAAGCTGAAAATGAAATTTAGTTGCGGTGGTTCAAAATAATAAGCAAGAAACTGCACAATGTACAATGAAAAATGGTACGTGCCTTCAAAACCGCTTTTGCAATCCACTTCCGAGCAAAATCATTATCAGCCTATAAGCGAGACAAATGGTCATTAGCATCATAATTCAATTGCGCATACATGGCATGCTAGTAGATATATATAATACTACACTTACATAATGGAGCTTTGCTTCGGTGTCCCCCCTCTCCCCCCCCCCTCCCCCCTCGGGGGAAAAGTTAGGAAAAAACCGGTTTTGAGAGTCCGATGGTATGTTCCGGATCAGATTAGGAGTGGATCTATTCTGATATTTTTTCTACAGCTGTACGTATATGAGTCTGGTTGTACATGGCGTACCTAGGAAAAACAAACTGTCCAACGCAAATAAAAAGCTGCTGGCCCACTCGCGGTAATCCGAATCCAGATCGCATCGGTCATGTACCATCGTCACCGATGGATTTCTGGTCATCACCACCCAGCACCTCCACTCCTTTTGCGTTTTTAGGCCTAATTCCTACGCTATTTAGCGTTGGATAGATATAACATTTGGCATTAAAACGGCCAGTCTTTCATTTATGTTCTTAGGCCAAGTTTTCGGTTTTGGTCTAATTTAAAGCAAACTCGGCGAAATTTGGACGAATATAGGTGCCTTCGTTAATACATAGGCGACTTTGTACATATTATGTCAAATTCGGACATACACCCGAATTTTGATTGCATTAGGCTAAAAGAAAAAAAACGTTCTAATAGCTAGTAGGCGATGCCGATGTTGATGCTGCCGGGCACGTCGTTCACATGCCGAAGTTGCAGTAGAAGGTGTAGTCGGTGTCCCGGGTGCCATCGTCTTTGTCGTCGTCTTCCCTTTGCGGCTGCGGGAGACGCGAGATGCTCTGGCCGGCGTCGCGGTAGCGCCACGGCTGAGACGAGGGACCGGCCTCCTCCTCCTCGTCGCCGAGGACGATAAGCGACGCGCTCTGGTAGGCACGCTCTGGCGAAAGCGCTGCGGCGGCGTCGCCGCCTGCTCCTGATAACGCCGAACGCGGTTGGCCTCCTCGCGCTCCCAGTCCTCCCTGGAATAGGCGCATGCGTCGAGAACCTGCATGGGCGGCACGTCGTTTAGGGAGCACTACAGCGCCATCTTCAGGACGAAGTCGTCCTCGTCGATGGGAACCGCCTAGTCCGCCGGCTCAGGCTTCAGCGTGCGTAGGCGAAGCCAGCCAATTGGCGGCGATGGAAGCTCTAAGAAAATGCAGTCCTAAGAAAATCATCTTTCGGCCTTCGCCGCTACCTGGAGCTCAGCGCCGGTCATAAGTTGGGCTATCCTCCTTGATCCCTGCTGTCGGCCGCCCAACGCTGTGCGGCGGCCAACTAGCTGCCGAGGAGGATGGCTTCCCTTTCTATGTATTCCTCGATGTCAGCGTCGTGCTTGTCTGGCTCGGCCCCGGTAGTCGCCTCACGCTGGCACAGTGGACATACCTCTGCTCCGTCCGGTGAAGCGGGAGGTGGAGTCGCCGATGCGCTCGCCGCTGAGGACGCGCTCAGGCGGCCTCGTCGTCAACAAAGGCTGCGCGCCATCGCCGCCGACCGGCCGGCTTCGCCTGCACACGCCCAAAGACCGAGCCGGTGGACTAGGCGGTTCCCATTGACGAGGACACCTTCGTCGTGAAGAATATGGTGCTGGAGTGCTCCCTGAACGATGTGCCACCCATGCAGGCCCCCCGACGCCTGCACCTGGTCCAGGACGTACTGGGAGCACGAGGAGGCCAACCGCGTTCGGCGTCATCAGGAGCAGGCCGAGCGTGAGGCCACACGCGTCGCTCGCTGGAAGCACGCCTACCTGGGTGCGTCGCTTATCTTCCTTGATGATGACGACGACGAGGCCAGTCCCTCGTCTCAGCCGTGGCGCTACGGCAACGCCGTCCAGGGCAGCTCATGTCCCCCGCAGCAGCCGAGCAACGACGACGACAATGATGACGGGACCCGGGAGCCGACTACACCGTCTTCTACCGCAACTTTGGCATGTAAACGGCGTGTTCGTCGGCATCGGCATCGCCTAGTAGCTATTTCAACGTTTTTTCTTTTATCCTAACACAGACAAAATTCGGGTTTATGTCTGATTTTGACGTAATATGTACGAACTCGCCTATGTATTAACGAAATCGTTGTATTCGTCCAAATTTTGTCGAGTTTGCTTAAAATTTGGTCAAAAATGAAAACTCCGTCTGCAAACACGAGTGATAAACTGATCGTTCTCATGCCAAATATTACGAACGCCCGAACGAGTGAAGCTGCTCTGACGACCAAAATCCACAGCTCCGAATGCGCCCGAATGCGCACGTGCATGACTGATGCGATCTGGATCGAAATTACCGCGAGTGGGACTGGCAGTTTGTTTTCCCCTACGTACTCTATGTACAACCAGACTCAAATACGTACAACCGTAGAAAAATAACAGAGAAAGTCCGCTCCTAATCTGACCAGAACACACCGTTGGACTCCAAAGCCGGTTTTTTCCTCAACGTTTTTCTAAGGGGGGGACACCGAAGCAAGGCTCTACATAATGAGGGATGCCTTCCACGCAAGAATCAAACTAGAGAAGAAAGCAGATGAAACTCATTAGAAAGACAGTGCAGGGTTAGTAATCATCAGGAAACAACAGAAACATCTGTCCAGAACAATACCACCTTACTTTTGATTTTAAATCTGGCCATGTACTCTCCGGGTCCCACAACATGAGCTCGACATGTCGAGCAGCAACAAAATGCATCTTACTGACTTCTATCACAGCAGGTGTGAACTCCATCTGAAAATGTTCAATGCAAGGAAAAATGTATATCACCAACCATACCCAGCATATTATACCATAGCAAGTGGAATGTGCGAGTATACCACAAATGGCGACTGTGACCTACCTTTTTCTCAGTGACTAGCTCCCAAATCGCAAAAAAGATACTATCCCATCCTTCAAGGAACCGGTAGTCATTCTCCAGGCTCCAAATGTGCTCCTGGACCAAAATAATGTAGCAGAGAAATACAGCAAGAAAGCCATGCTGATAACAGCAAATTTTCAAAAAGAGAAGATAGAGTACCCTGTAGGCAGTACAAACTAAATCAAGAGTCACTTCGGGAAATTTGGTCGCCGTCATCACTGCTTGGTTAAATCCTCTGGTGTCCATCTTTTCCCACTGAAGAGCAAAAGAGTTAAAATGGTAGGATACTAGCATGTACAATTACTTCATGGTTTTCGCTAGAGTTTAGGAATATACTTGCCTCATCTGATCCTATATTCCCAATAAATAATTTTAGCCACTGCCCAAAAGATAAAATAGTTTTTTTTATTAAAAAACATGAAGATACCGACATGTTTTGGAACTCTCATTAGCTTAGTATTGATAATACATACCTGGAGCTTTTCTGACATTTCATCACAGAACGTGACATAGTCTTTATCCATTTTAAAGGTAGTAAAACTTGAGTAGTAATCCTTCCAATGTAAGAATTCCCCGTCCTGGAACCGAAAGGGGGAAGAATTATATGAAATACACTACCCTAATGGGAGTCAGTGAAGTCCATTGATGCTACCAAGGTTAAACATGCTACTATATGAAGTAAATTTGTGGCAGTGCAATGTCCTTAATTGAATATATGTGAATGATGTGAAAAAAAAAACATTAGAGAGAAGCACAAAAAGTCCCTCGAAACAACATGTCGGGATGTTTTATCACAATATTCTTTTAGAAAATGCAATTACAGAAGTTCAGTATTGTGTCACGGAAGGCCTCTGATCCGGTACAATCCCCCAAACTCCAAACTCGTATAATACGGCCACGTATACATATGAACTTGTATCCACGTATTCACATCTCGTCTAAACTTGTATACAAGTACGGCTCATGATATCTGGATACACGCACGTACGGACCCAACTCGTTGCATCGCTGACCTTAGCCTGTTGCGCCGGTCAGTCGTCGTCATCGTCGCCGCCACCGGCCATCATCGTCGCCGCCGGCCGAGTACACCGGCGACGGCCGTGTCCGTGCGGTTATACCGGTGATGTCCGGCGCACGCCTCGGCTTGGCCTTGTAGGTGTGCGCCGGCAGGCCTAGCACGGCGGCGGCTCGATAGAAGTGGAGCAGCGCCAAATCTGGCGGCGGCGGCGGCCGCGGTGCGTAGAGGAGCTTGGGGAGGACAACCGGACAGTCCGGAGAGAAGTCCGGCGCCCTACAGGACAGTCCGACGTATTGTCCGTCAGGTGCACGGACGGTCTGGAACTATAGTCCGACGTCCAGTCCGTCGCGTTATCCGGCTAGAAAATTCTAGCTTACGTAGTTTTAACAGAAGCAAACGGACGCAGCCGGACATGCCGCCGGACAATGTTCCGCACTTGTCCGTTGGCAAAATAATGTGCAACAATACAACACGTCGTGTCCGGCAACTTGTCCGTCCATGACAAAAAAATGTGTCGAACTGTCCGGCCTAAGAGACAGACAGTCCGATGAAGCTGTTCGTAGGTATGAAATTTTGACAGGAACTAATGGGGTTGCCGGTCATGTTGCCAGACATGTTGCCGGACATGTCCGGTGGAGAAAAAACATCTGTACGAAACAATTTGGGATGCTAAAAAATTTACATAGGCATATTTTTGTGCGGAGACTTCTTCGATACGTTCAGTAACTTATATCCGGTTTAGTAACTTATATCCGGTTTACATATAAAACATAATAGACATGGCCCGACATGTGGCCAAACCCACGGAACGCATGATTTATATTATATCAAACGAGCCGATCTTAGCATAATTTCATGGCCAATACATCAAAGGCTTAATACTGACGTTGTGAATTTCAAGAAAACAACGACAAATATAGATAGACCACGATACAGATGAATTCAGCATTGTACTAAAGAAAAATAAAGTATGATTTCTCACTCGTTACATAGTTTAGCGAAAAAGATACGGCCAAAGATACATAGAAAATGAAAAGAACGAAGTGTAAAACAAGGCCCGTAAACCTTCTTCGGGACAAAAACCCGGCCATATTCTAAGGTCTTGGTTCTAATAATCATCTTTATGGCGCTTGAGTTTAAGAAGATTTTTTTTAACGTTGTCCAACTCGTTTGCAGGTGATAAGATTAATTCCGTCAGCACAACTTCCCTGATCGAGTCAACGACAGTCTGGAAAATAATTGCACTTGTGAATAAAGATGTTGCTGATATGATATGGCTGTTTGACATGTATGATATCTTTTTGACGTACCTGTGTAATAGCGTTTCTGAACTCGTCACCATCCCATTCCTCCATACACTTGATGATCCAAAGTCCACACGAGTTTCTGTCACAAAAACTGGTTCAAAATAACAACTCACTATATACTAATACCACAATGATGTGAAGTTAAATTTTTTACTCACCCATCCTCTTGTCTTGGCATGGCGTATTGTTTTATAGGCCAGTTGGAAGGATCGGGAAAAACGTTATCGTCGGATCTTGCCTTTGCTATGTCATACGCAATTTCGAATCTTTGAAATAATATAAACTTAGTAGTGAACAGGTGTAACCCATTAAGTAATAGCCTTATGTAATATGGAAAAGTACGATAAGAACATACCAAAGCTTCAACAGTATCTATGTAAGTGTCTAGTTTATATAGTGAATCTAGGATTTGAAATTCTTTCTTTGGCATATGCATCACGACGGTGACCCAGTGATTCCCACAAACATTTACGGCGAAGTAGAGCTGCAAAAATAAAATATAGTACGTATTACATAAAGTGAATCATACATAGTATTGCATGTGCTTGCACTTGCCTTCGGTCTATAAAAATACTCCAAAACGCATCTTCTAAATGCATTGTTTTTCTCTATTTCAATCTGTGGGTGACTGGGTGGATGATGATCTTCACCCCTCCACTTTCCATCTATGAGCCATTTCGCCATCCATGTGGTGGCCAAGTAACGATCATGTAGCCAAAGAGACAAGTGTTGTATATAACCATTGATGACCTATAAAAATAATATGTACTTAATGTTAATAAGGCATGTAATCAAGATAGTTGTTTTATAATGCAGGGGGTTTGAAAACAATGAAGACTTGTGGGTACATCTCCCTGGAGCCAGTCATAGGCTATGATTGGTGCAACTTGTTCTATAGTCAACACGAGTCCTTCAAACCTGAATTTTTTTTAACACGTCGCTCTGGACACTGCGATAATTCTGCTACCAATGCCGCAACTGCATCTACATGTTCTTCTGTAAATTCATTTGCCTTAAGCAGCGCATCTTTCGCATCGAAGAGACCTGCATGCAACGCGTAAAGAGTTGGCTTTATGCAAACGTCATTAAAAAATTTACAAGCGAAACTTTCTAAAGTATAAACTTACACTTTGTCGCTCCCCCCCCACGGATTTGACGCTTGCTTGCCTTTTCAGGCAAGAAAGGGGACCGCACTTGCTTTCCCGGCAAATACTTCCTCTTCGTATGAAATTTTGACCTCACAGTCGCAAACACAGCCGACGATAAAGATGACGATGGTCTAGCAGGAGAAGGATCATTATTTGGAACTAGGAAAGGATTGTCTTTGCTACCCTTGATGCCCTTTGCAAAATCCAGCTTGTCCTTCTTGGCAACATCCTCGACAACATCCTTCTCCTTAACAACATTATCGGCAATATCCTCTTCGTCAACTGACGTGAATTTGTTTGGTGAATAAGCTCGCTTTCTGTTGTTACCGCTGTCCCCTTCGGACGCGTCATTAGCGAGAGGTTTGTAAATGATACCCTCCTTATTGAACATTTCTATAAGTCTCTGCAATTAAAAAAAGGCTTGACATGTCATGACACGTGGAAAACAAATGATACATGCAAATTTTAGCTCGCCATGCGTTTTACCTCGGTGCATAAATTTGGCATGATAGCCAACTGCTTACGGATTAGAATATTCTCATCAACAAGGCGGTTAAGACGTTCGAAAAGTAGTTCCATATGTGCGGGAGAGGTTCCAGAAGGTTGTTTTTGTTTTGAAGAGCCTTTCTTAAACTAGTTGTTTCTCTTTCGAAACCATTCTCCATGTTTACTTTTGAGCGTCTATGCTCAGGAGTAATATCGTTGTCAACCTGTATATAAAAATAATTTATTATTGTTGAACATGAGATACTAAAACAAATACAGACAATAATAAATGTCTTACATTGCCTTTCCCACGGCCATATCTAATGTCGTCATCGTCTCTTTTCTTCGCTTGTTTCTCCGTCCAATTCCTCATGAGTGGGATCATACAAAGCATTGGGTCAAAGGCTGGAGCAGAAGCGTGTTTTATTTTCTCAAAATACATGTACTGCATGAAAAAATATATGAAATCTGGTTAAGAAAAAGTTGCGGTGAAAAAGTAGTTAAATATAATGGTATACCTGTAGTGCCGCTAACTTTCCCTTTGGCCAGTGTTTTATTGATTTTCCATGTTTACAGACCTTTAGGGCCTCCATAGTAAACCATAGTGTAAAGTTGTTCCAATTTAATTTTGGAACTCGTCCAAAATCTTGTACCAGTGCGTACATGGACTTTGGAATAATGGTAGCAGAGAACGGCGCAATGACCGTGCCGATGAGCACCAATATGGCCTGCTGGACAAACTCGTCATCGTGGGCTCCACGAACCACGATATCATCTATTAAGTCATCAATGACGAGATTTTCTGTTCTTGGATTTAGCCAGTGTACTGGTACCTGTAACCTTGCTTTCATACCTTCTTCAGCAACTATGGGTCCAGGGTCCAATCCCTCGTCTTCCAAACCAAATATGCTATATATATATATATCTCCATTAGTAAGGAAAATTTCATCCTTCTTATCATTTACCAAGAATGTTTCTTTTGCTGGATCAAATCCGTTAATGAGATACTGCAGTAGACCAACACGCATCCTTATCAACGGAATATCGAGCATACAGTGGACTCCCGTTCCTAAAAGTACATCTCGCTGTCGATTCGTCATTTGACCTACGAGACCACACCACTTTTCAACCGAGCAAGGGATTACTTCAAAATTATCTTCCATCCTATATATCAACACAGTAACATAAACAATTTTTTTATATGGTATGATAGAAAAGGTAATGAAATTCTGATAATAAGGAAACTGATTGAAAGTTAATACACATTGCCGGACAGTCCTGCGTATAGCGCCAGACAGGCTGGCATATAGTGCGCCGGACACGTCCGGTGGTGCACCGGACAGGCCGTCGAGAAGCAAGCCGGCTAAACAGACAGATATATAGTCGGCCTATATAGTCATAGACAGACCAAAACCCTAGATATATTCTCAAGGTTGATAGGAATTGTGAGCATGTAGTATAGCAATAAGAACCCTAGCAATGATGTACCTAGATTTGTTTGAACGACTAGTGTTTTTGAAATATGCATTAGATCGATGAACATAAAACCTACCAATGGTTAAGGCCTAGTTTTGATTAATGCCTAGTTTTGATGAACCATAGCATTGAGTAGAATACATACCTCGAAGGATGATGCGGATTTGTAGAAGGTCTTGTAAGATGAGGCCGGTTTTCTGGAAGAGTCGCTGCTCGCCGCAGCGTCTTCCGTCAACTTGGCTTGTTGTGGCAAATTAACTGAAGCATTCACCTTCTTCCAAGCAACGTGCCGATCAAAATTTGCATCAAGGTTGTAGGATAAGAGAAAATCAGAGGAGGACGCGACCAGCTAGGGTTTTGATCGCACAGGAGGGAGGGGTGGGAGAAACCCCGACGATATAAATAGTAGAAGGCTGCGCGAGGTCGTGGTGTCCAGATGCCGGACAGTCCGGCAGGAGTTCAGTCTCCTGTCCGGCGCCCAGTTCGATTGAATTGGGCCAGATCGAGGCCCACAGGAGGCCGTAGCCATTGTTTATGCACCGGACAGTCCGCCACAAATAAGCAAGACAGTCCGGTGACCGACTCTCCTTCTCAGCACATAACTTTTCTATTTTTTAATCGCGAAAACGACCGTTTAGGTACAAGTTTGCGAAATAACGCCGTGTGTGAGTAGTGGGAGAGACAAGAGGCACATATGACCAGTTGGTTGCATGTGAAATACTCGATGGATGTGGTTTCCTGTTCGGTCAAAGTTTGGTCAAAGTTAACATGGATTCGGTCAATTCGAACTGCGGACACTAGAAATGTTGGTCATGGATTTTTTTTAAATTCACGTTTAGGTAGAGGATGTCATGTTTATTCATGGATGTAGTCTCAGTTCAGAAAGATACTGCCCCTTTGCAGCCCTAGCGAACACCGAGATTTTGACCTAATTTTGACCGGGCCCCCAGAAATTCAAAAATATCCGGAATGTCTTAAAAACTTCGCCCATGCACCATGTTTGCTCCCTATTTTCCATTAAAAATATTAAACACGGGTTACATGTAAGCTTTCAACCATCTACACCTCCATAGTGGCTTCTGGGTGGAAGGTCCTTGGCTAACTAGGCAGATGGGCTAGGTGGTGACCATGTCCATTGGCAACTTTATCGGAATAGTCTCAAATTTGGTGGACACGCGTGTCTTATCATGTCAAACCGCCTTAGCTAGTTTATTTCTACTTTGTTTGAGGAAAAAACACCTTTTCTATTTTTTAATCGCGAAAACGACGTTTTTTTGTGAAGCGTCCAGTAGAATGCACATCCAAGTTTGCGAAATAATGCCGTGTGTGAATAGGAGACACAAGGGGCACATATGACCAGTTGGTTGCATGTGAAATACTCGATGGATGTGGTTTCCCGTTCGGTCAAAGTTTGGTCAAAGTTGACATGGATTCGATCTATTCAAACCGCGGACACTAGAAATGTTGGTCATGGATTTTTTTAAATTCACGTTTAGGTAGAGGATGTCACGTTTATTCATGGATGTAGTCTCCATTCAGAAAGATACAGCCCCTTTGCAGCCCTAGCGGACGCCGAGATTTTGACCTAATTTTGACCGGGTCGCCAGAAATTCAAAAATATTCGGAATGTCTTAAAAACTTTGCCCATGCACCATGTTCGTGTAAGGTAGAATGTGTAAAAAAATTAGAATTATTTCATGAAGGTCAAAAAAATCACATTCTTAGAAATACTGGCTAAGGTGAGCAAAACCGTTCCTTTATAAATTTGTCATTTTTTGTACCATCACAAAATTTACCCAAATTTTTTGCACATGCTAGTGAACTTGTACTTGTCAAATTTATGTAATTTGTTTCAAAAAAAATGCAAGTACAACAATGGCCGGACTGTCTGGTCTCTCATGTGCCGGACTGACTGGTTATATGAACGCCGGACTGTCTTGGTGTGTGCATGCCGGACTGTCCGGTGTTCGGCCCACGCTCACAGGCCATCGCCTGTGGCCTTTTGCAGCCCATTTCAGGTCGTTTCTATTTGACCTAATTTTTCGGCCACCGGACTGTCTTCCTATACGGGCCGGACTGTCTGGCGTCGTTTTGAATCTTGTGATTTATACGCCGGACTGTCTTGTAGTTGCTGCCGGACTGTCCGGCGAACGGTTTGAAACTACTTTAGGGCCCCGCGGGGGAGGAACACATCAGTTTCCTCCTGTAACACCCCCGGTCACTCCGGACCGACGACTGTCACTTCTGGCAGCTCAATAGCATCTCTAGACTAGCCCCACAGACCAACACTAGTCTTTTCTGTGCACTTTGTCCTCACTCATGCGCACCGGTTACCCACTTCCCGGTCGGTCACCCATCCTAGAATTGCTTTAGGCCAAGCACGCTTAACCTTAGAGTTCTTTTCGAATGAGCTTCCGGAAAAGAAGTTACAACTTGTTGGTATGAGTTTCCTATCAATCCTATTGATCCATGCGCCAGGGTCTCACATACACCCACCCTAAGAAGATCGACGTCCTCGTCGATCAACCACAAGCCAGAAACGTCCCCTCTTGGCACGTCATGCGTCCCAAAGGTCGCACATGTGCCATGCCGTGTCCACTCCGGGCCACCATGCGCCACATGTCCGCCATCGACCCGCACGCCCGTTTAACCGCGAGGTCGGCTCGATACCAATTTGTAACACCTGGTCACCTGCATCGGCATCGCCACTTCTGGCAGCTCAATAGGATCTCTAGACTGGCCCCACAGACCAACACTAGTCTTTTCTGCGCACTTTGTCCTCACTCATGCGCACCCGGTTACCCACTTACCGGTCGGTCACCCATCCTAGAATTGCTCTAGACCAAGCACGCTTAACCTTAGAGTTCTTTTCGAATGGGCTTCCGAAAAATAAGTTGCAACTTGTTGGTATGGGTTTCCTATCAATTCTATTGAGCCATGCGCCAGGGTCTCACACCTCCACACCGGTTCTCCTGGCCGCCGCCGCTCTCCGCGCGACGAACCGCTGGCGATTCCCTCCGTCTCCGGCCATTTCTCTCCGACCAAATCCAAACAAATCCACCCTAAGCCCCCGATTTACTACTTCACCGACCAAATCCAACCAAACCGAGGCCGGCGGCTAGGGTTCTTCATCACCGAAACTAGTTGGAGGCCATGGCGCGCACTAAGAATGTTGGATCGGCTCAAGGTCGTCTGAACACCGGTATGTTTCCTCCTTCTTAATAGTGTTGTTTGTCTTCATCCATCCTAGAACACAAGAGGAAAATTTGTGGGGAATTCTGTTTGTGCAGAAAATCAGACCATCTAAACGAGTAGAAAATATTTATGGTGACATTGCGTACTAGCATTAGTTAGTGCTAAGCATGCGGGTTCTTTTATTCCTTATTAAGAAAAATATCTAGATCTATTTCTTGGACTATGATAAATAAATAAACTACTATTGTAACCATGTAATTCTTAAGGTTAATGTCCTTAGCGTTGATCTATAGGATTATTATCTTTGGATGATATGAAGTACTATTTTGTACTAAAGCAATACATAATTTTATTACCTTATATAATCGTGGAATAGAACCATAAAGTAATTAGTAAAAATTATGGCCACAGAGGTGAGTAATTAATTTAGAAAGTTGTAATCATGTGATTATAATGTTATGCAAGTTCTTGAATGGCTTTATGTAGGCAGTTAGGTTGATCAATCTTAAGAGGTTTTTCGATCTGTTTGAGCCTAATAAGGACAACTGTTGGATACACTGTCATTTATCTTTATTTTCTGAGATTTATCTTTTTTGTTATTAGGTGCTCGTCGTCAAGGGTCTTCGGATAGCGAGGAAAGAGGACGAGCCCGCAAGCGCGTCAATGTTGGAGATGAAGGCCAAAGTGGCAGTGGTTATATTGACAAGGAGGATAACAATGGCAGTGATAGGGAGGATGAGGATAACACTGACAACGATGGAGAGGATAACAGTGGCAGCGACGATATGACTCAGAATGAAAGTGAGGAAGAGGATTATGGAAACGATGAGGTGCCAGTTGTACTTGAAGCTGTTTCAAAACGTCGATCTACGCGTACAACCGCTACAAGTAAGAAGCCGACTGCTCCTGCTCCTTCTTGTTCCATTAAGCCTCGTGGCATGCCCATGCCTGATGGTCTAGTCCTCGAGAAAAGGAGGCCAAAGAAAAGCAGGAATTACAAAGTTCACAACTGGAAGAAAACGTCAAAGGTGGATTACATGGCTGAGAGGAAAGTTGATCATCTGGTAGGACGCAAAACTGGTGAAAGGATACGGATGTCGCCTATAGGGGGGTGAATAGGCGATTAAAACTTTTCCTAGAGTGGCTCAACAAAGGCGGAATAAAACTAGTGTTTACTTTATTAAGCACAACCTAGAACAACTAAGGTTCACTTATGTGCACCAAAAACTTATGCTAAGCAATACAAGCAACAAAGTGATAACAAGATATATATTACTTCAAGCATGAAGGCTATCACAATGTAAAGTGCATAAGTAAAAAGCTCGGGTATAGAGATAACCGAGGCACGCGAGGACACCGATATTTTACCGAGTTCCTCCCAACATGGAGTACGTCTCATTTGGAGAGGGGGTGGTATCAAACCACCAATGCCACAAAAGGCCTCCCTTATTCTCCGGTAAATCTCACCCCAACGGGATCGATCCACGCTTCCACTATCGGTGCACTTGTCGGTGGCAACCGGAACCTCTCACAAGGTTGGGGCACTTCTCCACAACTTAATTGGAGGCTCCCAACAAACGCCACCAAGACCACAATGCCACCAAGGCCACAAACCGTTTAGGGTTCCAAGAATCCAAGAGGGACAAGCTCCAATGAGTAACTCAAATCAAATCCTCCGAAGAGAACTCAAACCGATGCACCAAATGCAAATGGCAAGAACACCACAAAGGTGTTCAAATCCCTCACTCTCAAGTTCCAACAAAGCTACTAAAGCTATTGGGGGAACAAGAGAGGAGGAATCAAAGAGAGACACAAAATCCCCCAAAATCTAGATCCCCAAAGATGCACTCACAAAGAGATGAATCGGTTAGGTCAAAACATGGGTCTAGATCTCTTGTCTCTTCCACTCAAATATGGGCAAGAATCATCGGAGGGAAAAGATTAGGCAAGCTTCAATATCTAGAGCAAATGTGGACAATGCTTAGCCTAATAGAAGAGGAAGAAGCTCCCGGAACTGAAAACGGGCAAAGGCTTATAAAGAAGGCCCAGAAAATCTAGCCGTTGGGGCATATTTTCTGAACGGTCCGGTACTACCGGATTTAACCGGTAGTACCACCCCAGTCCCAGCGAAAAAACAAATAGCAGCCAAAGCATGGTGTAGTGCAAGCAGCAAGGTGCATAGCGCCAGCATGCATGCAGCGAAGCCGGCAGGCCAAGAAAAGAACGCAATGCAACAGCGCAAAGCAGGGGCGGCTGGGGCCCATGCGGTCAACGCTGAAAGGACGTGACGCTGCTGGAGCGGCATGCGCTGGAGCAGCAAAGCAACATGCGGGAATCAGCGATGCGGGCGTCAACGCGCGGGCGACTGCAGGCTGAAACAAGGCGGCGGCAAGGCAGCGCGCAGCGCTAGCGGGCTGGAGGCGCGGCAAATAAGCAGGACTAGCAAGCTGGGCAACCTGGGCCGACTGGTAGTACCGGCCCACCCAGGCGATACTACCGAGCCGGTCCGGTAGTGCCGACACCAACTACCGCCTGGGCTTGAGGAGTAGTGGGCCGGATCAGGTGTGTCCCCTACTGGGCCCGGTAGTACCCGACATGCCAGAAAAAATCTTTTTTTTCTTTTTAAAAGCAAATAGCAGTCAATATTCAAACATGAATAACTTTTGACTGGTAGCTCCGATTGACCCGATTCCAATTGCGTTGGAAATAGGACGACACAAGCTTGGTTATCACCAAGTGAGAAAGTATCAAGTAGAATAATGTGAGATACCTCACTTGGTGAGAAACCGAAAAGCCGCATAAATCAAAATCGCAACAAGATACAAACGGAAGATCCGATTTTGATGAACAAGAACTTGTTATGGAGATTAACACAAGCTCTATATCCTCACATGGGTAAGAACAAATAACAACCAAATATGATGATGCAAGTATGCAAAGGTTTGAGATCTTTCCAAACGATGTGACCGAATTACTCATTCGAGAGCCCCTCTTGATAGTACAGTTATCTATCCTAAACTTGGTCTCCCACACACAACATGAGACCGGCAAAAGGGAAAACCTATCAAGATCATACCTTTGCCTTGAGCACTCCACTTGAGCTTGATGTAGACGAACTTGGCCTTCTCAAGTTGGAACGCCTTTCTTGATTTCTCATCATCGATCCATGATCACCGAGGATGGCAAGCATCAAACATGATATCTTCTATAGATGGCGCATTTTGAGCTTGCACAACACATCTTCTTCTCATTTCATCGACCTTGAAGCCAACACATGCTCCAAGCGATGCCAATGGACAATTCCTACAAGTACAACTTAATACACACATTAGTCCATAAAGATTGTCATTAATCACCAAAACCACACATGGGGGCCCAACATGTTCTTTCAACTCGTACGGATCCAAGGTTTTGGTCTCATGTGCACCAAGATATCTATGAAAGCATCTTTCTAAGTTAGAAGCAAACACTTGTTCCTCAATGTTGGGTCAACATGAAGGCCATTGACAATAATACAGAACAATTCCCGGGATGTGTGGAGATCATCGATGCTATGGGACTACGTGGCATTATTACACTAGTATGTGACTGGAGTGAAGAAGCCGTACTGCAATTCTATTCCACTTGTCGGTTTCTTACGAATGAGGCGAGGACACTAGTATGGACTACCGAGTCGAAGGAGTGTAGTGTGACCTTTGAAGAATTTGCCAATCTACTCAACATCCCTACGAATGCGGATCTCTATAGGATCCATTCCAATTCATCCACGGGTGATTCGATAAACGATGATGCTCTTCAGCCTCTTCTTCGTCCGGATGTTGTGGTTACATTTGACAATGCACAGAGCACGTCTCTACTTGAGCCAAACTATAGATTTCTGCATAAGGTCATCACCAAGATGCTTGTTCCCAAGATTGGTGATAGGGAGAAGGTGAGAAACTTTTCCATTGACCTCTTGGTTCGGATGCACACTCATGGTACCGAGAGGTTTGATTAGGCTGATTTTCTTTATGAAAAAATCCGCCTTGCCTCTTATCTTCAAGATAGGAGTTTCCCATATGCACCATATATCCAAGTGCTCATAGATGCAAAGTTTGCTCAAAAGATCTTCAAAGATACCAAGCACAAAGACTGGACTCCCCAAATTGTTGGCAGGAAAAAGACCGTCGCCATCACCCGAACCTCCAAGAAAAAGCCCGTTTCTAGTGTTCCTTCTCCAATGCCTTCCAAGTTCGAGAAATTCATGGCGAAGACTCAACGTTTGATTTTTGGGATTTGCAAATCCAATGCCGATGAGACAGTCAATATGAAGTCCGTTGATCGAGAGAAGATGAACAAGTACAAGGCTCAAGTTTGACAACTTGGTGGTGAGGTTAGTGATGATGAAGTTGTTGCATCATCGAGCACCACTCGTCAAAACTTCACGTTTCCCACTATAGGCTACGAGGAGTACTTTGACAATGAACCAAGTGATCAAGACGGTGATGCAAGTGATGAAGATGGTAATGGTCACGATGGTGATGGAGCAAGTTAAAGCGCGTCTAAATAGTAGTTTACCCAAGTGATATGTCTAAAGTTACATGCCTTGCTCAATCTTTGATTATTAATGGCATGTGAAACTTGTCTATCTATTTCCTGTGTGTAAGACTATGTTTGTTGGATTTCATGTCATTCTAATTCGTGTGTAAAACTATGTTTGTTGGATTTCATGTCATTGTAGTTTGTGTGTAAGACTATGTTGCCTTATATGGCCCTAAAGTTTGTGAAAATGTGTTGTGAATCCTCATTATGTTGTTGTTTGCAAAAATTCTTGCAAAGGCTAGAAGTGCCGGACAAGCCGGCTACGGCTATCGGACAAGCCGGCAATTCAAAATTATGAGGAACTGGAGTGTACAAACAGTCCGACGTGTGAGGCCGGACAGGCCGGGGGAACTATTTTCTGTCAATCTGGACGTACCGGACAAGCCGGCGGGTATGACCAGACAGTCCGGCGATCAATTAAAATGCATAAGTGAAGTAACCAGACAGTCCGGCGTACGATGCCGGACAGTTTGGTGAACCCTACCCTGTCGAGCTGGAGGTGCCAGACTTGCCATCTTCCCTGTCCGGCCGATTGTCCGGCGAATCGATTTCGCCTCTGTTATTTTTGCTGTCCCGAGCCAGACTGTCCGACGGATTCTGCGAGAGTGTCCGGCGGAACGTCCGGACGGCTGGCAAAGTCTATAGCCGGACAGGCCGACATGTACACCGGACAGGCCGACACGTTCTTAAACTTTTAATTCCTTATTTGCTTCCATCATATGACCATATACAGTTAAAAAAATATGACCATATATAAACAAAAAATACACAAAATTAAACATATCATTAATAATAATCTAAGATGGTTTGTGTCGATTACAATTCTCTAACGTAGAAACATGCGACATTCTATTTCTTGGCCCATTTCTAATTGTTTTCTTCCGCCACATAGCTGCATTGCAAAACGGAATAGCTAAGCACATGCAAAAATATTATAAATTTAGTGAACCAACCTCGCAAGTAGTGTAAAAATACAAACAGACTTACTTTGGATGTAGTTTTCATAACTTTTTATTCCGCTTGTTATGATCCATCTCACCACAAGCGCCGCACCCCTGTTTCCGTTTTTTCTATTTTTTTCGCTCGTCGAACGCTAGTGGTCTACCATTTTTTGATACTGGGTGGTTCTCCCCGTTTTTACCATTTGTGTTTTGCTTAGGTGCGCCTCTCGTGGCAACCTTACCGGGGTCAGCAACTGGAAATGGATTTACTTCAAAGCCAAATGCGTTATTCTCCACGAAGGCTCTTTTATCATGCAGTTCATCCTTTTTGGCATGCTTCCTCGCTAGCAGGCCCTTCATATATTCCAGATATTCCTTATACATATTTGGATCATCGGATGCCATATCCATTACTTCTGCAGATACCGTATCAAGCTCAATATATCTTCTTCGCTTCTCTGCCCCTGACCATCCGTATGCGAACAAATCACTCCTGCGCCTCGTTGGCAATTCGTTTCTTGCCATTTTGGAGAATCTATGAAGAACACAACACTCTGGTATTCCAGGCAACTTGAGGTGCTTCACTGCAAAAAGAATATGCTTGCATGGAAGCCCCTTACGATCCATTCTTCGGCAGCTGCACCGTATAGTTTCCTGCGAGTTATTAGGGGTATAATCAACTTCAAACATGTGATTTGTGCTTTTCTTCCATTTCACCAATAGCTGCTTGAAGCCCCCCATTCCCACAATTTCATCATAAACCTCGAGGTCGCCAATCTTTTTGACATCTCGCTGCAAGATGTAGAAGTTGGCCGGAGTAAAAACATGGGCAAGTGCAACCTCAACCTCCTTTGATTCAGTTACTGCCACCGGTACACTCTGGGAAGAGATGCAATCATCTTCCTCCTCGCTCACACGGATGCGAGCAATTGCATTCTCGTAATGCATATGTTGGAATTATGCCCTAGAAGCAATAATAAAGATGTTATTGTTATAATTCTTGTTCATGATAAAGTTTATATTCCATGCTAGAATTGTATTAAGCGGAAACTTTGATACTTGTGTGGTTTATGAACAACACCGTGTCCCTAGTACGCCTCTATGGACTAGCTCATTGATTGATGATGGTTAAGGTTTCCTAACCATAGACATGAGTTGTCAATTAATAATGAGATTATGTCATTAGGAGAATGATATGATGGACAGACCCAAATTAAGTAGAGCAATTAGATCGTGTCATCGTGTTCATATTTGCAAAGCTTTTTCCTATGTCAAATATTGTATTCCTTAGACCATGAGATAATGCAACTCCCTGGTATCGGAAGAAAGCTTTGAGGTCATCAAACGTCATCCTATGAGAGGGTGATCATAAAGGTGTCTCGGTGATCGAAAGTACTTGTTGGGTTGTATGTATCGAGATGGAATTTGTCCTCCAGTCGGAGAGATATACTTCGGGCCCACTCGATAATCGATATCAACACCGCTTGCAAGCACGTGGTTAAGGAGTTAATCACAAAGTGATATCGGATTACGGAACGAGTAAAGTACTTGCTGTGAACGAGATTGAACTAGGTATGCCGATACCAACGATCGAATCTCGAGCAAGTAAAATATCGCGTGATGAAGGGAATATATATATATATGGGATTAATTGAATCCTGGCATCGTGGTTCATCCGATATGATCATCGATGAATATGTGGGAGTCAATATGGGTTTCCAGATCCCGCTGTTGATTATTGATAGAAGATCATGTCTGCATATTCTCGAACCCGTAGGGTCACACACTTAACGTGTCTCGACGCTAGGATAGAATGGATAATTGGTTTGTGAGTTTTCTGTTCGAAGTCTCGGATGAGATCTAGGACATCACGAGAGGTTCCGGAATGGTCCGGAGAATAAGATTCATATAAAGGAAAGCAGTTTTTGGATTTCAGTATCGTTTCGAAGTATTCGGTATTGTACCGGAAGGTTCTAGAAGCTTCCGGAGTGGGACCAACATGGCCCCACTTGTCGGAGGGGTGCGTGGGCCTACGAGGGAGTGTCCTGGCCGCATTGGGCCAGGGGCACAAGGCCACATAGGCCCAGCCGGCCAAAACCCTAGGGGAAACCCTAGGAGACCTTCTAGAAGGTGGGGGAAGACTTGCCCCCCACTCCACCCTTGGGGCTGCCGTCCTAGGGCTTGGAGGAGGGGGAAAGGGGGTCGGACAGCCCCCTATATAAGGTGGGCAGGGGGCGCACCCTCCCCTCACCCCAAACCCTAGCCGCCAGCGGCTGCCCTCACCTCTCTCTCTCCCGACTGCGCGTAGGCGAAGCCCTGCCGCAGAAACTCTCCACCATTGCACCACGTCATCGTGCTGTAGATCCAATCTATCTCTCCACCCCACTTGCTGGACCGAGGAAGGAGGAGACGTCACGGCACCGTACGTGTGCATCTCTTGGAGGCGCCGCCACTTGCGGCGTTGGATCGGATCGGATCGCGAGGAGAAGGCTAGTTCGACTACATCACCCATGTTCTGTTGAACGTTTCTGCTGTGTGATTTCTCCAAGGGTATGAAGATCTCATCTATCCCTCTTATTGATTGCATCTCCTAGATTAGATCTTGGATTTCCCGTTCGCATCCGTAGAATTTTTTTGATTTACTATGCTGCAAAACCCTTCAGTGGTATCAGAGCTAGATTTATGCGTAGATGTGTTTCACGAGTAGAACGCAACATGCTTGTTGCGGGCGTTGATGATTTCTGTTGAAAGCCTCTTGTTGTATACTTCTTATGACGCTGGATAGTGAGATCGAAGCGGTCCAGGCCAAATTTATGCGACATCGTTCGCGAGACCGGCTCCGCACTTGACGTGTGGCTTGTTCCACACATGCGGCTGGTGGATGCCAGTTTCTCTCACTATAGTATTCATGGGATTTGTACTGGATGTTGGCAACCATAATATTACCGTTGTGGATTTCCGTAAGTAAGAATCGTTCTTAGCTTGTTACTCCCATAAGCCACGTAAAACATGCAACAACAAAGTAGAGGCGTCTAACTTGTTTTTGCAGGGAGTGTTTTGTGATATGGTATGGCCCAAGATATGATGTGTATGTTGTATGCAATGATCATGTTTTGTAATATTTCACGACTTGCATGTCGATGAGTACACAACCGGCAGGAGCCATATGGTTGTCTTTATAATTGTGTATGACCTGTGTGTCAATTTCTTATACGCCATGTGATAGCTTTACTTTATCGCTAAGTAGTTAGTAATGGTTGTAGTTGCTATTCGTGGTGGAGGCAATCATGGTGGAGTGATGGAGATCATGCTGGCGCGCACAAGATGGAGATTATTGCGCGGAGATTGGCTATACCATGTCACATAAAATTATATGCATGTGATGTTTATCCTTATATGTATCTTATTATGCTTAGATCGCGACGGTAGCATTATAAGATGATTCCTCACTTAAAGATCAAGATAAAATTGTGTTCTCCCCATGTATGCACTGTTGTGAAAGTTCGTCGTGTTCAAGCACCTCGTGATGATCGGGTGTTATAAACTCTAAGTTCACATACAACGGGTGCAATCCAGTTTTGCACACGCGGAAATACTTGGGTTTGACTTAACGAGCCTAGCATGTACAGACATGGCCTCGGAACACACGAACTAAAAGGTTAAGCATGAGTCATATGAATGATATGATTGACACTTTGTTGTCCACCATTGAAACCACATCTCTTCTCGTGAAGATCGGATTAGGTGTGGTGAATTTGAATCATGTTCACTAAACAACTTGAGGGATGTTGAATTTAGTGGGAGTTCATCTAGTAATTTGATTAAGTTGAACTAGTTATCATGAACATAGTCTAAATTGTACTTGCAAATTTTGTAGATCAAATGGCTAAGTCCAACTTCAACTTCAACGTTTTTGCTGAGAAAGAAAAGCTTAAGAACAATGGGTCTAACTTCACCAACTGGTTCAATTTGAGAATCATTCTCATTGGCATACAAAGGACTATGTCCTTGAGAAAGCTAGGTGACGCCTCGCTATTGATGCGCCAAATGATGAAAAGCTATTTATCGGCAAGAAAGATGATTATGGAGTGATTAAGAGTACCATGTTGTTTGCTATGGAACCAGACCTTCAAAATCATTTTGAGGAGTTCGCCGAGCCCTTTGAGATTCTTGAGGAACTGAAAACCATGTTTCAGACTCAGGCCCGTTCTGAAAGATATGAGATCTCTGAGAAATTCTTTAACTTCAAGATGGAGGAAGGGAGTTCCGTTAGTGAGTACGCCATTAAGATGTCGGGCTACACTCAACGTCTTGAGCAACTGGACTACAAGATTCCAGAAGAGCTCAAGATTGACAGAGTTCTGCAATCACTCCCTCCTAGCTACAAAGGTTTTGTAGTTACTCACAATTAGATTGGTTCCACTAATACGATCACTGAGCTCTTCGCTAAGCTGAAAGCTGCAGAGGTGGACATCAATAAAGATAATCATGTGTTGATGGTCAACAAGCCCCCTAGCTTTAAGAAAGGGAAGGGTGCAAAGAAATCCTTCAAGAAAGGCAGCGGCAAGCGCGTTGCCCCTGCTGAGAAGAAGCTCAAGTCTGGACCTAAGCCGGACACTGAGTGCTTCTATTGCAAAGACGAGGGTCACTGGAAGTGTAACTGTCCGAAGTACTTAGCGGACAAGAAGGCTGGCACCATTAAAGGTATATTTGATATACATATTATTGATGTTTACCTTACTAGCGCTTGTTGTAATATCTGGGTATTTGATACTGGTTCGGTTTCTAATATTTGTAACTCAAAACAGGAGCTACGAAATAGATGGCGGCTAGCAAGGGATGAGGTGACGATGCGCGTTGGCAACAGATCAAGAGTGTATGTGATGGCCGTCAGCACGCTCTCCTTAGTTTTACCTTCGGGATTAGTTTTAAACCTTAATAAGTGTTATTATGTGTCTGCGTTGAGCATGAACATTATATCTGGATCGTGTTTATTGCAAGACGGTAATTCATTTAAATCGGAGAATAATGGTTGTTCTATTTATATGAGTAACATCTTTTATGGTCATGCACCTGCTATGAATGGTTTATTTCTTCTGAATCTCGAAAGCAATGAAACACACATCCATAACATTGAGGCTAAGAGATGCAAAGTAGATAGTGATAATTCGACTTATTTGTGGCACTGCCGTCTAGGTCATATTGGTGTAAAACGCATGAAGAAACTCCATTCTGATAGACTTTTGGAGTCTCTTGATTTTGAATCATTTGACACGTGCGAGCCGTGCCTCATGGGCAAGATCAAAACCCCGTTCTCCGGAATGATGGAGCGAGCAACGGACTTGTTGGAAATCATACATACTGATGTATGCGGACCAATGAGTGTTTCGACGCGCGGTGGATATCGCTATTTTCTCACTTTTACTGATGACTTAAGTAGATATGGGTATATCTATTTAATGAAACATAAATCTGAAACGTTTGAAAAGTTCAAAGAATTTCAGAACGAAGTGAAAAACCATCGTAACAGGAAAATTAAATTTCTACGATCCGATCGTGGAGGTGAATATTTGAGTTATGATTTTCTCACGCATCTTAAAGCAAGCGGAATCGTTTCGCAACTCACGCCACCCGGAACACCACAGCGCAATGGTGTGTCTGAACGCCGGAATCGAACTCTGTTAGATATGGTGCGATCGATGATGTCTCTTACAGAATTGCCGTTATCATTTTGGGGTTATGCATTAGAAACCACTGCATTCACTTTAAATAGGGCACCATCTAAATCCGTTGAGACGACACCTTATGAACTATGGTTTGGTGTTAAACCTAAGTTGTCGTTTCTTAAAGTTTGGGGATGCGAAGCTTACGTCAAGAAGTTGATGCCGGACAAGCTCGAACCTAAAGCGGAGAAATGTGTCTTCATAGGATACCCTAAGGAAACGATTGGGTATACCTTCTACCATAGATCCGAAGGCAAAGTGTTTGTTGCAAAGAACGGATCCTTTCTTGAGAAGGATTTTCTCTCGAAAGAAGTGAGTGAGAGGAAGGTAGAGCTAGACGAGGTTATTGAACCTTCTCTCGAGTTGGAGAGTAGCACAGCACCTGAAATTGTTCCAGTGCCGTCTGCACCAACAAGAGAGGAAGCTAATGATGAGGATCATGAAACTTCGAACGATGCTGCTGCTAAACATCGCAGGTCGACAAGGTCACGTGCCCCTCCTGAGTGGTACGGCAACCCTGTCTTAACTATCTTGTTGGTAGACAACAGTGAACCTGCGAACTATGAGGAAGCAATGATGAGCCCAGACTCTGAGAAATGGCTAGAGGCCATGAAATCCGAATTGGGATCCATGAGCGAAAACCAAGTATGGACTTTGGTGGACCCTCCTAGCGACCGAAAGGCCGTTGAGTGCAAATGGATTTTCAAGAAGAAAATAGACGCGGATGGTAATGTTACTGTCTATAAAGCTCGACTTGTCGCGAAAGGTTTTCGACAAGTTCAAGGTGTTGACTACGATGAGACTTTCTCTCCCGTAGCGATGTTTAAGTCCATTTGAATTTTATTAGCAATTGCTGCATTTCATGATTATGAAATATGGCAAATGGATGTCAAGACCGTATTCCTCAATGGCAACATTGATGAAGAGTTGTATATGATGCAACCCGAAGGTTTTGTCGATCCTAAGGATGTTGATAAGGTGGGCAAACTTCAGCGTTCCATTTATGGACTGAAGCAAGCATCTCGGAGTTGGAACCTTCGTTTTAATCAAGTGATCAAGAGCTTTAGATTTGTTCCAAATTGCTACGAAGCTTGTATCTATAAGAAAGTGAGTGGGAGCTCAGTGACATTTTTAGTACTATATGTGGATGATATATTGATTATTGGAAATGACATTGATATGCTTAACGATGTGAAGAGTTATTTGAACAAATGTTTTTCGATGAAAGACCTAGGAGAAGCTGCTTATATATTAGGCATCAAAATCTATAGAGATAGACAAAGACGCTGGTGACGGGAAAATGGGGCGACTAAAGTACGCGCGTCCGCGTCATAGAGACAGATAGAATATGAATTTAAATGGTGCGCGTATGTAAATGACGAATATCAAAGATTGCAGTTCATACTTCCGGAACTCATACATTTATATAGAAATTCCGTTAATTACATCTCCGTAGAGAAAACCCCTGATTAAGAATTCCAACAATATCTATTACATAGCATCACAACATATGAATACTACAAAATGTAGAAAGAAAACAAGACTACAAAATATAGGAAACTAAAGTCCTCGCTGTCGTCGTCGGCGGCGCACTCGGAAGAGCATCCGATATTATTTATTTTCAGCATGTATGTCATAATTTGCGCTTGTACTAATATCAAAATACAAGCAAAATATTTTGTACTTGCACTAGTATTTAGAAGTGCAAGTAGATTGCATGCATTGTATACATCATTTACTTAACCGGCTTATGGATCATAAAGCATATTGATTAGTTATAGAGCGAGATTGTTTTAGCCGACTAAGGGAGTATCAGAATGATGCATGCGATTTTGGTCATGGGCCATGCACGATGCTTTTCTATATGCATGTATCGACAACTATTCTATAGCTAGCTCTTCATATTTTTTTTCTAATACCAATGGATGTAGTTTAATCTCTTATTTCCTTTCAACATGAGAATATTTTGAGAAATGCAAGCTAACCGATTATATCTTGGATTAACCTGCATGTATCTTTGTTTAATTTTGGTCTTGCATACACGTTGAGGTATGCGTAAGAAAATATTATCATAGGGATGCTACGTTTTTAGGGATGATATATCAACATAAGTGTAAGAATTGTTTAGACCCTTTTTAGAGCATGGCGGCTCATATAAAGATACTAGATTCATCTATTTCAGAGATTCGACTAGTTAAACTTTGTTGTATATTTTTAATTGTACCGTCATATAATATACGACAATTTAATATTTATCGACTTTTATTGGACATTATATCATGCGCTGCAGCCTGTTTCTACTTAACTTACTTTATTATAAATGTGCGTTGATTTCGGCTAGGCATGATTTTAAAGCTCTTTGGATTGTGTCAATGTGACCAAACTAAGAGTATGATTTTAGTTATATATATGTAAATTTAGAGCATGTTGGTTTGTGTCAATATGACCAAGGTTTGTGTCAATATGACCAAACCAACGGCATGTGAATTTAGAGCAATTTAGCTTGTGTCGATATGACCAAATCAAGAGCGTATATTTGCTTAGTTTATTTTACTCCATGTTCTCTATATGCAACATGGACTAATATATTTTTGGTCATGCACACATCAATATAAAGGAGCTACGTGGTTTAATATGTTTGCTACACGGAAACAAAGCTAGATATGTTCTAAAGCCCTCAGACCGGTGCAACTTTGTTTTATTCATTCACGTACACATATTATGGACTAGTATTTAGCTACTAGTTGGAGACGTATGCTACTGACATGGATTTTTGTTTATTTGTTTATCTAATACTAATCCCAAAATGACCATATGTGGTTAAACGAACTAGTAACATATAGATATTTTAGGCATTTATGGTGACTTGGGTTGTGTCAATGTGACAAAACAAAGATCCAAATTTCATTAACATGTGAATATGGAGCGACTTGGCTTGTGTCAATGTGACCAAACCAAGAGCATGATTTTAATATATGATTTTAGAGCAACTTGGCTTGTGTCAATGTGACCAAGCCAAGAGCCTAATTTTTTAATAATGTATGATTTTAGAGCAACTTGACTTGTGTCAATGTGACCAAGCCAAGAGACAGATTTGGTAATATATATGAGTTTATAGCATCTTAATTTGTGTCAATGTGACTAAAATAAGAACCAAATTTCATTAACATGTGAATATGGAGTGACTTGGCTTGTGTCAATGTGACCAAGCCAAGAGCCTAATTTTAATAATGTATGATTTTAGAGCAACTTGACTTGTGTCAATGTGACCAAACCAAGAGACAGATTTTTGGTAATATATATGAGTTTATAGAGCATGATTTTAATAATATGTAATTTTTAGAGCAACTTAGCTTGTGTCAATGTAACCAAGCCAAGAGCCAAAATTTTGGTAACATATATACATGAGTTATAGCATCTTGGTTTGTGTCAATGTGACCAAACAAGAGCCAAAATTTATTAATGTAATAACACCTTGGTCTCTGTCAATATGGCCAAACCAACGGCATGTGAATTTAGAGCAACTTGACTTGTGTCAATGTGACCAAGCCAAGAGACAGATTTGGTAATATATATGAGTTTATAGCATCTTAATTTGTGTCAATGTGACCAAACTAAGAACCAAATTTTATTAACATGTGAATATGGAGCGACTTGGCTTGTGTCAATGTGACCAAGCCAAGAGCCTAATTTTAATAATGTATGATTTTAGAGCAACTTGACTTGTGTCAATGTGACCAAACCAAGAGACATATTTTTGGTAATATATATGAGTTTATAGCATCTTAATTTGTGTCAATGTGACCAAACCAAGAGCATGATTTTAATAATATGTAATTTTTTAGAGCAACTTAGCTTGTGTCAATGTAACCAAGCCAAGAGCCAAAATTTTGGTAACATATATACATGAGTTTATAGCATCTTGGTTTGTGTCAATGTGACCAAACAAGAGCCAAAATTTATTAATATAATAACACCTTGGTCTCTGTCAATATGGCCAAACCAAGAGCCAATTTTATCATGATTATAAGAAGAAGGCAAGACATACATGTATCAGTTTAGGAGGGAAAATCCCCTAGTTTGTGTCAATATGACCAAACTAGCAGATAAAAAAAAGAATTTCATGATCAACAAGAACAAAGTATCTGATGCTCTTGTCAATTTCCTCAAACTAGGACAGCAACTAGCAGCAATTTGTGTAGAGCGTATGGCCTGCGCCGGAACGAGCTGTGCGTATGGCCGGGCGGCCGATGTGTACGACGTAGGATGGCAAGTGGCCGGCGTATAGCTACTAAGCGGCGATGTCTGCTAGAACTAGTAGAGGCGCATGAACGAGCAGGAGCAGAACCGAGTATCAATGATCAAGGGAAAATAGAGGATGATATTACCTCGTTTTCTCACCTTGCTGTAGCGGAACGGACCGGCCGGAGGCGGGCAACACAGCTGAACAGGCAGCCGGTGCGACGGCGAGCGGCCGGCGGAAGCGCTGCGCGTGTATGCGGGCGAGCGCGAGAGCAGAGCTGAGGAGCGATGGGGTGATTTTGCGATTGTTGATGAATGCCGATCTTTTTTTTTTTTTGCATCGTTGTGGGCTGTCCTTTTTATAGGCGGCCGGTATGGCGTCGCAGCGTCGGAGTGGGTGCGCACGTTCTGTGGATCGTGGGCGAGAACGTGGGAATATGGCCGGTCGTGCAATAGTCTTAGTCCTTGTTCTTCAGATATTTTAGCTAGCTACGATCGGTCTTATCCATCACACCTGGCGTGTGTAAACTTCCACCAGACGCCATATTTGTTGGCTTCTCTGCATGGACTAGTTAATTTAAGATAGATTTAATTAATATGACACTTAAGTGTGTAATGATGCCGGCTAATCCATGCATGCATGTGATTACTATCCACGAGTAGCATTTCCTCTTTATTTCTGTTTGCACTTTTTTTTCCTACACATGCATTGCAGACCTACTACCTAGCCTAGCTAGCTATAGTGGGTAATTATTTAATCATTGTATATCAACAAATAATATGATCAGTTCGTACGTATCTTTGTTAGCGATCAATTCATGACTATATTTTTATATATTATATGGTATTATTTTTTTTATCTCCATAGCTTTATTTTATAGGGTCGCCGAGATGCCGCCGACATTTTTTCTGAATCCCGTGATCGGCTATTTTTTTTCTAAATTTAATGTCGCCCAACGATGAATTCTGGCGAACATTTACACATCACGCCGGTATTTATCCCGCGGCAGAATCTTGAAAATATAGGGTTGCCGATGATGGCAAGGATTTGGAGAATGAATTGTCCGCCGATGACATATGGGTTGAACCATTGACCTTCTCATTTTAAATATTTATTTTATCATTTAATTATTTTATATATATGTATTTCATAATCGATATCGCTTCTTTATGTCCGAAAACAAAATTGGTGTCAACAGACGCCTAATAGCTTTAAGCCAAAGTACATACCTAGACAAAGTTCTGAAAAGGTTCAGAATGGATAAGGAAAAGAAAGGTTCAGTGCCCATGTTGTCAGGTAAGATATTGAGCAAGGCTCAGTGTCCAGCTACGGTAAACGATAGAGAAACTATGAGCAAAGTGCCATATGCCTTGGCCATAGGTTCTATCATGTATGCCATGCTGTGTACTAGACCGGATGTGTCCAATGCTCTTAGTTTGACGAGCAGATACCAAAGTGATCTAGGAGTGGAACACTGCACAGCCGTAAAGAACATCCTAAAGTATTTAAATAGGACTAAAGAAATGTTCTTGATCTATGGAGGTGATGAGCAGCTCGTCGTAAAAGGTTATGTCGACACTAGTTTCGATACCGACAAGGATGATTCTAAATCTCAGACAGGATACGTTTATATTTTGAATGGAGGAGCTGTGAGCTGGAGAAGCTGCAAGCAAAGCGTGATCGCGGGATCTACAGTAGAAGCGGAATACATGGCTACCGCGGAAGCGTCAAGTGAAGGAGTTTGGATCAGGAAATTCATCACTGAGCTTGGTGTGGTTCCAAGTGCCTTGGACCCACTAGAGATATTGTGTGACAACACTGGCGCCATAACACTGGCTAAGGAACCAAGATATCATCCAAAGACCAAGCACATTAACCGCAAGTTTCATATAATTCGATATTATATAACAGATGGAGATCTGAAGATTAGCAAAGTACATACGGATCTGAATGTCGCAGATCCGTTGACTAAACCTCTTCCACGAGCAAAACATGATCATCACCTTATTGCCATGGGTGTTAGATTGTTGCCAGATGTAAACTAGATTATTGACTCTAGTGCAAGTGGGAGACTGTTGGAATTATGCCCTAGAGGCAATAATAAAGATGTTATTGTTATAATTCTTGTTCATGATAAAGTTTATATTCCATGCTAGAATTGTATTAAGCGGAAAATTTGATACTTGTGTGGTTTATGAACAACACCGTGTCCCTAGTACGCCTCTATAGACTAGCTCATTGATTGATGATGGTTAAGGTTTCCTAACCATAGACATGAGTTGTCAATTAATAATGAGATCATGTCATTAGGAGAATGATATGATGGACAGACCCAAATTAAGCAGAGCAATTAGATCGTGTCATTGTGTTCATCTTTGGGAAGCTTTTTCCTATGTCAAATATTGTATTCCTTAGATCATGAGATAATGCAACTCCCTGGTATCGGAAGAAAGCTTTGAGGTCATCAAACGTCATCCTATGAGAGGGTGATCATAAAGGTGTCTCTCAGGTGATCAGAAAGTACTTGTTGGGTTGTATGTATCGAGATGGAATTTGTCCCTCCCGAGTCGGAGAGATATACTTCGGGCCCACTCGGTAATCGATATCAACACCGCTTGCAAGCACGTGGTTAAGGAGTTAATCACAAAGTGATATCGGATTACGGAACGAGTAAAGTACTTGCTGTGAACGAGATTGAACTAGGTATGCCGATACCAACGATCGAATCTCGGGCAAGTAAAATATCGCGTGATGAAGGGAATATATATATATATGGGATTAATTGAATCCTGGCATCGTGGTTCATCCGATATGATCATCGATGAATATGTGGGAGTCAATATGGGTTTCGGATCCATTGTTGATTATTGATAGAAGATCATGTCTGCATATTCTCGAACCCGTAGGGTCACACACTTAACGTGTCTCGACGCTAGGATAGAATGGATAATTGGTTTGTAAGTTTTTTGTTCGGAGTCTCGATGAGATCCAGGACATCACGAGAGGTTTCGGAATGGTCCGGAGAATAAGATTCATATAAAGGAAAGCAGTTTTTGGATTTCAAAATTATTTCGGAGTATTCGGTATTGTACCGGAAGGTTCTAGAAGCTTCCGGAGTGGGACCAACATGGCCCACTTGTCGGAGGGGTGCGTGGGCCTACGAGGGAGTGCCATGGCCGCATTGGGCCAGGGGCACAAGGCCCCATAGGCCCAGCCGGCCAAAACCCTAGGGGAAACCCTAGGAGACCTTCTAGAAGGGGGGAAGACTTGCCCCCCACTCCACCCTTGGGGCCGCCGCCCTAGGGCTTGGAGGAGGGGTCAAGGGGGCTGGCCAGCCCCCTATATAAGGTGGGCAGGGGGCACACCCTTCCCTCACCCCAAACCCTAGCCGCCAGTTGTTGCCCTCCATCTCTCTCTCTCTCTCCCATCACAGCGTGAAAGCCTGCCATGACTCTCCACCATTGCACCACGCCGTCGTGCTGTAGATCCAATCTATCTCTCCACCCCACTTGCTGGACCGAGGAAGGATGAGACGTCGCGGCACCGTATGTGTGCATCTCTCAGAGGCGCCGCCACTTGCGACGTTGGATCGGATCGGATCGCGAGGAGGAGAAGGCTAGTTCGACTACATCACCCACGTTACATTGAAGCGTTTCACGCTATCTTGATTTCTTCAAGGGTATGAAGATCTCATCTATCCCTCTCGTTGATTGCATCTCCTAGATTAGATCTTGGCTTTCCCGTTCGCATCTGTAGAATTTTTTTGATTTACTATGCTGCAAAACCCTTCAGCATAATCATGTGGACTATGGTCATACCAAAATCTAGGTGAAGATGAAGGGATGAATTCAAACTCTCACTCCTCTGGTTGCTTTTCATACTAAGGAAATATCCACCGGCCAGGTACGCGGCGACCCAAATTCTCTTCTTGTTGTACATCCTTTTAAGCCATTCCTGGGTAGAATCTGTCTGCCACTTGCGAACAAACGCACTCCATCTTTGCTCAAAGACAGCTTCCGAAGTGACGTAGTATAAGAATGGACGAAACTCCTTAAGTGACTTATGACCAAGATGTTTCTTTATGTTATTCTCTATGTGCCACGTACATATACGGTGCCACACGTATGGAAGGACATTCTGAATAGCTTTTATCATTGCGGCGTCGCTATCTGTGATAATACCTTTGGGCTTCTTCTGATACATTGCTTTCAGGAACGTCCGAAGCAGCCAAGCATATGTATCTTCCTTCTCGTCTGACACGATGGCGCACGCACACACCGTTGTCTTACGGTGATTGTTGAGGCCTACGAAGGGAATGAACGGCATACCATACCGGTTCATCTTGTAGGTGCTGTCAAACACCACCACGTCGCCGAAGTCTTCATAGTCCCGACGTGACTGAGAATCACACCAGAACAAGCTCTTCAGTCGTCCATCATCATCTACATCGTAGTAAAAAAAATCAGGATCATTCTTCTTCCTGGCAGCCATAATACCAAGGGCTGTTGCAGAATCACCATTCGCAATAAGCTTTCTCTTATCCCTACAACACATGTTGTACAGATCTCTAGGAATGAAGCCTACACCGCCGTAGCCGTGTCTCCTGAGGAAGTGTCTCATGATCATACTTTTTCTCAACCCAGCGGTTTCCAATGATAGTATCTCAGATCTCTGGTACGGTTTAATCTTTCTATGAGACCGAAGAAACGGTACTTCGTCCGGACTAGCCAATAAATGACTGTGATTGTTGTCAAATCTTTTGACAACCCAGACTCCACGAGAAATATCACGCTTCACGCTGAGATGTGCATTGCAATTACAGCGAGTCTGGGGTCTCAGCCTACAGCTGCGGTCTTCCTCTGTTAAGAGTTGCTCCAAATGTTTCCCTGCCCTGGAACAGAAATACCGTGTTAACCGTATTTCTTTCCTAGGACCCTTCCCTCGCTTTAAAATGTCCTTTCTGATACTGAAACCATGCTCTCTCGCATAGCTGTTGTACCAGACGAAAGCTGCCGGTTCAGAATTAAATGCCATGTCCAATATTTTCCAGTTATTGTCCACTGAGAATTTCTTATCTTACTCAAAAATTCCGTGTCAGGATGCATATGATGTTCATGCTCATTGTGAGATATCACCTACACAAGGTAAAGACAGATAACCACTATAAGATGTCGTTTTGTTGTTAACATTCATTGCTTGTCATAGTAAAAATATGCACAAACCTCGCTCCTCTTTTCTAAGCTAGATTCGTCCTGATACAGTGTTTCGACGCTATATTCATCAAAACCAACTTCCAACTCTGAATATTCTTCCTCGTCCTGACCACCGGCAACCACCTACATAACGAAAAACAGAGAATGTAGGATGTCATTTCACTAGTTCCATTCGTGACCACCGGCAACCGCCGACATAATGAAAATATTCAACATACATTTTCATAGGTTCTGGATCTGTTCTCCGAACTAGAATCCTCATTGCCCGTGTAACCGTTATCGTTGTCATTCCAAGTATAGCTAAAGTCCCCCATTTAAGTACACAACAGTTAATCATCAAAAAACAAATAACTAATATAAACTAATTTGACATAGCAAATAAAAATATATATTCAAGACACGCGAATAGTAATTTAAAAAACAATGACTTATGCTTAGTAAAAGATGGCATAAGGGAGGATTTTTTAGACAGAAAAACGGTGTACCAGACAAATCAGCTAAATATACACCGGACAGTCTGGCACTGCCGGACAGGACGGCTCCATGGTAGTCGGACAGTCCGGCGGACTAGCTACCACGGCGATCTGCCGCGGCGTGATCGGAAAAAGTAGGTTCTTACCTACTGAGGCGTCGACGATCGACGAGGATGCGAGATGGCCGGTCGTGAGATGGCCGACGATGACGGAGGTGGCCGGCGGCAGCGGCGGTGATGGCCGGCGGCGGCGACGATGACGACTGACCGGCGGCGGCAGGCTAAGGTCAGTGATGCAACGAGTCGGGTCCGTCCGTGCGTGTATCCAAATATCATGAGCCGTACTTGTATACAAGTTTAGACGAGATGTGGATACGTGGATACAAGTTCATATGTATACGTGGCCGTATTTATACGAGTTTGGAGTTTGGAGGGTTGTACCGGATCAGAGGCCGTCACGAAAACCATCATGTCACTTTCATGATCAGTTCAACCAATCTGAAACATACTACTCCCTCCGATCCAAATTAATTGACTTGGATTTATGTAAATTCAGATGTATCTAATACTAAAACATGTCTAGTATACATCCGAATCTAGACAAATTCGAGTCAATTAATTTGGATCGGAGGGAGTACTAATTTTACTAGAAAAGAGAAGTTAATGCAGGATTCCCATGACAAGGTTTGGACAAGAATTAAGACATACATTTAATAGACTTTGAATGAGTCGGAGAAATTTAGAGTCTTATGACAGATATCACTTCAAGTAAAGCCCCTCATTATAAAGTGTTCTTTTTTGCTTGAAAAATCCGAAACAGTACTGAACCATTTTTCTGAGGGTATGTATAATTCAAAGCAAATCTTCAGTAGAGCCAAGGAAAATAAGCAAAGAGACATGGCATTCTAACAAAATGTTTGATTCTTGGATGCATTAATAATTTCAACGTAGCAACCGCTGAACTAGCAATTCATGCGAGTACCAGTAGACACACGCACTTACATTTGTAAGAAGGAGCCGCTGGTAGTCAGACAAGTATTTACGCTGGGAGAATTCAGGGTCGAAGTACCAATCAATAGAGCCATCTTCATCTTGCTTGAGAGATTCAAGGTAATAGTGCACGTCAATCTGAAGTCGGAATAGTGACGCGGTGCCAAGAAAATCAGGTAACTCCTTTTTCAGTGTCTCGTCATCCAGCTTATCAAACTCCCTCTTTGACAACTACACACAATAAACAAAAAAAAAAATACAAAAGTAGAGTAGAGATAGAATGGATAGGAGGATTCCAAATTGACATGGACATGGGTATATTAGGCACCATCAGTTGGAAATACAACATGGAAAAGTAATAAATAAGAGATAAACGCCAATTTGGTATATGAAGTTGCCACGAATATGCGTTTTGGCCACAAACTTGCAAATTGTGAATTCCGGATCACAAAGTTGCCACACACCTGCAATCTGGTCAGACCGTGCCGGCGCCGTCGGTATAATTTACAAAAAAAAACACCCTCCCAGATCAGTATACCGTATCCAACCAGAGCAACCCAGGTAAAAACACGATCAGAAGGCCACACACGGGGAGCAGTTCACGTCTGGGCGACTCGAGGTCTACCGCCGCCCCTCGATAGGTCGACGATAGAGGCGTGGCCGTCGTTGAGGAAGATGGGTGATGCGCCACCAGATCCCAACGGAGGCGCAGCCGAGGCCAATCCCGAGCCCACTCCCGCGTATCGACGAGATCCTAGCGCCACCTCTCCGCAGTACGGTACGGTCCAGTGACTGGGAGAAATAATACTGCACTTGCTAACCGGAGAAATTCAAGAGTTGTGACAGAAGCCACAGCAACACCTACAGGTAGAGGGAGGGGAAGAGGAAGAGTTAGAGGAAGAGGAAGAACTAGGGGCACGGGAAGAACAATTACATAGATGTGCACAATAAGAGAAAGAGGCATAGGCAGAATAGGAAGAAAGAAAAGGGGAGCATGATGGCTTCTATTTGAAGATGGAGATGCATCAACATCTGCAGCTCATATAAAAGAGTACCAGAAAAGTGAGATGAACAACACTCAAAAATCACCTTTTCGGATTAGTATTGTAATTCTTAGTCTGTTTTATATGCTTATATGACTGTCTTTTGGAAGAGAAACTATGTGAGATATGGGTCTACGTCTCGGTCTTTTGAGACAGAAACATATGTCTGTGTGATAATTACTGTGAATTGCAACATCTAAAACTATGTGAGACTTGTGTGTCTTAGTTTGTTTTATTTTGCACAATACTAGTGCTATCAATATTTCTTGACTAAATTGCATATGATCATACCTGCTATCTTTTTACATACATTTATACGGTCATATAATGGCCGAAATATATATGTACAGCCTGCTATCTATCTACATACATTTTTATGGTTATACCTGCTATCTTTATATAGCCTAATGTTATATCATTGAATTTAAAATGCTAGAACCTGCTAGAAATATCCATTACATAACTGAATTTAAATCTTCTCCAAATATCCATAACTAAATTTAGCCCAGATGCGAAAATATCAAGGGGTTTATGGCAAGATTACTGTCAAAGATGCCCCACACATGCGACTCACGTGCTTTCTTAACGGCTGTTTTCGATCAAATTGCACGCATGTGGCAACTTCGTGATTCAGAATTCACGATTTGTAAGTTTGTGACCAAAATGCACATCGGTCGGCAACTTCGTAGGCTAAATTGGTGTTTTTCTCAATAAATAACAAACATGAATAATGTACGGAAGAGATGAGAACGTGGTACAACCTTATGAGCTCTGAGGCGGTAGAGCAAAAGACGCTCGTAGACGTCGCGCTGCTCCTGGTCCTCCAGGGTGCGGAGTGTTAGGATGAAGAAACGATTCTTATTCCTCAAACACTTCATGATTTTTCAATAATTTTCTCAGGGTCTGTGTCGTCGTCCCAGCTTCCCAGATCCGTCTCGGCAATCGTGTTGAGATCAGGGTCTTCTTGATCCTCCTGGACAACGGGAGAGCACGCTGAACTGGTATGCACGTCGCCGGAAACCCTCGGAAGAGATAGGCGGCTAGGTGCTTGCGCCTTTTCTCTCCCGGCATCGGAGCCGATGTCCGTGCCGTCGTCCGGACGATCGTATTGGACGGTCTTCTCGTGCGGCATCTCGGATCACCGGTCTTCTCCGGTGGAGTACGGCGGCGGCGACGGCGATGCAAGGAACAAACTTGGTGGAGCTAGTCGAGGGAAGGAGGAGGGGCGTCGGCGATGGAGCGGACACGGAACGCTACATTACGACGATTTATTTATGTCTGTTTTTGTTCCCGGTTTTTTGCTGGTATTTTTTTTTTTGGGTTCGGGTCTAGTTTTGACTGCATTTTCTGTTCTTTTCCGTTTCTTTCTTCTTCTTTTTTCCTTTTTATTAGGTTTTGAACAAATTTCAAATCTAAACATTTTCCAAATATGATTTTTTTTCCAAAATATAAATATTTTAAAATCTGAACATTTTTCGGATTTGAACATTTTTTTGAATTTAAACAATTTTCAGTCTCGAAGGTTTTTCAAATTTGAACATTTTTTAAAATCTAATATCCTAAAATATGTTTTTAATATGAATTTCTAAAATAAAAAAGAAAACTAAAATGGGAATAATAATAGAAATTAAAAGAAAAACAATACGAAAAAAAAACAGTACCTTTAGTTTTTGGCCCACATTGGAGGCATGCCCAAAAAAGCTCAATCTCACACTGTATATTTGCAAAATCCGACCACCCGCGCACAGCACCGACCATGAAGCTGAAGTGTCCCACTCACGACAGCCCACGCCATTTTATCGATATGGCTCTGCCGCGACGAAGCTACCAAATACAGTAGTTTGGATAGCAGAGACGCTACGTTTGCACTATGTGAACAAAATATTACATCACCGTAGACATATTTTCAGACTGTATGAACACATTTGCAAAATTAACTGACACTTAGTAAATTTTCAATTGACCGAGACTTAGCACTCCCATGAACATATATACCCTTAATTTTGCAAATAAACAAATTGATTTCTCTTTGGCAGCGTGCTGCTGCGGCGGGCACCGACCGTGCGGACCCAGGACGTCCACGCGCTGGATCGTAGTTGTAGCCGCGCCCGCCATCGCCATGGCCGTCGCGCCTGCCCGAGCCGGCGCATCCTCCGATCTGTCCCCACCAGTCGGCGCCGCCTCGATCTCCTCCGTCACCGGCTCCGTCGCCGCCGAGCGACACCGCACCCACACGGCCTCCCCCTTAACCTACGTGTACGCTCGTCTCGCGAGAATCGCATGCCGGAGTAACCAAAATGTGGCGGTGGCGCGACGGCAGAGGGATGGATCGGAATAAGGGTTTCACCCCTTTTTCGCTGCCGCACCAGCATAAATAGGGGTTGGGGCACCGATTAACGGGCCCCCGTGAAAATGTTTTATGGGCTCTGCTCGACACGGTTTTCCGTCCCGGCCCATAAAATCGATGAAACTATACGGGTTTGGCTCCTTTTACGGGTATCCACAACGCCAGGTCATCTACTAAGGCTAAAGATTCTCTGCACGCCAGAGCTTCAAGAGTCGGTGGATCAACAATACAATGAAAAACAATTGCCGACGATCCCATGTAGGAAGAGTTCCTACATGGTCTTTAGCCACACACCTGACACCAATTAGGGAGTTTATCATACTTCAGTAGGAAGAGTTCCTTTTTACCAGAGCGTATCATAGATACACACTCTTCAGAGGTTTTCTCACATCAAGCTTTACTCTAACACGATAGAAATTTCCTTCGTAGTCATTAGACATGCCTTCAGAAGATATAATACTCCCCATCTTGGAGGCCAAAGATTTTAACATAGGAGCATATATCCAATCGGGATATCATGAATTTGAATTCAAATATCAAAGTGAGATATTTTAATGGTTGACGGTTTGATGAAGCCATCATAAGGCGTGATCAAAACTAGATTACCTGAGAAGCTCTACGACCCCCTTGCATACCTATGCCAATCTCCCAAACAAGAGAATTCAAAAATATGCGGATTCCCTTCAAGCGATCACTTCACTTCTTGCGCCAGATCCCAAGCAGATTCCATGTTCTTGAAGAACCAATAGCTAGATTATTCACCCTCCATGAAAACCCTAGCGATCACCATCCGACGTGTAGATTCTGCCGGTAGCAGTCCCTCCTCCTCAAAGACTACGTCATCCAGATCATCCTATGTAATGTTGAGTTATTGTATATACTCCCTCCGTTCAGAAATATAAGACATTTTAGCTTTGTGAAACGAATGTATCTAGACGTCTTTTAGTGTATGAGTTCACTCCGATCCGCTACGAACTTATACACTAAAAGATAATTAGATACGTTTGATTCACAAAACTAAAATATCTTATATTTTTAAACCGGGGGAGTAGCTCCTATGCCTCCATCGCCTCCGCTCAAAGACGCCCGTCAAGGTCACATCTAGCCCAAGGATGATCTTGCCCCCAAAAAAACCTCGCCAAACCTTCCGCTACATCGTACCAAAGCCAGGCAGTGATACCAGACCGCCCCTTGATCAGCTCGACTACAACTATAGCAAGGGAGGCCGTAAAGAAATCATGAAGGGCTCAACGCCGGCGCCGGCTGCGAGAGACTCCTAAACCCTAACTTGAGGGAACTATGGTCGTTTATCCAACCAATGGCGGCTAGGTCGATCATCTGACTGAGATAGAGGCGAAGTAGATGGTGGGGAACAACTCGATTAGGCAGGAATCCAAACAGGGCATGTACTGGCGAACCTTTTTTGTTTTTCTGAGCTGGAATACCGACAAACCTTGGTACTAGGGAGATCGTTGTTGGTGACCTTGATTTGTGGTTAACAGATCTCCCGAACAATGTATCCCATGCAGTGGCCGACGATATTGTCATGTCCACAAGCTATAAGATGCAAGATGTTCCGGGTCAAAAAAATAAAGAACCAAACAGGGCGTGTGGGGCGTACTAAGAGCTCAAACGCATGACGTGGGATTGCTTAGGATGCTGGGTGATGTGCATCAAAATAAGTTAGTGGAAATGACATATCTAGTTATATAGAATATCAATACAAAGTAATCTATATCTATATTTATTTATATCTTTTCTTTTCTAATCTAATCTAATAGTAATAAAGTACGAAGTGTTTCCTCCGGTCCAACATTTTTTTTAGACAGATTTGCCCTTCCACCAAAATACATAATACCACCAACACCACCGGTAAGTTAAAAAAAAACTGATTTGTATCTTACTAGACCGTGGCCCGACCGAAAGAGTCCGGACCAGACCATGGTTCCCCTTGCCTTTACAAGATCAGGTGTTGTGTCGTCATCTCCCGATTTCCTAATTCCCCCGAGGTCCATCTCCATGATCGTGTAGCGCCGCCAAATTCCCGTCGTCAGAGATCAACCGACCTTGACTTGCACGGTCGACCCCGTCCCGATCTTCTAGCCCTCACCAGAGCCCGCCAGCCCATCTGAGCTGATCCGCCCTGGCCATCTACGGCAAGGGGGCCTCTTAGGATAAAGCAATCAGCGGTGCAATGATCGCACGTATTGGCAGTGTACGATCGCAGCGGCAACCGGCAGGGTGCCTTCCCATCTCGACCCACGGGCGGGGCAGAGCACAGGATCACCGCGTCTCGACCACTACTCGGCGGCGCAAGGCACGGGCGCCACTGCTGTGTCGACGTTAGGGAGAGATAACTGGAAAGAGAGCTTAGAGGAGGAGGCCCTTCCTGCTATGCTGCCGCCACGGTCCTCTCCTACTCGCCATGGTGGAAGCTGCTCGATGTGGTCGGCCGTTGTGGGCAGAGAAAATCAAGCCGCGATCAGCAGCGCCATACGCCGGCCCACCACGCCCACTGCTCCCTTGGTGTCTCCTCTTGAAGGCTAGGGCCCTCCTAGCACGTTTGCCTCACTGCTCGCATCTACTGCGGGAGCCTCTCTCGTTGCTAGAGAATGGATTGCAGGATATTTGTTCAGCCAGAACGAGGTAATTCGCCAGCAATCGAGTGCTTCCTCTAATTTTATATCTGTCCCTCTGATTTTGAAGAACACCGTTACAGTAGAAATTTGTCGGTAGGTTTGTTCTTTTTGATAATTCTGAATCGCTGGCTTTGTTAGATTGGCTGATATGACTTGTGTGAAAATAGGATGAGAAACTTCTTCGAGTTGGAAGTCTTCTTGGTTAGATATGCAATATAAGGAAGACCTAGCCTTGACATTAGGATTGATAAAACATATAAATGTGCAGAGCGCTGCTACTTTGGCGGATGCACATGAGGCCCTGGCAAGTGACGGTCGATGTTGGACATGGAAAAGTAGGCTTTAGAATATCAGAACTGAAGTGGAGAAAGAATAGATGTTTGTGTCAAAGTTAGACTAAGATTCAGTAATTCATTTTTTTGTTTGTCTAAACTCTATACATGTGATTTATTCCTCTGGTGGGAGGTGCTGGGCCGCAGCATCACCGTGCTGCTTCCACGTACTCCTCGAGTCCCTCGCTGGCACCGGCAAGTTACTCTCCCTCCTATGCTCCTAGGCTTCGCCATCAGCGACACCCAGTAGCACTAGCAGGTACATACGAATTAGACCAGTCTTTCCGGTGCAACACACGAGGCAATTTTGCTAGTAAATCTTATACACAAACTATATCCACTCCCATTGTTTTTGTATACAAAGCCACCTACGTGTTTCTAGGCAAAATCTTTGAAGCACATAATTCATACTCCCTCCGTTTCAAAATATAAGATGGTTTAACTTTGTAAAAGGAGTGTATCTAAACCCCTTTTAGCTTTGTAAAAGGAGTGTATCTAAACCCCTTTTAATGTGTAGATTTATAGTGAACCTACACACTAAAAGAGATCTAGATACACTTCTTTTACAAAGCTAAAACATATTATATTTTGAAATGGAGGGAGTATTTTGTTAGCCAAAATATTAGTCAAGGTTTTGCCTCAAAACATCGTAATGGCCTTGTATATAAAGAGGAAGCGAGTATGACATAAATGTCTCAACATCATATGACAAATTCATCTTTTCATTACATTCTGTTGTCGCTGTAGCTAAGTAACAGGAATAAAGAGCCAAATGGCCTCATCAATGAAACAATCAAATAATTGACGAATAGTTTTGACATGAATTACTGAACAACAACTTTGGACCCATGACGCCTCCAGTGTACAACAATTGGTTCAGATCACATGAAACTACCAACAGAATGGACATACAACAGACTTTCTCTCTTCTGCCCATCAGCTGTATTGAGCTCCTTGAATGGTACCAAACAAGCATAAATCTGTAGTAATGGATCAATGTTGCTGAATAATGTCAGCTTTGCAAATTTGCGGGTGGTTCACATTCATAACGTTCACAGATGCACAAGGCTAAAATGGTTGAGTTGGCAACAGCAACTTATTGGTCAGTGATCCATTTTCAGGTCAGTGATCTTCTGGCAGGGTCTCTTCTATGTACCTTTTTTTTTTTCTCTTAACGTCCTATGAGTCATCTGTAGCTGCAGACGCTGCACCCTTTTTATTCCTGGTAACTTTGCTTGCTGGAAAGTGAAGCCTCGCATACAGCGGTCTTGGTGCTCTAGATATCCTATCAAAGCCCCTCACGCACACAAATCCTGCACATATTCCGAACACATAAGCATCTATGACAATATTCCTGAGTAAAAATGTTACGGAGTACTGGAACGCTCCCAACTAAACTAAAAAGAAATTCCAGCCATAGCATTCGACCCCATTATAACTCAATACTTCATCCAACAACCCTCATGGATGAATATGCTTTCCACATCGGCAAATTTTGTATACTTTTGTCTACCTCCAATATGAAAATACTCGACAACAAATAATTCCCAAGCTTTTTCTTTCTTGACAAACAAAACCGATATGTAAGATAATTGTAACATTGTGGGAGCAAGCGAAGCATCAGGCCATACAATATTTGCTTCTGTCTGGTGCGAGAAAGTGGATCATATTTGGCCATTATTATATTTTAAGTATTTATATTCGTTGAGTAATTTAGTACAAGTAGATTTTGTATGAAAATACATCTGCAATGCTATGCAGTTATGGGCCACGTATTTTTGCAAGTAATAGGTATAGAGATGCACCCTGGGGCATGATAAGGTCAAGAAACAAATGACAATAGCTTTTTACTCTAGGAAATAGTTTTTACCGCATGCATCCCCATTATGCTAGTAAAAAGATTTTTCTTTGAAGGAAACCGTGATCCTACGGTGTGTTGTATTCAATCGTTTGCTACGTGCTTAAGCTATCACAAACAAGATATCTGTCCATTTCTTCATGTTTCTTTGTACTGGATATCAGACAGTAACAAAAATATTTTGATGATTACCTTTCCAGAAGCAATGTTGTATTTCTTCAGTTGTTAAACCTGCAAAAGAAACATGTAAGTCATAATCGGCTGCACAACCTTGACGTGGTAATCAATTATTAACCATTGCCTTTTTTTCTTAGTGTTTTTCCAGTAGATCATAATCCGCCAGAGGTATATTGTTTATTTATACAGGCTGATAAAGCCAGTATGGAACTCAAGTTGACACAGGGCAAATGGATATGGGAGTACATTCTGGTGCTTATCAGTAACAAACGCAATCTGCCAATCTCCCATAAGTGAATATGAAACCAGGTGAAAATTGACTCTCTAGTGGGACAACACTAGATTTTGCTAAATGGTCACTTCTTTTAACATCTAGTCCTTCCCAGTTCCCACGTTGTTTGCGTAATTAGCTATTTTTTAGCAAATGTTAAGGTTTAAAGGATTTTATCAACAATTGCAAGTGATTTGTTCATTTGCATACTAATTCAGTTCAAGAACTCGTAGAGCCTACCTCCCTACTTCCTACATCCATGCTTACACATTTTGTAGTTAAAACTCTAGGCTTCCACACCTCTAACATCGTCATGAATGCCTCACATTGCACTTATCTTGTATTTGAAACTCCATCAACGTAGCTTTTCATGCCTCTAACATCACCACCTAATATCCCCAAAACTGCACTAATCGTGCATGCAAACATATTTCCACATAATACCTATTTAGATGAGTGAAAATGAGCAACTATCGAGGTATGCTTGGGAATAAGGTCTCATCTAATATGCATAAATGGGATTTTCATAATGATTTTTCTAGTTTGGTCAGGTGACTTCCTAGCTTGAGCACCATTTGATAACATTGCCCCTAGGCGAGTGGTCTAATCTGGCTTGTTCGAGCTCAGCTCATTGACAGCCCTTCTTACTGAAATGTGTTGGTTGAAAACCATTTTTGAAGCAACAGTACGGATTGCAGATGGGAGTCGAGGAGCATTTCCTGGTGCACAGGCATCCAGGCCAAAATATTTAAGTGATTACGTTGGGTTGCTCACCGGGCCTAAAGAATATCTCACTGCATCTTAGCCCAGCGAAAATCTACGTGGGCCATTTCTACATTGGATGTGGTGTTGTTACTTTGTTAGTTATAAGAGGCATTAAGGCATGGCTGATCATTAATTGGACGCTGATAATCTGAGGTCAAATTGTTAATTTTAAAGGTTATCCAGGATTCCAGGTCAGATGATGTATTTTGCAAATGTCGATTGATATGTCAAATTATATATGCCAAGCATTGCCTAGCACATTACCATTAGTTGAAATTACATACATTGTTGCATCGATGTTGAAGTTGTGTGCCTGGATTATTCTGCTCTAGCTACGCCCTGGGCACTAAGTATTGTCGATGGGCAGCTAGATTCTCATATATGCCTCAAACTAATCTCATGCCATATCAGCATCACTAAAGTAAGTCCAACAAACTAGTAAGTGGGAACACAATAATAGTCAGCAAGTGGCAAGAACTGGAGTTATGTTGTCAGTACTTTATTTTGTCTATCTCAAACCTTCTTGGTCCATCTTTATGGTTTAAAAAAGATAGGAGCACACACAGTTCTCATTTATTATGGAAATACCTTTAAAGATTGAAGGAACTGAAGTTCCAAAGTAAACTGTTCTCTTAGGAAGGTCCCATATCCATCTCCTTGGAACATCAACTGGGTTTCGGCTTGAGTCATGATCAGCAAATACCTGCAATATAACATTTGAATAGTTACAAGTAAATTTGATATCAGGAATATCTGCAATTTCTACTAATTATAATATACCACTTAAACTAAAGTCAGCTGTAACTATTTTCAACAATCACCTCATTTACTTGAAAATATGTCCCATTGAGTGGAAAACTTCCTCTCATAGCTGTTCGGCATGGTACCTATTTGATTTTAATCAACAAAAAAGAAAATCAGACGCTACCATTTTAAAGATATTAATATGCAGGATGCAGCCTCATTGGATCATTGATGATTGGCAGACTGAACTTCTGTATATACTACGGTGGATAATCTACTCCAGTAGTTCACAACCAGCTACCATCCAACTACAATGTGTTCAAAATATATTCAGTTTCATCGTAGTGTGGACAGTACGTAAAACATGGGACATGGCAGATCAACCAAATGCAATTTAAGCAATGGCAATGTTTCTTGACTTCGACATGGCACAATGCAAGATCACAATGAGGGAAGTCATTGGTTTTCTTCTCACGTGCTCCAAAGGACCAGACCAAGTCAGTTCTCACTGTGTCATGCCCAAACACCAAAACTGTACACCCACCAACACATCACACTAACATAAGCCATTTCGTCTCCGTTATAACACTCGACATCTAACAGGTGTTCAGGCTTTTAAGGCTATTAGAAATCATTTTCTAGTCTCTTATTCTTCTCCCTGGAATATAACTTGTACACTGATTCCTACAGGACATCTTGCTGGTCGGTCAGAATGAGGGAAGTCATTGGTTTGCTTCTCATCCGCTCCAAAGGACCAGACCAATCGATCTCACTGTGTCATGCACAACACCAAAACTGTACACCCACTAACACATCACACTAACATAAGCCATTTCGTCTCCGTTATAATATTAGACATCTATCAGGGGTTCAGGCTTTTAAGACTACTAAGAATCATTTTCTAGTCTATTCTTATCTTCTCCCTGGAATATCACTTGTACACCGATTCCTACAGGGCATCTTGCTGGTCGGACACTAGTATGGATCTTTGATCTGGCCTTGCAATGTACTTGCTGCTACCGAACCAAGCTATGTGCACAAGCTGACCTGACCAACCAGCTAAATCGTTTTAACATGGTATATGACCGGGCTGCCAATTGAAATGCTTGTTGAATAAGAAACAAGTGAGTCAGCTGGTTCCTGGTCTTATTACAAACAAAGTATACTTTGATTCCAGCTCCGTTTGGCATCCAAGTTTTTCTAGAACCAAAGTATCATAAAACTGCAGAATTTCCATGCCTAGGCAACAAATACAGTTTTGGAAAAGGAGGTCCAGACCTCTTTTTTCTATACTGCAAAATTAGTTCAGTAAGTGAGCTTTTTCTAAAGCCAAACACCTCAAAGTATTAAACCATGGTATTTTCAGAAACCAAAGTATTCCTAGAATACTTCGAAAAAACGTTGCTGCCAAAGACACCCTAAGTAAGAAACATACTCTACTAGCTAAAACCATGAAACTTCAATAGCATGCCATATCTGATACAATTGTCTAGCTTAGACAGCAGATATTCAACCAAAAGGTAAGTTCAACTTGCTATAAAAAAATCAGCTTGTCTATCAGATTAAGTGTGCTTGCAAAATAAATAAATACTGATTATCAGAATAGCCTTTCCAGTGAATACTTTATCACGATAACTTATCTAGCAACTATGAATCGTCCAATTAGATTTGCATCTTCCGTTCTAGTAACCAGTTGGATTCTAGGCCAAGGCGGTTCAAAGAATTTTCTTCCATGTTTTTACTTTCTGTATTTTTTCTTTAGCGCTTCTTTGGAATGGAGAATAGAAATTTTTGGAATACAAAAGGAACAGCAAGAAGATGTCACATACTATGGATTCCCACAGGATGTTAAACATAAGAAGTTTACAAATGCTTTTTTTGGATGGTTTTTAGGAACCAGCACTGAATTTTGGAGGAAAACAAGTTCTTGGAAAGAGAGGATGCATTGGATTTCTTGAAGTAAAATAAAATGAGGTTCGAGCTCATGTTGACTATTATGGAATCGGGGCATAGGAATGCAATCCATAGGAATTTGACAATTCTAAACTATGATCCAAAAGGCCCTCGCAGGGGGAAAAACCCACAACTCCATCATTCAAAATTCCTTCGGAAGTCATACAATCCTTATAGGCCTTTAAACGGTCACAGAAAACTCGGCAAAATTTGGCTAAACTGGCCATACATTACTAGTTCCCACTGGTTTCCTGAATTCAGGATCCAACCAGGATGTATAGTTAACAGTTGTCGTTTTTTACTCTGGCAAATATTGCATAAATTAACAACGTACCAAAATTGTTCCTCTGACTTTCTGAGCCTGCGCCTCCCGTATACTGTTGCAACTAAAGCATGCACTGCTGTCACATAGTTTACCGCTTTCGTAGGAGTTGCAAGATGTCTTAGGTGCGTCAGTTGACTGAGCTGTTTCACCTGTTTTATATTTAAATAAACATCAAGAACCCTCAATCGTACAGGAGTATGGAAGCCATCATAATACTTAACTTATATATGCTTCTTACCTGGGGTCCATATAGAGAGCAGGTAAGGGCAAGGATCATCAGGCTCTCTTTGGTCATACTGCACAAAGTATGGAAATATCGTCATTATGATCTTAATTCTGGATTAGTACAGTTTAATTTCAACAATGTGTTATGAACTCACTCCTTCCAGAAGTGGATGTGAGTCTGGAAGTTCATAGCTGCAGCCATGTAGAAATAGAGATGTCAAAAAATAAAATTTCAGATATAGATCCTGTGTAAACTTCTCGAATACAAAAAAACATGAAGGTACTATAATTATCATCAATGATACTGGATTTTTGGAAGACAGGGCATACACTTGATGCTCTGTTCTTAGGCGACTAATATTCTTGAGCCTAGGAGTTGGGATAGATGCAGCTTCCGGAGTTATCGCAACCAAGGCACTTGACATATCAGCATCTTCAATTTCAATGTTATTGACTTGCATATAATTCTTGAGATTCTGTGCGAACTCCTCAAAATTAAGCTTGATTGTAGGAATTTCTTCAGGGTCGTCAAAGAAAAGATCCTCTATGGCACTCTCTTTTATTTCTGCTGTCTCTGGTTCTGGTTCCGGACTTGCGGGCTCTTCAATGATTGGTTGGTGATTATCCAAAACATGGTCATGTGCATGTGCATTCCAATCAAGTAGATTTACAGGCCTAGAACTTATATATGGCTGGTGGCAGCTCTCTGCAGCAATTGGGTTTCCTGACGTAACTAAACTCTTCTCTTCAGGTCCAGGAAGAGCAAGCCTAGCACTGTATGAAAAACAAACTTGTTAGTGACATACAGCCATCCATTAACACTACATTTCTTCTATTGAGAGAGCTAATAGCTCCACTGGATTTGTCAAAACTATTGAACTGGAATAAATTCCTCTCCAGCGACCCAATTTTATGCAGGGGGGATTATCAGTTGCTGGCGTCAAGAAAGTAAATAGATTGGTATCCACAAGGGAGGTATTGTAGCTAACAAATTTGTTTCCAGGTAACTTTAGCTACCAAATAACACACTGCAATAAATAGTTACACAAAAAAATAGCTCCCGCAAATATTTGATTAGCCTGTTATGGAATTTAGTGGACATCGCATGTCGTTGGTACAACATCTCTAAGGCCTTTTGCTCCTGCCAGGATCCAAGCCACAGCCTCCTCCTAGGAGGCATGTAACAAACTCTACCTTTTCAATGAAATGAAATGCAAAGATCTTCTTTGCTTTTTCTCAAAAAAAATGATTAGCCTAGTAAATGTATATCAAAATACACATATCTTCAGACATTACCTCGCAAACGCACTCGCAAAGTGCTTACATTCAGCTCTCATTGGGCACGCATTGCAATTTGGCTTACTTTTTGTACAGAACACCTGACAATGAAAACAAAGTAAAACAATTTCAATAACGAACAGTAAGCCAGTTACTAGAGTTTGCTTTACTAAATTTGATATAATCTGATGTTTACCTTACCAAACGTTATCATTTGATAGTGAAGCTCGTACCTGCACAATGTAAATTGTCACTATATACCTGCAGATAATTGAACTTTTCCAAAACAAAAAACAAAAAAACAGAGTTTCTGAAACTTACAATGTCCGCTGATCAAGCTTGCATAATCGAGGCCAGAGGTATTTCTGTATGTTCTCCAGGATCGGATACCTTTAGCCGTGGATAATCATATTCAGTCATTTGTGTATATAGTACTCAACTAAGGACTGAGGACACTTACAGCTCCAACAGATGCAACTGAAGAGACTCGGGCAGGGGTTGAAGTGGCACCCATCCAAGCCTCACACAAATTCTACCAACGTTTGTGTCCACCTACATAATTAAAAGATACAGATAAATCTCCAGAATTAAATGAATAATCATTAACAAAAATTAGGATAGCAAGAACATACAGGGAAAGCCATATGATGGAGTGTCAAAAGACGCACACACTCTACACTCTTGAGTCCAAGTCCTCGAATACTTAAAAGGTACTCCCTGAAATAGACACAACAAGAATATTTTAAATGTCAAAACCATTCAACAACAGAATTTTACATGCATTTAGCCCATGGCCACAACGCCACAAAATAAAAAGATGGGGTGCATTTAGTGCAAACATCTAATTCAGTTGATCATGTAAACTTCCCACCTGAACAGTCTTGTACAAGACAATTGGATGAACTAAATACATCTAAAAGGTTGAGGCCACATGGGTCAATAAATTTTAGAATAACCATGTCACTGTTATAAGTTAAAACTATTTTTTAGCACTCCCACCATCTCCAGACCCTATGGGTACATGCATCTGAAGTATTGAACTGTTTCTTCCACCTCCAGTTGAGTTCCTTCTTATCAAGCTTCTAAATGTTTTTCAAAAGAGGATAAATAGCACCAGATACTACTTCTGACCCAAAACAAAAATGACTAGTCTATACTTTGCAGTCTCCAAAATGTGACTTCGGGTTTTTAGTGTCAAACACGATATGCTAGTTAAAGTCTATAAAGCATTTCGTAACAATATGACAATTATTTTTCTTGTGACTGGTCTGTAATCATATCTGTGGCTAAATGTAATAAGATAAGAGTGGATGGAAGAATTGCTTGTCCACCTACACGAGAACCATACACTATTCTGATTTGTTCAATCAAGCCCCCTTGTCCAGATTCTGTTCAAGTAGAGCCGTTTATACATAGCACAGTCAACAACGCCCTTTTAAGAGTTACAGCTGATTGACATACTAACTACAATTCAATCAGACACCTACACTTTTGCGGACATTAGTATATTGCATCAAAGCAACATCAGATGCATTGCGGCCAGCTGGCCAGCAAGGCAAGGATGCTGTGGTGTGTGAATCATGTCCAGGGAAGACACCTACGGGAAGTCTAAAATGGAGTCGGCTAGGAGAGAGTTCAGGAAGGAGACAACTTGAAATCGGAAAGTGAGTTTGAAAAACAATTGGGATGGATTACTTGGGAAGAGTTTGGGAGGATTAGGAAAGCATGGATCAGATAAATCTACTAGGAGGTTTCCTAGTTAAACAATAATAGGTCAAATTAAGAGGTAGGACTTAGGAGTACTATTTAGGTGTTGGCTGCCTAACTTTTGAGGGAATCAAGCAAGAAAATGCCACAAGAAGATTCAGAAACAGTAACACAGACCAAATTCCATTCAACTACCAGAACCAGGAAAAAATCTTAGCAATGAAGCCAGATAGAAACAGAAGGCGTCGTATTTTTTTTCCTCAAATAGTGATGACGAGACAATGTGTAGAACAAACAAGTCCCGCTATGAATGTTAGCTCATATATAATGACTTAGCTTACTTTGCTTTGTCTGGATCCACATAGCGCAACCATTCAAGATCAATGGACCCATGGTCTGTCACCAAGCGGTTTAGAAATGCCTACAATGCAAATTGATAAAGATGAGCATACATGACCGGACTATGATATTCCAACAAATAGGCATATCTAGATTGAAATGGATGTGTGTTCATAACTTCATACGACTAGACTTATATCGTACTTCATTTAATAACTACTTTTGACATACTTACTTTTATACGCTCCGACAGCATGTTATTCATCCCTCGCTCTCTAATCGTGTCAGATATTTCCTTCACATCTATTTGCCTTATTGTTTCCCAATCTAGTGCGTCTTTTGCATTTTGACCTCTTTCTTCATTTCCACGATTGGCAATAACTTCTTTTCTTAAAATATCCCAATCATATGTTCTCTTTTTACGAGCCCCAACTCTTGCCTTCTTTGTTTTTGATTTTTCAGCAACAACTTCAGGGAAAGCCTTTTTAGTATCTCCTGGTTTCTCCATCAAATCTGAAGCAACACCCTGTAGGAGTTCAGAATTTGCTTTCTCGCTTTGATACAAGTTTGAAGAAAAATGAATCCCGTCCTTGTTTTTTGAAAGTCCGACATTACCATACTGTTGGCTACATCCTGACTGATGCTTTTCACCTCCAATTTCCGTTGCTTTGGTGGTAAATTCCTCTTGCAAATTCAGAGTTACATGCTGTTCAACAAGTGCAGCTACAACATCATTTCTTGAAAGATTATTTTCAACGGACTGCTCCTTAGCAAATGAAACCGTCTCTGAATTTGACGGATGAAAATATTTATCCATGATTGGTGAAATAAAGTCAACTCCTCGTGTCGTCGCGGAAGGGAAATGAAATTTTTCCTGACTTAAAGATCCATCTATATCATATAAAAGTGCAGTTAAAGAATCAGCCATTTTGGTTTTATCACAGTCAATTCCAGGAGAAGATAAAGGACAATCAAATCTAGTCTCAGCTGGTATGGCATTGGAATCATCTGTTCTATTAAGGCCAGTGTAGATTGAGCGCTCTAAATAACTGGCATGTGTTATATATGGCAGATGAGCTTGGCCATTCTGGTGACGAGAGACAGAAGCATGAAGTGGTTGATGCTTGCTGCTGAGATGATGTACTTCACTGGGCATTGACCCCTTGTTTGCACATGGCTCTGGAAATCGATCATATTCCGATAAACCATTTTTTTCATTGAACTTGCTTTTTAGCTCTTGCATCCTAAGAAGTTCTGTATATGTGGTGGAATTGCTCATACCATTGGGCATATTTCTGCCAACAAAATCTTCTGCTGTAAAATTTACATATGTACTAGGAAACATATGGTCAGTCATGTGAAACAGATAATCTGGGGAACTTTGAGATGAGATGGCAGAGTTTTGCGATGAAATAACATCCTCCAATGCCACATCTTCAGCTTCAACAACACTTTCAGTCCCCGCCGCGAGTGTCTTGCTCTCATGCAGTCTAACCGGCAGTGCCGCATAAGAATTATAGTAAACTCCTGCTGCACAGTCTACTCCATCAACAGGAGAATTTTCAAACAATCCAATACTGTTGCTTCCTTCTTTTTCTTCTTCTGTAGCTAAGGAGGCTGTTGTGTTACTCGCCTCTTCAACAAGGATACCGCCCTGCAACTTGACAGAATCACCAAACAATCCAGAACAATCTCCATTCTCTTCTGACATGGCATTAAACATCCTACTTGCAGGTATTCTAGAGACTTCTGGCTTTGCAGGAAATTTTGCAGCAAGAGCCATAAATGCAGAGCTACAAAAAATAAAGACAACAGTCAGACAAACAACATAACCTCAGAATGCTAGTCACAAACAGCTTCTAATTCAAATAGGTTGTAAGCTTCATTTTACCTAGAAAGATGGTCTGAAACATTCTGAGTAAGAAAAACACCTACAACTGAATCCACAACTGAACCTTTCCAAGGAGAAAAACGTCGATCTCCTGCAAATGGACAGAGGTCATTCAAGAGTTACAGCCTTAAAGTGTCTTCCTGCAAATCCGTAAACACAAAACTGCATCCAATACAGTGCAACCCATTAATGATCCATGACCATCCCATCAACGCAAATTCTGGAGTTTGAACATGAGACCATGTCAAGTTTGGGAACCCTATACATGGACTCTAACTATATGTGAAAGAGCACATATATAAGGCCCTATCAGGAGTACTGATTTGAAATAGTTTAATACACAGTCAAAAAAAAAAATAGTGCAATACCTTGAACTAGATGCATGCGAGCAATGAATGAATCAATACGTCCTCGGAATATTTTTCTTTCTTCATCAAGCCATTTCCCCTTGTCCTTATCCATCCCTTCAGAACCATCAACCATATCCGGTTCCATTAATAACTTCCACATTAGGGCAGTTACTGGATCAAGGTTCACTTTGGCCCGAGGAGGTTTTGTTTTCACTTTCCCCTCATATGGAACAATTGCACCAAATTCTCCTTTGTAAGGGACAAGAGCACCATGCAGCTCAGGTGACCCAATGTCATCTGATTTGTTTAGGTCTAAGACTTTTATCTTTTGAATTATGAGATCCAAAGGATCCACCAGGGGTGCTATAGCTCCAGGAAAGCTTTCACCACTTCTTTCCATATTAAGCGCTTTGAAACCAGGAGCCTCGACCGCATGATGTCCAGAGACACTACAAATATCCTCATTTTGTAATCGATCAGTATGGCTATCTTTGGACTTGAGTTCTGTACCAGCCACCTTTTCTTTCCTTGGACGACCTCTAGGCTTTGGCATCTCACCAGATTTTATTTCTTTTCTAGGCCGTCCTACTTTTCGCTTATCACTGGCTTTAGCTGCAGTAGTTTCTCCACAAAACTCCACTTGATGATTCTCATTTCTCGGAACATCAGTACCTGGTGATGAATTTATCGGATTTGTAAGGAGCCTAATAACTTCTCCAGAACTCTCCAGTTGGCAACTAGTTTTTTCCAGAGTGTCACTACCTTCTGATTGGGTTGTTGGAATGACAGGGGAACTAATTTTTTTCCCATTGATACTTCTAGCAAGCTTGTCAGAAGGACCAATGCAGAAACTATTGCGAGTATCATCTTGAGGGGAAGTGTTATGCTTATGCAGTTCAGCCGGCAAATCTGACCCTTTAACTGTGTCGCCTTCCAAAAACTGAAGTTGTTGACTTCCAATTCTCGGATTATAGCTTTGGCTTCTGAGGGTGTTTGGGTTACTAGGCAACTGTGAAAACTTCTCTGTTATGAACCTGAAATGTTCGTCAGGTGCTTCAACAGAATCCCTGCATGCAGTGCCATGCATAGCAGGTCTGTAACGTTGTGGGATCATTTCTGGCCTTTTAACCATATTGTGTCCTGATGCTCCAAAACTAATTATTCCTCGGGAAGCTCGTGATTTCTCACGGGCTACCAATCTTTGAGCATCAGCTAAGGTAAACACATTAGAGTTGATAGCAGAAACCACGTTTGTACTCCGATTATTGGACAAATACATAGATGGGGTAGAAATGTTACCCACAGCTCCATTCAGACCGTTACTATGATTTTCTGTTCTCATTCTTTTGTAATTTTCAGGAAAATGTGACCCCTGAGAGGTTGCAGCATGGCAAGCATCTACAGATGTCCATCCATTCCTTTGCTGGTTGAAATTCACACCAAACGAAATATGAGCACCATTGGAAGCATTATGTTCTCCTCTGGTATCCAATACATGCATATGTTGTGATGAACCGCAAGAACCATGAGGTCCAAGTGCACCACCTGTATGCATGTAAGAACTGGTCATAAACTTCAAATAGCTGTCTATTGATGTGATCTCGTTCAAATTTGCTATCATGGAATGTCCTTCAATCTGCTTGGGTGGTGAGATGGGGTTCTGTGTTGATCGGTAGCCACGAGACATTTGGTCGGTTGCCCAAGCCTCTCTTGAATAAGGATTGGGATTGAAATTCTCCCTCACTGCAACCCCTTCAGAACACTGAGCAGTCGTAATTGAATTTTCAGGAATTCTGTCACAATTAAGCATATGTTTGTCCATTTGTGTTTCTATTACAGAAGCTTGTGGAGAAGAAAGCAAGTATTCGGTAAAATTAGTTGGCATGCCCTGCATTAGACTGATTGAACTGTTGAGATCAGGTATATTTTTGCCTGGCATGCCAGTACAGACCTGTAGCAAAGGATCTTTTTGTGATGTTTCCGTTATTCCTGACAGAAAAAATTGTGCTGGCCTGTCCACAAAATTAGCATACTCATTTTGCATCTGATCTGTAGAACTATTGAGGTCAAGTAATATTCCTTTTGGCATATAACGTGCAGGCAAAAACTGCGCATTGGCCATTTCATTGGCTGAACTGTAAATTGATGTTTCTGTATTATCTACAGGCAGTAACTGTGCACCAGCCATCTGATTGGCTGAACTGTACATTGAACTGGGGGTAAAACCCGCACATGGCAACTGGGTTTGGACATTACTTTGACTGGTAGAAGACTCAGATGGTTGATAATCCTTGGGATCGGTAGATATCAGCTGAGCTTGATATCCAGGATGTGCGCTCTCTCGTGGAACATCCCCATCAATGTTCAGACACCGCTTCGCTGACTTCGGCTTAGATCTGATGTGTGAATCCCCAGTGTGTTCTGGTGGAGGTTGGCCTGCTAGTGTATTCTTGCGGACATATTTTCTTTTGCCAGATGGTTTTTCTTCCTTTGCCTTGGCAGGCTTCGGAGTTGCAGATTTAGGAATCTTTGGTGGTTTGAAGACCTTTGGCCTGTGCTTTTTCCTCTTAGCCTTTGGTGGTGGAGTGTTGTTCAAGTCAATAGCTTCAGTTGGTCCAGCACCATTCTGAACACCCTCAATTGCCCCAGCATCACTTCCAGTGACTTCAACTAGCCCAGCAGCACTCCTAATGCCAAACGGATGAGAAGACTCTTTCCCCAGTAATGCAACTGCGCTGTTTCTAGTCTGGACCTCTAAGGAAGTGTCCAACTGAGATGACATAATACTTGAGAAATAAAGATCGCCTGAGCTCTGTGTTTGAGGAAGCCATTGTCCAAAATCCTGCATATTTACTTTGTCTATTTCATCTACCTGGCATACACAAAATGCTCATGTGACATACATTTCTATCAAGCTTCAGTGATCAGGAGCAGCAAGATTGGATCAGGCAGGGCCACCTACTTGGTCTCCCCAGTCTCCAGTTCTGCACCTGCAAAATATCAAGGCACACTTCATTAACCTTAAATATACAGACATAGAGGAAACTGTCAGATATACGCAACCAACACACTGTTGATTACAAAGCCAATTATTACTTTGTCAGTGGCCAACGAGAAACTGCTGACACTCTTATCAAAACAACAAAACAAAAAGGAACAGAAATAAAGTATGTAGCTGAGTAATCCAAAATTCCAAATTATTTTTGTTAAGGTCCTTTACACATAAAATTTCCACCCTCAATCACCCGGAAACAAGCCTGTCCTAGGAGAGGCACATATCCGGCTCCTTATTTATAGCCGCAAAAGATCTTTCCCTCGTGGTCAATCACCCGGTGCCATTCTCAGAACAATCTTCTTCTCCTCACTGCTCTTTCTCACAATTGAGGTGATCTTTTGTTTGAGGGAAAGCGACCACGGCAACTTCATTGATAATTAAACGATAGTTACATCCTTCGCAAGTGAATTCAACAGAAAACCACGAGGGTCATCAACCAACATACAAGATTTTTTTTAATAAGAACAAAACTTAGCTAACTCGTGAGAAAATTTGTTGGCGTCCCTTGGACAATGCGCAACCTCCACTCCACCAATTCTTCCAACCGAGGTTATGCAATTTACAAAGATCGATATAGCTGCCCCCGGATCATGTCTTGTCCGTAACAGAAGTTGATCACCTTGATTGAATCTGATTCAGCTTGTACACTCTGCATTCCCCTTTGATCAGCAAGCTCTAGGTCATGTTGCATCGCAAGGGCCTCAGCCATACCCCGCATCCGCGACAGGTGGTAGATAGCAGCAGGAACCTGCAATAAAATTTCCAACGCTATCATGAACAACAACAACAACAGCAGTAGCTCCCGCACAGCTTTCCACATGAAATGCCGCGTCCACATTCAGTTTAACAAGCCTGACAGCGGACGGCTCCAGCTGACACGATCCAGCATTGGTCTACCAACAGCTAGGTGAGTCTTCCACTAATCATCATCTGTGTCCATAGTTTTTGTTTCCGGATCCCAACCTAGCCCAGTTGCACTTTGCAACTCCATCCAACCCGTGTAATCCTTCTTTAAAGCATCCCATTTGTTCTTGAATTGCTTCTTTGGTAAAGTTTTTCTTGTTTTCTCGGCAAATTTTGCACCAAGATTCGTGTACCCCTTTCTACTCAAACCACCCCCATCACTATTGTTTGCATTGACTTCAGCCATACATATGTCGCAAAAAAATCTAGTGTGGTATGCATCCCAAACAGCCACCCCCATCACTATTGCTTGCATTGACTTCAGCCATACATATGTTGCAAAAAACTCTAGTGTGGTATGCGTCCCAAACAGCCTTCTCCATTGCAAAGTAATAACAAGCTAAACCAAAAAAAACAGTACATAATTACTATAGGGAGCACATCTGCACAATCACAAGCATATAGTACAAATCATAAGCATCTACAAATGTGCACACAATTTGCACCACAACTACAGGGAACATCTACACAATTACTAGGGAGCATCTACACAATTACTATAGGGAGCATCACACTACACAATCACAAGCATCTGAAATCTGCACACAATTTGCATCACAATTTTTAGCAACTAAAAATCTGCACACAATTACTACAATATAGCATTAGCAGTCAGCAAGTAGCACATCGGCTGCAGCAACTAGCAAATCGGTGGCAGCAAGTAGCGTCACATCGATGGCAGCAAGGAAACAAGCAGCGGCAGCTCACCTGACGGGCTTGGACGAGGGGACGAAGTGGTGAGGACGAGGACCGACGGCCGGCAGGGACGAGCTCGGACGCGGGGGGGGAGGGGGCTAAGGGTTGAGGACGGGGACTGGCGGCCGGCGGCCGGCGGCCGGTAGGGACGAGCTCGGGTAGCGGTCGGGGACGAACTGGGGCGCGGCTTCGATCTGACGAGAACGAGCTCGGGCGGCAGCGGTCAGGGACGAGTTGGGGCGGCGGCGTTCAGGGACGAGTTTGGGCGGCGGCGGTCAGGGACGAGCTGGGGCAGTGGAGGAGAGGAGTGGGGGAGGAGATCCGGCGGCGGTGAGGTGGATGCCGGGGTGGCGGCGGTGAGGCCCTCGGCCGCTGTTTCTGTCTCGCGTCGCTGGGGATTTTTTTTGTTCGGTCCCTTTTTGTTTTTGTTTTTTAACCTGGGTACCTTTTTTGGTTTTGAACAATCTCCAATTCAAGGTTTTTGTTGCTCACAAAATGAGTAAATATACGCGAAAGAAAAGAGCCAAACCAATACAACCGTCAGATCTGAGGAGTAGAAGCTCGGGAAGCACATCCGGTGAGTGTTTTTCCTCGTGTGTGTGCCGTGTGAGTGTGAGAGAAGGGGCTGCTTCTACAAAAGTCCACAGCAGCCCGACCTTTTTTCGTCTGCACGGCTTATTTCATGACAAACCCAAAGAAAAGGGTCTTTATCAGGTAAATCCTGCCTTACCGAAAGAATTATCTTTATTAAGTTGGTCGGAAGCATACTGATGTTATAATTTTGTTAGAAAGATGCGAGTTACTAGTTTTTGAGAGAATAAGTTATTATTTTGTTATTTTAGCTACATGTCTCTATCAAGTTGTCCAGTCAAATGGACAAGTGGCCGCGCAGGCAGGTTTTTTCAAATATTATATTATAATATTATTTTTGGCATCTATTTTAACGGTCTACTCTGATAACGACTTTTTAAACACTAAAACTAGACGGTAGACCATATGTCTTATTGGTGCAAATAACTTGACTAATCATGTTGTTCAAATTCCGAAAAAAATTATACATCATCTTACTTTAGTTACACCTTATCATGTGTCCCTTCCAATCTATCGGAAAAATTGAATCAATTGGCACACAAGTACTTTCTTCCACCATTATGTTTTAATATTATTCTTCGTGGCTAATCTTGACGGCCGACCCGTTGTTAATTTTCCAGGTTATCATTTCAAATAAGTTTTAAATTTATGTGGATAGAATTTGATTTGATGATGAAACTAAGTTGATAGCTTGAATATTTTTTGGGGATTTCTATTTTTGTGCTCTTGGTTCGTTAGTTGTACTCATTTTTCCCCAGCCGCTTAATTTTTCCTCACTTTTGTACATCTCCTACTATGAAACTCCCACACAGTCTGAAACTCACTGTATGTCAACCTTGTTGTTACCTGTTGACAAGTGGGGCTATATTTAGTCTGGTCCGTAGTGGAGCCTCGCCGTTATATGCTGACAAGTGGGGCCGCGGTCTATCGGATCCCGTAGTGGTCCCTTGCCGATAAATGTTGATAAGTGGGTCGCATTATGTTGGTTCCTGTAGTGGACATGTCTCTCCACTTATCCAGATCAGCATGGGACCCACAACTTATCCACGTGAGCGTCGGACCCACAGCTTACCCAGGTTGGCGTTGCAAGATAGGACCCCGAGCCAGCCCCGTGCCCGCTCTCGTGTCGTTGCCTTCCCTTTCTTCTTCTCCGGTGATGGCGGCCCTTCTCCAGCGACGATGGCCCTTTGTCGAGCTTCACTTCGGCCTCCCGTTCGTCCTGGCCGGAGTATGGTGTCATCCCGTTGACTTGTATGAAGGATGACAATGGCAACTATGCGCAGAAAAGGTTAGAATCTCGTACCAAAATATTCTGATTAGACGGGGACGCTTGCTGCGGAGAATGCGGCCGGTGAGCCATTTCGTTGATTTAATTGGTTTATCAAGTTAATGTCTCGGCTGCAATCAAGTGAATTTATGAGGTGAAAGTCAACTTTGAGATTTAGGGAGATGGATGTATAAGAAATAAGAAAATGACACAACTCTTAAACACTTTCACATTAAAAAAATTATACAACTCTTAATGTAAAAGAGTGTTTATAATTGACACAACTCCTGAACACTTTTAAATTAAAAAAATTATACAAATCTTAATGTAAAAGAGTATTTATAATTGACACAACTCTTGAACACTTTAAAATTAAAAAATATACAACTCTTAATGTAAAATAGTGTTTATAATTGACATAACTCTTGAACACTTTCAAATTACAAATTGAACATGATAATGCTGTCCTAAAAAAATCTTGAGAGTTTACCATTTTTAGAGCGTGAAAAGTGATCCCTAAAATAAAATCTTTATGCCTTGTGCATATACGAAAATTATGCACATTTGAACTCTTTGAAATCGCACTTAGAACATGATAATGTTGTGCTAGTAAAATCCTGATCATTTATCATTTTCATAAAGTGAAATATAATGCATAAACTTGCGTATATGAAAATTATAAACCTTTGAACACTATGAAATCACACTTAATACGTGATAATGATGTGTTAACAAAATTTTTGAGAGATTACTAGTTTTTCCCCATTTTCATAGAGTGGAATGTAATGCATAAACTTGCATATACAAAAATTATACACCTTCAAACACTGTGAAATCGCACTTAGGACGTGATAATGTTGTGCTAAGAGAATCTTGAGACATTATTATTTTCACAGAATGTAATGCATAAACTTGCATATACAAAAATTATACATATTTGAACTCTTTGAAATCGCACTTAGGACATGATAATATTGTGCTAATAAAATCCTGATCATTTATCATTTTAATGGAGTGAAATATAATGCATAAACTTGCATATACGAAAATTATACACATTTGAACTTTTTGAAATCGCACTTAGGACATGATAATGTTGTGCTAATAAAATCTTGATCATTTATCATTTTAATGGAGTAAAATATAATGCATTAACTTGCATATACGAAAATTATACACATTTGAACTCTTTGAAATCGCACTTAGGACATGATAATGTTATGCTAATAAAATCCTGATCATTTATCATTTTAATGGAGTGAAATATAATGCATAAACTCGCATATATGAAAATTATACACCTTTGAACACTTTTCCTTCAAATTATATTCAAAATCATGTGTTTATGAAGTTAAAGTACCGGTGGAAAACTTGTTATTTTTGCATGGATAGAGAGGTGCCCCCGACAGATATAGGGGTTATCCTATCCGCTAGATCACAGAGGATCAACGGTTGGTGGGCACGATCCGTATGACAACTGTCTTAACTAATCCGAGTGTAGCAGTCAAGATAAGCACATGTGTGAGAGTTTGTGACTAAGAGAGTGGGAAAAAATGAGTAGAACTTAAAAACCAAGGGCAAAACTGAGTAGAACTTAAAAACAAAGGGCAAAACTGACAAAGGAATTCAAATAGAAAATAGAAAGAGATTTAACAATGAAAAATGCTTCTTTTATACAATAAAATACATCTTGGCATACATAAAACTATTTGCAATTCAAATATATATGAGTTTGACAATTATTGCCTCATTCAAACAAACTATGTTTTGGGGAGGGATGTTTTGGGAAGAGGTTTGAGTGGAAATCCATGAACCTTCATAGATAGTATGTTATTTAAGAAGTGGTGATTTAGGTTAAAACTTGATTTATATACATTTCTTATGATGCCAGGTCACATAATAAGACTCCCTGGATAGATGCCACTATGTTTTGATATTTTTAAATTTGTTATACATAAAATGACTCAATTAGCTAGCTAAAACCCATTCGTTGACTCTCAGTTGACCAGCCACCGGAGGGTAAAAGTGGGTATATTGCACATGTCAGTGTTAGTACTAAAGGGCAAAACTAAGTACAACCAAACTGCCAATGTTACACTCAAGGGTATAACTAAGTCACCAGGTTGTATACGAGGGGAAAAACGTGACGACTCAGACAACTGTCACCATGTGGTGCACGGGGCGGTAGCGGACACATATGGTCGTGCACGGTGTAGTGGCATACGCGATTACGCGGTACACGGTGGTGCAACGAAACGTCTTCTACCTTCACCTTTATTATAGAGGCCTCCTCACTCTCACTCATTGCTCACTCGCTCATGCAACCATCTCCATTGTCCCATCAGCTTTTGCAAACCCCCAAGAAAAACCCAACCACGTCGGCGATGGAGAAGAACGACGCGGTGGCCATCGTCGCCTCCAAAGGCAGCCGGCGAGGAGGCCCGCGTTCCCGTACAGGCCCCCGCCGAGGCATCAAAGGCAACCGCCGTCCCCGTCTAGACCCTCGTTCCCGCTGTCGCCGTAGCCGTCGGCGAGGAGGCCCTCGCCGGTCTCGTGCAGATCCCGTTTGGGTGGGACCCCTACGGGGAGGAGGATTACATCATATCGGAGAACCCCTACGACACCAGCATCACCGACCCATGGTCGAAGGTAACTAGGGTTTTCTCATCTTCCTTTGCTCTTCCCCCATTCCCATCGTTGGATGCCAGATCGTGTGTTATTAGGGTTCGACTGTTCGTATTTTTAATCGTTGGATGCTAGGTATTTTTACAGTAGCTAATCTGCTTGTGTTAAATCTTGTATTTCGATGAATCCCCCTGTTCATATTTCAATCCTATTTTATTTATCCTCCGAGTTGCATCTAAGAGATTCGCTAGTTGTACTAGCACCGATCTGTAGTTGGGATCAATATTAGATTTGGTTTGAGATTTGGGGATTGGTGAATAATCAGGGGATCTCAATCAGTTAATTTATGCAAGTAATCAATCCCGATAATGAAGGTATCTCAATCATGTCCTTATTACACTCTATTGTTGTTTCCAATAGGTGGATAGCAGCGACTTCTGCGGCGACTACGAGTCCAAGGACACCAAGACTCTGTTGGAGATATGCCCTAGAGGCAATAATAAAAGTGGTTATTATTATATCTTTGTGTTTATGATAAATGTTTACATTCATGCTATAATAGTATTAACCGGAAACATTAATACTTGTGTGATTTTTAAACTAAATTAGAGTCCCTGGTAAGCCTCTTTGTAATACTAGCTTGTTGGTTGATAGATAATCGTGGTTTCCCGATCATGGACATTGAGATGTTATTGACAACAAGATCATATCATTAGGAGAATGGTATGATGGACATACTCCTATAGATAAGCGTAGCATTAAGATCAAGTCATTTCAATAGTTCGTTTGCTATAAGCTTTCTAATACATAGTAACCTAATTCCTTCGACCATGAGATCATGCTAATCACCATCACCGAAAGGATGCTTTGATGGCATCAAACACCACACCGTAACTGGGTGGCTATAAAGGTGGCATTGAGTGTTCAGAAAGTATGTGTTGAGGCACATGGATCAAGAGTGAGATTTGTCTATCCATATGACAGATAGATATGCTATGGGCCCTCTCGGTGGAATATCATCCAATTAGCTTGCAAGCATGTGACTGACTCACAAGGGATCACATATCACGGGAACGAGAAAAGAGTACTTATCGGTAACGAGGTTGAACTGGGTATGAAGAGATACCGACGATCAAACCTCGAATAAGTAAACTATCGCGAGACAAAGGGAAATTGGTATCGTATGTAAGTGGTTCATTCGATCGCAAAGTAATCTTTGAAATATGTGGGAGCCATATGAATTTCCAGATTCCTCTATTGGTTATTGATCGGAGAAGTGTCTCGGTCATGTCCGCATAATTCACGAACCGTAGGGAGACACACTTAAGGATTCAATGTTGTTTAGTAGATATGGTTTTTAGTAGGGATACTGAATGTTGTTCGGAGTCTCGGATGGGATCCGGGATATCACGAGGATATCCGGAATGGTCTGGAGAATAAGATTCATATAAGGAAAGTCCGATTCCGGAGTTCGGGAATGATTTCGATGTTTTCATCGGAGAGGTTCTAGAAGGGTCTAGAAGGTTCACCGGACCGGAAGGGGAATGATCCATGAATGTGTCATGGGTAAGTGGAATGATTGGATCATATCATAGGTCACTTGGTTTGGGCATTTGTAAGAGAGAATTAAAGCTTTAAATTGAAAGTCAAACGAGAGGTTTGAAAAGTCAAACAAGAACAATGGTTTCCTAGTGGAAGAAGGAAAGAGTCCTTCCTTCAATCCAACTTGGGTCTGGGTTTGGATTCAAACCTCCCCTCCCAAGGCTGCCCTCCTCTCATAAATAGAGGGGGAGGGCTGCCCCAAACAAGAACAAGAGCCAGCCCTCCCCACCCCGTGCGTCGTCGCCGCCTAGCCGCCGTCGCACGCCGCCGCCACCGCCTCGTCGTCGTCGCCCTAGCCGCCGCTGACACCTCCTCCTTATCCCGGACTTCTAAACCTAGATCGCTGGAAAACCCTAGATCCATCATAACCCGCACCGGCTTAGGCGAAGCCCTGCGGGATCTTCCCTCTACTTCTGACACCACGCCGTCGTGCTACCGGAATCGCAAGGGGAGAACTACAACCTCCACTGCCTGCTGGAACAAGGGAAAGGAAGGTCTTCATCGATTACCAAATGTGTGACAGACTGCGGAAGCGCTGCCGGAACGCAGCGCCGGATGGATCGTCTACGCGATCTTGAGATCAGCGAGTGTACGACTACATCACCCACGAGAATCCTCTTGTTAACCGCTTTAGAATCTTCAAGGGTGAGTACTCTAATCAACTTGTTGCTACAATCTAGTAGATAGATCTTGGCTTGTTTGTGTGCATGCGGTAGAATTTTTTTGTTTTCCATGCTACGAACCCCTACAGTGATATCAGAGCCATGTCTATAGGGCTGTCAAAAAAAGTTCGAGCTTGACAAACTGTGCGAGTTCGGCGCGTTAAAAGCTCGGCTCGAGCTTGATTCGTCTCTCTAACAAACCAAGCTCGAGCCTGTTTTCGAGCTCGCAAGCTTAGACGAGCCGAACTCAAACGGTTCGATAAAGCTAATGATTTTTGTACATATGCAAAATTGAGACTGCTATTATTATTCCATCTAATGTAAAACCGCTAAAATAATTGTGTTGGCATGTTGGCACTATATTACTATTATGTGAGACTATTATTATGTGAGACTCCGAGCCATTTCTACTATTCGGTGTTCAAACTTTACTATTTTTTTGCTATGTAGCTGCATGTCTATCTTTGGATGTACTCAAATTTTCTTACCGAGCTTCAACGAACCGAGCTCAAGCCTACTCGAGCTTTGGTAGAGCCGAACTCGAGCTTAGATGTAGGCTCAAAGATCAACCTAGGCTTGCTCGATCTCGGCTCGAGCTCCTACCGAGCTCGAGCCGAGCCTAACAATGTTCGCTCAAGTTTGGCTCGTTGACAGCCCTACATGTCTATATGTAGATCTGTTGCACGAGTAGAACACAATGGTCATTATGGGCGTTGATGCTTTTGTTGTCGATTTCTTCTTGTGTACTTTGCATCTTGCGGGATGGTGGGATGAAGCGGCCCGGGCTAACCTTACATGACATCGCTCATGAGACTTGCTCCATGCTTAACATGCAACTTGTATTGCATAAGTGGCTTTACGGGTGCCTGTTTCTCCCAACATAGTTAAGATTCAATTTACAACGGGTGATTGACAATACTAATATCAACGTTGCGGTCCTTGTTCGTAAGTTAGAACGACACTTATTGAAATCCCCAAACCACGTAAAACATGCAAAGAAAATTAGAGGCGTCTAACTTTGTTTTGTACGGGTGTGTTGTGATGTGATATGGCCATGATTGTGATTATAATGTATGCAATGTTCCTTATTGTAAGTCGGCAACTGGCAGGAGCCATATGGTTGTCTTTTAATTCCGTTAAGGCCTGCATGTCTATTATTTAAAGTAGTTGTAATAGTTGATGCTGGTGGATGACAACCATGAAGCGGAGCCATTGACCTTGACGCCATGCCGGTGATGATGGAGATCATGTTCGTGCTTGAAGATGGAGATCGGAAGCACAAGAAGAAAGGCCATATCATATCACATATTATGAATTGCATGTGATGTTAATCATTTTATGCATCTTGTATTGCTTAGTTCGCGACGGTAGCATTATAAGATGATCCCTCAAGCACAAAATTTCAAGTTATAAAGTGTTCATCCTTAGTAAGCGCTGTTGCTAAAGCTCGTTGTTTCGAAGCACCACGTGATGATCGAGTGTGTTAGATTATGCAAGTGTATACAACATGAGCAAGCCAGATTTGCTCATGCGGAAGCTAAGGTTTGATCTTGACGAGCCTAGCATGTACAAACATGGTCTCGAAACACGGATCACCTAAAGGTAAAGCATGAGTCATATAGTAGATATGATGAACATGTTGATTGTTCGCCATTGAAGCTACATCAACTCTCGTGATGATCGGTTTTGATGTGGTGGATTTGGTTCATGTGATCATAAAACAATGTGAGGGATATTGTTTTGAGTGGGAGTTCACCTAGATTAATTTAACTATTAATTAGAACTCAATTTGTCATAAACTTAGTCTAAACTATTGCAAATATATTGTAGATCAATGGCGGCCCCTACCAACAATTTTAATGCGTTCCTAGAGAAAGAAAAAAGTTGAAAAACAATGGAAGAAACTTCGCGGATTGGTTTCACAATTTGAGGATTGTCTTCAATGTTGGTAATTTGACCTATGTGCTGGATGCACCGCTAGGTGACCCACCTGTAGCTAATGCTACCGATGAGGTAACGAATATTTTCCTCGCTTGGAAGAATCGGTACTCCACAATTCAGTGTGCTATCTTGTATGGTTTGGAATTGGAGCTTCAGAAAAGGTTTGAGAACCATGACCCACATGATATTGTCTGTGAACTCAAAATGATATTTGAGGCTCACGCGACAGTTGAAAGTTATGAGGCTTCTGAAAAGTTCTTTAACTGCAAGATGGAAGAGGGCAGTCACAAGGAGCACGCGTGCTTAAGATGTCTAGGCACGCAAGCAAGCTTCAAAGCTTGGGTATAGTGATTCCTAATGATTTGGGGATTCACCGTGTCCTCCAATCACTACCACCAAGTTACAAGAACTTTGTGATGAACTACAATATGCAAAACATGGACAAGTCATTGCCCGAACTCTTCTCCATGTTAAAGTCTGCAGAAGTGGAGATCAAGAAAGAGCCCCAAGTGTTGTTGGTCAATAAGACCACCAAATTCAAGAAGCAAGGCAAGTCTAAGAAAAAGGGAAACTTCAAGAAGGGCGGTAAGAAAGTTACCGCGCCGGCGAAGAAGACCAAGGCTGGGCCTAAGCCTGATACTGAGTGCTTTTACTGCAAGGGAGAAGGTCACTGGAAGCGGAATTACACTAAGTACTTGGCGGATTTGAAGAACAGCAACATTAAGAAGAAAGGTATATCCGATATACATGTTACTGATGTGTATCTCACTAGTACTCGTAGTAGTGCCTGGGTATTTGATACTGGTTCGGTTGCTCACATTTGTAACTCGGAACAGGTGCTGCAGAATAGACGAAAACTAGCGAAGAACAAGGTGACGATGCGCGTTGTAAAAGGATCAAAGGTTGATGTGATCGCGGTCGGCACGCTACCTCTTCATCTACCATCAGGATTAGTTTTATACTTAAATAATTGTTATTTGGTGCCTGCGTTGAGCATGAACATTATATCCGGATCATGTTTACTGCGAGACAGTTACTTATTTAAGTCCGAGAATAATGGTTGTTCGATTTATATGAGTAATATGTTTTATGCACATGCACCTTTGATAGATGGTCTATTCTTATTGAATCTCGATTATGGAAATACACACATTAATAACATTGAAGCTAAACGTTTGAAATTGAGCGATAACTTGACCTATATGTGGCACTGTCGTCTTGGTCATATTGGAGTGAAGCATATGAAGAAACTCCATTCCAATGGACTTCTTGAATCACTTGATTTCGAATCACTTGAAAGATGCGAAGCATGTCTGATGGGTAAAATGACTAAGACTGTCACATCCCAAGATTTTCCAAATCTTGTTATGTGAAAAATAAATGAATAAAATAAAACTTTGTTGAATTTCAGGGTGAGAAGAAACTTTTGAGTCCAATTGGAAACCTTCAAACCTATTTGATCGAACAAACCCTAAAGGGATTTGAAAAGATAAACAATTAATAAAGAAAATTTTAAATAAATAGAAAAAAACTATTTTTGGATCTTTTAATAAAAGATTTGGTTTTCAAAAGAAAAGGTAGATTTATAAATAAGGATTATTTTATAGAGCCAAATTAAACCTTGGCCAAGATTTTGAAACAAAAGGTTTTGCTTTGATTAAAAGAGTAAAGGTTTATTTAAATAAAATAATGAGGATTTATAATATCCAATTTTATTAAAAATAAAGGCTTTTCCCATTTTAAATAAACACTAAAACTTATTAAATTATTTTAAATAAGTTTTCCAAGTATTTTATATTCTCAATTAAAACCTACTGAAGTGTTATGGTTTTATTATAGATTTCAAAATAAAGTTTTTAATAAAACAAATCCTATTTGAATTATTAACTAAGGTCCATCTTATTTAATTATTAATGGACCCTAAAATAAAAATGTTACCTTATTTTAAACAAGTTTTCCAAATATCTTATATTTTCAAATAAAACCTACTGATTTGGTTTTTATAATATTTAGTTTTCAAATGGAGATTTTATTAAATAAATCAAAACCTATTAAAATTAATAATTAAGGTCTATTTTATTTAATTATTAAATAGATCCTAAAAAGAATGAAATTAATATTTTATTTTTGGACTTTGATTTGTGTTGTTAAACAGAGCTAAACTCATTATAAAGTTTAGTGGAAGTTTAGTGGAAGTTTATTTGAATTGGAGTGTTTGAATTGTTTGTTTGAATTTCAAAACAGAAAAAGATTTGGAAAAAGAAAAAGATTCAGAACTAGAAAAAAATAGAGCAAAACAACCCAGCCCAGCTAAGCCCACCTGGCCCACAGCCACCTATCCTCGCCCAAACGCTTTTCCTCATCAAAGAAACCCACTAAGCCAATGACTGGTGGACCCTCGTTCCCTCTCTCTCTCACGCTGCCAAGAGGACCCTACCGCCAGCTCACCGTCTTCAACCCCGCGACGACCTCTTCTCCCTCCCCTCGTCGCCGTTTCTGGCTGTGATTCCGCGGATTAAATTCACCTTAATGCGGCCACCATTACTCGCCGTGACCACGCCCATTTAAACGCCATTGCCCTCCATTTCCTCCCCTCCCCCTCGCTCCCTCAGCGCCAATTCGCTTTCCGCCACCCTTATCGTCTGACGATGTTCGCGAGGATTCCGGCAGCCCCACGCCACCCCTTGCCTCCTCGAGCACGCAGCTGTGATCCCCATCGCCTGGCGGACCTTCCCGCATCGCCAGCTCACCCGCGCGAGCTCTGCAAGCTCGACAACGTCACCCCGAGCCAGCGCCGCCGTCTATCTCCAACTGCGGCGACGTCTCCCCGGTAAACCCGACCACCCCTCTCTTCCCCATGGACACGATAATGATCGCCATGCCCTTGTGAACCTAACGGTGTCTCCCTTTCATCCTAGGGTGCCCCCATCCTCGCCCTCGACGACCTCCAGAGCCACCGACGCCAGGAGCAACTCCGGCGAGCCATTACCCTCACCTCTGTGTGCCCCTCGACGAACCAACAACACGTTGAGCTTCCCCAGGTGTCAGCGAACACGGTGAGCATATTCCTTTCCTCCCTCGCTTCCTGTAGCATCGACTGGCATCGCCACATCGCCGAGCGCCGCCCGTCCTTGGTCTAGATGCTTTGAGCCGTTAGATGTGAACCCTGCGGTTGTGTTAGGTTCACTTAAACGAAAGGGTATGTGATGATCTAAGCCGCACATGCCCCTTTTAATCCTACGGTCTGTGTTAGTCGATCCACACGAAACGTTTTCGACGAATAGGAAACAGACGCGTGTCCCAGAGTTTGTTATAAAAACAGATTTGAATCTATTAGATTTGTGATTTTGTAAAATCCATAACTTTAGTTCCACATGTCCAAATTTTGCAAACTTTATATCAATGGAATCAGTGGAACAAGCCCTAGCCAACCAAGCAATTTTTTTAGTAAAAAGCTTCTGGTAAAATGTTTGTTTTTGCAGAAACATTTGTATGCTTGTTTAGGTTATAAAAATTGTTCAAAAATGATTTTGGGGATAAAATCTTTGGCAATTGGATTGATTTGAACCTACTGACCATAGGAAACACTTTGTGGATTCAAAAATGTATTTGGAGAAACAAAAGAATGATTCCTTGATTTAAAACCATTTCTAGACAAATAAAAATATAGTTTATTTATTAAAAATGGTTTTGGAAGAAAGCTTTTGGGAAATGTTTTGTTTTAAACTCTCTGACCCTAAACATAAAGTTTTGTGGTTTGAAAACATATTTTGTGAGCCCTATAGATTAATGCCTTAGTAAAAACATTTCTACACCACATAAAATGATACTTTGTTTTGAAAATGGTTTATGAAGTGAAACCTTTTGCAAATGACTTTGCCACTTTACAAAATGACCAATAGGTGTTTTCAAATGTTTATGACCCATTAGGAACCAATTTTTCAAATAAAACAAAGCTTGGCGTGCTTGTATGCATTTCTTAGACTTTATCATTTTATGTGATGTTTTGCTTGATTGGTAGATTGAGATTGTGCCTTGCTTGATTGATTTGTAGTGACTTGAAGAGTGTGATTGTTGCAAGGACAAGGAGTGAACTTAAACCCTCTACCAAAAAGGCAAGTGATGCTTCATACTTTGTCCCATTACTTTCACTATGCATTAGTGATTTTTCTAAGTAAAACTTGCATGGAATTTTTGCTAAGTATAAACCTTGCTATAGGAAAACCTAGTAGATGAAACCTTAGTGGAACATTTCCTAAGTTAAGATTCCTACTACTATCAAGCTTAGCTTAGCTAATAGAAAACAAGGGTGGATTATACATCCATACTATGGAAAAATTTCTAAGTCTGAGGACTTGTGTTTTTGTTTAATAAAACAACTAAGTTAATGAATCACCTAGGTGGAATGGTAATTGCTTGGTGGTTTTTGGTTGAGTGGTTCACAAGGCCCATGTTTATGGTTGAACTTGTGTATCTCACTTGTGGATGGCCACCCAGGTGACGAGGTTTAATCTTGTCAATGCCCATTGTTATGGACTTGGGTTTTGGAGAAGATGGGGATGCTGGAGATCGTGGCACGGTTAACAGACAAGCAACCAGGGGACACGAGATTTACCCAGGTTCAGGCCCCCGGAGGGAAAACCCTACTCCTGCTTGTCTGCTCTTTGATTATGGCGGAACCGAAAGTTCAGGTGCTGTGATTCGATCTGGCGTGGGCGTGTCGAAAGTATGGATTCTGTTTCGCTCTGGCCCCCTCTAGCCTTTATATATGAGGAGGCTAGGTCTCGTGCCGATCTGAGTAGGTTACAAGTTGTGTTCAACTCTAGTCTTGCTCTCCAAGGATCCGAAGGCGTCATGGGCCTTGGCCACCGAAAATCTTCATGGGCAGCGTATGTCTGTGTGGGCCTTCCTTGGCTGGACCAGGTATCTTTGAAGTTATGTACCCGTCGGGTATAACCATGTCAGTAGCCCCCGAGTGTTCAGTCGAATCATAGATTTGGCTGAGGACTCTTCAATCCTTCTGGTGTAACTCTGTCTTTCAAGAGAATGTGTAGGGATTGTTGATGCGTGTGCCTGACTCACCCGACGGATCAGGGTCAGTTAATCGTCTTAGGACAAAACAGCACGATCTTCTTCAGGTGCGAGTCCCTCGACTCGAACCCGGAACATATGCTGGCGTAATTCGACTCGGCGCGGAGGACTTACGAGTGGAATTCGGTGATTTTGAATGGTGTACCCAGCAGCGTCCGTCGATTTTTCATCGCACTGCTGATGCATTTATACTAGCAGGCCTTGATCAGTGCGTTGCCAGGCCATCAGATGATATCTGTAGGTCTTATCTTTGTGTCGCAGACGCAGCATCCGAATGTTTATCACCGCGGAGGTGTTTCGGGTGGCCAAGGAGGATGTTACTCACTTAGCATTAATTGGGGCAGAGTTGCCGAAAAGTTTTTGCGTGTGGATCCGGAAGATCGCAGTCGAAGATTTCATAGGGTGCGCGGCCAGCGCTCCCTATGGGAGTAGCCCCCGAGTGTCTGTTCGAGTCATAGACTCAAGCGGAGACTTTTAGTACAAGCGTTGCTCAGCTGCTTAGTCCGAAGGACTCGAAAATTTTCGGATGCTTGAATCCTTCCTCCCTATGGGAGTAGCCCCCGAGTCCGTAGGACTCGAAGCTCTTGTGTGTGAACGGCCATTGCTCTAGTTTGGAGTAGCCCCCGAGTGTCTGGCGGAGTCGTAGACTCGGGCAGAGACTCGGGTCTTGTATCATGCAACAGTAGTAGGAAAATCTCGTGGGTGTACCGCTGACCCCGAAGTACATCGGGTGCGCGACCAGCGCTCCTGATAGGAGTAGCCCCCGAGTATTTAGTCGAATCGTAGATTCGAGTGAGTACTCTTGGCTTTGTAGCCGAAGTTGGTGCTAGTATAGCTTTTGATGACGTCAGTGCTGACGATCGATGACCTCAAGCGTCTGCTGCGCCAGAGATGACTTGACTGGGCGAAGCGTGGGTCCCACTTCCTGACTTTGAATTGACCGGTCACGCGCGGCGTGGAGATGATTACGGCGTTTCCTCGATTTCCGCGCGTAGTGGACGTCGTGGGAACGACGGTTCATTTTGGTGCTGACACGTGTACGGCCAGATCTGCCGTTGGCGTTAGGTCTTTTCGATGGACGGCCAGTGTGCGTCGTCTTTGCTGTTATAATCCGTGGTGAAAATCGTGGTTTGTTTTCACCGCACCAGTTCTTGCGTTTTACTGCCTCCTTGCGCTCGAGCGATTCTTGCAGCGTGCTTAGAGTTCCTTTCGCATTTCCTTTGTCTTCGTTGTTGGCAACGCCACCACCGCCTGAGCGCCATGGGGAAACCGAAGAAGTCTTCTCTGCGATGGGGACCAGCGCCGGAGGAGGCAAGAAGGCGCCGCCATTGCTCGTGTCACCGATGGTGGTGGCGGCGTCGAGACGCTGGAGAGTGATCTCCATAGCTGCTGGCGAGCTGATTCCGCAGACACGACGGCTGTGAGACTCCCCGGCGGTGAGGTAATCCCCGTCCCCATCGGGTATCGGGTTATGTTTGTCGCCGCCGTTTTGCGTGGGTTTGCGTATCCGATCCATGACTTCCTTCGTGGACCGCTCTTTTCTATGGGGTTTAACTCCATCATCATCTCCCGACTCCCTTCTCCACATTGCGTGTTTTATCACGCTTTCATGTGTTGGCTTGGCATTGAGCGCACTTTGGCCTCTTCCGGAAGTTGTATTCCGTGAGGAGGCGATGCGTTCGGATGGTGTGTACCCCATTGGGGGTTTCATCATCTCTCTTAGTCCCGATGTCCAATTCTTTTCCTTCTCCATGTCCGAATCTGTCCAGTACTGGCGGAGGAAATGGTTTTACATCCGTGACTCCGTTCTGCCTGGGCAAGATTTTGGTCTTGTGCCTTTTGACCCCTCCCAATTGATTGTGAAGAAAAGATCCTGGAAAAACCAGATCTTAGATGGTGAGGTGGCGGAGATAGAGGCCTTGTGCGTCGGTGGAGGAGCTCAATTGATTCCTAAGAAGGAGGTGAAGCGGTGTCGACATCATCCGGGTGTTTCTTGAGCGTCGGGTGCGGCCGCTCGGTAGGCGCACCGATGTTCCTGTACTCTGGGCGCCGTGATCCGACGAGGGTTTCGAGTGAGAAGATCTCCGAGGTGGACCTTGACAAGGATCTTCGCGTGCTGTGGAAGTTCAAGGCCGACGAAAAAATTCCGGGGAAGTCGCTGACTCCTCCCTTTTCGTCGACGTTGGCCGTGCCAAAGGTGTAGATTTGCGCACGTAGTGCTTCCCTTACGTTTTTTGTCAGTTGTGTACTTGTGTCCTTTGTTTGCTAACAAAGTTTCTTCTCTTCTTGTAGAGCTTCAAAGTGCCAGGCATGGCGCCACCATTGCCCGAAAGGTATCCGAATGCCCCGGATAATGAAGTGGTGGATTCCGTGTCCGAGCTTCCATCGGCGCGATCTCCGACGGAGGATGCCGACGAATCGAGTGAAGACCATTCGAGTAAGCGATCACGGAGTTCGAGCGAGTCTTCGGATGCCTCGACTCCTCCGACTCCCAGGAATCCTCGGGGTCTTGAGCGTCATGATGATGTTCAGGGGGGTTCGTCTTCTCCTATTCCTGCCGTTCCTGTGCGAGCTGTTGCTCCGCACCCGCCAAAGAAGAGGAAGAAGGAAGAGAAGGAGGAGAAGAGGGCCGGAGGGCTTCTCCTATCTTTGACTGGCGCGTTGGGCTCGTAAGTGTGCTTGTTGCCCTTGTTGTCTTTTGCTCACTTGTTATTTTGCTTTGTGTTGATTGATTCGTATGTAGGCAATCCTCCGACGGCTCTAGTGATGGAGCGCGCGAGATGATGGGGGAGTCGAACATTGCGTCGCCGCCTCCATAGACGGTGGCGACTTCGGGTGGTGCTGCACCAGTTCCTCTTGTGCAGGAGAGGCTGGTGGTTGCGCCTCAGAATTTCACAGGCGGGCCTGCGGGTTCGCCTTCGGAGCACGTAAGTTTTTCTGCTTCATGTCACGGGGGGAGCCCCCGGGCATCGTCGTGTGCTGATGTTGTGTTTGCGTCTTTGTTTTGGGCCCCAAGTCATGCTCTTCTTGCTATTGCTTTTCCTGCAGCCTTGTGTCCGAGGCCAAGCGGCTGGTGGAGGAGCACTGGCTGGAGGTGAAAGCTGGCAGCTGCAAGGTATTCATCTGTCTTGGAGTACTCATCTTGCTATGTCTTGGTCCTGTTTGTTGACACTTGCTTGTTGTAAATGCAGAGGAGCATAACGACTCTCTCCGTGAGGTTGATGCTCTGAAGAAGAGCCTTGGCCAATTGGAGCAGAAGGCCGAAGCTGCCGCTGAGGCGAAAGAGCGCCTTGAGCTGGAGCCGAAAGCGTCTGCAGCGAGAAACCGCAGGTCGTGAGAGAAGCTCATGGCTGCTGCCAAGGCAATTTCGGGTGAGTGCTAGCTTTTGCACTTGCTCCTTTTTCTTCGGGTCCTCTTCTATGTTGCTTTTCTTCATGTTTTCTTCTGTTTTGTCTCAGATGCCGCAGGCATCGAGTTTGACCGTGGTGCTCTGGAGCACGGGAGTGCTCTGGATGATGCCACTGTGGCGGTCGAAGACGGCTGCCAACTCCTTGCCAAGGCAAAGGAGGTCCTTGGTCGCTTCTACCAGAGCTCTTCCCAAAGGCGCAACCCTTGAAGATGTGGGTGCTCTGGCGAGGCTCTGTCGGCCGCTGCGGTACAAGCATAAGCGAGAAGGGCATCGGCGCGTCTGTCGGGCTGGCGATAATGGCCATGGCGGACTGGACCTCCAGATCACTTCTCGGATGCCGACTGCGGATGGATCAGAGGTAGCCTTCGTTGCTTACTCCGCTCATTGCATTTATATGGGCCCAAGCTCATTGACTTGTTGTCTGAGTATGCGGCAGCCGTGGCGAGCCAAAGCTAGGCGGTCGGCTCGAGGCGACTTCGTGTCCTCGCCTTAGGCATAGGAGGTGTGGGGTATGTAGTTTACTTTTGCTGTAAATATCTTTTGTAGCACCATTCTTGAGCCACGATGCTGCCTTATTTAATGAATTCCTCCGAGTTGGGCTTTATCTTTGGTGAGTGTCGTGTGCCTTCTTTTCTTCGCTTTAGGTTCCTTGGTGTTGACCAGTTGGTACTTCATCCGAAAGGCCCTTGCGAGCATCGTTGGATGATTCCTCGCTCGCTTTTCGCGGGATCGCGTCGCATCTTGGAGAGGATTTGCTTGGGCTACGTGATCGTCTTGGCGTTTGGAGGTCCAAAGCGCACCGTAGTGACGAGAGGAATACTTGATGGCGGAGCTGGTCGGCTGTCCGAGTACCGGTGTAAGTTGATCCTTTTTCGGCCGTAGCTTAGTTCTTCGGTGAGCTGCTGGCCTTACTCTTGTTCTGTCTTTGTTGTCGCGGTGCGAATCTCGCTCGAAGGAAGAAAAGGAGCGCATTGCTTCGAGTCAATTGTTTGAATCAGCGGGACATGGAAGCCGTGGCTTCTTTTGGATGGATCGCGATCGTGCCATGGTTCCGCGACGGTGCAGATCGCGTCTTCTAGGTTTCGCGGTGCTCCGCCAGTGCATATCGCCGTCCTCGTCATGTTTCCGTTGGATGGCGCGCGACGACCCTTGCGTGTCTTCTGGCGAAGTTTGAGTGCCGGCAATGTCAAGGAGCTGGTGCGGCAGCAGCTTGTCGCAGGGGTGAAGGCTGCCTTGTCTCTTGTGAGGGTGCGTCACTCGGATGTAGATTTGGCTGCTGTGGCGACTGGGCCACCTCCTCGGCCAGATGGCGGCGAGTGGAATATGCGTCCGCATTACGCGGCTGTAAGGCAGTATGCCGAACAGATTGTAGATTTGTTTGAGCAACGTGCTCAGACTATTCTGCAGAATAGGTAGAACCTGAAAATAAACAGATAGATGTAAAATTTGTATATTATATTGCTGGGCGTGTATGTGCCCTTTGTTTGTAAAGGTTTGCTTGTTAGCGAGCACGCAGTGCTTTGATTTAGCACGTGTCCTTTCGCTCATGGCGTGGTCACTACTCGTGTACACGTGTTGTCCTCGGTCGATGAAATCGTGAGGTGGGGAGCCCGAGTGCTTTGATGTGGTGCGTGCCCTTTTCATTAGCCCGACGTGGTCACTACCAGTGTACACGTTTGTCCTCGGTCGATGAAATCGTGAGGTGAGCCAGTGCGTTAGTAGCATGTAATCAAAGTTGCAGAGAAATAGTCAACCGAAGGTTGAGCGAACACTTAGCTTTATTTGTAGCGTAATGGAGGAGGTACATGGTTTCGCTGAGTAGCCTTGGCGTAAGCCTTATTGAAAGTAAAAGGGTACATTGCCCATTGCTATGGGTAGAATCGTCGCAGTGCGAGACGTTCCATGGGTTGGAGTATGCGACTCCGGACTCCACGTGCTTGAGGCGATAGCGCCACACAGGATGACCTCGGTGATGGCATAGGGTCCTTCCATGGCGACTCGAGTTTATTCGGTCGCTTTTGCTTGAGTCGCAAGACGAGGTCTACTTCGACCAAGGACCTTGGGCGCAACCGGCGGCTGTGATAGTTGCGGAGACTTCTTTGGTACACCGCGGATCTAGCCGCTATATCCGTGCCGTCGAGTGTGTCGACGGCATCTTCGAAGTGCGGCCGTGGATTTGGCTTCGTTATGGCGACTACTCGTGGAGCACGGTGGCGTGCCCGGCTGGTAGCCTGTCACTCCGTGTACCATGAAGAGCGGTGTGTAGCGGTGGAGCTGTTTGGCGTGGTTAAGTAGCTCCACGGGACGACGATAGCTCTTTTCGTCCGGTTGCCAGCTTTGTGCTCGAGTGAGCTCATGAGGCGTTCTTGATGCGGCGCCGATTAGGCCGTTGGCCTTTTCCACTTGCCCGTTTGTTTGCGGGTGCGCCGAGGCGTCGTGATATTGATCCGAGGCCTTCGCAAGTCCCGGAATTCTTCGGAGATGAAGTTCGATCCGTTATCGGTGATGATGCCGTGCGATGCGCGAACACCTAGACTATGGATTGAAGAACTTGACGGCGGTTTTTCCCTTTTGGTTGGTGACTGGCATGGCCTCGATCCACTTGGTGAATTTGTCGACTGCGACCAAGAGGAAGACGTGTCCTCCCTTCGAGGATTTTGGTAGTTTGCCGATCATGTCAAGGCCCCATTGAGCAAAAGGCCAAGCTATGGGTATGGGTCGAAGTTCGGACCCAGGTGCGTGCGGTTTGTCGGCGAACCGTTGGCACCCGTTGCATCTTCGGACGATGTCCTTTGCACCGCTCATGGCCGTTGGCCAATAGAATCCTGCCGTAGAGCTTTGGCGACAAAGGCGGTTACTGCGTGGTGGCCGCAGATGCCCTCGTGGATATCTTGGAGTATGGTCTTGCCATCAGTGATGGTGACGCACCGTTGTAGGACGCCTGTAATGCTGCGTTTGTACAGTTCACCGTTGATGATGGTGAAGGCTTTTGACCGACGAGATATGCGCCGGGCATCTGTCGGGTTGTCTGGTAAGTTTCCGTTTAGCGAGGCTGGAGGTATGGGCGTGTCGTGTTTCTTCGGCCATGACCTGCATCAGGTTAACCATGGCGACGGTATCCAACTTTTGGTCCTTCGACCTTCGGGTAGCGTAGCCCCGAGTGTTACCTTCTTCGGGTGATCCCTTGGGGAATTTCCGCTTGATGGATGGCACGCAGATCTGTTCGAGGAACACACCGTGGTACTTTTGCACAAGTGGAGCCGATGTTGGCGAGTCTATCGGCCTCCTCGTTGCTCTCTCTTCCGACGTGCCGAAGTTCGCGGCCGTCAATTCTCCTTCGAGTCGTTGTATAGTGCAGCGATGCGCGATCATGTTTTTGGCGTGTCGTCGCACTCATTCATCGTCTGCTGGGCGACAAGGTTGGAGTCACCGTAGATGACCAGCGTTCGCCGCATATTTTGCCATCCGCATGCCATGGATGAGGGCCTCGTATTCGCCTCGTTGTTGGAGGCTCAATTTCATCGAAGGGCGTACTTCATCTTGTCACCTTGCGGGAGGTCGATGACTCCTGCCCTGCTTCGCGTTTGGAGCCGTCAAAATGCATTGTCCAGGGCTGCGACATGTGCAGGGTGTCGGCAGCTGCAGCTCCATCCGAGGCACCGAAGTCCGGAAGGACTTGAGATTTGATTGCGTGTCGCTTCGTAGATGATGTCCGGTGGTGATAGTTCGATGCCCACAGGGCCCACCGTCTGTGGCCTCTGGATTGTTCAGATGTTGTTTAGGGTGCCTCATTGGCGACCATTACCCGATGCTCCACGAAAGTAGTGGCTCGTCGAGCCGTCATGAACACGCCGTAGGCTACCACAGTAGTGCGGTACCGCTGTTTTGTTGGAGTGAGAACCTCGCTGAGGTAGTAAATTGGGCGTTGTACCCCATGGGTCTTGCCTTCTTGGTCGTTCGACCACAAGTACTATCTTGACCACGGTGTGTGGCTGCTATGTACAACAACGAGGGGCTCTCTTTTGGCGTGACCAAAGCAGGCGAGGTGGAAGGAGCTTGAGGTTTTGAATGCGTTGTTGGCTTCGGTGTCCACTCGAACTTATGCGCCTTGCGCGCAGTTGGTAAAATGGTAGGGCCTTTTCGCCCATGCGGTGATGAACCTGCTTAGTGCCGCTACTCTTGCTGAAACGCCCTTGAGGTTTTCGGCTTCTCCATTGTCATGATAGCTTTGATTTTCTTGGGTTTGCTTGATCCCTCGTTGAGAGATGAAGTATCCGAGCAGCGGTGACTGAGGGACACCAGGCGCGCTTTTCTGGATTGAGCTTGATCCTGAAGCGATCAAGGTTGTCGAACGTCTCACGGAGATCGTCGATAAGTGTTCTTGCCTCCTTGGTTTTGATGACTATGTCGACGACATAGACTTGGACGTTGCGACCGATCTGGTCCTTGAGGCAGCTGCATGCATCGCTGGTAATGGCACCGCGTTCTTTAGCCCAAAGGGCATTGTGTTATAGCAAGATACTCGAGCGGTGTGATGAACGCTGTTTCTCTTGATCTTCGACCTTGAGTCGAATCTGGTTATAGCTTTGAGTAGGCGTCGAGGAAGGAGAGTTTCTCACAACCTACGGTCGAATCGATGATCCTGGTCGATCCGAGGGAGAGGAAGTGGTCCTTAGGGCGTTGTTTGTTCAATGGCGTGAAGTCTACGCACATCCGCAGGATGTCCGTGTCCTTCTTCGGGACCATCAACGTGTTTTCAAGCAACTCGCTATCCTTGATTTCCCGGATGAAGTCTGCTGCGTAACTGCTGATCTCTTTGCCGATAGCTTCGGTTCGTGGCTCGGCGGTCTTGGATGGGTATTTCACGGCTTGGTGTGCAGGAAGACATTGAGTGCGTGCTCGGCGAATTCCACAGGAACTCTGGCATGTCCGCAGGACACCAGGTAATTTCCAGCTCACGGAGGAATTGACGAGCACGCTTTCCTATGTTGAGGTCGTTGGCGATTAGCGCCGTCTTGGAGGCATCCGTTGGATGGACTGTACTTTTTGGTGTTGGTGGTGGAGTCGAAGACATATCAGGTGCGTTATGCTTGGTGGGGGTAGCCATTATGCATCGCCAGCGAGCCTTACAAGCTCGTCTTGCATGCGAAGGGCGGAGATTTTGTTGAAATCCCTGCCGCATTGGTCCGATCGGGTGAAGCTCCGTGGGCGTGATGACGCCCTTGGTCTGGCATCTTGAGTAGTAGGTATGCGTGGTGTGGGGACGGCAGGAATCTTGCGAATGCTACGCGTCCCGTGATGGCGTGGTATTGCGACGGCCATCCACCGCCGAATTCTAGGCGCTCCTGCCGAAAGTTGTCTGGTGTCCCGAAGATGACGTCGAGCCCTATTTTGCCTAGGGGAAGATGCCCTTCCCTGGGACAATGCCGTGGAACGTTGTGTCTGATTGTTCCAGGCTGCATTGCGGGATCCGCATAGCTGCTAGAGTGCTTGCGAATATTAGGTTGATGCCGCTGCCGCCGTCCATGAAGACGCGACTCATCTCGAAGCCTCCGATCTGCGCCTCGGCACCGAGGCAGCATGACCTGGGCGAGGATCTGGCAAAGGGTGATCCGCGGGTGAATGTGATGCAGGACTCCGATCCGCTGAGGTACTTAGGGATTGCAGGCGGAGTTGTCACGGCCATGTTGATTTGTCGGGTGATTTTCTTCTGCACCCTGTTTGTGGGACGTCCCTTCTGTATCATATTGAGTGCTCCTTTTGGTGGGGGGTATGTGACCCCGGCGTTGTTTTGCGCTGGTGCGACTGGTTGATGTGGGCCTCCAATAGGCGGCGGTGGAGGAGCTCCGTGTGCTATTTCGCCTGTCGCAAGTGCATTTCCGAACACAGGGATTGGAGCTTGTTGCCTCATCTGTACCATGCTTTCGCTGAGTTTACGGAACTCGCGCAGTCCTTGAGCATGTGGCTAGCTTTCTTTTGCCATCTTGTTTGTCGATGTAGAAGTGGATGGTGCATGGACCCAAAAGTTTGTCGAGTCTGAAGGTCCGTTGTCGCGATGCGGCGTGTACACGCTGCGTTGGTCGTCGATCGTCGCGGAAGTTTCGCTGCGGTATCCTCTGCTGCTGCGGTGATGTCGTTCTGGCGGTCGGCGTGGCCGCGACCATGTCGGGTCCGTCGCGGTCCTCGTGACGCGCGGTCTCCTCTTCTTTGCGGCGTTCGCGTCTTCGACCGATTCGTCCTCTTCATCCGATTGCGCCCATGGATGCAATCTTCGCCGTCTGCTAGCATGGCGATTTCCATGAGTTGGTCGAGTGTCTTGGGCTTTACGCGTCCAAATTTCTCCTTGAAGTTCAGGCGTTTGACGCCGTCCACGAAAGGCGTCGATGGCCCGCTCTTGGAGATGTGTCTTCTGGAGTTCTTGGTCGTAGACCAGCATAGTATGTACGAGCGAATAGATTCACCCGTTCTCTGAGTGCAGGCTCACAACTCTTCGATTGAGGCGGGCCTTTTGCTGGTGCCTTTGAAGTTTCGGATGAAGCTATAAGCGAGCTCCTCCCAGCTTCGGATGGATCCTGATGATAGGCTGCTGAGCCAAACTCGCGCCGCGCCTGTCAGTTGCAGCTGAAGGCATTGCATGGCGGTTTCTTTGTTGCCTCCGTGAAGCTTGACGGATGACAGATGGTCGCTGAGCCAGGACTTTGGATCTTGCATGCCGTTGAACTTCGGAGTATCCGAAGGAAGCTTGAAGTTGCGTGGCATCTGTGTTCGCCGGACGGATCTGCTGAAGCATCGAGCCCCGCAGAGTTCTCCTTCGTCTTCATCCATCTCAGATTCGGATGAGCATGCGCGTTTGGCACGTGCTTTGTCGATCTTGCGCTGTGTAAGCTTGTCTCTGGCGTCGTAGTCATGTTTGTGGCGGTGCGAGCTCTTCTTCCGTCGAGGAAGGTCGTGCTCTTCTTCATCTTCGGATGAGGGAGTGGGGCTCCGGTCGCGCCTGGCCGGAGCTTTCTTCTTCGGCTCCGTAGGAGCATCTTCGTGGAGCGCAGCTCCGATTAGTCCTAGTCCGGTGAGTGCGGACCTATGCATGGCCCTTTTCGGGTCCCCCTCCGGAGGTGGGTGAGCGCAAGATACGCAGTGGCTGCCATGATCGCGGCTTGTGGCGTCTTCGGGGTGATGTTACCGTCGGCGTCCATATCCATGAACGATGTGTGGAGGGTTCGGGTCACGTCAAGCCGCTCCTTCGGGTCCATGTTTTCCACCCGAGAGTGGTGCTTGTTTCCCTGATTTCCGTTTGTGCTGGAGCCGGGTCCCATGGCGGAGAGCGCAGCTCGTCGCGCACTGGATTCAGAGGCCGCTTTCTTGCGTTTATCGAGCGTCTCCTGCATCTTGACTTGCTTCTTGTGCTCCTCGATGAGGAGGTAGTGGTATGCCATCAGCAGATCACGTGGGGAGTCCAGAGGTAGGACTATTTCGCCTGCGACGGCTGGCGTGCTTCGGCCCATCCTTCTTTGCTAAGTTGGATGAGGTGGCCCCCTTTGTCCCCGTTGTCACCGTTTCTGTCCTGCGGGTTGGGGTTGGGTGGCGGGTTGGGCGTTTCCTCGTCGGTTTGGATGATTGCGGCGCACAGATAGCGCCTGCAGATTGGTTGACTGCTGCCGCAGCTTTCGGATCCGGAACCGTAGGTCCCTTCATCCGAAGGTGGATCGCATAGATCGGAGTTGCAGCTGCTGCTATCGAAAAACTCATCTGTTGATGGTGACGTGCGTGCATTAGGTGTGGAGCCCACGAAGCGGGCCTGATTGACGGCACGGGCACCCTCTCAGGGAGGCGGAGGGTACCAGCTTGTCCCACCTGGAAGCAGAAGCTCCCGAACAGAATTTCGAGTCCGTCACCTACGGGCTCGAAATCCTTCATGGTGGCCGGCGAGTGGGCGGTGAAGTCGAAAGCGCCGAAGAGGAGGTGATTCTCCGTCGCCGAGGAGTTGTAGATCGATCGGGTCGGAACCGTCACGACCGCACAATCAGCACCCCCGATTCCCACAGACGGCGCCAATTGACGAGGTTTAATCTCGTTAATGCCCATTGTTATGGACTTGGGTTTTGGAGAAGATGGGGATGCTGGAGATCGTGGCACGGTTAACAGACAAGCAACCAGGGGACACGAGATTTACCCAGGTTCAGGCCCCCGGAGGGAAAACCCTACTCCTGCTTGTCTGCTCTTTGATTACGGCGGAACCGAAAGTTACAGGGTGCACAGATTCGATCTGGCGTGGAGGCGTGTACGAAAGTATGGATCTGTTCTGCTCGTTGGCCCCTCCTAGCCTTTATATATGAGGAGGCTAGGTCTCAGGTACCGATACGAGTAGGTTACAAGTTGTGTTCGAACTCTAGTCTTGCTCTCCAAGGATCCGAAGGCGTCATGGGCCTTGGCCACCCGAAAATCTTCATGGGCCAGCGTATGTCTGCTGTGGGCCTTCCTTGGGCTGGACCAGGTATGCTGAAGTTATGTACCCGTCGGGTATAACCATGTCACCAGGAACAAAGAGATTTGAGATGTCAAATGTTGAGAAGCTTCAAGTGCAACCACTTGGCATTATGGGCTCTGCCTGGATCACATAGGTTGCTAGAACTTGGCCATTTGGACAGTTGGTGGTAGTGTGATGATAGGTTGGAACGCGTCCATTTGGTCTAAGGAAAGGCTTATGAAAGATCTTGTCTTGGTGAAACCAAGTCTTGTGGGGAAAGTGCACCACCTCTGCAGAGTGTAAAATCTAAGTACTTAGCCATGTCCCTGGTAAAGGACAATTTGAGCATCAAGACATGGAAGCAATCAAGAATCTCATCATCCAAATTTCTAAGTTAAAAACTTGTGGTTGAACAAGGGTTAAAGGATCTTCAATCTTTGATTGGGAGAAATGATTTTGTCAAGCAAAAACTTGTGTTTTCAAATGTTAAGGAAAAATCTATTTTGAGCAATGCAAGCCTCAACTCCACTTTGCCAAATGCATATAGATGATAGACTCCACTATACTACCATAGTATCACTTGCCAATACAATTCAAATGTATTGACCCTTGTGGCTGTAACTTGTATGTTGCAGGTTTGATTGATGTTAGTAAAGTTTGATGATTAGGATTACAAAGTCTACAACCAGCATGTCTGCCTGTGGCACTTTGAAGATGAAGGACCCCATGCTTATAGATATTCTGCTGCAAAGTAATGTAATAGCCAAATGAGCTATGTAAGATGTAATAAATTATGTTATTCCTGGTTATAAAGTTGTATGATGACCTTTGTTTCTTGATATTACATCTTAACTGTGGATGCTAGCTATTGATCCAGGGACTAGCATTGTAAACACAGGGGACTCTACCTTATTAAAGGTTGGGAACCTTACAGATGGTATCAGAGCATTGTGTTGCCTGTAGGATTTGTAAACCTAGGATTGGACAAAACCCTTAGGAAAGTAGGAGTTTTATTTGTTTCAAAACTCATCTACAAACAATCTTGTAAACTCTTTCCTCAACCATTTTGGTTTTTGATTCTACACCTCTTCTATTTTCAACTTGATGGAAAAACCTACCCCATGACCAAAGACTTCACCATGTGCAAAGGACTTCATCAACTCTAATGACTTCAACTTCTTCAACTCTAATGACTTCAACATCTTTAGCATATTCACCAAGGACTTCAACCTTAGATACCACTAAGGACAAGTGAGACAAGAAATCTTGCTCAAGATTAGGAGACTAAGGAAAGACAAGTTAGAAGGAGCCCACATCACTTGAAGTTTTGTGACCAAAAGTTTTCCCAAGGAAACCATGATCTCATGCAAGAAGAATCAACCAAGAAGGATGGAAAGATCACAAGTGAACCATATAGATGGACCACCATATTTTAGTTAAGTCAAACCCACCAACTTATGTGGTGTAACAAAAATATTTTGTTGCCTAAAAATGTGCTTGAACTTGGTTGTTTGAGTGAAAAGTTGTTTGTGATTGCTTGCACATTGCTTGTGTGAATTGTGATGTGTGTGATTAGAATTATTCCCTTAGAAATATTTTGCCTATTCTAATCCTTACTCAACCCAAACAGATGACTACTCCAAGAGACTCCAACATCAAGGTTGATGACAAGAACAACAACCAAGAGGACAACATGAGAGAACTCATAGCAACCCAAAACCAGTTGAGCCAAATGACAACTCAGCTTTTAGCCAACAACAATGGACTAGACCCAGCCATACAAAGGATTTTGAAACTTCAATCCCAATTGTTGCAAGGATTAGTTACTCAAATGATCAACATGGGAGAAAACTTTTCCCAAAGAGCTAATGACAACAAGGATGACAAAGATGCTATTCAAGAGGGAACCCAAGCTAGCAATATTTGTGGAGACAAGGATCATACATCCAAGGAACATGAAGATCAATGCCCCAAGAAGAGAGAAAGATTTCCCACCTTTGAGGAGAGATATGAAGAATATGAACTAGAAGAACTCCTAGCTTTGGAGAGACCCAAAAAGAAGAAGAAGGATATTACTCAAGTGCAATGTTACAATTGCAAAGAGATGGGACACTATGCCAATGAATGCCCAGAAAAGAAGAAGAACCAAAGAAACAAACAAGAGGCAATGATACCAAAGGAAAAGAAAGATATTAGCCAAGTGTGGTGCAACAACTGCAAAGAACTAGGACATTATGCAAGCAACTGTCCAGAAAAGATGAAACACAAGATAAACAAGCCTATGAGAGACCTCAGCCTTATCACATGTTTCAAATGCAAGGAACTAGGCCACTATGCAAACCTCTGTCCAGGAAAGCTACACCAGGATCCCAAGCAAGCCAATATGTAATTTAGTTAGAAAATATTTTAAGGGTGGTAGTACCCTAGATGTTTTGAACCTACTTGTAACCCTAGCCTTCCCAAATCTCGGGATGAGATTTATTTTAAGGGTGGTAGCCTGTCACATCCCAAGATTTTCCAAATCTTGTTATGTGAAAAATAAATGAATAAAATAAAACTTTGTTGAATTTCAGGGTGAGAAGAAACTTTTGAGTCCAATTGGAAACCTTCAAACCTATTTGATCAAACAAACCCTAAAGGGATTTGAAAAGATAAACAATTAATAAATAAAATTTTAAATAAATAGAAAAAAAAACTATTTTTGGATCTTTTAATAAAAGATTTGGTTTTCAAAAGAAAAGGTAGATTTATAAATAAGGATTATTTTATAGAGCCAAATTAAACCTTGGCCAAGATTTTGAAACAAAAGGTTTTGCTTTGATTAAAAGAGTAAAGGTTTATTTAAATAAAATAATGAGGATTTATAATATCCAATTTTATTAAAAATAAAGGCTTTTCCCATTTTAAATAAACACTAAAACTTATTAAATTATTTTAAATAAGTTTTCCAAGTATTTTATATTCTCAATTAAAACCTACTGAAGTGTTATGGTTTTATTATAGATTTCAAAATAAAGTTTTTAATAAAACAAATCCTATTTGAATTATTAACTAAGGTCCATCTTATTTAATTATTAATGGACCCTAAAATAAAAATGTTACCTTATTTTAAACAAGTTTTCCAAATATCTTATATTTTCAAATAAAACCTACTGATTTGGTTTTTATAATATTTAGTTTTCAAATGGAGATTTTATTAAATAAATCAAAACCTATTAAAATTAATAATTAAGGTCTATTTTATTTAATTATTAAATAGATCCTAAAAAGAATGAAATTAATATTTTATTTTTGGACTTTGATTTGTGTTGTTAAACATAGCTAAACTCATTATAAAGTTTAGTGGAAGTTTATTTGAATTGGAGTGTTTGAATTGTTTGTTTGAATTTCAAAACAGAAAAAGATTTGGAAAAAGAAAAAGGTTCAGAACTGGAAAAAAATAGAGCAAAACGACCCAGCCCAGCTAAGCCCACCTGGCCCAGTCAGCCCACCTATCCCCTCGCCCCCGAAACGTTTTCCTTACCGCGAAAGAAACCCACTAAGCCAATGACTGGTGGACCCTCGTTCCCTCTCTCTCTCTCTCACGCTGCCAAGAGGACCCCACCGCCAGCTCACCGTCTTCAACCCCGCGACGACCTCTTCTCCCTCCCCTCATCGCCGTTTCTGGCTGTGATTCCGCGGCTTAAATTCACCTTAATGCGGCCACCATTACTCGCCGCGACCACGCCCATTTAAACGCCAGTGTCTCCCCTCCATTTCCCCTCTGTCTCCTCCCCCAAGTGCGCCCCCAGGCTGTCGAATTTCGCTCAACACTGCCACTGTCCGACGATGCTCCGGCGAGGATTCCGGCAGCCCCACGCCACCCCTTGCCTCCTCGAGCACGCAGCTGTGATCCCCATCACCTGGCGGACCTTCCAGATCGCTACTCACCATGTGAGCTCGCAAGCTCGACAATCACCCCGAGCGCCAGCGCCGTTTGTCTCCAACTGCGGCGACGTCTCCCCGGTAAACCTGACCACCCCTCTCTTCCCCATGGACACGATAATGATCATCATGCCCTTGCGAACCTAACGGTGTCTCCCTATCATCCTAGGGTGCCCCCATCCTCGCCCTCGACGACCTCCAGAGCCACCCGACGCCAGGAGCAACTCCGGCGAGCCATTACCCTCACCTTTGTGCGCCCTTCGACGAACCAACAACACATTGAGCTTCCCCAGGCGTCAGCGAACACGGTGAGCATATTCCTTTCCTCCCTCGCTTCCTGTAGCATCGACTCCGCCGTCGTCTGACCATCGCCGCCGCGCGCAGCCGTCGAGCGCCGCCCGTCCTTGGTCTAGATGCTTTGAGCCGTTAGATGCGAATCCTGCGGTTGTGTTAGGTTCACTTAAACGAAAGGGTATGCGACGATCTAATCCGCACATGCCCCTTTTAATCCTACGGTCTGTGTTAGTCGATCCACACGAAACGTTTTCGACGAATAGGAAACAGACGCGTGTCCCAGAGTTTGTTATAAAAACAGATTTGAATCTATTAGATTTGTGATTTTGTAAAATCCATAACTTTAGTTCCACACGTCCAAATTTTTCAAACTTTATATAAATGGAATCAGTGGAACAAGACCTAGCCAACCATGCAATTTGTTTAGTAAAAAGCTTCTGGTAAAATGTTTGTTTTTGCAGAAACATTTGTATGCTTGTTTAGGTTATAAAAATTGTTCAAAAATGATTTTGGGGATAAAATCTTTGGCAATTGGATTGATTTGAACCTACTGACCATAGGAAACACTTTGTGGATTCAAAAATGTATTTGGAGAAACAAAAGAATGATTCCTTGATTTAAAACCATTTCTAGACAAATAAAAATATAGTTTATTTATTAAAAATGGTTTTGGAAGAAAGCTTTTGGGAAATGTTTTGTTTTAAACTCTCTGACCCTAAACATAAAGTTTTGTGGTTTGAAAACATATTTTGTGAGCCCTATAGATTAATGCCTTAGTAAAAACATTTCTACACCACATAAAATGATACTTTGTTTTGAAAATGGTTTATGAAGTGAAACCTTTTGCAAATGACTTTGCCACTTTACAAAATGACCAATAGGTGTTTTCAAATGTTTATGACCCATTAGGAACCAATTTTTCAAATAAAACAAAGCTTGGCGTGCTTGTATGCATTTCTTAGACTTTATCATTTTATGTGATGTTTTGCTTGATTGGTAGATTGAGATTGTGCCTTGCTTGATTGATTTGTAGTGACTTGAAGAGTGTGATTGTTGCAAGGACAAGGAGTGAACTTAAACCCTCTACCAAAAAGGCAAGTGATGCTTCATACTTTGTCCCATTACTTTCACTATGCATTAGTGATTTTTCTAAGTAAAACTTGCATGGAATTTTTGCTAAGTATAAACCTTGCTATAGGAAAACCTAGTAGATGAAACCTTAGTGGAACATTTCCTAAGTTAAGATTCCTACTACTATCAAGCTTAGCTTAGCTAATAGAAAACAAGGGTGGATTATACATCCATACTATGGAAAAATTTCTAAGTCTGAGGACTTGTGTTTTTGTTTAATAAAACAACTAAGTTAATGAATCACCTGGGTGGAATGGTAATTGCTTGGTGGTTTTTGGTTGAGTGGTTCACAAGGCCCATGTTTATGGTTGAACTTGTGTGTCTCACTTGTGGATGGCCACCCAGGAACAAAGAGATTTGAGATGTCAAATGTTGAGAAGCTTCAAGTGCAACCACTTGGCATTATGGGCTCTGCCTGGATCACATAGGTTGCTAGAACTTGGCCATTTGGACAGTTGGTGGTAGTGTGATGATAGGTTGGAACGCGTCCATTTGGTCTAAGGAAAGGCTTCTGAAAGATCTTGTCTTGGTGAAACCAAGTCTTGTGGGGAAAGTGCACCACCTCTGCAGAGTGTAAAATCTAAGTACTTAGCCATGTCCCTAGTAAAGGACAATTTGAGCATCAAGACATGGAAGCAATCAAGAATCTCATCATCCAAATTTCTAAGTTAAAAACTTGTGGTTGAACAAGGGTTAAAGGATCTTCAATCTTTGATTGGGAGAAATGATTTTGTCAAGCAAAAACTTGTGTTTTCAAATGTTAAGGAAAAATCTATTTTGAGCAATGCAAGCCTCAACTCCACTTTGCCAAATGCATATAGATGATAGACTCCACTATACTACCATAGTATCACTTGCCAATACAATTCAAATGTATTGACCCTTGTGGCTGTAACTTGTATGTTGCAGGTTTGATTGATGTTAGTAAAGTTTGATGATTAGGATTACAAAGTCTACAACCAGCATGTCTGCCTGTGGCACTTTGAAGATGAAGGACCCCATGCTTATAGATATTCTGCTGCAAAGTAATGTAATAGCCAAATGAGCTATGTAAGATGTAATAAATTATGTTATTCCTGGTTATAAAGTTGTATGATGACCTTTGTTTCTTGATATTACATCTTAACTGTGGATGCTAGCTATTGATCCAGGGACTAGCATTGTAAACACAGGGGACTCTACCTTATTAAAGGTTGGGAACCTTACAGATGGTATCAGAGCATTGTGTTGCCTGTAGGATTTGTAAACCTAGGATTGGACAAAACCCTTAGGAAAGTAGGAGTTTTATTTGTTTCAAAACTCATCTAAAAACAATCTTGTAAACTCTTTCCTCAACCATTTTGGTTTTTGATTCTACACCTCTTCTATTTTCAACTTGATGGAAAAACCTACCCCATGACCAAAGACTTCACCATGTGCAAAGGACTTCATCAACTCTAATGACTTCAACTTCTTCAACTCTAATGACTTCAACATCTTTAGCATATTCACCAAGGACTTCAACCTTAGATACCACTAAGGACAAGTGAGACAAGAAATCTTGCTCAAGATTAGGAGACTAAGGAAAGACAAGTTAGAAGGAGCCCACATCACTTGAAGTTTTGTGACCAAAAGTTTTCCCAAGGAAACCATGATCTCATGCAAGAAGAATCAACCAAGAAGGATGGAAAGATCACAAGTGAACCATATAGATGGACCACCATATTTTAGTTAAGTCAAACCCACCAACTTATGTGGTGTAACAAAAATATTTTGTTGCCTAAAAATGTGCTTGAACTTGGTTGTTTGAGTGAAAAGTTGTTTGTGATTGCTTGCACATTGCTTGTGTGAATTGTGATGTGTGTGATTAGAATTATTCCCTTAGAAATATTTTGCCTATTCTAATCCTTACTCAACCCAAACAGATGACTACTCCAAGAGACTCCAACATCAAGGTTGATGACAACAACAACAACAACCAAGAGGACAACATGAGAGAACTCATAGCAACCCAAAACCAGTTGAGCCAAATGACAACTCAGCTTTTAGCCAACAACAATGGACTAGACCCAGCCATACAAAGGATTTTGAAACTTCAATCCCAATTGTTGCAAGGATTAGTTACTCAAATGATCATTGGACAACGGTCAAAAACATGCTTAAGTACTTGAGAAGAACTAACGATATGGTTCTTTCTTATGGAGGTGATGAACAACTCGTTGTTAATGGTTATACCGATGCTAGTTGGAACACCAATCCGGATGATTCTAAATCTCAATCTGGATACGTATTTACTTTGAATGGTGCAACAGTTAGCTGGAGGAGTGCAAAGCAAAGCATTGTGGCGAGATCTTCAACTGAATCGGAATACATAGCTGCTTCAGAGGCTTCACAAGAGGCGATATGGATGAAGGAGTTCATTGCAGAGCTCGGTGTGGTTGCAAGTGCGCTGGACCCAATGTCTATCTACTGTGATAACATGGGCGCCATAGCCAATGCGCAAGAACCAAGGTCAGACAAGAAGCTGAAGCACATCAAGCTACGTTTCCACGCTATTCGAGAGCATGTCTAAGATGGTGACATAAAGATTTGCAAAGTACACACAGATCTGAATGTGGCGGATCTGTTGACTAAACCTCTCCCGAGGGAAAAACATGACCAGCACCAAACCGTCATGGGTGTTCGGTATATTACCATGTAAACTAGATTAGTTGACTCTAGTGCAAGTGGGAGACTGTTGGAGATGTGCCCTAGAGGCAATAATAAAAGTGGTTATTATTATATCTTTGTGTTTATGATAAATGTCTACATTCATGCTATAATAGTATTAACCGGAAACATTAATACTTGTGTGTTTTGTAAACTAAATTAGAGTCCCTGGTAAAGCCTCTTTGTAATACTAGCTTGTTGGTTGATAGATGATCGTGGTTTCCCGATCATGAACATTGAGATGTTATTGACAACAAGATCATATCATTAGGAGAATGGTATGATGGACATACTCCTATAGATAAGCGTAGCATTAAGATCAAGTCATTTCAATAGTTTGTTTGCTATAAGCTTTCTCATACATAGTAACCTAATTCCTTCGACCATGAGATCATGCTAATCACCATCACCGAAAGGATGCTTTGATGGCATCAAACACCACACCGTAACTGGGTGGCTATAAAGGTGGCATTGAGTGTTCGGAAAGTATGTGTTGAGGCACATGGATCAAGAGTGGGATTTGTCCATCCATATGACGGGTAGATATGCTCTGGGCCCTCTCGGTGGAATGTCATCCAATTAGCTTGCAAGCATGTGACTGGCTCACAAGGGATCACATATCACGGGAACGAGAAAAGAGTACTTATCGGTAACGAGGTTGAACTAGGTATGCAGAGATACCGACGATCAAACCTCGGATAAGTAAACTATCACGAGACAAAGGGAAATTGGTATCGTATGTAAGTGATTCATTCGATCGCAAAGTAATCATTGAAATATGTGGGAGCCATATGAATTTCCAGATTTCTCTATTGGTTATTGATCGGAGAAGTGTCTCGGTCATGTCCACATCATTCACGAACCGTAGGGAGACACACTTAAGGATTCGATGTTGTTTAGTAGATATGGTTTGTTAGTAGGGATATTGAATGTTCTTCGGAGTCTCGAATGGGATCTGGGATATCACGAGGAGATCTGGAATGGTCCGGAGAATAAGATTCATATAAGGAAAGTCCGATTCCGGAGTTCGGGAATGATTTCGATGTTTTCATCGAAGAGGTTCTAGAAGGCTCTAGAAGGTTCACCGGACCGGAAGGGGAACGATCCATGAATGTGTCATGGGTAAGTGGAATGATTGGATCATATCCTTGGTCACTTGGTTTGGGCATTTGCAAGAGAGAATTAAAGCTCTAAATTAAAAGTCAAACAGGAGGTTTGAAAAGTCAAATTGGAACAATGGTTTCCTAGCGGAAGAAGGAAAGAGTACTTCCTTCAATCCAACTTGGGTTTGGGTTTGAATTCAAACCCTCCCCTCCCAAGGCTGACCCCCTCTCATAAATAGAGGGGGAGGGTTGTCCCAAACAAGAACAAGAGCCAGCCCTTCCCACCCCGTGCGCCGCTGCACGCCACCGCCGACTAGCACCGCCGCGCCGCCGCCTCGTCGCGGTCGCCCTAGCCTCCGCCGACACCTCCTCCTTCTCCCGGCCTTCTAAACCTAGATCGCCGGAAAACCCTAGATCCACCATAACCCGCACCGGCTTAGGCGAAGCCCTGCAGGATCTTTCCTCTACTTCCGACACCACGTCGTCATGTTGTCAGAATCGCGAGGGGAGAACTACAACCTCCGTTGCCTGCTGGAACAAGGGAGAGGAAGGTATTCATCGAGTACCGAACGTGTGACTAACTGCGGAAGCGCTGCCGGAACGCAGCGCCGGAAGGATCTTCTACGTGATCTTGAGATCGGCGAGTGTATGACTACATCACCCACGAGAATCTGATCTCGTTAACCGCTTTGGAATCTTTGAGGGTGAGCACTCTAATCAACTCGTTGCTACAATCTAGTAGATAGATCTTGGCTTATATGTGTGCATGCGGTAGAATTTTTTTGTTTTCCATGCTACGAACCCCAACAGACTCGTCAGGTGCTGAGGAGGCTGAAGTCCGCCAGTACAACAACTTCTTCACCGGTGACATCTACAGGTGCCCCTTCTGCACCAGGAGGCTACACGCCATCGACTTCAACTCCCTCGTGAAGTATGCCGGGGATGTGAAGACATCTGGCCCATCCGTGAACATCAATCGCAGAGTCAAGCACAATGCACTCGGTTTTCACCTCCGCAACCTCCAGAAGTGGAGGAAGCGCCAGAGGGAGGAAGCAGAGGCCCTCCTGGTGGAGGCCATGAGGGGCCACTGATCTTGTGGTGTTGCTGCTGTAAAGCAACTTTTTTGTATTGTATGTGTTGAACTTGTCCGCTGCTGCTGAGCAGCCTAATTATCAAACCTCGTTTAAATACCGTACTATATATCCTATATTAGTTGCTTTATCTATATCTGCTCTGTTTACTGAATGTATTTATGGTGCTGGTTAGATTTACTGTTCTAGATTTGCTACCAGATTGGAAAAAACAAGGGCCAAAAGGAACCATGAATGAAGTGAGAAGCTGCTCTATATTCACTACCTTTTGGGAAAAAAGAACACAACTGTTAGCGAGATAAAGGGGGAAATACGCTCTTAAAAAGTCCAATCATAAAAATAATAAAAAAGAAAACTTTCAATTTAGGCAACAAAGCGCACGTAACCACCAAACGTGCCCCACATGCTCCCACGCCACATTCCCTACAACGCGTTCCCAACAAATCTGCCCCACGCGATCCAACATGGCACGACCCCACATGTCAACATAACGCGTACTTGACCAACCAGTCCCACTTGTCAGCACGTAACGGTGAGGTTCCACTATGGGACCCGACTGAATGTGGCCCCACTTGTCAACACGTAACGGCAAGCTAACGAACAGCGATTTTCAAACTGTGTGAGAGTTTCGTAGTAGGAGATGGGCAAAAGTGAGGAAAAGTTAAGCGCCTACGGAAACCTGAGTAAAGCTAACGAACCAGATGCACGAAAATAGGAATCCCTATTTCTTTTGTTCAAGTTTAAATGTTGTTATATTTTTTTACTAGTTGAATGCCTGTGCATTGCCACGGAATAACAATATAGCGTATAAAATCATTACTCTAAATGATATTTTTCATTCTCCCATCTAGATATCTTCCTCTGAAATGTCTATAGACTCTCTTACCGGCCATATAGCCAAATTGTTTTTACTTCCTACCATCAACAACTTTTTGTTGCATCATTGCTTTAACGGTGACTACATTTCCCTAATCCATGGATCTTTGTGCCTGAAATCGACGTTGTTTCACCATCTACCTTATCATACCTCACCATCTACCTTCTCATATATAGGGGATTCTTTGACGAGGTTCATTTTTTACTCTGTTTCCATCTCTACCTCTACCTTGTCCGCGGAATTCTCAACATACACCTCATAGCTAGTGTGCCAAAGAGCAGACTCCTCGGTTCCTCGGTGACGAAGCGGGTGGCCGTACCCTGAAGCACTACCCAGGTCCATTTTATAGGTTCCAACCTTTGGCACCAAATCCCCTAAGGGGATTTTCAAGGGCACTCAGAAAACTAGAAACCGGGAAGTAGGAGAGAGGAAAGACCCCATGCGTACAAACAAATTAAGGGCCTGTTTGATTCAAAGGATTTTCAAAGAAATTCTATAGAATTTCTATCCATAGGATTTTTTCCAATAGAGTGTGTTTGTTTTAAAGGAATAAATCCTTCAAAATTCGTATGCATGGCTTTCCTACACTAAAATCCTATAGGATTTCTAATAAGAGGTAAGACCTCTTAGAAAAATTCCTTTGAGTCTATGACAACTATGACATGTACCTAAACCCTATAAAATTTCCTGCGCTTTTCCTGCGGTGCAATCAAACAACTTATCTTACCGGTTCCTATATTTTTCATTCCTATAGGATTCTAAGCGTCATGACATTCTATTCCTACACTTTGCCTATTCTTATGTCTTACAAATCCTTTGAATCAAACAAGCCCTAAGTGGTAACGGATTCAAAAATAAAAAACTAATGAAAAAGATATGTTGTAGCCACAAATCCTTACTATAATTCAATAAAAGTTCTCGATAAATTCAAAAAAAACAGAATGATCACCACCAGTTTTCTGCAAGCTTCCACTATGTACAACTGTCATTCCATAAATTTAAATGCAGCAAAGTAGACACATATTCCTCATGGCACATCATGTAAAAAGAGACCAATACACCCCGTCATATCTGAGGAGTAGAAGCTTGGGAAGCACCTCTAGTGAGTGTCCTTGTGTATTTGTATGTGTCGTGTGAGAGAAAAGGCTACTTCTACAAAAGTCCACAGCAGCCGGACCTTTTTTCGTCTACACGGATTATTTCGTGATAAACCCAAAGAAGGTCTTTGGCGGGTATGATTTTTTTTAGAAAGATGTGTTTTATTACTATTTTGAGGGAAAGAGATATTGTTTTGTTATATATTTTAGCCAGGTGTCTCTATCAAGTTGTCTGGTTAAATAGATAAGGTGTCGTGCACACTTTTTCTAAAATATTATATTATAATATTATTTTTAGTGTCTAGTTTAACGTTCTACTCTGATATCGGCTTTTTGAACGTTGAAACTAGACCATAGACCTTATGTCTTATTTGTGTAAATAATTTGACTAATCATGTTGTTTAAATTCCGAAGAAAAGTATACATCCTCTTACTTTAGGTACACCTGATCATGTGTCCCTTCCAATCTACGGAGACAATTGTACTATTTGGCACACAATGTTTTTTACTATTATGTTTTAATATTATTATTCGTGGCTAATCTTAATAGTCGACTCCATTGCTAATTTTCTAGGTTTTTATTTCAAATAAGCAATGTTGAGGATATTGTTTATCGTTAACTTCTCGGTCAGCCCGAAATTAGTGATTTTTGGGTGTATCGGCCGATTTATCGGGCAATAAATCGATTTATCGGGCGATAAATCAATTAATTGACTTATCGATCACCCAGTGATAAGCGATAAATCGGCATATCGGATGATTTTTTGAACAGTGCAAATAAGTTTTAAATTCATGTGGATAGAGGTTGATTTGATGATGGAACTAAGTCGATAGCTTGAATATGTCTTTTGTTCAAGATTAGTTGTTATATATATTATCATAAAAGTTGTGAGTACCAATTGTCCTAAATGGTACTCCTTTCAAATCTAGCTTAGATGTATACTTGGGTCTCTTGTTTTCATTTTTTTATTTTTTTGTCAAAAATCACCTAGACTCACACCTTCCTCTCTCCCTAGATCTTCAAATTTCCCTTGTTTCTTCAATGTGCCTCTCTCCTTACTCTCTCTCGGTGTATCCATCCTTCTCCTCGTTGTTCCCTCTCTTTCGTCTGGCATTGGTTGTATAGAGTTGCATGTGTGTGCCCATGTGGTTGGCAGTGATAAGATGCGGTGTTGCCATCAATCTTGTGACGGTATGTGGCTTGTAATCCGGTGGTCACAATGACTATCATCCTATATATTGCAGTCCTGAGTTTTGGTGTTTTGTGTTTATTTGTGCATGTGCATGGCAATGTAATAGAGGATCGTGATAGGTAGAACAAGGTACACATGATATTTTCTTATAGGTTTGCCTCTTCTTTCCCTGTGTCATGGGAAAAGGTTAAAACTTTTTCATCTCATTATGGTATATTTATGCAGTGTCAATATATCAAGTAATGAAGGGCATATTTTCTGAACTTTCATATTGATGTGATGTATAGAAGTCAATAATAGCCACTAAAAGTTTTGGATGAATATGATATCCATGTCTCTTGATTCCTTGGGGGCGTGTGGGATCATCAAAGGGAGGACGCACGACGTTATTGCAGTGGAGCTGTAACATCCCAACATTTAGGAACCAACGAAGGGTAGAACTAGGATTTTGTGCATAAGCATGCATTCATCTGTAAAATGTGGGTAAAATTTTCGCCAAAATAAAAACCTAAAGTGATCAGAGTTTCTTTCACTCTGTGTGTAGGAATAGCTATTGAGAGCGATCGTTATAAATTCTGACATGATCTTTATGAATAAATGTGTTTTGGGGGAGAATTTGAATTCAAATTTGAAATTTGAACTTACATTTAAAACTTAAGATTTGGATATTGAAATAAATTTTAAATGATTTAGTAATATCATTTGTTATAATAAAGCGATAATAAATAATAATATAATTCAATATTAAGTAATTCAAATAAGAAATGACTCTTTATTTCTTATTTATTCCATACACATTTCTATTACAATGATGAAATCATCAAACCAATGAGAGGTTCAGTACAATAAGGGAATTACAACAAATGGAATTCAAATAATAAACTATTATAAAATTGTTACAAAAAGAATAAAATAATATATTACAAAATTCTTACAAATGAATCAAATAAATATTACAATAAAAATCTACTTATCTATCTAAACCTATACTAAATCTTGAACACCAGATCTTGTACCTGAAACAAAATTCAAAACAAACTAAAAGGAAAATAAAAGATTAGTTGTTAGGATACTCTCAGTGGAGAGGAGTGAAGTGCACTGCTCATGTTACATCATTGAGTATTGTTAAAGGGGCAAGTTTCACCAATATGAAAGAATTTGTTCTTTCATAATAAATAAGCCACAAGTCAGATTTTAACAGCAAGTAAGAGGGGAAAGTTTCACCAGGTAAGTGAAATGTTAAAGGTCAAAAGGTAAAACACCTCATCGATCTGATCCAAACCATGCACCAAACAGCCAGGCAACACAATCACCTAAATGCATGGTGTGTGATGTCAACCCAGCAGCAGCAGCTACACAAGCAAAAGGAAAGAGCCCAGCTGTGGCAAGGCTCACAACATCTCATTTTCACTTTCCAACACCAAACCAGGAACACACCAAGCTTAGCAGAGCCAAGCAAACCATCAGCCAACCTTACACCAGATCATCCCATTACTCACCAGATGGTGACATAAGGAGGGGGTGGATCAGGTGGATAGCAAGATCAAGGACAAGTTTCTAGGAGCTACAAGTAGCAGGAGCAACACTAGGATGAGAAGAACAAGGTCAGGCCAGCAACACCAGATAGCAAGATCAAGTCACCAGATCAACCAGCAACCACAACAATAACCAACTATTGTGGTGAGTTATAAAAAACCCTCAGATGATTTGTCTATCATATATAAATAGATATTCATGTGTTGTTTCATATTTAACTTCTCAGTAATCACCCAAGTGGGGTGAATCCATCATAGAGAATTTTTGAATACAAAAGCCATAAGTAAACTATACAGATCAAACCAGGATCTCAGACCGACCTCATTGATCCTGGCTATAAAGCTATATCCCATACTCCAAGAATAAACATAGCCAAGGTTTGGAATTCTGGGCACATCTCTTAAAAAATAGTAGCACCCCAGAATCCCTGGATCTTATGGATCCATATAACTTAAGAAGCACACCAATAATTTTACCAACTAGTACTCAAGAATTAGTAACTGGTATTAGTACCAGAACATTTCTATTAGGGACAACAAGTTAGGAAACTAGTTCCTATGCCTCAGACCAACATCATAGGTAGAGGTGTTGAAAAGAAGATTTCAACTTATCTTTGGCAATTACCCAATAGTAAGCACTGTCAGAATTAAGCCCAGTAGTAGAACCCAACAACTTGTGTGCCATTCTAAGATGGTGTCACAAGAAAAAGTTCTAAAAGCCAAGCAAAACCATTACTTAGCTTTCACAAATAAAATGGCAAGCCATTAAATATCATTTTCCTAGAATCAAACACCAAAAATCATCATCAAGCTTATCTATACATCTTCAGAGCATCACTAGAATAAAATGATTAATCTTAGTCTGTATATAAACATACAAGCCAACATTTAAAGATGCAGTGAACAATCACTGACAGAACTACTGTTAGTACTAAAATCTTGATAATAGTAAATTCCCAAATCCACAAAATCCACAAGTAATAGTTCCATAGTAGCACTATCATCTAAATCATATCCAATTACCAATTGGAATCAGACCAATAAAGCCACTAGCATCATAAAAGTTAACAGTGGACAGTGATCAACATAATCTACTCAATCACCATCCTCCATGATCATCACTACTTGTTCCAATCCATCATATATAACCACAATAGAGGGATGAACCCTAATCAAGACATGAACCCTAATCAGGGATAACCACTAGAAGCACATAGGGGAGATCAAGTGAGGCGGAGGACAGAGAGCACAAGAGGGAAGAGAGAACAAACTTACTCGAGGTCCTCGTTGTAGATTAGAAGAGGAAGTAGAGGGGCCTATGGGCACGACGGCACGGGGATCACCCAAGGGGCGCTGCAACCCGCACCGAGCCGAGGCAGCGGCCACAACAACGTCTAAGGAAGAACAACACAACCACAGCAACATATGTGCACCCCACGGCACCACTAGAGCAGCGGTGGAGGCATCACTGGCACCACCCCAAATCCTAGGGTTCGGGACAGAGCTAGCCTGGCCGCAGGAGAGCCCCAAATCCAAATCGAATTGGACTAGATGAAGGGGAGGGGTTAACAACCATGCCATGCACCACAGCGGCAACCAGAGAGGACCACAGCGGCGGGAATCGCACGGTGGCGGTGTCGGCAACCACCGAGTCGAGGGAGAAGAAGAGGTGAGAACGAGAGAGAGAGAGAGAGAGAGAGGAGGAAGTGTACTGGGCCAATAGGGCCCGTACCACTTCGAGAAGATCTTTTCACCGGGCCAATTGGCCCAAGATGGGCCCAAATAGTCCAATGGGTTGGCCCAAACCCTAAAAGGCGATTTTAATGATTTAGCAAAAGACCAAAATACCCCTAGAATTTAATAAATTCTAGAAATTAAAATAAAGATCTTAAAAATCCAAATAAGATATTTTTAGATTTATAATAATACAAGTTATTTAATTAAATTAAGAGGTTTATTTTCAATGACATCAATTGAGGTTAAAGATTTTATAATATATATATTCCTTATGGAATTTTATAAAAATCAAGAAAGTACCTAAAAATAAATAAAAATAACTTTTATCATCCCTAGTTATTATAGTATTTTAGAAAATACTAAATTAATATTTAAGATACCAAAATAAAATCTTCTTAATTAAAATGCTTAATTTAAAAAGAATTATTAAGAAAATAACTATAAGAGATAAAATTAAATAAAAATTAGTTTTTAACTCTATTAATAATATATTACATTATAAAAATAGTGAATGTAATATTTATAAAATATTAAGAATATTCTTTAAAATGAATTCCTTCATTACAAAAATAAATTCGAGAAACTAAAATGTTGGGTAAAACACACAAAGAAGTTAAACAATAAATAATGCATGACATTACTATGCATATTCATTTTTGCTTCTTTAAATATTGTCCTTACTGAGCAATAATGGTGTTTTGTAGACATAGAAGCTCAAGGTCCGGTGCAAGCATCCGACCAAGTATATTCTTGTTTTGTCTATCTTCCAAATTAAACTTGTTATGTGAAAGTTAGTGATTAAAGCTCTCACAAACTTGATGGCACACTTTATTTTTCTTGCCACTAATAAACTTGAACCATTGTGTCATCTATGTTGTATATGCTTGCACTTATACGTTGGAACTAGCAGAACTGTGCTGTCACGGGGAACGCTTTCAATATTGCACCTGTACATTGTACCCAGTTGATATCATGCTCTTTTGTTTACGGATGTTGTCGGTGTGAAATAAAAGGGGAGCTTGTAAGTCCATGGAGTTATGTATGTGTGTTAGAGAAACGCCTAGGCCGCTAGCCTAAGTCATGCCTAATCATGGTGAAAACTTGCAACATCACCATAGTGAGCAATCTATGAAGCATTCTTCTTATAAAAAAGAGAGAGAGAAAAAGAGATTGAGAAAAAGAAAAAAAGAGATGAGAAAAGAGGAAAGAGAGAAAAAGCACCATTTTCCATGGTAAATAAGAAGATTGCTAAGATGCTCATTGTCTGCTTGCCTTGTCATTTTGATATGGATAGATCATGTATCATTGGGCAGGGGTACCCCGTTGGCGGTTCTCTATGATACACATGTACTTACTATGATAAGAACTTACCGGTGACTAAAGTTGAGTAGCATGAGGAGCGGCCCTCGTACTCAAGCGACATGAGATTGCGAACTTATACTTTGTCAAGCATATACTCCATATTTTGTTCACTTTAACCTTAATCACTTCAAGATGCTTATGATAGGGGCAATGAGAGCTGAAAGCTAACAAGTACCATAATTTTTGGAAGCTCTCTATGAAACTTGAAATCCCTTCTTCCCTTTGAAGGGCCTTTCTTCCACTTTTATATTGAGTCTCCACCTTCTATCCTTAGGCACCAAATAAGAGAGAATAGTTGCCATTCTTAGTTCTATGTGCATTGTCTCAAAACTTATTGATTAATTCATATTGTTGATATTTCTTGATCTTGAACTATTTGTATCTAGTCACCCTTATGAACTTTGAAGGTGTCCTATGCAATTATGTTTTGCTACTCCATGAGGGACAAGCTGAATGCCACTATGCTATGTTTTCTATATGTGAAACAAACAAACGTCTTTCAATGCATTGTTATTCATGAATCTTTGTTTGTATCCTTTCATGTTGCATCATAGTTACTTTGTCTTATTGTTAGAACTTCATCTTTCATGCTCATGTTTAGAGTACTTTGATCCTAGCTTTCAATGCTTGCAAATGGTTTGATCTTGATTGTGATGCTGCATGTCACCTCAAAAGTTATTCTTTTATCACTTACCTACTCCAGGACGAGCAGGAGTTAAGCTTGGGGATGCTTGATACGTCGTAAATGTATCTATAATTTTTGATGTTCCATGCTTGTTTAGTATCTACTTTGCTTTGCTTTATCTACACTTTGAGGTATTTTTATTCGTTTTCTGGGACTAACCTATTAACAAGATGCCACGGTGCCAGTTGCCTGTTTTCTGTTGTTTTTGGTTCCAGAAAAGCCAGAAAATGAATATTCTCGGAATTGGACGGGACAAAAGCCAAAGTCAATATTTCACTCAGGAGAACACGGAGCGAGAAGAAGAGACGTAGTAGGGCCACGAGGGCCCCACACCCCTAGCCCGCGCCTGAGGGGGGTGCGGCCGCCTTGGGAACCCCCTCGGTCCCCCCCTTCGCCTATAAAAAGCTCCCAATACCAAAACCCTAAGTACCTGATCATATCTCCACGAAACAGTCCGTAGCCGCCGCCACCATTGTCCCTAGATCGGGGGGATCTGAAGCTCTTCTCGGCACCCTGCTGGAGGGGGAGATCATCCCGGATGCCTTCTTCATCACCATGTGATGCGGCTCAGATCACTGTAGAGCTTCGTTGGGAGACCCCAAGAGGAAGGTATGATGCAGCACAACAACAAGTTTTCCCTCAGTAAGAAACCTAGGTTATCGAACCGGTAGGAGGAAGGAAACGACTCAAAGGTGTTGCAAGCAACTTGGAAACCCGGGCAACACAAACTCAAGACTTTGCCCCAATGAACAATGAGGTTGTTAATCTCACCGGTTGTTGTAACAAAGGATTAACTGTATGGTGTGGAAGGAAATAGTGGTTTGCAGCAAGTAAACATTAACAGTGCAGGATGTATCAAAGGTAAATATTGGACCGGGGTCCATAGTTCACTGGAGGTGTTCTCCTTAGATAAACAAACATGGCATGCCGGGTAAAAAAAATACAATAGGGCAATTGATAGGACTGAGAAAGGCATAACAATGCAATACTAGACATCATGATCCTATGAGATTCGATTGGGCAATACAACAAGATACATAGACCGCCATCCAACTGCATCTATGACTATAAGTCTACCTTTGGGTTATCATCCGACCCCCCTCTAGTATTAAGTTGCAAGCAACAGACAACTGCTTTAAGCAAAGTGTGTAAGGTAAACAATCCACTTGTTCCATGAACAAGAGACCGTTGTTTTCTCCCTAGTGGCAATAGCACATCTACAACCTTAGAGATTTCTGTCACTTCCCTTGATTAAATAGAGGCATGAACCCACTATCGAGCATAAATACCCCCTCTTGGAGTCACTAGCAACTACTTGGCCAAGATAGCTACTAACAATTGAGAGCATGTAAGATCACAAACAACACAGACATGATAGAATCAATAATACAAAACCATTAATCAATCTGACATAGTAATCTCAATATCCATTGGATCCCCGCAAACACAACATGCATGATTACAAATAGATGAGATCTTGATCATGAACGGAGCACACAAGATCTAGACATGAAAGCACAAAGGAGGAGATATAACCATCTAGCTGCTACATGGACCCGTAGTCCAAGGTGGAACTACTCACGCTTCATACCAAAGGCTGGAATGATGAAGAAGAAGGACTCCGGGATGATCTCCCCTTCGGCAGGGTGCCGGGAAGAGCTTCAGATCCCCCGATCTAGGGACGATGGTTGCGGTGGCTACAGACGGTTTCGTGGAATATTTATCGGGTACATAGGGTTTAGGCATCGGGGGATTCTTATAGGCAAAGAGGCGAGGCAGGAGGACGGCCAGGGGGCCAACACCCTGCCCAGGCGCGGCCTAGGGTGGGCCCGCGCCTGGGGGGTGCAGCCGCCCTTTGGCTCCCCTTCGTCTCTCCTCTGGACTCCGTGTTCTCCTCGGTGAAATATTGACTTTGGCTTTTGTCCCGTCCAATTCTGAGAATATTTCCTTACTAGCTTTTCTGGAACCAAAAACAGCAGAAAACAGGCAACTGGCACTTCGGCAACTTGTTAATAGGTTAGTACCAGAGAACATATTAAAAACACCTCAAAGTGTGGACAAAGCAAAGCAAAGTAGATACTAAACAAGCATGGAACATCAAAAATTATAGATACATTTCCGACGTATCAAGCATCCCCAAGCTTAACTCCTGCTCATCCTCGAGTAGGTAAGTGATAAAAGAATAATTTTTGAGGTGACATGCACCATCAAAACCAAGATCAAACCATTTGCAAGCATTGAAAGCTGAGATCAAAGAACTCTAAACATGAGCATGAAAGATGGAGTTCTAATAGTAATACAAAGTAACTATGCATGCAACATGAAAGGCTACAAACAAAGATCATGAATAACATGCATGGAAAAACGTTTGTTTGTTTCACATACAGAAAACATGGCATAGTGGCATTCATATTTTCCCTCATGGATTAGCAAATAGATGCATAGGACACCTTCAAAGTTCATAAGAGTGACTAGATACAAATAGCACAAGAACAAGTAATATCAACAATATGCATCAATCAATAAGTTTTGGGACAATGCACATAGAACTAAGAATGACAACTATGATCTCTTAACTGGTGCCTAAAGGTAGAAAGTGGAGACTCAATATAATAGTGGAAGAAAGACCCTTCATAAAGGGAAGCAGGGATTTCAAGTTTCAAAAAGAGCTTCCAAAAATTATGGTACTTGTTAGCTTTCAGCCCTCATTGCCCCTATCATAAGCATCTTGAAGTGATTAAGGTTAAAGTGAACAAACTATGGAGTATATGCTTGACAAAGTATAAGTTGGCAATCTCATGTCCCTTGAATACGAGGGCCGCTCCTCATGCTACTCAACTTTAGTCACCTATAATTTCTTGTCATAGTAAGTACATGTGTATCATAGAGAACTACCAATGGTGTACCCCTTGCACATGGTACAGGAGCTACCCCATAACCAAAATGATAAGGAAAGCAGACAATGAGCATCTTAGCGATCTTTTTATTTGCTATTTGCATAGGTTTTGTTTGAGGATGCTTCATAGATTGCTCATTATGGTGATGCTGCAAGTTTCCACCATGATTAGGCTAGCGGTCCAGGCGTTTCTCTAACACGAAATACATAACTCCATGGACTTACAAGGTCCACTTTTATTTCACACCGACGACATCCATAGACAAAAGAGCATGATATCAACTGTGTACAAAGTACAAGTGCAATGTTGAAAGTGTTCCCCGTGACAGCATGGTTCTGCTAATTCCAATGTATAAGTGCAAGCATATACAACATAGATGACACAATGGTTCAAGTTTATTAGGGGCAAGAAATATAAAGTGTGCCATCAAGTTTGTGAGAGCTTTAATCACTAAGTTTTCACATAACAAAATACTTTTTAATTGGAAGATAGCTGAAAACAATAATATACTTGGAATGATGTAACACACCGTGCATAGGAATTTATAGTGGACACTTTGGAATAACTTGGTTTCTTGGGAGTTGGAAGCATGAGTAGAGCTTACTCATACAAGTGGAGGCTAGCAAAAGACTGGGAGCAACCAACTAAGAGAGCAATAATGGCCATAATCATGCAGAGCGACAAAACATTACTAATCAAAGCATAGAGCGGTACTACAAGTCAAGGACTAAATGATCATAGAGGATATGGTGACTTGTTCATAGTCATACATGGTGTGAGCATATGCCAAGTCAACCCAAATAAAACATCAAAGGAGAATACCACAATACTATGCTTTTGCATGCTAAAACAACGCATGATTCTTTCAAGGCACACTAAGCAATCCCAATTGTTTGGAACAATTCATGCTACAGCAATAATCACTAAGCATAAGGTCAAAACAACACCTAGCATGACATGCTAAAGTCTAAGTCACAGTCAAAGCAAGCTCCTCTTGCACTATTCAAGCAAGAACTTTATACTCCTTTCCAACATCAATCAACTTATTTGAAACAACACAGCGAGAACGGGGGTCGAAACTAATTTATTCAAGCAAACTAAACAAACTAAGCAATTAAAACGAAAACTAAGATGCTCCAAGAACAACACAACAGTGCATGAACCAATAAAAACAAAGTTTCTAGAAAGACCTGAGCTATTTATTGATGAAGAAGGGGATGCCTTGGGCATCCCCAAGCTTTGATGCTTGTACCTCTTGGATATTTCTTGGGGTGACACTAGGGTGGCATCCCCAAGCTTGAGCTTTTTTCCATTCTTTATCGCATTGCATCACCCTCTCTCTACACCTGAAATTTTTCCTTCATACAAAACTTCACACAATCTTCATTACCAACATTAGTGTATTCAAAAGATAATAGACCCTTGGGTTTAGATTTAGAACAACAAAACTTTCACTGAAACACAAGCTACTATAGAAATTCCCTCAAAAAGCTCAATTTCCCAAAAACAACCCCAAAAGGAATCAATAAGAAGCAAATGCAAATAATGGCAGAAATCTGTCAAAACGGACCAGCAGGTAGAAACCGATTTGTTCGAAGACCTTCTGTTGCTCAAATCAAAAAGTGTGGAACTAACTAAAGTTAGATAACATACTGGGGGATTTATTAGTAAATTTTCAGCTCAATCAAACTTATAGAGACTCCTCACGAACTTTTATGGTGGAGCACAGAAATATGTTTTGGGACAACAACTCTCCAAATCTTACTTCCCTCTCATTAGAGGTCATTCTTGGCACAAAAAGCAAACAAAAAGGATAAGGAGAGGTCATTACTGAATTAATAACTTCCAAGACTCAAGAAAACTCTTGGGTTATCTCCCAACAAGTACTTTTCTTTAACTCCTTTAAGTTAGGCACAAGAAGCAAGAAAAATCAAGTGTTTTCAAATGAAGAAGCATTAACATCAAACCTTGCTTTCAAAGGAGGATCAAAAAGCAACTTCTCTCTCATCATAGGGAAGTGTTCAATACCTTTCTTGAATGGAAATTTATATTTAATGGTGCCTTCTTTCATATCAATGATGGCACCTACAGTTCTAAGAAAAGGTCTTCCCAAGGTAATAGGACAAGAAGCATTATATTCAACATCCAAAACATAGAAATCAATAGGGACATAAGCATTGTTAACCATAATGAGAACATCATTAATACTCCCCATGAGTTTCTTCTTAGCATTATCAGTAAGTGGGACATACAAATAACAATCTTCTGAAGGTGGCAAATCAAGCATTTTATAAATCTTTCTAGGCATAATAGCGACACTAGAACCAAGGTCACATGAAGCTTTGAGATCAAAGTCATTCACTTGCATATTAATAATGGGTTCCCAACTATCTTCTACTTTACTAGGAATAGAAGCTTTGTGTTTTAACTTCTCTTCCTTAATTTTAACAAGAGCATCTGTAATGTGCTTGGTGAAAGCAACATGCATATCACTAGCATCAGGACTTCTAGCAAGCTTTTATAGGAACATAATCACTTCAGAAATATTGCAACCATCAAGATCAAAATCAAACTTAGCATCACTAGTAGTATACTCATTAGCCTTAGGCATTGTTGGAGGAGGAATAGGGACTTCTTGTGGTTTAGTGGCATCCATATTGGTGGTGGTGATGGTGCACACACTATTGTTTCTAGCAATTTCATCTTCTCTTTCCCACTTAGCATGAAGTTGGGCTAATAGTCTAACATTTTCATCAATAGTAACTTGTATGGCATGAGTAGCAGCAAAGGTACTTTCCATGGTTTCAGGTTCAGCAGCCATTTTATTAATCAAAGAGGACTGTGCTTCAGACAAAGAGGAAATATTTTTCTCTACATTCAAAAGCTTTTCCTCCACAGTCTTGTTGAAAGTGGTTTGTTTACTAATAAAGTATTTGAGCATGACTTCAAGTTAAGAGGGGGCACTTCTAGCATTGTTGTAGGAGTTTCCATAGGTATTGACATTATTAGGAGGATAAGGCCTATAATTGTTGTTACTACCAAAATTATTCCTATAGGCATTATTGTTGAAATTGTTGTTTCTAATGAAGTTCACATCAACATGCTCTTCTTGAGCAACCAAAGAGGCTAAGGGAACATTATTTGGATCTAAAGGAGCTTTCCCATTAACAAGCATAGCCATAATAACATCCATCTTATCACTCAAAGAGGAGGTTTCTTCAACATAATTTACCTTCTTACCATGTGGGTCTCTCTCAGTGTGCTATTCAGAATAATTGACCATCATATTATCAAGGAGTTTTGTTGCAGCACCCAAGGTGATGGTCATAAAGGTACCTCCAATAGCTGAATCCAAAAGGTTTCTTGAAGAGAAGTTCAAACCTGCATAAAAAGTCTGGATAATCATCCAAGTAGTAAGTCCATGAGTGGGACAATTCTTAACCAAAGATTTCAGTCTTTCCCAAGCCTGAGCAACATGTTCATTATCAAGCTGTTTAAATTTCATAATATCACTTCTCATAGATATAATCTTAGTAGGAGGGTAGTATTTCCAATAAAAGCATATTTGCACTTAATCCAAGAATCAATACTATTTCTAGGCAAGGATAGCAACCATTCCTTAGCTTTTCCTCTCAAGGAGAAAGGAAACAACTTGAGCTTAATAATATCTCCATCTACATTCTTATACTTTTGCATCTCACAAAGTTCAACAAAGTTATTGAGATGGGCAACAACATCATCAGAACTAGCACCAGAAAATTGCTCTCTCGTCACAAGAAGTCATTGTTTATGCTAGTGAAGTCACACAACCTGGTGTTCTCAGCAGATTTCATTTTGGCAAAAGTGGAGCAAGCCAACAGCAACAACAACTAGAGCAGGGACTAATTTTTTGTGTTTTTGATAAGAGAAAGCAAACCAAACTAAACTTTTTTTTGGAGTTTTTGATAAAAAGAGGCAAACAAAAGCAAGCAAAATAAACTAAGCAAACCAAAAACAAAGTAAAGAGAAAGGTTGTGAAGGACTCTCCTTATTAAGACGTCCTTAGCCTCCCCGGCAACGGCGCCAGAAAAAGGCTTGATGCGGCTCGGATCACTGTAGAGCTTCGTTGGGAGACCCAAGAGGAAGGTATGATGCAACACAGCAGCAAGTTTTCCCTCAGTAAGAAACCGAGGTTATCGAACCAGTAGGAGGAAGGAAACGACTCAAAGGTGTTGAAAGCAACTTGGAAACCTGCACAACGCAAACTCAAGACTTTGCCCCAACGAATAGTGAGGTTGTCAATCTCACCGGTTGTTGTAACAAAGGATTAACTGTATGGTGTGGAACGAAATAGTGGTTTGCAACAAGTAAACAGTAACAATGGATGATGTATCAATGGTAAATATTGGACCGGGGTCCATAGTTCACTAGAGGTGTTCTCCTTATATAAACAAACATGGCATGTAGGGTAAACAAATTACAGCAGTGCAATTGACAGGACTGAGCAAGGCATGACAATGCAATACTAGACATCATGATCCTATGATATTCGATTGGGCAATACAACAAGATACATAGACCGCCATCCAACTGCATCTATGACTAGAAGTCCACCTTTGTGTTATCATCCGAACCCCCTCTAGTATTAAGTTGCAAGCAATGCATAACTTTAAGCAAAGTGTGTAAGGTAAACAATCCACTTGTTCCATGAACAAGAGACCGTTGTTTTCTCCCTAGTGGCAACATCACATGTACAACCTTAGAGATTTCTGTCACTTCCCTTGATTAAATAGAGGCATGAACCCACTATCGAGGATAAATACCCCCTCTTAGAGTCACTAGCAACTACTTAGACAAGATAGCTACTAACAACGGAGAGCATGCAAGATCACAAACAACACAGACATGATAGAATCAATAAGACAAAACCATTAATCAATCTGACATAGTAATATAAATATCCATCGGATCACCGCAAACATAACATGCATGATTACAAATAGATGAGATCTTGATCATGAATGGAGCTCACAAGATCTAGACATGAAAGCACAAAGGGGGAGATACATCCATCTAGCTACTACATGGACCCGTAGTCTAAGGTGGGACTACTCACGCTTCATACCGGAGGCTGGCATGATGAAGAAGAAGCCTTCAGGATGATCTCCCCTCTATCAGGGTGTCAGGAAGAGCTTCAGATCCCCCCGATCTAGGGACGATGGTGGCAGCGGCTACCGACGGTTTCGTGGAATATTGATCGGGTACTTAGGGTTTATGCATCGGGGGCTTCTTATAGGCGAAGAGGCGAGACAGGAGGGCGGCCAGGGAGCCCACACCCTGCCCAGGCGCAGCCTAGGGTGGGCCTACGCCTGGGGGGATGCAGCGCCCTATGGCTCCCCTCCGTCTCTCCTCTGGACTCCGTGTTCTCCTCGGTGAAATATTGACTTTGTCTTTTGTCCTGTCCAATTCTAAGAATATTTCCTTACTAGATTTTCTGGAACCAAAAACAGCAGAAAAAAGGCAACTGGCACTGTGGCAACTTGTTAATAGGTTAGTGCCAAAAAACATATAAAAACACCTCAAAGTGTGGACAAAGCAAAGAAAAGTAGATACTAAACAAGCATGGAACATCAAAAATTATAGATACGTTTCCGACGTATCACCATGCCAGCCTCTGGTATGATGTGTGAGTAGTTCCACCTTGGACTATGGGTCCATACAGTAGCTACATGGTTGTTTCTCCTCCTTTGTGCTACCATGTTTAGATATTGTGAGCTTCGTTCATGATCAAGATCATTTATTTGTAATCATGCATGTTGTGTTTGCGGGGATACAATGGATGTTGAGATTACTATGTCATATTGGTTAATGATTCTATCTTATTGATTCTATCATGTCTGTGTTGTTTGAGATCTTGCATGCTCTCCGTTTCTAGTAACTATCTTGGCCAACTAGATGCTAGTGACTCCAAGAGGGAGTATTTATGCTCGATAGTGGGTCCATGCCTCTTGAATCTGGGTAAGTGACAGAAATCTCTAAGGTTATAGATGTGTTATTGCTACTAGGGATAAAACAATGATCTTTTGTTCATGGAACAATTGTATTGTTTACTTTACACACATTGCTTAAAGCATTTTTCCGTTGCTTGCAACTTAATACTGGAGGGGGTTCGGATGATAACCTGAAGGTGGATTACTAGTCATAGATGCAGTTGGATGGCGGTCTATGTATCTTGTTGTAATGCCCAATCAAATCTCATAGGATCATGAATGTCTAGTATTGCATTGTTATGCCTTGCTTTGTCCTGTCAATTTCCCCGCTGTAATTTGTTTACCCAACATGTTATGTTGTTTATCTTAAGGAGAACACCTCTAGTGAACTATGGACCCTGGTCCAATCTTTACCATTGATACATCTTCCACTATTACTGTTTACTTTCTACAAGCCACCATTACCTTTCACACCATACGTTTAATCCTTTGTTTTTAGCAAACCGGTGAGATTAACAACCTCATTGTTCGTTGGGGCAAAGTCTTGAGTTTGTGTTGTGCAGGTTTACAAGTTTCTAGCAACACCTTTGAGTCATTTCCTTCCTCCTACTGGTTCAATAACCTTGGTTTCTTACTGAGGGAAAACTTACTGTTGTGCTCATCACACCTTCCTCTTGGGGTTTCCCAATGAAGCTCTACAGTGATCTGAGCCGCAACAGAGTTCACAGGAGCCAGGAGGAGCAAGACAAGTACCAGGAAGTGTAGGACAAGGTCCATGGAGAGATCACAATTCCAGAAGCGAGCCAACAAGAACAACCATCACATAAACATCATCAACACCATCTGTTTGGTGAGTTTTACACAAGATCATTACTCTACTGATCTTATCCATTACACAAGAACATGATTTGTTCTATCCATGTTCCTCTCATAAAAACACCCAAGTGAGGTGTATATTCATCCTGGTAGAAAGATAAACAGACAAGAATAAATCTTTACAAACTATATCCAAGATCTTAGCTTTTGCATCATTGATCTTTGATAGAACTCTCTAGTTTTATAACTAGATGCATAGGGAATCATTGATTCATCACTATTTGGCACATTCTATGAATAGTAGCACCTCAATAATGATTTCATCTCATAAGTTTATCTTATATAGTAAGAATCAACCATACCATTCATACAAAGTTTATCCAATCATCTTCCTAAACAAATTATAGGAATCATAGTTGAGAACTATCTATCATGGTGTATATGAAAAGGGGGGCAGCAGGTAAAAACATATGTTTCTACCTATAAATGCCTCAGACCAGCATCATAGGCTAAGAGCTCTATCAAATATAGCTATGTATTCGATGGAAATTCTTAAAAGCTTACAAGTTAAGCCAATCCAAAGCAGAGTTCATGAAAAACCTAGCAAAAGACGGGAATTATGTAACAATCAATATATGGTGTCACAATAACCATGCTTAATAAGCAATCCATATACACAGGGTACACAGTCAAATCCTCTCAAAAACAGACTTAATCGTTTTCCTAAAATAACAATTAGGAATCATTTCTCACATCTATACATTCTATCATCAGAAAACAATTGGGTAAGATAACCAACTCCAATTCTTTCATACCAAAGCATTTCAACCAAAACTAGAGAACTAATCTCAATTTAAATCATAGCCATAGTATCATCAATCCAACACAGGACAGTAAGGAAAAGTTTAGTTAACAACCTACTGACAGAAACCATTGTCAACAACAAAAATCACAGTATAGCAATGAACCCTACACAACTAGATTTAGTAGGTAACCACCTCAAATATACATTGTATCAGGGGATGAACCCTAGCACAGAGGGATGAACCTAGTACAATGGATAGTCATAATTAGGGTTCATACGTTGCAAGTACACAAAGGGTAGCAAGGTAATACAGATAACAAGGATGGGAAAAGGAAGGACTCACCCGTTGTCCTTGATACGTCGTAAACGTATCTATAATTTTTGATGCTCCATGCTTGTTTTATATCGACTTTCTTATGTTTTGTCTACACTTTAAGCTAGTAAGAAAGTATTCTCGAAATTGGACAGAACAAAAGTCAAAGTCAATATTTTACCGGGGCGAAGATGGAGTCAAAAGGGCAGCCGAAGTGGGGCCACGAGGTGGCCACACCTAGGGCTGGCGCGGCCACCCCCTAGGACGTGCCGTGACGACCCACAAGTATAGGGGATCGCAACAGTCTTCAAGGGTAGTATTACCCAATTTATTGATTCGATACAAGGATGCCAAAAAATACTTGCAAGCCTTAACAACTGAGTTGTCAAATCAGCTGCACCTGGAAATAGTTCTTGATCACAGAAGTTTATCAGTAGCAACAATTTGATAGTAGAAACAACAGCGAGCAATAGAACAATAATGTGATGCGAAACAAGATAGATATGAGTGTAGTAGGCATAGGGATGGATGGACGGGCGTTGCATGGACGAGTCTAAACATGTAACTTCAAGATCTAGGGCATTGCAGATAAATAAGAATAAGCATACAAGTACTAAACAATCCTCGAGGAATATATATTTTAATAGAGCAAATTTAGGTTAATTATTTTTATGATATATATTCCTCGAGGAATTTTTATAAAAATAAATAAAATTCACCTTTACAATACTAAATAAGTATTGCATTTTAGTAAAATATCAAATTATTATTTAGAGTAATAAAAGGAAATAATAAGAGTTAAAAGTGAATAAAAATTAATATAAGATACCACAAAAATGTTAAGTATAATATTTACAAGATTTTAAAAATTATGAACTACTAAATTTCTTTTACTAATAAAGAAACTTTAAAGCTGTAATAATATGGGTAAAACACACAAAGAAGATAAATAATAAAATGAAGCATTGCATTACTATGCATAATCATTATTTCTTCTTTAAATATTGTCCTTACCAGGCAATAATGATGTTTTTTGTAGAAATAGAAGCTCAAGGTCGAGGGCAAGCATCCAACTTCACTACCTTGCAGTCACAAGGAAAGTTCATCACTTGCTCATGTCCTTTGATGAGTTTTATCAAAGTATTTTCAAATTGTGTGTTATCACCTATGTTCTAAAGGAAATAAATAAAATATTTTTCAAGTAAATAAAATGTTTTTATCATCCTAAGTGATGGTAAATATAAGATTGACAATGGAACTTAGGTTCCAATATGTAGTGAGATTCATCACATAGGAATTAATAACCCATGACATCAGTGATTCTAGCACCGTATATCACGCGTTAACCATGAGATTTGGAATGGGACGGAGAAGTCAACTGGATCTTCTTCCTTTCATATGTAGGCAAGATGACCTTAACGTGACGCTGTGATTCCTTGTGCGGATCCAGTATATGGGTGGGCACCCTTAGGCCCCACGATTTTGGTGTCTAGATTATTTGTGAGCGGCTGCTAGAGGTATAGTCAGACCTTCATGATGCTTTCCAGGGGCATAACCAACTCATAGAGTCTTCGGGAACTCATCAGGGTTATAGCTTGCCCGGAAGGGGGATTAACAGAGATGTAGCTCGGCCCGAAGGATCGTGTAGACATATGGGGTCGCGTAGAAGGACAATGATTGTATTAGATCATCTACTGGGCCCCGCATTATGGAATTGTGGACAGGAAAGTATGCCCGGTTGTTCAACAAGGATTTGATCTCTCATGGGTAAAGCAACGCACCTCTGCAGAGTGTAAGAACTATAACTTGTTACTTCCTGTTCCGGGAAGGAACTATGAACGCGGAAGGAAAGGAACTCCATGAAGTTCTGGTCAACCTGTGAAGGCTGATGGGCATATTTTTGATATTAAAAACAATCTTTGAAGAAATGTTTACGAAAACTGCATAGTGCCAAGGTCTGTTAGTCCGAGTTGGTAGTTAGAGCATCAAACTTTCCACCTTGCATATAATGAACTTGCTGGGTAACGCCGTTACTCACTCTTTCCTTTGATCCCCTGATTAGACTCTGAGGAGCCAGAAGACACTCTAATGTATGCCACTGAAGTACAAGAGGATGTCTACTATGAGGAATCAGATCTGTCCGGAGGAGTGGACGGTGTGGATTACGAGATACACTACGGAGTGGAGGGCAACGAGTCCGAGTAGTTGCCTTAATTAGTTAGTAAACCAGAGGAGTCGAGCAGCACGAACTTTATAGAATAAGTTGTTGAGCTTATTTCTGGTTATGTGTTTGAAACTTGAAACTTCCGCTAAAATTACTTAAGTTTGGTTTGTAAGTTTGAATCACTCGAAGTACTGATATTTTGGTATTGTAATAATAATGAAATCTGTATGTTTGTAATATGGACCCGCAATGTTTCTGTTGTACCACTCTAAGGGATGTGATATTTGCGGAACAATGTTCTGTGAGTGTCATATCCATGACTATAGTGTACTACAAATGCAGTGGTATGCTGGATCACAGCATGGAGTCACCTCTTCAGTGCGTGTGCGTCTTGAAGCCACGTCACATAGCTATGTGCCATCATCATTCGAGCCTTGACACTGGCTGCAGGTTCCTTGGCTGTGGTCAACTGAATCCCGAATGAGAATGCATGTTCTTGGGCTAATAGGCAGAACACTTCTGTGTACCTGACGCACACATTGTGTTGTCTATGGAATCAAATTAAACACAAGGAAGAGTTGCGCGAGGCTGAGAAGAGGCGTTGCGGTTTCTCCGTGAGCATAAGGTCGAATGCAGATAAATTTCCTTTGAGATGACGGACATTTTTGTCCGAATGCGTCAATTAGTTGATTCATATGTGAATGCAATACCAGATTCGTATTTAGAGTTAGTTAACTCTGTTGGGTCTGTTGAGTCGGATTAATGGTATATAATGAGTAGTATTGAACTTGTTTTTTCTTTAGTTTGAAACATGTACTATGTAATTATTATTTGAGTACTTTATCGTCTTCCTTTAGTTGTTTGAGAATTACCGTATCCTATATTTTCTAGTTCATTGTTGTTTCCCTACTTCTTTACCTTTATGCAAATGTAAACTTGTTTTCATGGGCCATAGCGACCAAGCCCACCCAACTTTAGATCTAAACCGTACTCGAAAAGGTTCCCCCACCTCTAGATCTCACTTTCACCTTCCACCTCTCTAATGCCCCGACCGTGACTGCGCGAACCTCTCCGGCGCCCTCGACCGAGGCTACACTAACCTCTCTGGTGCCTTCGACCGCGGCTGTGCACAAATCTCCCTCGACCATGGCGACGTAAACCTCTCTGTCGCCCTCGATCACGGCGGCACGAATCTCTCTGGTGCCCTCGACCGCCCAATCACACGGTACCTAGTTCGTGCCCACACTATATAAATGGGATATGTATGTTATGAATTTCTATTGTAAGAGAATAAGAAAAGTTTGTACTTCATTGCACTCTGTAGGTTATTAGAAATGTATATCATGGAGAACAACCCTAACAAGGTACTAGTTCTCATCCGCACGTGCCCTCTACGATGTGAGGTGAGGTGGTGAGACTTGATCAGGTGTCTGGTAGCATGTATGTATATGTGTGAAATAATCTAAATTCATTTCAGGGTTAGATGCCCGATGTTTTGACAAGTGCGACCTTTGCCATAGCTTTGGCAATGGTGTCAACATGACTCGATCAAGAAGGAGAAAACTTAGGATGACAGTAAGAAGATACAAGCCAAGGATACCTTACTATATTTACACCATGAACAAGAACAACATCTCCAAAGGAAATATGGTAACTTTCTTTGAATTCCAATCATGTGGCCGCCTACACACTATTGATGTTAGTACTTACCACAACCTATAATTTTTTCTTTCTTTCTTGTGTAGTACTTTCCATTCCCTTTTATCCGCATGTTTCTCATTCCTCACATTCATCGAGATAGATACATGATTGAAGATCAAGGTGGCAATGAGACCATTGGAAAAGTTCGTGCGAAGCATGGAAATGATGACACTGTCATTTTAACATCAAATTGGGCAGACTATGTTGGTCAGAAGGAGATGTGTGTGCCTTCGAGTTTTAAGCAAAGGAGGTCTATTTGGCCATCACGATGCATAGAATCTAAGTCAGTTGTTATAAAGTAATAAGTTAGTTCTTTCGAGATGTATGTGAACCAAATTTGCATCTGAACTATGTGTATTACTTTCGTGTGCTATGTGTTATGAGTTCCTAGGTATTATGAATTTTATATTATTCATTATGTGTTTTGTATTATATATAACATGCTAGAATAATTATGAAATTAATTATATTACTATGCACCAAAGCATCTATCACCAGATACCGTAGCAGGCAGTATTTGTGTGTCGTCATCTCACCTATTGTCCGACACCTAGTCAGTGTTTGCCTACAATGGACCTAGGCGTTAACGTCGTGCTGCCATGGTAGCGCTAGCTTGGCAGTTGATGATGTGCCGAGCCAAAAAAAAGTCGCCGCCTAAACTATTTTCCTGACGCAATTATCCCTAGTGGCTTTTTTCCACGCTAGCGAGCGCGACGATTAGGCGTGTGCTTTGGTGTTTATAAGCGCCAGAGCAAGTGATACATGTTATAGTGTGGGGCCACCTCCAAGTTGTGCACATGTCAAGCTTTATGGTGTGTCACATCCCAAGATTTTTCAAATCTTGTAATGTGAAAAATAAAATAAACAAAATAAATTTTTGTTGAAAATCAGGGTGAAAAGAAACTTTTGTTTCTAAAAGGAAACTTAAAATCCCATCTTGAATAAACTTTGGTTAAAGTTTGAGTTCAACAAAAATCCAAATCAAGAGAATTGCATTCCTCAATGAATGTATCTGGAAATTTTGTTAAATAAATCAAACCCTATTTTATTAAATAACTAAAGATCCATTTTATTTAATTAATAAATGGATCCTAAAATAAATAAAAATATTTTATTTTGGGATTTGGATTATGTTGAAAAACAGAACCAAATTCAAAGTACAAGTTGAGTGATTGTTTGAATTGTTTGGAATTGTTTGAATGTTTGAATAGTTGGTTGAAAATTCAAAACAGAAAAAGAATTAGAAAAGGAAAAAGAAAGCAGACAGAAAAAATAAGAAAAAGGACAGCCCAGCCCAACAGGCCCAGAAACAGCCTAGTACTCCCTCCCCGAAGGAAAACGTTTTGCACCCAGATTCTGACCCGCTAAGGCCCTGACCAGTGGACCCTCCCCCTTATTTCTTTTCCCACTGACCAACCGACCCCACCTGAGCGAACCGTTTTTATTTACCGCGGAAAGAACCCACTCAGTCACAGACAACCTGGACCCACTCCTCCTCTCTTTCTATCGCTGACAAGACGACCCCACCTCTACTGCTCATCGTCCTCCCCGCGACTCCTTCTTCCCCTCACCGCGCGGCCGTTTCTGCCATTGAAGCCGGGGCTTGAATTCGCGTTAACCACGGCCTTTACTCCCCCTGCGACGACGCCTACTTAAACGCCAGCGCCTTCTCCTCCATTTCCCCCAGACCACTCCCTCTCTCTGACCCCAGGCTGGACGAATTGCGCCGCACACCGCCCACTCTCCGACGATGTTCCGGTGATGATTCCGGCGAAACCAGACCACCCCTTGCCTCACCGACCAAGCACACACACTCCCCAGCCCCTGGAGCTTCTGCCCGTGCCTTCCGTTCAACCGTGGGTGCCCCAGAACCTCGACTCCGACAAGCTCCGAGCGCCATTGCTGCCTTACTCGACGAGCTCCACAGTAGTTTCCGAGCCGCGCCCTCTCGTTCACGCACACAGCTCTGCCTTGATCTTACGCTTCTAACCCTGCCCTCGTTTTGCTTCGGGCTGAACCACAGAGTCGACTTCGACCACGACCACGCGCAACCGACGCCAGCAGGAACTCTGACGAGCAATCCACCTCGTTCCAGTGTGCCCCTCGACGAACTGATCACGTCTTGAGCTTCACTGCACTTCGGCGAGCACGGTGAGCATCCCCTTTTCCTCTCTTGCTTCCTGCATCACCGGCAACGCCACCGCCAGTCGCCGCTGCCAGCGCCGCTGCTTAGTGGTCAAACGCGTAGCGACCGTAGGATCTTAATCATAGCGTTGTGATAGAACGTGAACGAAAGGGTATCTGTTGATCTGCACCGTGCGTAGCCACTTAGATCTGATGGTCCAGGAAGGCTGATCCGTGCGAACCGGTACGGGCGAATAAGATTATGACGCGTGGCACCAGATGATCTGAAATAGAATTTGAAAACAGATTTAGATGCCATTTTCAAACCCTTGTATCTTTGGATCCACACGTCCAAAAATTACAAATTTTATGTCGTTGGATTCAGGAGAACAAGACCTAGCCAGCCCTGCCTTTAGTTTAGCAAATAGTATCTGTTAGTTTGCTTGTTTTTGCAGAAACATTTGATTGCTTGTTTAGATTAGAAAAATTGTTTAAAAATGATTTTTGGGTTAAAACCTTTGCAAATTGGTTTGTTGTGACCTTACTGACCCTAGAGATCAACCCTTGTCTTGGAAAATGATTTTGGAAAAGTTTAGAATGGATTAATTGGTTTAGTCCATTTCTAGCTAATTAAAACTATTGATTTGTTTATGAAAATGTTTTTGAGTAAAAACTTTGGGAAAATGGTTTAGACCAAACCTACTGACCCAAACACCAAGTTTTGCAATAGCAACTCATTTGGTGAACCCTATAGGTTAAAGACTTAGGAAAAATATTTTTACACCACATAAAATGACAGTTTGTTTTGAAAATAGGTTTTAAGGTGAAACCTTTAGCAAATGACTTTGCCACTTTATAAAATGACCATTAGGTGTACCCAAATGTCTATGACCCACTAGGAACCACTTTTTCAAACAAAACAAAGCTTGGCATGCTTGCATGCATTACTTTGACTTTGCCATTTTGGTAAATGACCAATTTGGAACTTACAAAGTTTAGAAGCCTAGTGGAGACCATCCTTACAATAGAACCAACCTTTGCATGCTTATGCATGACTTAGATCCCATTACTTTGTGTGTGAAAAAAATTGTTTGTTTGACTTTGGTTTGGAAGTGAAACCCTCTTGCTAATAACTTTGCCACTTTGGTAAATGACCAATTTGGATCTTACAAAGTTTAGGAATCTAATAGAGACCCTCTTTGCAAATTAAACTATCTTGTGCATACTCCCATGCATGACCTAGTTTTCATAGTTTTGTGTGTGAAATGATGTTTGATTGATTATTTGGAATGCTAGTGCTTTGGTGTTTTGCTTGATTGGTAGATTGAGTTTGTGCCTTGCTTGATTGATTTGTAGTGACTTGAAGAGTGTGATTGTTGCAAGGACAAGGAGTGAACTTATACTCTACCAAAAGGCAAGTGGTGCTTCATACTTTCTATCCCATTATTTTCACTATGCATTAGTGTTTTTGCTAAGTAAAACCTGCATGGATTTTGATAAGTATAGACCTTGCTATAGGAAAACCTAGTAGATGAATCCTTAGTAGGATTTTCCTAAGTTAGGAATCCTATTACTACCAAGCTTAGCCTAGCTAATAGAAAACCTGGGTGGAATATATATTCATACTATGGAAAAATCTCTAAGTCTGAGGACTTATGTTTTTGTTTAATAAAACAACTAAGTTAATGAATCACCTGGGTGGAATGGTAATTGCTTGGTGGTTTTTGGTTGAGTGGTTCACAAGGCCCATTTTTATGGTTTACCTTAGTGCATCTCACTTGTGGATGGCCACCCAGGAAACAAAGAGATTTGAGATGTCAAATGTTGAGAAGCTTCAAGTGCAACCACTTGGCAATATGGGCTCTGCCATGATCATATAGGTTGCAAGAACTTAGCCATATGGACAATGGGTGGTAGTGTTTGATAGGTTGGAACGCGTCCATGATGGTCTAAGGGAAAGCTTCTGAAAGATCTTGTCTTGGGAAACCAAGTCTTGTGGGAAAAGTGCACCACCTCTACAGAGTGAAAAAATCTAAGTACTTAGCCATGTCCCTGGTAAAGGACAATTTGAGCATCAAGACATGGAAGCTATCAAGAATCTCATCACTCCAATTTCTAAGTAAAACTTGTGGGTGAACAAGGGTTGTTTGTTATCTTCAATCTTTGATGGAGAGATGGCTTGGTACAAGGATCTTGAAATCTTTGATTGAGGAAAAATGATTTTGCCAAGCACTTCAGTCTTTGATTGGTAGATGCCTTGGAAAGGATCTTCAGTCTTTGATTGGTAGATGCCTTGGGAAAGATTTTGCAAAAACAAAAAAATTAGTATTTTCAAAATGTTAGGGAAAAATCTATTTTGAGCAATGCAAGCCTCAACTCCACTTAGCCAAATGCATATAGATGATAGACTCCACCATACTACCAAAGTATCACTTGCCAATACAATTCAAATGTATTGACCCTTTGTGGCTGTAACTTATTATGTTGCAGGTTTGATTGATTTTAGTGAAGATTGATTGATTAGGATTACAAAGTCTACAACCAACATCTGCCTGTGGCACTTTGAAGATGAAGGACCCCATGACTATAGTTATTCCGCTGCAATGTAATGTAATAGCCATATGAGCTATGTATGATGTAATAAAATTATGTTATTCATGGTTATAAAGTTGTATTATGACCTTTGTCTCTTGATATTACATCTAAACTGTGGATGCTAGCTATTGATCCAGGGACTAGCATTGTAAACACAGGGGGCTCAATCTTATTAAAGGTTGGGGACCCTACAGAATGGTATCAGAGCATTGTGTTGCCTGTAGGATTTGTAAACCCTAGGATTGGACAAAACCCTTAGAAAAATAGGAGTTGCATTTTGATCCAAAAAACTATTTACAAAAACAATCTTGTAAACTCTTTCCTCAACCATTTTGGTTTCAACTGTATTTCTCTTCTATTTCAACTTGATGGAAAAACCTACCCCATGGCCCAAGACTACACCATGTGCAAAGGACTTCTTCAACGCCTTCAACTCTAATGACTTCAACATCTTCAACATGTTCACCAAGGACTTACAATCTTGGATACTACTAAGGACTACAAGTGAGATAAGAAATCTTGCTCAAGATTTTGAAGACTAAGGAAAAACAACTTAGAAGGAGCCATCATCACCTTTGAAGTTTTGTGACCAAGACACAAGAATTCTCCAAGGATACAAAGATCTCATTCAAGAAGAATCAATCAAGAAGAATGGAAAGATCACAAGTGAACCCTATAGATGGACCACCATATTTAGATAAGTCAAACACACCAACTTCTGTGGTGTAACAAAAATTATTTTTGGTTGCCTACAAATGTGTTTGCACTTTGTTGTTTGAGTGGAGTGTTTGTTTGTGATTGCTTGCACATTGCTTGTGTGAATTGTGATGTGTGTGATTAGAATTGATCCCTAGAAATCTTTTGCCTATTCTAACCCCAACCCAACCCAAACAGATGACTTCTCCAAGAGACTCCAACATCAAGGATGGTGACAACAACAACCAAGAGGACAACATGAAAGAGCTCATAGCAACCCAACACCAGTTGAACCAACTAACAACTCAGTTCATAGCCAACAATAGTGATAAGGATCCAGCACTACAAAGGATTTTGAAACTTCAATCCCAATTGATTCAAGGATTGGTTACTCAAATGATCAACATGAGAGAAAACTTTTCCCAAAGAGCTAATGACAACAAGGATGACAAGGATGTTATTCTAGAAGGAACCCAAGTTAGCAACACTTGTGAAGTCAAGGATCATGCATCCAAGGAACATGAAGATCAATGCCCCAAGAAGAGAGAAAGATCTCCCACCTATGAAGAACAAGAACTAGAAGAACTACTAGCTTTGGAGAGACCCAAAAAGAAGAAGAAGAAATGCCCCAACACTAGCAAGAAGGATATTACACAAGTGCAATGTTTCAAATGCAAAGAGATGGGTCATTATGCCAGTGAATGCCCAGAAAAGAAGAAGAGCCAAGAAGACAAACAAAAGCTAGTGAAACCCAAGATGAGGAAGGATATTAGCCAAGTGATGTGCAAACACTGCAAGGAGTTAGGACATTATGCATCATATTGTCCAGAAGCCACCTCAAGACCTCAAACTTATAACCTATTTCAAATGCAAGGAACTAGGCCATTATGCAAACAATTGTCCAGAAAAGTTGAACAAGCCTATGGAGAAGCTCAACCTTGGCCCATGAGTCAAGTATGGAAACAAAGGACACTAGGCAGATGGTTGCCCAGAGAAGTTTCCCCAGGATCCCAAGAAGGACAATGTGTAATTTTTGTTTGAGAAATTTTAAGGGTGGTAGTACCCTAGTTGTTTTGAACCTGCTTGTAACCCTAACCTTCCCAAATCTCGGGGACGAGATTTCTTTTAAGTGGTAACTGTCACATCCCAAGATTTTTCAAATCTTGTAATGTGAAAAATAAAATAAACAAAATAAATTTTTGTTGAAAATCAGGGTGAAAAGAAACTTTTGTTTCTAAAAGGAAACTTAAAATCCCATCTTGAACAAACTTTGGTTAAAGTTTGAGTTCAACACAAATCCAAATCAAGAGAATTGCATTCCTCAATGAATGTATCTGGAAATTTTGTTAAATAAATCAAACCCTATTTTATTAAATAACTAAAGATCCATTTTATTTAATTAATAAATGGATCCTAAAATAAATAAAAATATTTTATTTTGGGATTTGGATTATGTTGAAAAACAGAACCAAATTCAAAGTACAAGTTGAGTGATTGTTTGGAATTATTTGAATGTTTGAATAGTTGGTTGAAAATTCAAAATAGAAAAAGAATTAGAAAAGGAAAAAGAAAGCAGACAGAAAAAATAAGAAAAAGGGACATTATTTAACAGCCCGAAACAGCAAGATTCTCCCCGAAGGAAAACGTTTTGCACCTAGATTCTGACCCGCTAAGTCCCTGACCAGTGGACCCTCCCCCTTGTTTCTTTTCCCACTGACCAACCGACCCCACCTGAGCGAACCGTTTTTCTTTACCGCGGAAAGAACCCACTCAGTCACAGACAGCCTGGACCCACTCCTCCTCTCTTTCTATCGCTGACAAGACGACCCCACCTCTACTGCTCATCGTCCTCCCCGTGACTCCTTCTTCCCCTCACTGCGCGGCCGTTTCTGCCGTTTCTGCCGGGGCTTGAATTCGCGTTAACCACGGCCTTTACTCCCCCTGCGACGATGCCTACTTAAACGCCAGCGCCTTCTCCTCCATTTCCCCCAGACCACTCCCTCTCTCTGACGCCTTGCCTCACCGACCAAGCACACACACTCCCCAGCCCCTGGAGCTTCTGCCCGTGCCTTCCGTTCAACCGTGGGTGCCCCAGAACCTCGACTCCGACAAGCTCCGAGCGCCGCCGCGTCTGCACCTTACTCCGACGAGCTCCACAGGTAGTTTCCGACCGCCCCGCGCCCTCTCGTTCACGCACACAGCTCTGCCTTGATCTTACGCTTCTAACCCTGCCCTCGTTTTGCTTCGGGCTGAACCACAGTCGACGACCACGACCACCACGCCGCAACCGACGCCAGCAGGAACTCTGACGAGCAATCCACCTCGTTCCAGTGTGCCCCTCGACGAACTGATCACGTCTTGAGCTTCACTGCACTTCGGCGAGCACGGTGAGCATCCCCTTTTCCTCTCTTGCTTCCTGCATCACCGGCAACGCCACCGCCAGTCGCCGCTGCCCGGCTTAGTGGTCAAACGCAGCGTGGCCGTGAGATCTTAATCATAGCGTTGTGATAGAACGTGAAGCGAAAGGGTATCTGATCTGCACCGGCGTAGCCACTTAGATCTGATGGTCCGGAAGGCTGATCCGTCGCGAACTGCACGGGCGAATAAGATTATGATTGGCGGCACCGGATGATCTGAAATAGAATTTGAAAACAGATTTAGATGCCATTTTCAAACCCTTGTATCTTTGGATCCACACGTCCAAAAATTACAAATTTTATGTCGTTGGATTCAGGAGAACAAGACCTAGCCAGCCCTGCCTTTAGTTTAGCAAATAGTATCTGTTAGTTTGCTTGTTTTTGCAGAAACATTTGATTGCTTGTTTAGATTAGAAAATTGTTTAAAATGATTTTGGGTTAAAACCTTTGCAAATTGGTTTGTTGTGACCTTACTGACCCTAGAGATCAACCCTTGTCTTGGAAAATGATTTTGGAAAAGTTTAGAATGGATTAATTGGTTTAGTCCATTTCTAGCTAATTAAAACTATTGATTTGTTTATGAAAATGTTTTTGAGTAAAAACTTTGGGAAAATGGTTTAGACCAAACCTACTGACCCAAACACCAAGTTTTGCAATAGCAACTCATTTGGTGAACCCTATAGGTTAAAGCCTTAGGAAAAATATTTTTACACCACATAAAATGACAGTTTGTTTTGAAAATAGGTTTTAAGGTGAAACCTTTAGCAAATGACTTTGCCACTTTATAAAATGACCATTAGGTGTACCCAAATGTCTATGACCCACTAGGAACCACTTTTTCAAACAAAACAAAGCTTGGCATGCTTGCATGCATTACTTTGACTTTGCCATTTTGGTAAATGACCAATTTGGAACTTACAAAGTTTAGAAGCCTAGTGGAGACCATCCTTACAATAGAACCAACCTTTGCATGCTTATGCATGACTTAGATCCCATTACTTTGTGTGTGAAAAAAATTGTTTGTTTGACTTTGGTTTGGAAGTGAAACCCTCTTGCTAATAACTTTGCCACTTTGGTAAATGACCAATTTGGATCTTACAAAGTTTAGGAATCTAATAGAGACCCTCTTTGCAAATTAAACTATCTTGTGCATACTCCCATGCATGACCTAGTTTTCATAGTTTTGTGTGTGTGAAATGATGTTTGATTGATTATTTGGAATGCTAGTGCTTTGGTGTTTTGCTTGATTGGTAGATTGAGTTTGTGCCTTGCTTGATTGATTTGTAGTGACTTGAAGAGTGTGATTGTTGCAAGGACAAGGAGTGAACTTATACTCTACCAAAAAGGCAAGTGGTGCTTCATACTTTCTATCCCATTATTTTCACTATGCATTAGTGTTTTTGCTAAGTAAAACCTGCATGGATTTTGATAAGTATAGACCTTGCTATAGGAAAACCTAGTAGATGAATCCTTAGTAGGATTTTCCTAAGTTAGGAATCCTATTACTACCAAGCTTAGCCTAGCTAATAGAAAACCTGGGTGGAATATATATTCATACTATGGAAAAATCTCTAAGTCTGAGGACTTATGTTTTTGTTTAATAAAACAACTAAGTTAATGAATCACCTGGGTGGAATGGTAATTGCTTGGTGGTTTTTGGTTGAGTGGTTCACAAGGCCCATTTTTATGGTTTACCTTAGTGCATCTCACTTGTGGATGGCCACCCAGGAAACAAAGAGATTTGAGATGTCAAATGTTGAGAAGCTTCAAGTGCAACCACTTGGCAATATGGGCTCTGCCATGATCATATAGGTTGCAAGAACTTAGCCATATGGACAATGGGTGGTAGTGTTTGATAGGTTGGAACGCGTCCATGATGGTCTAAGGGAAAGCTTCTGAAAGATCTTGTCTTGGGAAACCAAGTCTTGTGGGAAAAGTGCACCACCTCTGCAGAGTGAAAAAATCTAAGTACTTAGCCATGTCCCTGGTAAAGGACAATTTGAGCATCAAGACATGGAAGCTATCAAGAATCTCATCACTCCAATTTCTAAGTAAAACTTGTGGGTGAACAAGGGTTGTTTGTTATCTTCAATCTTTGATGGAGAGATGGCTTGGTACAAGGATCTTGAAATCTTTGATTGAGGAAAAATGATTTTGCCAAGCACTTCAGTCTTTGATTGGTAGATGCCTTGGAAAGGATCTTCAGTCTTTGATTGGTAGATGCCTTGGGAAAGATTTTGCAAAAACAAAAAAATTAGTATTTTCAAAATGTTAGGGAAAAATCTATTTTGAGCAATGCAAGCCTCAACTCCACTTAGCCAAATGCATATAGATGATAGACTCCACCATACTACCAAAGTATCACTTGCCAATACAATTCAAATGTATTGACCCTTTGTGGCTGTAACTTATTATGTTGCAGGTTTGATTGATTTTAGTGAAGATTGATTGATTAGGATTACAAAGTCTACAACCAACATACGCTGTGGCACTTTGAAGATGAAGGACCCCATGACTATAGTTATTCCGCTGCAATGTAATGTAATAGCCATATGAGCTATGTATGATGTAATAAAATTATGTTATTCATGGTTATAAAGTTGTATTATGACCTTTGTCTCTTGATATTACATCTAAACTGTGGATGCTAGCTATTGATCCAGGGACTAGCATTGTAAACACAGGGGGCTCAATCTTATTAAAGGTTGGGGACCCTACAGAATGGTATCAGAGCATTGTGTTGCCTGTAGGATTTGTAAACCCTAGGATTGGACAAAACCCTTAGAAAAATAGGAGTTGCATTTTGATCCAAAAAACTATTTACAAAAACAATCTTGTAAACTCTTTCCTCAACCATTTTGGTTTCAACTGTATTTCTCTTCTATTTCAACTTGATGGAAAAACCTACCCCATGGCCCAAGACTACACCATGTGCAAAGGACTTCTTCAACGCCTTCAACTCTAATGACTTCAACATCTTCAACATGTTCACCAAGGACTTACAATCTTGGATACTACTAAGGACTACAAGTGAGATAAGAAATCTTGCTCAAGATTTTGAAGACTAAGGAAAAACAACTTAGAAGGAGCCATCATCACCTTTGAAGTTTTGTGACCAAGACACAAGAATTCTCCAAGGATACAAAGATCTCATTCAAGAAGAATCAATCAAGAAGAATGGAAAGATCACAAGTGAACCCTATAGATGGACCACCATATTTAGATAAGTCAAACACACCAACTTCTGTGGTGTAACAAAAATTATTTTTGGTTGCCTACAAATGTGTTTGCACTTTGTTGTTTGAGTGGAGTGTTTGTTTGTGATTGCTTGCACATTGCTTGTGTGAATTGTGATGTGTGTGATTAGAATTGATCCCTAGAAATCTTTTGCCTATTCTAACCCCAACCCAACCCAAACAGATGACTTCTCCAAGAGACTCCAACATCAAGGATGGTGACAACAACAACCAAGAGGACAACATGAAAGAGCTCATAGCAACCCAACACCAGTTGAACCAACTAACAACTCAGTTCATAGCCAACAATAGTGATAAGGATCCAGCACTACAAAGGATTTTGAAACTTCAATCCCAATTGATTCAAGGATTGGTTACTCAAATGATCAACATGAGAGAAAACTTTTCCCAAAGAGCTAATGACAACAAGGATGACAAGGATGTTATTCTAGAAGGGACCCAAGTTAGCAACACTTGTGAAGTCAAGGATCATGCATCCAAGGAACATGAAGATCAATGCCCCAAGAAGAGAGAAAGATCTCCCACCTATGAAGAACAAGAACTAGAAGAACTACTAGCTTTGGAGAGACCCAAAAAGAAGAAGAAGAAATGCCCCAACACTAGCAAGAAGGATATTACACAAGTGCAATGTTTCAAATGCAAAGAGATGGGTCATTATGCCAGTGAATGCCCAGAAAAGAAGAAGAGCCAAGAAGACAAACAAAAGCTAGTGAAACCCAAGATGAGGAAGGATATTAGCCAAGTGATGTGCAAACACTGCAAGGAGTTAGGACATTATGCATCATATTGTCCAGAGAAGCCACCTCAAGACCTCAAACTTATAACCTATTTCAAATGCAAGGAACTAGGCCATTATGCAAACAATTGTCCAGAAAAGTTGAACAAGCCTATGGAGAAGCTCAACCTTGGCCCATGAGTCAAGTATGGAAACAAAGGACACTAGGCAGATGGTTGCCCAGAGAAGTTTCCCCAGGATCCCAAGAAGGACAATGTGTAATTTTTGTTTGAGAAATTTTAAGGGTGGTAGTACCCTAGTTGTTTTGAACCTGCTTGTAACCCTAACCTTCCCAAATCTCGGGGACGAGATTTCTTTTAAGGGTGGTAGCCTGTCACATCCCAAGATTTTTCAAATCTTGTAATGTGAAAAATAAAATAAACAAAATAAATTTTTGTTGAAAATCAGGGTGAAAAGAAACTTTTGTTTCTAAAAGGAAACTTAAAATCCCATCTTGAACAAACTTTGGTTAAAGTTTGAGTTCAACACAAATCCAAATCAAGAGAATTGCATTCCTCAATGAATGTATCTGGAAATTTTGTTAAATAAATCAAACCCTATTTTATTAAATAACTAAAGATCCATTTTATTTAATTAATAAATGGATCCTAAAATAAATAAAAATATTTTATTTTGGGATTTGGATTATGTTGAAAAACAGAACCAAATTCAAAGTACAAGTTGAGTGATTGTTTGAATTGTTTGGAATTATTTGAATGTTTGAATAGTTGGTTGAAAATTCAAAACAGAAAAAGAATTAGAAAAGGAAAAAGAAAGCAGACAGAAAAAATAAGAAAAAGGACAAATTTAGCAATGGCCCGTAAACAAGTACTCCCTCCCCGAAGGAAAACGTTTTGCACCTAGATTCTGACCCGCTAAGTCCCTGACCAGTGGACCCTCCCCCTTGTTTCTTTTCCCACTGACCAACCGACCCCACAAGCGAACGTTTTTCTTTACCATGGAAAGAACCCACTCGATCACATACCTGGACCCCTCCTCCTCTCTTTCTATCGGCTGACAAGACGACCCCACCTCTCGCTCATCGTCCTCCCGTGACTCCTTCTTCCTCATCGCTGCTGCCCGTTTCTGCCGGGGCTTGAATTCGCGTTAACCACGGCCTTTACTCCCCCTGCGACGATGCCTACTTAAACGCCAGCGCCTTCTCCTCCATTTCCCCCAGACCACTCCCTCTCTCTGACCCCAGGCTGGACGAATTGCGCCGCACACCGCCCACTCTCCGACGATGTTCTGGTGACGATTCCGGCGAAACCAGACCGCCCCTTGCCTCACCGACCAAGCACACACACTCCCCAGCCCCTGGAGCTTCTGCCCGTGCCTTCCGTTCAACCGTGGGTGCCCCAGAACCTCGACTCCGACAAGCTCCGAGCGCCGCCGCGTCTGCACCTTACTCCGACGAGCTCCACAGGTAGTTTCCGACCGTCCCGCGCCCTCTCGTTCACGCACACAGCTCTGCCTTGATCTTACGCTTCTAACCCTGCCCTCGTTTTGCTTCGGGGTGAACCATAGAGTCGACTTCGACCACGACCACGCGCAACCGACGCCAGCAGGAACTCCGACGAGCAATCCACCTCGTTCCAGTGTGCCCCTCGATGAACTGATCACGTCTTGAGCTTCACTGCACTTCGGCGAGCACGGTGAGCATCCCCTTTTCCTCTCTTGCTTCCTGCATCGCCATGCAACGCACCGCCATCGCCGCTTCCGCCCGCGCCAGCGCCAATTGACGCTTGGCAGCCGTGAGATCTTAATCATAGCGTTGTGAAAGAACGTGAACGAAAGGGTATCTGTTGATCTGCACCGTGCGTAGCCACTTAGATCTGATGGTCCAGGAAGGCTGATCCGTGCGAACGATGCGGCGAATAAGATTATGACGCGTGGCACCAGATGATCTGAAATAGAATTTGAAAACAGATTTAGATGCCATTTTCAAACCCTTGTATCTTTGGATCCACACGTCCAAAAATTACAAATTTTATGTCGTTGGATTCAGGAGAACAAGACCTAGCCAGCCCTGCCTTTAGTTTAGCAAATAGTATCTGTTAGTTTGCTTGTTTTTGCAGAAACATTTGATTGCTTGTTTAGATTAGAAAAATTGTTTAAAAATGATTTTTGGGTTAAAACCTTTGCAAATTGGTTTGTTGTGACCTTACTGACCCTAGAGATCAACCCTTGTCTTGGAAAATGATTTTGGAAAAGTTTAGAATGGATTAATTGGTTTAGTCCATTTCTAGCTAATTAAAACTATTGATTTGTTTATGAAAATGTTTTTGAGTAAAAACTTTGGGAAAATGGTTTAGACCAAACCTACTGACCCAAACACCAAGTTTTGCAATAGCAACTCATTTGGTGAACCCTATAGGTTAAAGCCTTAGGAAAAATATTTTTACACCACATAAAATGACAGTTTGTTTTGAAAATAGGTTTTAAGGTGAAACCTTTAGCAAATGACTTTGCCACTTTATAAAATGACCATTAGGTGTACCCAAATGTCTATGACCCACTAGGAACCACTTTTTCAAACAAAACAAAGCTTGGCATGCTTGCATGCATTACTTTGACTTTGCCATTTTGGTAAATGACCAATTTGGAACTTACAAAGTTTAGAAGCCTAGTGGAGACCATCCTTACAATAGAACCAACCTTTGCATGCTTATGCATGACTTAGATCCCATTACTTTGTGTGTGAAAAAAATTGTTTGTTTGACTTTGGTTTGGAAGTGAAACCCTCTTGCTAATAACTTTGCCACTTTGGTAAATGACCAATTTGGATCTTACAAAGTTTAGGAATCTAATAGAGACCCTCTTTGCAAATTAAACTATCTTGTGCATACTCCCATGCATGACCTAGTTTTCATAGTTTTGTGTGTGAAATGATGTTTGATTGATTATTTGGAATGCTAGTGCTTTGGTGTTTTGCTTGATTGGTAGATTGAGTTTGTGCCTTGCTTGATTGATTTGTAGTGACTTGAAGAGTGTGATTGTTGCAAGGACAAGGAGTGAACTTATACTCTACCAAAAAGGCAAGTGGTGCTTCATACTTTCTATCCCATTATTTTCACTATGCATTAGTGTTTTTGCTAAGTAAAACCTGCATGGATTTTGATAAGTATAGACCTTGCTATAGGAAAACCTAGTAGATGAATCCTTAGTAGGATTTTCCTAAGTTAGGAATCCTATTACTACCAAGCTTAGCCTAGCTAATAGAAAACCTGGGTGGAATATATATTCATACTATGGAAAAATCTCTAAGTCTGAGGACTTATGTTTTTGTTTAATAAAACAACTAAGTTAATGAATCACCTGGGTGGAATGGTAATTGCTTGGTGGTTTTTGGTTGAGTGGTTCACAAGGCCCATTTTTATGGTTTACCTTAGTGCATCTCACTTGTGGATGGCCACCCAGGAAACAAAGAGATTTGAGATGTCAAATGTTGAGAAGCTTCAAGTGCAACCACTTGGCAATATGGGCTCTGCCATGATCATATAGGTTGCAAGAACTTAGCCATATGGACAATGGGTGGTAGTGTTTGATAGGTTGGAACGCGTCCATGATGGTCTAAGGGAAAGCTTCTGAAAGATCTTGTCTTGGGAAACCAAGTCTTGTGGGAAAAGTGCACCACCTCTGCAGAGTGAAAAAATCTAAGTACTTAGCCATGTCCCTGGTAAAGGACAATTTGAGCATCAAGACATGGAAGCTATCAAGAATCTCATCACTCCAATTTCTAAGTAAAACTTGTGGGTGAACAAGGGTTGTTTGTTATCTTCAATCTTTGATGGAGAGATGGCTTGGTACAAGGATCTTGAAATCTTTGATTGAGGAAAAATGATTTTGCCAAGCACTTCAGTCTTTGATTGGTAGATGCCTTGGAAAGGATCTTCAGTCTTTGATTGGTAGATGCCTTGGGAAAGATTTTGCAAAAACAAAAAAACTTAGTATTTTCAAAATGTTAGGGAAAAATCTATTTTGAGCAATGCAAGCCTCAACTCCACTTAGCCAAATGCATATAGATGATAGACTCCACCATACTACCAAAGTATCACTTGCCAATACAATTCAAATGTATTGACCCTTTGTGGCTGTAACTTATTATGTTGCAGGTTTGATTGATTTTAGTGAAGATTGATTGATTAGGATTACAAAGTCTACAACCAACATCTGCCTGTGGCACTTTGAAGATGAAAGACCCCATGACTATAGTTATTCCGCTGCAATTTAATGTAATAGCCATATGAGCTATGTATGATGTAATAAAATTATGTTATTCATGGCTATAAAGTTGTATTATGACCTTTGTCTCTTGATATTACATCTAAACTGTGGATGCTAGCTATTGATCCAGGGACTAGCATTGTAAACACAGGGGGCTCAATCTTATTAAAGGTTGGGGACCCTACATGGTGTCTCCTTCTTGATCCAGCAAGCGAGGGGGAGGTGGATCCCCGCAGCATGACGACATGATAGTGAAAGTATGGTGGAGTTCGGCGGGATTCACCAAGCGCTACATGAGGAGGAAGTGGGAGGGAGAGAGGAGGGAGGCGGAGGCCAACATGTTTAGGAAGCTCCAGCCCCTCTTTATTTATATAGGCATGTAGGGGGTATACTTGCTTGGCCCACCTCCAAGATGATGGTCGACGGCCCAACAGGGGCAACTTGCCCTCCCCCAAGTTTAGTCCCACCAAACTTGGAGCCTAGGTTTTCTCATGGGGGCGTAGGACCTTTGAGGATATGGAGCCCTAGACCATGAATGTTGAGGTGCCCCCCACTGGCCCATGTGGTCCCAACAGGTGGGCCCCACTGGTGGACCCATAAGACCTTCTAGAACCGTCCTGGTATAATACTAGAAAATTCTTGAACTTTCCTAGAACCCTAAAACCATCTTCCATATACTTTTTAAATGTCTGGACCAATCTGAAGCTCCTCGTTATATCTAGGATCTCATTTGAGGCTCCGAATCATAATTCAGTAACACCATCTTATTAACACATCAAGCCCTAGCGACATAGAGCGTTAAGTATGTGATCCTACGGGTACGAGAACATGTGAACATGATCGAGACAACATCTCCGATCAATAACCAATAGCGAGACCATGTATTACCATAATGGTTCCCACATTTTCTACGAAGACTTTCATCGGTTGAACCACGATGTCGAGGATTCAAACAATCCCGTATTCAATTTCCTTTGTCTAGCTATATGTAACTTGCCCAGGATTTGATTGTCGGTATCACTATACCTAGTTCAATATCGTTATTGGCAATCTCTCTTTACTTGTTCCATAATAAAATATCCCCGTGAATAAACTCATTAGTGATACCTTCAATCCGGATTACGGATGTAGTATAGCTCTTTTTTCCTAGTAGACCTAGGTTTACCGAATCCTCGGGAAGCAGAAAGCAAAGTGAGATTACTTAAACTAACCTTCGAGAGTTTTAGAATTCCTATTGCATTTTCACCGGACCAAGATTTTGCGATCTTGTTGTTGTTGATGATGATGGAGAGAGAGGGCCTAGGGTCTTCGGTTTTCACCAGTAGCTGTGCAAAACATCCGATGGGAATAATAGATAATAATAAAGTATGCATGTAATTGTTAGAGCAAGATAATTATATGTGCGCAGTGCATCCATAAATGTTATCGCCTCCGCAACCTCTTATAGCAATAACCTACTAGTATCATCCATAGAAGAAAGAGAACTAATGATATGCATCGTGATGTCACCGTTAATCCCAAGTAAATTCCTCACATACAGCCATACTACCCTTTCTGTCACTCGGGTTCCTATCCTACAGATCAGTCATTACTCACACTCTCTTTACCTGGATCAATCCTCGGGGTCTTGGGTACCTGACAAGTCCTTAGATTGAGGCAAGAGAGGGTACTACAATCATCATGTCATACAAACTAATACATATGATCCCATCTATGATAAATAGCATGCACAAAAGCTACATGGCTAGGCCGAAGCCCTTAGCCCAAGGAGAATTACTCACACATAGATATGAAATCGACAATCATAAACATTGTAATAGAGATCATAAGGTTGATAGCAAATAGTCTTACAATGTTGCCAATTGGAGAACAGATCTACTATTACAAGTGGTGGAAGATGGCTATGGTGGTGGAGAAAGGTTTAGAGGTTTAGATCTAGATCTATTCCTCCGGCGTGGAGGCTTCTGGTGGTAGGGAGAGTTGAGGTCGAAAAGAAGCGATGTTTCCCATCCCCCGAAGCCTCTTTATATAGGGGTCCCTTCACAAAAGTTGTTCTATTTGACCTAATAAAGTCGGTACCAACTATACGGCTAGAACTATACGGCGGCGGCCCATATAGTTGGTCTTTAAGCTTGTAGTAATAACTTCACGACTCCTGGTTTCTTTGACGTGTTGGAAATCTTGTATCTTTGGCATTTATGTAGTGATTCCCATCATCATACGCCATTATCTCTGCATGGAAAAATAGCAAGAAAGGATTGCATACCCCTTTGATCATTAGGCATTAGTGGCAGTTTTTAGAGAGATATTTCATCAAATATATGAATAATATCAAGTTTAAATGCGAATGTGGATGGCTATATTTCACAGGCATCAATTAGTCACATGATTACAAGCTACTTAGGATGTTGTGTGATGTGGCTCGGTTACTATAGAGCCTGTCGAGAAACCCCAAGAGCAAGGTATGATGAGCACATCAACAAGTTTTTCCTCAGTTGTGAAACCAAGGTTATCGAACCAGTAGGAGAAAGGAAACAGCTCCCAAGGTGTTGCTAGCAACGTGGAACCTACACAATACAACCAAAATACTTTGCCCCAACTTACAGTGAGGTTGTCAAGCTCACCGGTTTTGCTGAAAACAAATGATTAAACGTATTGTGTGGAAGATAGTAATTGCTTGTAGTAATTACAGAAAGTAAACAATAGATAGTAGATTGAATATCAGTGGGAAGGAATGGACCAGGGTCCACATTTCACTAGAGGTGTTTCTCCATAAGATAAATAACATGTTGCGTAACAAATTACAGTTGGGCAATTGACAAATAGAGAATGCATAACAATGCATGTACATGGCATGATGATCACTATGATATTCGTTTGGACATTACAACATAATATATAGACCATAATCCAACTACATCTATGACTAATAATCCACCTCCAGGATATCATCCGAACAACCCTCGGGTATTAAGTTGCAAGCAACAGATAATTACATTAAGCAAAGTGTAAAGTAAACAATACAATTGCCCTTGGACAAAGGATTGTTGTTTTCTCCCTAGTAGCAACAACACATCTACAACCTTAGAGGTTTTTGTCACTCCCCCAGATTACTAGAGGCATGAACCTACTATCGAGCATAAATACTCCCCCTTGGAGTCACAAGCAAATACTTGGACAGAGTAACTACTAGCAACGGAGAGCATGCAAGATCACAAATAAGATAGACATGATAGAATCAATAATCAATCTTGACATAGTATTCAATATCCATCGGATCCCAACAAACACAACATTTAGGATTACAAATAGATGATCTTGATCATTATAGGAAGCTCACAAGATCTAAACATGATATCACAAAGAGGAGAAACAACCATCTAGCTATTGCTATGGAACCATAGTCCAATGATGAACTACTCACGCATCACTCCGGAGGCTGGCATGGTGATGAAGAAGGCCCCCGGGATGATCTCCCCTCTCCGGCAGGGTGCCGGGAAGAGATTCAGATCCCTCCCGATCTAGGGACGATGGTGGAGGCGGCTATAGACTTTTTCGTGGAATTCTGATTGGGTACTTAGGGTTTTATCCTCGGGGGGTTTATATAGGCGAAGGGGCAAGGTCGGTAGAGGTACAGGGGGGCCACACCATAGGGTGCCCCCTAGCCGTGCTGGGCCCAGGTGTGGCCACCCTGGGGTGCGCCTCCCTGGCTTCTGGACTCCATCTTCGCCTCTGAAAAATAGGAAGTTCGGCTTTTGTTTCGTCCAATTCCGAGAATATTTCTTTACTAGGTTTTCTAAAACCAAAAATAGGAACTGGCACTTTGGCATCTTGTTAATAGGTTAGTTCCAAAAAATGTATAAAAATGCCTCAAAGTGTAGACAAAACATAAGATAGTTGGTACAAAACAAGCATGGAGCATAAAAAATTATAGATACATTTACGATGTATCAAGCATCCCCAAGCTTAACTTCTGCTCGTCCTCGAGTAGGTAAGTGATAAAAAAGAATAATTTTTAGGTGACATGCACCATCACAATCTTGATCAAGGTATTGTAAAGCATTGATAGCCGGGATCAAAGTACTCTAACATAAGCATGCAAGATATATTTCTAACAATAAGACAAAGCAACTATGTTGCAACATGAAAGGCAACAAAAAAAGATCATGAATAATGCTTGGAAAGAGATTTGTTTGTTTCACATTTGTAATTAGCTTGACCTTCATGGAATAGCAAAACATAAATGCATATGACACCTTCAAAGTTCATAAGGGTGACTAGGTACAAATAATTTAAGAACAAGCAATACCATAATTATGAATCAATCAACAAGTTTTGGGACAATGCACATTGAACTCAGAATGACAACTATGCTCTCATAATTGGTGCATAAAGATAGGAGATGGAGACTCAAAAAAAATTAAAAATAAAGGACCTTCGCTGAGGGAAGGAGGGATTTCAAGTTTCATAAAGAGCTTCCAAAAATTATGGTACTTACTAACTTTGAGCTCTTGCCCCTAGCATAAGCATCTTGAAGTGATTAAGGTTAAAGTGAGACAAATATGAGTTATATGCTTGACAAATCACAAGTTTAAAATCTCATGTCCCTTGAGTACGAGTACCATTCCTCATGCTACTCAACTTTAGTCACAAACAAGTCCTTGTCATTGTAAGTATATGTGTATCATAGAGAACCACCAACGAGGTACCCCTTGCCCCATCACATAGGAGCTATCCCATATCAAAATGACAAGGCAATATACAATGAGCATCTCGACGATCTTTTTATTTACCATAAGCATAGTGTTTTTTTTCTTTTCTTCTTTTTTTATTTTTTTCTAAAGATGCTTCATAGAATGCTCATTATGGTTATGCTGCAAGTTTCCACCCTGATTAGGCATGGCTTAGGCTAGCCGCCCAGGCGTTTCTCTAACACATATACAAACTCCATGGACTTACAAGCTCCCCTTTTATTTCACACCGCCGACATCCATAAACAAAAGAACATGATATCAACTGGATAGATATGTACAATGTTGAAAGCGTTCCCCATGACAACATGGTTCCGCTAACTCCCAACTTATAATTTGCAAGCATATACGCAACACAGATGGACACAATGGTTCAAGTTTATTAAGTGCAAGAAAATAAAGTGTGTCATCAAGTTCGTGAGAGCTTTAATCACTATTTTTCACATGACAAACATTTAATTTGGAAGATAGATAAAAATATGAATATACTTGGAATGGTGTAACACACCATGCATAGGAGTTTATAGTGGACTCTTTGGGATAACTTGGTTTCTTGGGAATTGGGTGCACGAGTAGAGCTCATACTTAGTACAGGTGGAGGCTATCAAAAGACTGGGAGCGACCAACTAAGAGAGCAATAATGGTCATAATCATGCAGAGCGACAAAACATTATTAATCAAAGCATAAAGTGATATCACAATTCAAAAACTAAATGATCATTGAGGCTAAGGTGACTGGTTCATAGTATTAACATGGTATAAGCATGTGCCAAGTCAACCCAAATTCAAAGGAGAATACCATAATATTATGCTTTTGTATGCTAAAACAACGCATGATTCTTTCATGGCACATTAAGCAATCTCAATTGTTTGAAACAAGTCATGCTACAAAAATAATTACTAAGCATATGGTCAAAGTAACATCTAACATGACATGATAAAGTCTAAGCCATAGTCAAAACAATCTCCTTTTTGTACCACTATAAGCATGAAACATTCCACTCTCTTCCAACACCAATCGACTTATTTGAAACAACTCACAAAGATAATAATCAATAAAGATCACAGAGCTTGTCTCACCTAACTACAAATAAGAATTAAAGAGTTCTAAGCAAAAAGAATAATAAAACTAAAGCTAAACGCAGTGCTAGCAAAAGTGAGCACTCAAAGAACAACAAGAGTGAAAACTAAAGTGTTCTAGGCAATGAAGAACTAGGTGTGACTTCTCCAAAATAGGTGTGTTGGGGTCCAACCAATTTATTGCAGCAAACAAAACAAAAGAAAACTAAAAACAAAGACATAGACGCTCCAAGAACAACACATAGTGCATAAGGTAATAAAAATGTAGTGTCTTGAAAGAAGACCTGATATTTTTTATTGATTAAGAAGGGGATGCCTTGGGCATCCCCAAGCTTTGACGCTTGTACCTCTTGAATATTTCTTGGGGTGACACGGGTGGCATCCCCAAGCTTGAGATTTTGTCCATACTTCATTTCATCACATCATTCTTTCCCTACACTTGAAAATTTCATTCATACAAAACTCCACACAATCTTCATTAGCAACATTAGTGTATTCAAGATAATAAGCCTTTGGGTTCAGTTTCAACTCAAGTAAATCGTCCATTAAAATATAATCTACAGTAGCAACTCCTTTTAAAAGCTCAAGTGATCAAAGAGAACTAAAAAAGAAATCGATTAAGAGGCAAATGCAAATAATGACAGAAATCTGTCAAAGCTGACCAGTAGGTAAAGTCCATTTTTTTGAAAATATTCTGTTGCTCAAATCGAAAAGTACAAAACTAACGAAAGTTGTGTAAATACCAGGGGCATGCACACACAAAATTACAGCTCAATCTGACGTACTGGGATATTTCACGATTTTTTACAGTAAAGCACAGAAATCTGTTTCGGGGTAGCAACTTTCCCAAATCTTACTTTCCTCTCGTTAGAGGATATTCTTGGCAGAAAAAAAACACAAAAAGGATAAGAAGAGGTTATTACAGATGCAATAACTTCCAAGACTCAACAAAAGAAAAACTTACTGAAATAACAATTGGGTTATCTCCCAAGAGTGCTTTTCTTTAACGCCTTTCAGCAAGACACATAAAGCAAGAATCAAGTATTTTCAAATGAAGAAGCATCAACATCAATATTTGTTCTAATAAGATAATAAAAATATGGCTTGTCTCTTTTTCTAGGGAAGTGTTATATACCTTTCTTGAGTGGGAATTGATGATTAATGGTGCATTCCTTCATATCAATAATGGCACCAACAGTTCTAAGAAAAGGTCTTCCCAAAATAATAGGACAAGAAGCATTGCATTCAACATCCAAAACATAGAAATCAATGGGGACAAAGGTATGGTTAACCATAATAAGAACATCATTAATTCTTCCCATAAGTTTCTTTTTAGCATTATCATCAAGATGGACATCCAAATAACAATCTTCTAATGGTGGTAAATCAAGCATTTCATAAATTTTTCTAGTCATAATAGAGACACTAGCACCAAGATCACATAAAGCTTTGAAGTCAAAATCATTCACTTTCATATTAATGATGGGCTCCCACCATCTTCTAATTTCCTAGGAATAGAAGCTTCGTGTTTCAATTTTTCTTCTTTAATTTTCATGAGAGCATTTATAATATGTTTTGTAAAAGCCATATTCATTGCACTAGCATTAGGACTTCTAGCAAGCTTTTGCAAGAATATAATTACTTCAGAAATATTGCAACCATCAAGATCAAAATCAAATTTATCATTCAAAGTAGTAGAACTATTGTTTCCCATATTTTAATTTCTTTAGCATTTTATTAGAAAAGGTTCCATTGGGTTTAGGCAATTTTGCAAAGGAATGGGGACTTTAGGTTCTTTGCTAGCATCAACATTAGTAGTGGTGGTAATAGTACAAATTTTAGTCATACTATTATTTCTAGCAATTTCATCTTCTCTTTCCCACCTAGCATGCAATTCAGCTAACACCCTAACATTTTCATCAATTCTAACTTGTATGGAATTCAAAGTCTTGCTTTATTTAAAATCATGAGGCATAACATTTAATTTAAGAAGTTCAACATCATGGGCAAGGCTATCAACCTTAGAAGCAAGATCATCAATTTTTCCAAGCTTTTCGTCAACAGTTTTATTGAAAGCAGTTTGTTTACTAATAAAATCCTTAAGCATGACTTCATGTTCAGAGGGTGCACTTCTATTATTGTTGTAGGAATTTCCATAAGATTTTCCATAAGAATTATCATTATTAGAAGGATATGGTCTATAATTATTATTACCAAAATTATTCCTATAAGCATTGTTGCCAAAATTATTATTTCTAATGAAGTTCACATCAACTTGTTCTTCTTGAGCAACCAAAGAGGCTAAAGGAACATTATTTGGATCAATATGAGCTTTTCCACTAACAAGCATAGACATAATAGTATCAATCTTATCACTCAAAGAGGAGGTTTTTTAATAGAATTTACCTTCTAACCTCGTGGAGCTCTCTCAGTGTGCCATTCAAAATAATTTATCATCATATTATCAAGGAGCTTTATTGCAGCACCCAAAGTGATGGTCATAAAGGTACCTCCAGCATCCGAATCCAATTGATTTCTTGAAGAAAAATTCAGTCCTACATAAAAGGTTTGGATAATCATCCAAGTAGTCAGTCCATGAGTGGGGCAATTCTTCACTAAAGATTTCATTCTTCCCCAAGCTTGAGCAACATGTTCGTTATCAAATTGTTTAAATTACATTACGTCACTTCTCATGGATATAATCTTAGCAGGAGGATAATATTTTCCAATGAAAGCATCTTTGCATTTAATTCAAGAATCAATTTATTTTTAGGCAAAGATAGCAACCAATCTTTAGCTCTTCCTCTTAAAAAGAAAGGAAACAATTTAAGCTTAATAATATCTCCATCTACTTCCTTATATTTTTGCATCTCACAAAGTTCAACAAAATTATTAAGGCGAGCAGCATCATCATCAGTACTAGCACCAGAAAATTGCTCTTTCATAACAAGATTTAGCAAACCAGGTTTAATTTCATAGAAAGTAGCTTCAAGAACAGGTGGATCAATAGGTGTGCAAATGAAATCATTGTTGTTTGTGCTAGTGAAATCACACAACTTAGTGTTTTTAGGAGTATTCATTTTTGCAAGATTAAAGCAAGCCAACAGAAATAACAACTAAAGTAGGAACTATTTTTGTTGTTGTTTTTGATAAAAAGAAGCAAACCAAACAAAATCAAAAGAAACTAAGAAAAAAAAACAAAGTAAAGATATTGGTAGTGAGAGACTCCCCTTGCAGAAAATCTTCTTTCTCCCCGGCAACGGCGCTATAAAATTTTGATGTGGCTCGGTTACTGTAGAGCCTGTTGGGAAACCCCAAGAGCAAGGTATGATAAGCACATCAGCAAGTTTTCCCTTAGTTGTGAAACCAAGGTTATCGAACCAGTAGGAGAAAGGAAACAACTCCCAAGGTGTTGCTAGATACGTGGAACCTACACAACACAACCAAAATACTTTGCCCCAACTTATAGTGAGGTTGTCAAGCTCATCGGTTTTGCTGAAAACAAAGGATTAAACGTATAGTATGGAAAGTAAACAGTAGATTGAATATCAGTGAGAAGGAATAGTCCGGGGTCCACAGTTCACTAGAGGTGTTTCTCCATAAGATAAATAACATGTTGGGTGAACAAATTAAAGTTGGGCAATTAACAGATAGATAATGCATAACAATAAATGTAAATGGCATGATGATCACTATGAGATTCGTTTGGGCATTACAACATAATACATAGACCATAATCCAACTGCATCTATGACTAATAATCCACCTCGGGAATATCATCCAAACAACCCTCGGGTATTAAGTTGCAAGCAATAGATAAACGCATTAAGAAAAGTGTGTAAAGTAAATAATACAATTGCCCTTGGACAAAAGATTGTTGTTTTCTCCCTAGTAGCAACATCACATCTATAACCTTAGAGGTTTCTGTCACTCCCCCATATTACTAGAGGGATGAACCTACTATCGAGCATAAATACTCCCTCTTGGAGTCACAAGCAAATACTTGTACAGAGTAACTACTAGCAACAGAGAGCATTCAAGATCACAAATAACATAGACATGATAGAATCAATAATCAATCTTGACGTAGTAATCAATATCCATCAGATCCCAACAAACACAACATGTAGGATTACAAATATATGATCTTGATCATGATAGGCAGCTCACAAGATCTAAACATGATAGCACAAAGAGGAGAAACAACCATATAGCTACTGCTATGGACCCATAGTCCAAGGATGAACTACTCACGCATCACTCCGGAGGCTGGCATGGTGATGAAGAAGGCCTCCACGATGATCTCCCCTCTCCGGCAGGGTTCCAGGAAGAGCTTCAGATCCCTACCGATCTAGGGACGATGGTGATGGTGGCTACGGACTTTTTCGTGGAATTCTGATCGGATACTTAGGGTTTTCTCCTCGGGGGGTTTATATAGGCGAAGGGGCAAGGTCGGTAGAGGTACAGGAGGGCCACACCATAGGGCGGCGCACCCTCCTAGCCACGCCAGGCCCAGGTGTGGCCGCCCTGGGGTGCGCCTCCCCCTGGCTTCTGGACTCCATCTTCGCTTCTGAAAAATAGGAAGTTCGACTTTTGTTTCGTCCAATTCCGGGAATATTTATTTACTAGCTTTTCTGAAACCAAAAAAGCAGAAAACAGGAACTGACACTATGGCATCTTGTTAATAGGTTAGTTCCATAAAATGTAAAAAATGCCTCGAAGTGTAGACAAAACATAAGATAGTTGGTACAAAACAAGCATGGAGCATCAAAAACTATAGATACATTTACGACGTATCATTGTGTTACCAAGTGGGCCCATAGATATCTGTCCATCACATGGAGTGACAAATTCCAGTATTGATCCATGCAATCCAAAAAGTACCTTCCGAGATCTTTATGATAACCCAATGACGAAGTGACGGTTGATGCCGACAAAGTACTATTTCGATACTAGGGAGTAACATGATCTCATGGCCTAAGGAAATGATACTTGGCATTGAGAAAGCTACAACAATTATACTTATTGACATGATCAAATGTCATGCTTAGTTTTGGGTCTATCCATCACATCATTCTCCGAATGATATGAGATCGTTATCAAATGGCATTACATGTCCATGGTTAGGAAAGCTTAACCATCACTTGATCAACGAACTAGTCAATTAAAGGCTTACGAGGGATACAATGTTATTTATATATCCACACATGTATTTAGTTTCCGGTTAACACCCCACTTTCAGTAACCTTTATTAGGTGTACAAAGTGCAAAAATTAGGGGGAACAAAAACTTTTTCTTGCTTAGTGGTGTAGTAGTTGCTTGTTGATTTCTCTGCCTTTGTCTATGCTTGTGTTTGATCAAGATACTTCTCTATCTTATCAAAGGTTTACCACAACTATTTACCAAAAGAAAATGTCTTGGCTTACTTTACATATTCTCAAATGTTCTGACTTTACTAAAACAAGAGCCAATATGACTTTGTAAGACTAAAATGTTTCCTCCTGAATTTACAAAAGTTAGGAGATCTATATGATAACATATCCATATGTTTTGAAGACAGAGCTCTCTAAATATTATTTCCTCAAGTCTTTTTCAAAGCCATTGAAAAAGCTAATTCCTCCCTCTCTTGGTAGAAGTGCCAAGGGACTCTCACCTTTTTCAAAACCCCAAAACCCTTGTCTACTTATTTCAAAGCTCCTCTTACAAAAGTCTTTGAGAAATTCTTTTGTGTTTGTATCTCTTCGTGAGAATTGTTTGTATGAATTGCCTTGATTTTCTATCCTAAAGCATGAACTGTTTTGACTTGTTTGATGTTTGTCTGAGCTACTCTAGGATCTCAACCCCTAGTAACAAAGCCAAACCAACAACACACCCTCTAAATCTCAAGATGATGAATGGAAAACATTTCCCTCTCACCTCCGTAAGCTTGGATGGATCCCAACATATCTCTCTCAACAAATCACCTTTACAAAATCATTGTCAAGAAAGATAAGAGTAGTTGATCTTAATGCTACCTCCAATTAAGATACTTGGGAGCAAATCATCAAAACCCTATAAGAAGAAAATATTCCTCCTTGTTATCACGTTCACTTTTTTGAACTCTATCTAAGACCCCTACTCATGTGCCTAGGGCAATGAACCTATGCCATCCTTGTGATGTAATCTTTGATCACCCATAGTTTCTTTTTATCAAGAAACCCATCTACCAAGTTTCTCAAGCTAGTCTTGACCTCTAGTCTTTAATCGGACCATCTGTTTCCTTAACAAGTTCAGTTTTGAGCAAATTCGTTTTAGTAGTTCCCAAATTAGTGGAGACCAACTTAAGGCATAAACCTATTATAATAAATCTAATATTAAACCACATCCAATTGATGAGGAGTATGAAACCTTCCCGCCCATCATTTCCACTAGATCTTGTACTCTAGACAAAAACCGTGGAACTGCCAAAGTTGGCTAAGTCTAAAACTGTTATCAAGTTCCAATCTTTGAAACCCTATCTATTCTCAACCATCGGAATTTTTGATAATGCACTTGGACCATCTTTCACACCATCATGTGCACTTGCAAACTCCACCCTTACCCTTGATCAGATCCCTCTTGGACCCACTTGTCCTTGATAGTTTTGTAATCAGGATGATAATCTGTTTTGGCATCTGTTAAAAGATGCAAACTTTGGCAGATACTCCCAACTCCCTCAAATATTCTTCGGATCAACTTTTGGCATGAATGTGACCTACCCCACCTAGCCTTTCATCCCATCCCATCCTTGTTTCCATTAGAGCCTTGAGCATCTTAAACCAACATGATCTTATAGGCATGGAAATATCTTGTTTTGGCACCTTTAAAATCAACAAAGTTTGGCATTCAAATCCTAAGCACCTAATCATGTTTTAGACCAAATCCTGGCTCTACTCTGATCTACATCACCAGGTCTATCAACCCATATATCTCATGATCCAAATGGATCTCTGAGAGACTAAACCCAACAAGGTTTAGATGGCAAGACAATATTTTGACCTTAGATCACTTATGCCATTCAAACTCCACTTCTTATGTTGTTCTAAATTTCAAATAAATCCCTTGATCACCACCTCATCACTACCTCCCCTCCCGTTTCACTTGTGACCACCACTTAATCTTGAATCACAAGGATAATAATAAAAGAAAAATAATAGTACTAGCATATATGATCATGCCTACCTTTAGAAATCAAATTAGTGACCACTAAACACGCTCATTGATCACCCCAGCACCCCACCCACTCCCTTTGGTCATGCTACTGTAGCAATGTTCCCCTCCTATGTTAATATTTTGTTTTGCTTTCTAACATTTTAGAGTCGAAATGGACGGTTGCGACAACACGCTCTTACATGATCTAGTCACGAGCTACCACCACGTATCTCTCCTCTCATCTGGCACTCTCTTGGTTAGGATTAAATCTGGAGCTAGAACCATCTATGGCCTTGAGAAGCCCCATTTATTTGCGGATAGTCGTTTTGGAGGACAAGCTCACTAGAGTCCTTTTCGAAATTTTCAAAAGCATCAAGTATTTTTGAAAAAATACCTACGTGTAGCCAACAATATGTACAAGTCTGTAAATTTTTAATGGAAAATATCTTGTATTTCGGGCACAGAAAAAACAAATATGACAATCTTTGAGAAAACGGAGGCCCATTTAAAATTGTACCATTCACGTCCATATCTGAAATTTTCTCTTTTTGCTGAGGCTAAAATACAAAGTATTTTCACATAATTTTTTCTATACACGTAATATAAATCATTCTCTACATCCTAGTATTTTCAGATTTTTTTGAATCTTTAAAATTGAACTTTTCAACACCAAAAAATAAAGTCCTTCATGGAGGATGGGCTCCAAATCTCCTTATTTGCCACTATGTCCAATTCCCTTTTGATCTTAGGGGCATACGACTCTTTGTACCCCCCAAAAACATATTTCACCTCGTAAAAAAAATCGAAACAAAAAATTCTTTGTGTACATCTACACATTCTATATGCACATATGTAAAGTTTCATAAGAACTGATATTCTTCACATTCTATGTACATATGTATAGTTTCAAACCAATGTTTTAGATGATATAAAAACAAAGAAAATGTCTCATGGAGAGCTTTCAGAACCAAATTTTGTCTTTTTACACCTGCAAGAAAAAAGTGTGAGTTTCCATGGAGCGACTTTGTGCACATATCTCATCGAGGTGACATACGATTTTTTTCCATATTTTTTTAATATTTCAAAAAGCATATAAAATAAAGTTTTAAAAAGGGATGCTCCTCTGGGTGCCAAAACGACCCTCTCGGGTTTGTTTTTATTAGATTTCTAGAGCTCCCCAAAAGACACAATTTTTCAGAGTAATGGTTGAACCAATCGCTAATTTCATGGAAAATTTATGTTGTTCCAAAAAAACACAGCAAACGAGGGATATTTTTTTTATACCGGAAGACATGCAGCAATAACGTTGAGCTTGGTGTTATAAATCATGAATTCGTAATTCTAAAGAGCAAATTGTTGGCACAAGTAGCGAAGTCATTGTGATGCATTGCTAAAGAATCGCTCAAAATCCTGAGAAACATTATGGGAATCAACAGCAACAACCCAGTAATCACACATGGCAAGAGCATACCGAGGAGTGATTGCCAAACATAACTTAGTTTTGGAGTGTTAATAACATATATAGATGGACAAACATGGATGGTTCAATAACATATTTGGGCATAACTTAAGCTACAGTTGGACATAGATGTAATGTGAAGGAGTCACCGAAATTCTCAGGAGTAGCAACAACAAAATAAATAATACACATGGCAAACGGATACAGATGACTGATTGCCAAACATAACCTAGTATTGGAGTGCTAATAACATAGATAGATAAACAGCCAAGGATGGTTCAATAACATATAGCTGGGCATAACCTAAACTGCAGTTGGTATAGATAGATGGACAGATAGGTATAAACCAACCGAATCTTCTCAATAGCAATCATCTTCTAGCTCGCTTGGCCTAGGTTGAATTGCTGGAGAACCTCCTATGGATCGTCCGGAGCATACCATTCAGCGTACATCTCATCATCCGAGTCTGCGTATTCAATGTACTCTAGGCTCTCTTGGTGCTTCCTCCACTCAGCCCAGTCCTCCTTGTGCACATCCTTCGCCCTGGCAAGGCGAGCGACAAAATCGTAGTCCACCTCCACGTAGCCCTTGTCATACCATTCCTTGCGAACCATTGCCTGGAACGGCTCGAAGTCGTCATAGATCCTCTTGCAGAGGGCAGTCTCTTCCTCGTGCTTCCGCCTAGCTTCCTCGACCGAGAAGTGGGGGAACAAGTAGCGGTACTCCTCGGGTTCCATGGGCTCCTCCCTCTCCATGGCCAGGATGAACCTGACGTACCCGTCGGGGATACGATGCTTGGCAGCAGCAGGCGGATCAGATTCTGCCTTCACCGTCTGGAAGTCGTCGTACTCGTCGACCGCCTCCTTGTGCATCTTCTTGGTCTGGATCATGTCGTCGATCGCCGCCGCAGTCTTCTCTGTCTCCACCGCGGATTTGTCCTTATTCTCCATCTGGACCCTCTTGTCCGTCCCTGTCCCGATCGCCGCCTTGCCCATCTTCAGCTCATGGATCTCCTCGCCGTTCAACGCCGACTCCTTGCCCTTCAAACAGGCCATAGCTCCTCGACTCGACTCGCCGCCGATCGCCGCCGCAGTCTTCTCTGTCTCCACCGCGGATTTGTCCTTATTCTCCATCCGGACCCTCTTGTCCGTCCCTGTCCCGACCGCCGCCTTGCCCATCTTCAGCTCATGGATCTCCTCGCCGTCCAACGCCGACTCCTTGCCCTTCAAACAGGCCATCGCTCCTCGACTCGCTGCCGAACAATTTTCTGTACTGAGGAGAGGAGGCGGCGGCAGATCGATCTCGATCAATATATCGAAACCGGAGCCATACAAACGTCTTCGAGCAGGACACGGAGAGAAAATTTCTACCTGCCGCACGTATACGTTTGCCTCAAATATGCGGACGGGATCATACAAACACCGGGTCTCGCTTCTTCATCAGTTGGACTCCGGTCCGGGCGGTCCCTACTGGGTATGAGTGCTGGAGGCCCGGTTTGTGCCCAGTCCGGTCCTTGGGTGGAGTTGGATCCGAGTCCGGCTCATACCCGTACCCTGTTTGGGCTTGTTGGTTCCTCTGTTCTATATAGATCGGGATCGAGCCGGCGGCTCCTCGATCTAGGAGACGGAGAAGATGGACAAGGCCCCGGTTGACGGCGAGAAGAACCAGTTCTCCGCCATGACAAGGGAGGCGCCGGTCGAGCCACGGAAGGAGGCGGTGGCCATCGACAAGAACCAGACGGAGAGGTGCGCTGAGTCTGCCCCGCCTGCAGCTGGCAAGCATCGGCTTGATGATGACTACGTCAGATTCATCCTGGCCATGCCGAGAGAGCTGCCCCCTACTAAAATCCCCTTCTCCAGTGGCAACAACATTGCTGAGCTGCTGGGCGTCACGGAGGAGTTTCTAGAGGAGAAACGGCGGTGCTACAGGGAAGCAGCTGCCCGTTCCGAGAGGATCTCGCAGGAGTTCGCGCTGTTCCAGGAGAAGGTCAGTGAGGAGTATGATCGCCTGGGCTATGTCGAGGTGGACGACGAGTACCTCGCCGGCGTCGCCGAGATGCAGGAGTACAGCGCGGAGCTGCGGAAGGAAGACCGAGACAGGAGCGGATTCAAGTTCTACGACCCGGATCGCTGCAAGCCAGCCGAGGGGCTTTGCTCTCTGAACTCTGAAGTAAATTGCAGAGACGAGGACAATTTCTCTCTAGATTGAATTGAACCCACCGTATCCCATATCTAGCTTCCTATACATATCAAATGTGTTTGTTGCAGCGTAAGTTATGCCCATCTATGCCATCTAAGTTATGCCTATCTATGTTATCTGTGTTATGAACCAACCATGTATCTATCTATATTATTAGTACTCGAGAACTAACTTATGTTTGGTGATTAATTAATTCTCTGTTTGCTATTGACATTGTTACTGTTGCAATTCATACGCACTGGGGAGCCAAGTTACCAACCAGTCTTGCGCAATGTTTTTGGTATCTGAAATCCTTGTGCCAAGATATGTTGCTCTATAGTTTATCAAAACAAAGTAACTTTGCATTGCACTTCCATGTTGTGCTGGTGAAAGCTGGCTCGAGCCGAGTCTCACTATGGCCCGCGGTCTCGGCTCGGGCTCGACAGCTCCAGCTCGAGCGTCTCTAAGCATTGAAATTGAACATCAATTCATTCAAATTTAATTATGAGAAAGAAAAATATAGATGAATCCATTTTAATAAAAAAGTTTGATAACTAGCACATTTCATAAAATCAAATGTGTGCATCTTGTCCATTCTTTCCCACTTTAAATTTCTAAAAAATAGCGACAATTAGAAGACCACAATATACAATCACAATGATATATCATAGTTCATAACCAACAATTAAAAGAAGTTCCGAAATCACAACAAGTCGACATCGACACTGTTAAAATATAACTCTCAATATTTCAACCAAACAACACAAGTTCAAAAAAGGACAAGTTCCAACTGACTAGAACAAGTTCAAAATATAGCAATGTCGCCATATCCATCCAAACTCCATTCTCCATCCTCCAATAGACAAATACAAACATCAACATGCGATGAGAGTCTATAAAAAGAAATGGGTAAGTAGATGTTCTCCTCGCATAAAACATGAAATATAAATTGTGTACAAAATTTGTATTTACCATTGGTTACTATTCACCACGCCTTTAGGCAACGTGATGATCTTCATGTTTTCCTCATCATCATCCATGTACACCTCCTAAATTTGAGAAAGTTAGCCATGCATATTACCGGAAAATGGCTTTGGAGGATAGGCTCCATGGAGTATTTTTTGAAATTTTGAAAAACAATATTTTAAAGTTTCAAAAGATTCTTCTAAATTCTTCTAAATTTTAATAAATCTATGACATCTATTTTGAGACGTAGGGAGTAATTATGTTAAAAAATGTAAAAAGTAACAGCAGAGATACACAAACAATTGGTAAGATCAAATAATCGTGGCGCTGCACAGCCCTGACCTTGGACCAGTTTTCAACCCATGCATTGTGGTATCTGCTCCAAGTGTCGCTGGAGGAGATGGTCGAGGCGAAAGCGCTGCATGCCGCCCAATTTGCGCTGCACGAGATACACCATGTCGCGACCAAGGAGGCGGGCGACGTGGTGGCCAAGGAAGCCGCCTCAGCGGCCTTGCGCGAAGCCACCAAGAGGCATCCGTGATGACGTTGGAGTCGGTCACCAGGAAGGCCGTGAAGATCGCCATGTGCGAGCTTCTCCATGCTGCCACGGCTCGCAAGGCGGCAGAAACGACAGAGCGGGAGCAAGCCGACGAGGCAACAGCAGAGGAGGACTGCTATACGGATGCCACCGAGGTGGCAGCCGCTTGGGCGGTCATCAACGGGGAAGAGACGGAGGTGCAGGAATACGAGGAAGAGGAGGAGGAGGAGGTGGTGGTGGTGGTTGTGGACGGCGTTGTGGCCGAGACAGAGGCTATGGCTGCCACGCTGGAGAGGACCGATGAGCAACGGGCTCCTCCATGCAGGATACTGTCCCCAACTGGCCTCTAGCGAGGCTGACCATCTGGGAGAGGCGCTGCAACGTAGGGTTGCAGCGAGAGACCGCGGTCGGTGCGAGGCGCAGGAGCGCCGTGCAGCGGAAGAGCAGCTAGTGACGTTGGTGGCGCGCGCTGCGTGGAGCTCATCAGGGCGAAGAAGGAGCGGACCGACCAGGCGGCGAGGGGCCACTGGACGACCGAGATGGAGAACGCGCTGGCCCTCCGGGAGGTGGAGCGCCAGAGGGCAGCGATCGAGGCGGTGTATCGTGTCCGCATCGCTGAGCGCCGCCGCAACGTCATCGTCGCATGGCGCCAGCAGCGCGCCATCTGGGCGTGTGTGTGGTGTTTGACGGGGCCGAACCCTCCAACAATGGTAGCCACGACAACGACGATCACGACAACAGCAAAGAGTAGCCGTAGGGACGACCAGTAGTATAGGTCTTTTTATTTTGTTTACCTAAGTCTTTTGTAATGGGCAGTGTCAAATTAATTTAAAAAAAGTATTACTATTGATGTTTCACTTACATATAAGCCCAACTGCCGACTGGAGGCAGCCCTGACTAGAGGAGGACATTCACGGTCTGTTTGTTGTCCGTCGCGATCCAATCATTGCCTAAATTTGGTGCGCCAATGGGTCTAGCCGGATGCATCACGCTGCTGAAGAGGACGCACTCACCGCCCTTGTTTGATCGGCAGGTCGTGGCGCTGAAGATGCTCTTATATATGTGGCACGTGCAGCAGCAAAGATCATGTGAGAGTCATGGTCGCGGGCAACACAGCCCCCGCACTACGGGAAAAAAGGACGCTGCCGTCGCCTCTCTCCTTTGCCGTGTGCCAAAAGTCCCGGAACACGGCAAAGAGAATCTTTGCCGTGTGTAAACCAACAAGAACACGGCAAAGGACAGGTGCACGGCAAACAGCAGAAACAGAACACGGCAAAGAAAGAAACACGGCAATGGACCGACTAGAACACACGGCAAAGAAAAGAATCACGGCAAAGTTTTCCTCACGGCAAAGATGTGGGCCCCGTGGCCTCGCAGGGCCACCCGCCGTCAGGGGCTGACGGCATAATCTTTGCCGTGTGCCCTCGCCGTCAGGTACACGACAAAGAGAATCTTTGCCGTGTGTTTCCTTCTGTACACACGGCAAAGAATTTTTTTCACCTTTTTCTTTTCTTTAATTAGCAAGGCTTTTATTACATATATGTTAGTTGATATTATTTCATAGGATCATGAGATCACACATATGATGATAGGTTATTGTGGTCTTGATCACTATATATACATGCACCCCCCCTGATTCCGACGTTCTCGTGGACTTCCTCCGGCGAAACCCTGATGATCTGCGGGCCTCGGATCGTCTACCACCCTAGACATTCTTCTGACAGGGGTAGCCCGGCATAGCTCTCTCTTGTTTTGTGTCTGACTAGGTCATAGGATGATGTAAAACCATGTTGGTTCACAAGTTGGGGCACTATACGACCCGGTTTCACCTGAACGGGGAGATTCCCCCTTATACAGGTCCATAACCTTTCGCTTCTAGGTTAGAGCGCATGCATGCGAGGGGGGACACATGCAATCACATATACCAACCTTGCACCACACTCACACACATATGCTAGGGACACATGCAAGTTTTCAGATGATTCCGACGTTCTCATGGACTTCCTCCGGGGAAACCCTGATGATCTACGGGCCTCGGATCGTCTACCCCCCTAGACATTCTTCTGACAGGGGTAGCCCGGCGTAGCTCTCTCTTGTTTTGTGTCTGACTAGGTCATAGGATGATGTAAAACCATGTTGGTTCACAAGTTGGGGCACTATACGACCCGGTTTCACATGAGCAGGAGATTCCCCTTATACAGTCCATAACCTTTCTCTTCTAGGTTAGGCGCATGCATGTGAGGGGACACATGCAATCACCTATACCAACCTGACACCACACTCACACACATATGCTAGGGACACATGCAAGTTTTCCGATGATTCCGACGTTCTCGTGGACTTCCTCGTGAAACCACGATGATCTCATGGGCCTCGGATCGCCTACCCCTAGACATTCTTCGATAGGGTAGCCAAAGTAGCTCTCTCTTGTTTTGTGTCTGACTAGGTCATAGGATGATGTAAAACCATGTTGGTTCACAAGTTGGGGCACCATACGACCCGGTTTCACCTGAACGGGGAGATTCCCCCTTATACAGGTCCATAACCTTTCGCTTCTAGGTTAGAGCGCATGCATGTGAGGGGGGACACATGCAATCACCTATACCAACCTGACACCACACTCACACACATATGCTAGGGACACATGCAAGTTTTCAGATGATTCCGACGTTCTCGTGGACTTCCTCCGGCGAAACCCTGATGATCTGCGGGCCTCGGATCGTCTACCTAATGGAAATGAAGTTCAGCATCCTCTAGAACCTTATGGTCTATTGCAAAGTTAGTGTTTCCATGGTCTGAATACTAACAAATAGGCAACAAAAAGTTAACTCATTTGAAAGAAAAAATAAAAAGAAAATTAGAAAATAGCATAAGACACACGGCAAAGGACAAAACACACGGCAAAGATGTCCTTTGCCGTGTGCCTTTCGCCGTCAAACACACGGCAAAGGTCCTTTGCCGTGTGTCTCTATCCCTCAGACACACGGCAAAGAATTTTTTTCACCTTTAGCAAGGCTTTTATTACATATATGTTAGGTGATATTATTTCATAGGATCATGAGAGCACACATATGATGATAGGTTATTGTGGTCTTGATCACTATATATACATGCACCCCCTGATTCCGACGTTCTCGTGGACTTCCTCCGGCGAAACCCTGATGATCTGCGGGCCTCGGATCGTCTACCCCCTAGACATTCTTCTGACAGGGGTAGCCCGGCGTAGCTCTCTCTTGTTTTGTGTCTGACTAGGTCATAGGATGATGTGAAACCATGTTGGTTCACAAGTTGGGGCACTATACGGCCCGGTTTCACCTGAACGGGGAGATTCCCCCTTATACAGGTCCATAACCTTTCGCTTCTAGGTTAGAGCGCATGCATGCGAGGGGGGACACATGCAATCACCTATACCAACCTTGCACCACACTCACACACATATGCTAGGGACACATGCAAGTTTTCAGATGATTCCGACGTTCTCGTGGACTTCCTCCGGCGAAACCCTGATGATCTGCGGGCCTCGGATCGTCTACCCCCTAGACATTCTTCTGACAGGGGTAGCCCGGCGTAGCTCTCTATTGTTTTGTGTCTGAATAGGTCATAGGATGATGTAAAACCATGTTGGTTCACAAGTTGGGGCACTATACGGCCCGGTTTCACCTGAACGGGGAGATTCCCCCTTATACAGGTCCATAACCTTTCGCTTCTAGGTTAGAGCGCATGGATCCGAGGGGGACACATGCAATCACCTATACCAACCTTGCACCACACTCACACACATATGCTAGGGACACATGCAAGTTTTCAGATGATTCCGACGTTCTCGTGGACTTACTCCGGCGAAACCCTGATGATCTGCGGGCCTCGGATCGTCTACCCCCCTAGACATTCTTCTGACAGGGGTAGCCCGGCGTAGCTCTCTCTTGTTTTGTGTCTGACTAGGTCATAGGATGATGTAAAACCATGTTGGTTCACAAGTTGGGGCACTATACGACCCGGTTTCACCTGAACGGGGAGATTCCCCCTTATACAGGTCCATAACCTTTCGCTTCTAGGTTAGAGCGCATGCATGTGAGGGGGACACATGCAATCACCTATACCAACCTGACACCACACTCACACACATATGCTAGGGACACATGCAAGTTTTCAGATGATTCCGACGTTCTCGTGGACTTCCTCCCATGAAACCACGATGATCTGCGGGCCTCGGATCGTCTACCCCCCTAGACATTCTTCTGACAGGGGTAGCCCGACGTAGCTCTCTCTTGTCTTGTGTCTGACTAGGTCATAGGATGATGTAAAACCATGTTGGTTCACAAGTTGGGGCACCATACGACCCGGTTTCACCTGAACGGGGAGATTCCCCCTTATACAGGTCCATAACCTTTCGCTTCTAGGTTAGAGCGCATGCATGTGAGGGGGGACACATGCAATCACCTATACCAACCTGACACCACACTCACACACATATGCTAGGGACACATGCAAGTTTTCAGATGATTCCGACGTTCTTGTGGACTTCCTCCGGCGAAACCCTGATGATCTGCGGGCCTCGGATCGTCTACCTAATGGAAATGAAGTTCAGCATCCTCTAGAACCTTATGGTCTATTGCAAAGTTAGTGTTTCCATGGTCTGAATACTAACAAATAGGCAACAAAAAGTTAACTCATTTGAAAGAAAAAATAAAAAGAAAATTAGAAAATAGCATAAGACACACGGCAAAGGACAAAACACACGGCAAAGATGTCCTTTGCCATGTGCCTTTCGCCGTCAAACACACGGCAAAGGTCCTTTGCCGTGTGTCTCTATCCCTCAGACACACGGCAAAGAATTTTTTTCACCTTTAGCAAGGCTTTTATTACATATATGTTAGGTGATATTATTTCATAGGATCATGAGAGCACACATATGATCATAGGTTATTGTAGTCTTGATCACTATATATACATGCACCCCCCTGATTCCGACGTTCTCGTGGACTTCCTCCCATGAAACACGATGATCTGCATGGCCTCGGATCGCCTACCCCTAGACATTCTTCCGACGGTGGGCCAGTAGCTCTCTCTTGTTTTGTGTCTGACTAGGTCATAGGATGATGTGAAACCATGTTGGTTCACAAGTTGGGGCACTATACGGCCCGGTTTCACCTGAACGGGGAGATTCCCCCTTATATACAGGTCCATAACCTTTCGCTTCTAGGTTAGAGCGCATGCATGCGAGGGGGGACACATGCAATCACCTATACCAACCTTGCACCACACTCACACACATATGCTAGGGACACATGCAAGTTTTCAGATGATTCCGACGTTATCGTGGACTTCCTCCAGGGAAACCCTGATGATCTGCGGGCCTCGGATCATCTACCCCCCAAGACATTCTTCTGACAGGGGTAGCCCGGCGTAGCTCTCTCTTTTTTTGTGTCTGACTAGGTCATAGGATGATGTAAAACCATGTTGGTTCACAAGTTGGGGCACTATACGACCCGGTTTCACCTGAACGGGGAGATTCCCCCTTATACAGGTCCATAACCTTTCGCTTCTAGGTTAGAGCGCATGGATGCGAGGGGGACACATGCAATCACCTATACCAACCTTGCACCACACTCACACACATATGCTAGGGACACATGCAAGTTTTCAGATGATTCGACGTTCTCGTGGACTTCCTCCGGCGAAACCCTGATGATCTGCGGGCCTCGGATCGTCTACCCCCCTAGACATTCTTCTGACAGGGGTAGCCCAGCGTAGCTCTCTCTTGTTTTGTGTCTGACTAGGTCATAGGATGATGTAAAACCATGTTGGTTCACAAGTTGGGGCACTATACGACCCGGTTTCACCTGAACGGGGAGATTCCCCTTATACAAGTCCATAACCTTTCTCTTCTAGGTTAGAGCGCATGCATGTGAGGGGGGACACATGCAATCACCTATACCAACCTGACACCACACTCACACACATATGCTAGGGACACATGCAAGTTTTCAGATGATTCCGACGTTCTCGTGGACTTCCTCCGGCGAAACCCTGATGATCTGCGGGCCTCGGATCGTCTACCCCCCTAGACATTCTTCTGACAGGGGTAGCCCGACGTAGCTCTCTCTTGTTTTGTGTCTGACTAGGTCATAGGATGATGTAAAACCATGTTGGTTCACAAGTTGGGGCACTATACGACCCGGTTTCACCTGAACGGGGAGATCCCCCCTTATACAGGTCCATAACCTTTCGCTTCTAGGTTAGAGCGCATGCATGTGAGGGGGGACACATGCAATCACCTATACCAACCTGACACCACACTCACACACATATGCTAGGGACACATGCAAGTTTTCAGATGATTCCGACGTTCTCGTGGACTTCCTCCGGCGAAACCCTGATGATCTGCGGGCCTCGGATCGTCTACCTAATGGAAATGAAGTTCAGCATCCTCTAGAACCTTATGGTCTATTGCAAAGTTAGTGTTTCCATGGTCTGAATACTAACAAATAGGCAACAAAAAGTTAACTCATTTGAAAGAAAAATAAAAGAAAATTATAAAATAGAATAAGACACACGGCAAAGGACAAAACACACGGCAAAGATGTCCTTTTGCAGTGCCTTTCACAAACACATCGGCAAGGTCCTTTGCCGTGTGTCTCTATCCCTCAGACACACGGCAAAGAATTTTTTTCACCTTTAGCAAGGCTTTTATTACATATATGTTAGGTGATATTATTTCATAGGATCATTAGAGCACACATATGATGATAGGTTATTGTGGTCTTGATCACTATATATACATGCACCCCCCTGATTCCGACGTTCTCGTGGACTTCCTCCGGCGAAACCCTGATGATCTGCGGGCCTCGGATCGTCTACCCCCCTAGACATTCTTCTGACAAGGGTAGCCCGACGTAGCTCTCTCTTGTTTTGTGTCTGACTAGGTCATAGGATGATGCAAAATGTTGGTTCACAAGTTGGGGCACTATACGGCCCGGTTTCACCTGAACGGGGAGATTCCCCCTTATATAGGTCCATAACCTTTCGCTTCTAGGTTAGAGCGCATGCATGAGTGGGCGGACACATGCAATCACCTATACCAACCTTGCACCACACTCACACACATATACTAGGGACACATGCAAGTTTTCGATGATTAGACGCTCGTGGACTTCCTCCAGAAAACCTCGATGATCTGCGGGCCTCGGATCCTACCCCCTAGACATTCTTCCGACAGGTAGCCTAGCTCTCTCTTGTTTTGTGTCTGACTAGGTCATAGGATGATGTAAAACCATGTTGGTTCACAAGTTGGGGCACTATACGGCCCGGTTTCACCTGAACGGGGAGATTCCCCCTTATACAGGTCCATAACCTTTCGCTTCTAGGTTAGAGCGCATGGATGCGAGGGGGGACACATGCAATCACCTATACCAACCTTGCACCACACTCACACACATATGCTAGGGACACATGCAAGTTTTCAGATGATTCCGACGTTCTCGTGGACTTACTCCGGCGAAACCCTGATGATCTGCGGGCCTCGGATCGTCTACCCCCCTAGACATTCTTCTGACAGGGGTAGCCCGGCGTAGATCTCTCTTGTTTTTTGTCTGACTAGGTCATAGGACGATGTAAAACCATGTTGGTTCACAAGTTGGGGCACTATACGACCCGGTTTCACCTGAACGGGGAGATTCCCCCTTATACAGGTCCATAACCTTTCGCTTCTAGGTTAGAGCGCATGCATGTGAGGGGGGACACATGCAATCACCTATACCAACCTGACACCACACTCACACACATATGCTAGGGACACATGGAAGGTTTCAGATGATTCCGACGTTCTCGTGGACTTCCTCCGGCGAAACCCTGATGATCTGCGGGCCTCGGATCGTCTACCCCCCTAGACATTCTTCTGACAGGGGTAGCCCGGCGTAGCTCTCTCTTGTCTTGTGTCTGACTAGGTCATAGGATGATGTAAAACCATGTTGGTTCACAAGTTGGGGCACCATACGACCCGGTTTCACCTGAACGGGGAGATTCCCCCTTATACATGTCCATAACCTTTCGCTTCTAGGTTAGAGCGCATGCATGTGAGGGGGGACACATGCAATCACCTATACCAACCTGACACCACACTCACACACATATGCTAGGGACACATGCAAGTTTTCAGATGATTCCGACGTTCTCGTGGACTTCCTCCGGCGAAACCCTGATGATCTGCGGGCCTCGGATCGTCTACCTAATGGAAATGAAGTTCAGCATCCTCTAGAACCTTATGGTCTATTGCAAAGTTAGTGTTTCCATGGTCTGAATACTAACAAATAGGCAACAAAAAGTTAACTCATTTGAAAGAAAAAATAAAAAGAAAATTAGAAAATATCATAAGACACACGGCAAAGGACAAAACACACGGCAAAGATGTCCTTTGCCGTGCCTTCGCCAAACACACGGCAAAGGTCCTTTGCCGTGTGTCTCTATCCCTCAGACACACGGCAATGGATTTTTTTCACCTTTAGCAAGGCTTTTATTACATATATGTTAGGTGATATTATTTCATTGGATCATGAGATCACACATATGATGATAGGTTATTGTGGTCTTGATCACTATATATACATGCACCCCCCTGATTCCGACGTTCTCGTGGACTTCCTCCCGTGAAACCACGATGATCTCATGGCCTCGGATCGTCTACCCCCCTAGACATTCTTCTGACAGGGGTAGCCCGGCGTAGCTCTCTCTTGTTTTGTGTCTGAATAGGTCATAGGATGATGTGAAACCATGTTGGTTCACAAGTTGGGGCACTATACGGCCCAGTTTCACCTGAACGGGGAGATTCCCCCTTATACAGGTCCATAACCTTTCGCTTCTAGGTTAGAGCGCATGCATGCGAGGGGGGACACATGCAATCACCTATACCAACCTTGCACCACACTCACACACATATGCTAGGGACACATGCAAGTTTTCAGATGATTCCGACGTTCGTGGACTTCCTCCGTGAAACCCCGATGATCTGCGGGCCTCGGATCGTCTACCCCCCTAGACATTCTTCTGACAGGGGTAGCCCGGCGTAGCTCTCTCTTGTTTTGTGTCTGACTAGGTCATAGGATGATGTAAAACCATGTTGGTTCACAAGTTGGGGCACTATACGGCCCGGTTTCACCTGAACAGGAGATTCCCCATTATACAGGTCCATAACCTTTCGCTTCTAGGTTAGAGCGCATGCATGCGAGGGGGGACACATGCAATCACATATACCAACCTTGCACCACACTCACACACATATGCTAGGGACACATGCAAGTTTTCAGATGATTCCGACGTTCTCGTGGACTTCCTCCGGGGAAACCCTGATGATCTGCGGGCCTCGGATCGTCTACCACCTAGACATTCTTGTTACAGGGTTAGCCCGGCGTAGCTCTCTCTTGTTTTGTGTCTGACTAGGTCATAGGATGATGTAAAACCATGTTGGTTCACAAGTTGCGGCACCATCTGACCAGTTTCACTGAACGGGAGATTCCCCTTATACAGGTCCATAACCTTTCGCTTCTAGGTTAGAGCGCATGCATGTGAGGGGGGACACATGCAATCACCTATACCAACCTGACACCACACTCACACACATATGCTAGGGACACATGCAAGTTTTCAGATGATTCCGACGTTCTCGTGGACTTCCTCCGGCGAAACCCTGATGATCTGCGGGCCTCGGATCGTCTACCTAATGGAAATGAAGTTCAACATCCTCTAGAACCTTATGGTCTATTGCAAAGTTAGTGTTTCCATGGTCTGAATACTAACAAATAGGCAACAAAAAGTTAACTCATTTGAAAGAAAAAATAAAAAGAAAATTAGAAAATAGCATAAGACACACGGCAAAGGACAAAACACACGGCAAAGATGTCCTTTGCCGTGTGCCTGTCGCCGTCAAACACACGGCAAAGGTCCTTTGCCGTGTGTCTCTATCCCTCAGACACACGGCAAAGAATTTTTTTCACCTTTAGCAAGGCTTTTATTACATATATGTTAGGTGATATTATTTCATAGGATCATGAGAGCACACATATGATGATAGGTTATTGTGGTCTTGATCACTATATATACATGCACCCCCTGATTCCGACGTTCTCGTGGACTTCCTCCGGCGAAACCCTGATGATCTGCGGGCCTCGGATCGTCTACCCCCTAGACATTCTTCTGACAGGGGTAGCCCGGCGTAGCTCTCTCTTGTTTTGTGTCTGACTAGGTCATAGGATGATGTGAAACCATGTTGGTTCACAAGTTGGGGCACTATACTCTTGGTTTCACTGAACGGGAGATTCCCCTTATACGTGTCCATAACCTTTCGCTTCTAGGTTAGGCGCATGCATGCGAGGGGGACACATGCAATCACCTATACCAACCTTGCACCACACTCACACACATATGCTAGGGACACATGCAAGTTTTGGATGATTCCGACGTTCGTGGACTTCCTCCCGTGAAACCACGATGATCTGCGGGCCTCGGATCGTCTACCCCCTAGACATTCTTGACAGGGTAGCCGCGTAGCTCTCTCTTTTTTGTGTCCGACTAGGTCCTAGGATGATGTAAAACCATGTTGGTTCACAAGTTGGGGCACTATACGGCCCGGTTTCACCTGAACGGGGAGATTCCCCCTTATACAGGTCCATAACCTTTCGCTTCTAGGTTAGAGCGCATGGATGCGAGGGGGACACATGCAATCACCTATACCAACCTTGCACCACACTCACACACATATGCTAGGGACACATGCAAGTTTTCAGATGATTCCGACGTTCTCGTGGACTTCCTCCGACGAAACCCTGATGATCTGCGGGCCTCGGATCGTCTACCCCCCTAGACATTCTTCTGACAGGGGTAGCCCGGCGTAGCTCTCTCTTGTTTTGTGTCTGACTAGGTCATAGGATGATGTAAAACCATGTTGGTTCACAAGTTGGGTCACTATACGACCCGGTTTCACTTGAACGGGGAGATTCCCCCTTATACAGGTCCATAACCTTTCGCTTCTAGGTTAGAGCGCATGCATGTCAGGGGGGACACATGCAATCACCTATACCAACCTGACACCACACTCACACACATATGCTAGGGACACATGCAAGTTTTCAGATGATTCCGACGTTCTCGTGGACTTCCTCCGGCGAAACCCTGATGATCTGCGGGCCTCGGATCGTCTACCCCCCTAGACATTCTTCTGACAGGGGTAGCCCGGCGTATCTCTCTCTTGTTTTGTGTCTGACTAGGTCATAGGATGATGTAAAACCATGTTGGTTCACAAGTTGGGGCACTATACGACCCGGTTTCACCTGAGCAGGAGATTCCCCCTTATACAGGTCAATAACATTTCGCTTCTAGGTTAGAGCGCATGCATGTGATGAGTGACACATGCAATCACCTATACCAACCTGACACCACACTCACACACATATGCTAGGGACACATGCAAGTTTTCAGATGATTCCGACGTTCTATTGGACTTCCTCCGGCGAAACCCTGATGATCTGCGGGCCTCGGATCGTCTACCTAATGGAAATGAAGTTCAGCATCCTCTAGAACCTTATGGTCTATTGCAAAGTTAGTGTTTCCATGGTCTGAATACTAACAAATAGGCAACAAAAAGTTAACTCATTTGAAAGAAAAAATAAAAAGAAAATTAGAAAATAGCATAAGACACACGGCAAAGGACAAAACACACGGCAAAGATGTCCTTTGCCGTGTGCCTTTCGCCGTCAAACACACGGCAAAGGTCCTTTGCCGTGTGTCTCTATACCTCAGACACACGGCAAATTTTTTTTTCACCTTTAGCAAGGCTTTTATTACATATATGTTAGGTGATATTATTTCATAGGATCATGAGAGCACACATATGATCATAGGTTATTGTAGTCTTGATCACTATATACATGCACCCCCCTGATTCCGACGTTCTCGTGGACTTCCTCCGGCGAAACCCTGATGATCTGCGGGCCTCGGATCGTCTACCCCCCTAGACATTCTTCTGACAGGGGTAGCCCGGCGTAGCTCTCTCTTGTTTTGTGTCTGACTAGGTCATAGGATGATGTGAAACCATGTTGGTTCACAAGTTGGGGCACTATACGGCCCAGTTTCACCAGACGGGAGATTCGCCCTTATACAGGTCCATAACCTTTCGCTTCTAGGTTAGAGCGCATGCATGCGAGGGGGGACACATGCAATCACCTATACCAACCTTGCACCACACTCACACACATATGCTAGGGACACATGCAAGTTTTCAGATGATTCCGACGTTCTCTTGGACTTCCTCCGGCGAAACCCTGATCTGCGGGCCTCGGATCGTCTACCCCCTAGACATTCTTCTGGCAGGGGTAGCCCGACGTAGCTCTCTCTTGTCTTGTGTTTGATTATGTCATGGGATGATGTGAAACCATGTTGGTTCACAAGTTGGGGCACTATACGCTTGCTTTCACTGAGCAGGAGATTCCCTCTTATACAGGTCCATAACCTTTCGCTTCTAGGTTAGAGCGCATGCATGCGAGGGGGGACACATGCAATCACCTATACCAACCTTTCACCACACTCACACACATATGCTATTGACACATGCAAGTTTTCAGATGATTCCGACGTTCTCTTGGACTTCCTCCGGCGAAACCCTGATCTGCGGGCCTCGGATCGTCTACCCCCTAGACATTCTTCTGGCAGGGGTAGCCCGGCGTAGCTCTCTCTTGTCTTGTGTTTGATTATGTCATGGGATGATGTGAAACCATGTTGGTTCACAAGTTGGGGCACTATACGACCCGGTTTCACCTGAACGGGGAGATTCCCCCTTATACATGTCCATAACCTTTCGCTTCTAGGTTAGAGCGCATGGATGCGAGGGGGGACACATGCAATCACCTATACCAACCTTGCACCACACTCACACACATATGCTAGGGACACATGCAAGTTTTCAGATGATTCCGACGTTCTCGTGGACTTACTCCGGCGAAACCCTGATGATCTGCGGGCCTCGGATCGTCTACCCCCCTAGACATTCTTCTGACAGGGGTAGCCCGGCGTAGCTCTCTCTTGTTTTGTGTCTGACTAGGTCATAGGATGATGTAAAACCATGTTGGTTCACAAGTTGGGGCACTATACGGCCCGGTTTCACCTGAACGGGGAGATTCCCCCTTATACAGGTCCATAACCTTTCGCTTCTAGGTTAGAGCGCATGCATGTGAGGGGGGACACGTGCAATCACCTATACCAATCTTGCACCACACTCACACACATATGCTAGGGACACATGCAAGTTTTCAGATGATTCCGACGTTCTTGCGGACTTCCACCGGCGAAACCCTAATCTGCGGGACTCGGACCGTCTACCCCCCTAGACATTTTCGGTTAGAGCGCATGCATGCAAGTTCGTATAAGGGGACACATGCAAGTTTATGGTCTAGTGCAAAGTTCGTATTTCTATGGTCTCAATACTAACAAAAAGCCAAGAAAGATTTCACTTAAACATAAAATAAATACAAATGAAAGAAAAAACAATAAGAAATTAGCAAAAAAAATAAGCCTTTGCCGTGTGTTTTCCTGGGGGTACACGGCAAAGCTCTTTGCCGTGTTCTGCCCTGGTTGGCACACGGCAAAGGCGCTGAGTCGATAACGGCCCGGCCGGCCCGCCCCCTGCCTTATCCTCTCCCCACCTACCGCCACCCGCCCACCCCCCCCACCCCGCCTCGATCCACTCCACCCGCCTGGCACCCATCCGCCTCGCCCATCCGCATCGCCCCATCCGCCTGGCCTGCCTGTCCCTCCACCTCCGCAGCCACACTGGGAGTCAGAGCTGTGGCTCCACCTCCGCCTCCAGCCCCCTCCACCCACCGTAGGCCCGCCCCATCACCATCGGTCTGTGTAGTATATGCATGTATGTGTAGCTAGGTAGTATGTATGTGTAGCTAGTATGTATGTGTATGTGTAGTATATGTATGTGTAGCTAGCTAGTATATATGTGTAGTATATGTATGTGTAGCTAGTATGTATGTGTATGTGTAGCTAGTATGTATGTGTTGTATATATATGTATGTGTAGCTAGTATATATATGTATGTGTAGCTAGTATGTATGTGTATGTGTAGCTAGTATATATATGTATGTGTAGCTAGTATGTATGTGTAGTATATATTTCTAGTATATATATTGTTAGATATATATAGCATGTATTTGTCCCATGTATTTGTTACATATATGTATAGTAGTATGTATATATGTTGTTTCATATATGCATGTGTATAGTAGTAATTTAGGAATTATGTGTAATTTTTTGGCATGTCTATAGTAGTAATTTAGTAATTTTTCTTCATGCAGGGGATATGTGTCGAGTCTGAGGGTGGGGTTGGACGGCGAGGTCATTTTGTGGAGGGTCGAGCATCTTCTTCACCTCTCGATCACGCTTCAAGGGTAAAAATCTATTCTCCTATCTTGCAAATACCTAGGGTTATTTTCGTGTGTAGATCACCAAGTCTGTCGCGTTACCTAGGCGTCTCTTCCCGGCCGTAAGGGTTACGCGGATAAATATGCATTAGTGGTCTCGCATATTATGAAGCGTAACTCTTACGGCATTTATCGGGACAGCCGGCGGATGCGTAGTTGGGTATGTTTTCCTTGTTCTACTCACCGAGATAGGATTTAATTGCGCCTCCCTGTTGTTCTCCGGATGCACATCCCTCTTGGCTTTTGCCGAGGCGTATCGGGAGAGCAGCGGGGAGGTGCTACCGAAATTCTGTGTCGGATCGGGGTAGAGCAGGGAGAACATACTCAATCTACGGATCCGGCGGTTGATAGGACCCTCTTTACCTATTAGAGAGATAGGTGGATATATTTATGGCGTAAAATATATGTTTGCTAAAATTAACCGAACTAATACCGGATTTATTTATATGGCATGATTAATTGAAAGCATTATATATGTCGTTTTTGGTACTGATTAGAGGATGGAGAATCGTGACTGGATGTATGATGGCTATGTCGATGAAGTGGGACTTTACCTCGAATGGCAAGAAAAGGCCGAGGACTTTGTGAACCGGGCATTTGCCGTCCCCAGAAGAATTTTCTGCCCCTGTGCAAGATGCAAGAACCTGAATACACATTCGAAGGATGATGTGAGTACTCACCTGCTCAATTACGGGTTCACACCATCCTATAAGACTTGGACATTCCATGGTGAAAAGTTAGCGAAACGTGCTAGGAGGGAGTCACGGCGGTCGGCAGAGAGTCACCAAGGGGAGAATTTGATGCTGGTTTTGATAGGTGCATAGAAAACTTTGTGAATGCTAATGCTGAAAGCCCTCATGTAGGCGAAGACTCCTCAGAGGCGGAGACAAGTGAGGCCGGGAGGAAAACACGACAAAGTACTACGAGACTTTGTTTGCCTCACAGAGACCCCTTCATGCACATACAGATGTTACCCAACTGGATGCCATAGCTCGCCTTTTGGCCTTCAAGAGCCACAGGAACTTGACCAGAGAGGACTTTGATGATATGCTTGCCGTCGTTGGCAGCATTCTGCCGAAAGGGCACCTCTTGCCGGAGAACTTCTACTATTCGACCAAACTCCTCCGTGACCTTAAGATGTCATATGAGCCGATACACGCTTGTCAGAAGGATGCATGCTATTCACAAAGGAGCATGCTAAGACAAATTATTGTATCGCTGCAAATCCTCTAGCTACTTTGAGGTCGATCCCAATGGTGATGGTCGAAGAGGCGGACGGGGTTGCCAAAACATTCTTGATATCTTCCAATCATACCGAGGCTCCGACTCTTCATGATCGAGGATCTTGCCCGGCCAGATGCAAAGGCGATAGAAGGAAACGATGCCTCGACAAGATGATACATTCGTCGGATGGTAGTGCATGGAAGAACTTTGTCAAGAAATATCCTGATAAAGCTGGTGACAAGAGGAGCGTAGCAGTTGCCATATCAACCGATGGGTTCAATCCATATGGCATGTCGGCTTCAGTATATAGTTGTTGGCCAGTGTTTGTTATTCCCCTGAACCTCCCCCCTGGCGTCTGCATGAGATCAGAGAACATGTTTGTCTCGATGATAATCCGGGCGAAATACCGGTAAGAACATGAATGTGTATCTAGAACCGGTGGATGACTTGCTTTGTGGCTGGGAAGGTCGGGATCCGAACATTTGACGCTTCAAACAACGAGCACTTCGATATGTATGTGCGGTACCATACCTCTCGCATGACCTACCAACACGTGCGTTGTTCTCGGCTGGTGTACACATGGGAAGTGGCCTTGCCCAGTGTGCATGCAATCTCTGACTTTCTTCTGGCTGTCGAAGGGAGGCAAGTATTCCTGCTTTGATGAACATCGACAGTGTCTTGAGCCGAATCATCCATATAGGAGTGACAAAAAGAGGTTCAAGAAAGGTCGTGTTGTCCATGATCCAAAGCCACGTCTAAAGACCGGAAAGGAAATCAAGGCTGAGTTGGAAGCTCTCTAGCCAAACTCCGATGGGAATGGTTTCGTGGGATACGGGGATACGCACCAGTGGACCCACATTCCGTGCTTATGGAAGCTCCCTTACTTTGAGGATCTTGAGCTCCCGCATAACATTGATGTAATGCACACCGAAAAGAATATCGGTGAGGCCCTTTGGAGCACCATAATGCAAACCGAGAAGACGAAAGATAACATCAAGGCTCGAATTGATCAAGAAGCATTGTGCGATAGGCCAAAGTTGAACATGCAGCCACCCGGAGCCAAAGGCAGAAAAATGTGGTCTAAGCCAAAGGCTCCTTTTACGCCCAACAAAGCCCCAAAGAAGGGAGATCTTCCAGTGGATCGCGCAAAGTTTGTTTTTCCCTGATGGTTATGCGGCTAACTGGATGAGGGTGCGAACATGGAAATGTTGCGAGTACAAGGGCTCAAGAGTCATGACTACCACGTATGGCTTGAGCGGATAATGCCGATGATGATTCGAGGCTATGTCGATGAGGAGACTTGGCGAGTCTTTGTCGAGGTTGAGCTTTTTCTTCCGCCATTTGTGCTAGGGAGTTAGGCCGTAAAGTGCTTGAAGCTACATGAGCGAGCACCGAGTTGCTTTGCGATCTAGAGATGCTCCTTCCGAGGTTCTTCAATCCGATGCAACATATGATCTTGCATCTTGCGGACGAGGCTTTAAAGGGGGGACCTGTGTGGGCCCGTTGGCAGTTTCCGCCCGAGAGAGAAACAAAGAAGCTTCGTAAGAAAACAGGCAATAAATGCAAGATCGAGGCATCCATAGCCGAGGCAGTCCTTAACAAGGAGGTTGCAAACTTCACCACAAAGCACTATGATGCCAACATTCCCACAAAGCACAACCCAGTGTTTCGTTACAATGTCGCCAACCCTGAAGATGTACCCAATCTTAGCATCTTCGTTGGGCTAGGTGGCAAATCAAGTGGTACAAAGAGGTTCGCAATGAAAAAACTTGAGCGGGAGTTGATCCACTCGTATGTCTTGAACACCATGGAAGAAGTGAAGCCGTACATCGAGTAAGTGATCACCATTTAGTTTTCCGCAAACATTCACTGCTATGTCCGTGCCTAACTCTCCTTTAAATTGTTATAGACGATTCAAGAGTGCACATTGGAAGAATCCAAATAGGGAGCCTAACCCTCAAGAGGAGCAGGATCTTTTCGATAAGGGTGGTGGTTTCGGTTTAAATCAATTTGGTTACGTGGTTTGGTACTATTCGAGCCAACTTGTTGTGCTACACTTCTTGTGATAAACTTCTTATGCTAAACTTCTCGTTCTAACTTGTAGGCAAGAACTGACAAAGAGATGCAACCCGAGCTAAGAAATATTGCCAGGGGCTTTAACCATTTAGTCGACACGTTCAATGCTTATGACGTGAATGGGTATCACTTCCATACCCATGAATACACAACTAGCCGGCCCAACCGGAAGACAACAAATAGCGGGGTCTTTTGTGAAGGCTCAGATGGCCTCCAGTACTATGGAAGAGTCGAGGGTATATATGAGCTGAATTACGGTTTTGGCAAAGGGCTAAATCCCGTTGTATTCAAATGTCATTGGTTTGACCCACATAAGGTGAAACGGGATCCTGAAATTGGACTGGTCGAAGTTAAGAGAAACTCCGTTTATGCGGGAGATGATGTTTACATTTTGGCTACTCAGGCCTTCCAAGTATTCTATCTTCCGTACCCATGCCAAAACCCGACAAAATGTCTACAGGACTGGGATGTTGTGATGACGGTACCGACACGCAATAGGCCGCCCTTGCCAAACAAGGATGATTACCGCCGCCTAGACCCCTCAACAAATGATGGCGAGTTTTATCAAGAAGAAGGGCTCCCCGGGCAATTCACTATCGACTTGTCCGCCGATGGTGACATGGTCGTAGACGATGAGCAAGAAGCTGAGGAGGAAGACACTGTGCAACATGAAGCTGAGGAGGTTCACAACCAACAAGATGTGAGTTTGCTCGAGGCGTTCCATGCAGGCCTTGACGTGAACGATCCACAGGGACCACCTCCAGGTTTCGTGGATGATTATTGGTGGCCGGAAAATGATAGCGATGACGAAACCTCTCGTCCAATTCATAATCCCGACTCAGGCTTCTGATCCATGCATGTAGTAGTAATAATCTTTGTAGTAGTGTTTGCTATGTAATCCCGCCGGGCTATGTAATAAAATTTCTTTCCTTTTGTCTTTGTATTTGTAAGAACTCTATTCTATGTAATAAAATTTCTTTCCTTTTGTCTTTGTATTTGTAAGAACTCGTATCCCCAAAGTCGAGAGAGAGGACAGTATTTTTCGAGATTCATATAGCATGGGATGATGTGCAGTAAGCCTGGAAAGGATTCTCGATCCACGACAACGATTCCTTTCGAGGAGTCGCTGCGTGAGACCGAATCCTTTCCTTGGCTTGTCACAGATCATACCCATGCTATATGGATCATGGAAGTATTTCTCTTTCGCCTTTGCCGATGAATATAGATTAGCTAGCATGACATAAATGTAATAGATTAGATAGATCTAAAGTCGAAATGAAATACATTAATTCACTATTCTTTTAGCATGGTCGAAATTGTTATATGAATCGTGAAATGGTTTCTTTCCTTTCGTCTTTGGAGAAACACAAGGAAGGCTTCATCTCGTATCCCCAAGTCGAGAGGACATGTATTTTGAGATTCATATAGCATGGGATGACGGTGGCAAGCCCAGGAAATGATTCTCGATCCACGTCAACGATTCCTTTCGAGGAGTCGTTTCAGTTGAGACAGAATCCTTTCCTTGGCTTGCCGCGTATCATACCCATGCTATATGGATCATGGAAGTATTTCTTCTTTCGTCTTTGCCGATCTGAATATAGTGTGTTTAAAACTTGAGTATTATTGTATGTTATGAATCTTGTGTCACCGATGTGCACTAATAAACTACTCTTTTCACTGCTTTGGTGATTGAGATGCCGGGGGGAAAGGGATTTACAAGAAAGCTGAAAAGCTTGGCAAAACTGGTGACTGGTGGTTCAAAAGATGTCAGGGGGAAGCAGCCTACTAGTGCTACTGCTAGTGCTCCACCGCGCACTTCTGGGCGTAGGGCGTGGAGGCGTGCGAGACTCCTAGTCCCTCCTCCTTCGAGGAGGACGAGCAGGAGCAGGAGCAGGAGAAGGAGGGGGAGGACGAGGAGGAGGAGGAGCCAGTTCGGCGTCAGGAGGATGAGGGGACGCACTCGGATTCTGACGAGGAGGAGCAGGAGCAGCAGGAGGATGAGGATGAGGGGTTGGGGTCTTTACCCTACGAGGTTGACACATCCTTGAGGTGGGCGCCTCCGGAGGATGAGACGGAGTACCTTCAGGAGTACGCGACCATGGACCCGAGCCAGTGCCATGGGAGAAGGCTCCATATCGGCGTGGGTTTCGAGACTCCCGACCTACCTTATCCCTATGGACAAGGTACTCGTGCACTGGGTCGAGGTACATGATTTGACCCTAAAACATACATTGTAATTTTTATCACATACTGACCTTGTCCTTTTCATTTTGCAGTGCCTTTCTATATGAGGATGGGATCAAGCCATATCGTGGCTACTCAAGCATCCTTGGAGCCTTGGTTAGAAAGTATTTTCCTGGGATTGTCACTCTCCCAAATGGTTCAAAGGATGTGGCTTGGACTTGGAAGCATTACCACTATGCCAAGATCCCAAAAAGTACACCACCATCGCGGAGAAGGTTCAGGTTTTGTTCTGGGTAAGTTTGTTTTGCTTGTCATAATTCAATCGCCTTGAGGATGAAATACACTTGAACTCGTGGCTTGTCATAATTCAATCACCTTTGACCCCCCTTTTTTCCCTATGTGCATACTTGTAGAAGTTCTTCGACATGGACAGGACGCGCAAAAGGGAGTGTTTGATGATTGTTCACGAGCTTGCCAAGAGGAAGGTGCAAGACATGCACTACGAGGCACGCGTGAATCTGCGTTCGCGAATCGTTCGCAATCGCAAGATTTGGATGAACAAGAGCCAAGCCCGGGAGATGCTCTTCGAGCTGTGGCAGTACCTGCAGGTAGTTGCATTTTTGTTTTATTGATTTCTTGACCTTATTCTATTTTCTATTATACTAATACGTGTGTCTTGTGGAAGTAGAACCCTCCTCAGTTCGTGGGTAATGACGAGCGGTGCTTCACGGCAATGGTAGCGTGGTGGACACACCCCAATTACCTCCAGAAACACGCCGATGCAAAGAAGCGGCGAGAGGAGATGGGGGTGGATCACACCGCCAAGGCAGCATCCCCCTCGCCCTTCTTAGGCAAAAAGAGGTGAGAAAATGCTTTATTTGTTCTTGCTTGTAATTTTATTCTTTACTTCGCCCTTTGGAGTCCCCCTTCACTTAACTTCGTGCTCTTTTGTGCAGAAAATAAAGACAGGTCAAGAGCCGTCCGTGTTTGCCGTTTGGAAGAAGACACGCACGTTGGATGAGCCTAGGAACGGGAGCCTATGGATGAACGAGGGAGCCAGGCTCCGGGGTGAGAAGTACCCTGAGAAGTACAAGGAGGTGCATGGAGAATATTCTAACCACGAGATCGCCCCTTGACCCGAGGTCGTCGTGCTGGCGGGAGAAGGCTAGAAGAATGGTCGCCTATGGATCGGTCACGGGTCCGTCGACCCTTAGACCATCCCATCTATGCGCCAGGTCCGGCGTGGTAGGACGAGCGACCAGCCTGCTATAGAGACCCGCCCACGGCCTTCGTTGTAGCTCTCGGCGATTCTGGTATGTTCTTCCTCGGTCATCTATGTTTTACTACATGTTTTGTGTTGCAATGTTCATCTAATCGTGGCGACACGACGCAGGAGGAGATGGCCGCTGATAGGGCACGCAGAGAGGCGGCCGAGCAGCAGCTGGAGCAGCAGATGGCCCATCAGCAGGGGTTGCTGGAGCAACAGGGGCAGATGATGCGGTGGATGACACATCAAATGCTCATCAATTCTCAACCAGGGACTCTTCCCACTCCTCCTTTTGCCTTCTCGTGGGTAAGTGATCAAGTGTCTTATTGTCCAATGCTCGCAATTTTCAATCTTGCCTTATTGTCTAATGCTCACAATTTCCAATGCTGCAGATGGACGATGCGATGCCGCCGCCTGGTGGGTCCGCGGGTGGATCGAACAACCAGGCGCCGCCGTCTTTCACCGTCAACAATCCGTCGGTCGTCCGGAGGCTGAATCAGAGTCCTCCAGGTTTGTTTTCTTATACTTGTCAAATTTATCCATGCCATCGCATTTGTAGAAATTTTAGCCATGATATGACACTTGTAGAAATTTTAGCCTTGTCATGATACTTATAGAAAATTTAGAAATTCCATGACACTTGTAGGAAATTTAGCCTTGCCATGATACTTATAGCAAATTTAGCAATTCCATGACACTTGTAGATAATTCTATGCCATTGTCAAAATTTTAGCCATGCTATGACACTTGTAGAAATTTTAGCCTTGCCATGACACTTATAGAAATTCTAGACTTGCCATGGGACTTGTAGATATTCGTGATTTTACTTGTCATATTGATGTAATTTGCCATGAGACTCGTCAAAATCCCATGTTATTGCCATTTCCATCAACTTGCCTAGAAACTTGTACATATTGATGATTTTACTTGTCATATTTATGTGCTTGTCTTGAACTTGTAGGATCTCACGATGGGGCATGAGCTTGTGGAGCACTCGGAGTTGATGATCTTGTAATATTTGTCTAGTTTAGGTCTTATAACTTGTTGGTTATGCACTTGGTAGTATTTGACACTTGTGGCATGACCTTGTGGCAAGAATAAACACTAGCATTTGACAATTGTAATATTTGTGAAATCTCTTGCTTTCGTGGTGATGATGTTTGCTAGTGTTTGGTTCAGTATATTATTGTTGTTGATGAGTATATTATTGTTGTTGATGATCTATAGATCATATATATATATTATGTTTTGAATTGCAGGAAATGACTGGAAACAGGAAAAAAATTAAAAAATAACAGCTCCTTTGCCGTGTGTATACACACGGCAAAGTGCCAAATGGTCACTTTGCCGTGTGTATACACACGGCAAAGAAGCCACGTGTGAACCACATGTGCGCCCCTGGACAATGTTACAGGGCCTTTGCCGTGTGCAGTGCGCAGTAGACACACGGCAAAGGAGTGAACTTTGCCGTGTGTCCCCCCCACGGGCACACGGCAAAGGAGGAGTACACGGTAAAGATAAGGCACACGGCAAAGAAGGAGTACACGGTAAAGATAAGGCACACGGCAAATGAGGAGTACACGGTAAAGATAAGGCACACGGCAAAGAAGGCGTACACGGTAAAGATTCATTACACACGGCAAAGGATGAACACGGCAAAGATGTGTCGGCTCCGTTAGACGGCCGGAACCGTCAAGTACTTTACTTTGCCGTGTCGATGCAGTAAACACACGGCAAAGGCTTTGCCGTGTTCCGGGCGCAAAGACACACGGCAAAGAGTCTTTGCCGTGGCTGCCGTTGTCGTGTGGCTTTTGCCGTGTGCATGCACACGGCAAAGGCTTTGCCGAGTTCCGGGGGGCCTTTGCCGTGTCTTTTTCCCACACGACAAAGAGCCTGTGTGCCGTAGTGCCGTACTCCCTTTGCTTAATTCTTTTTTGTTGTTGTGCGGGCTTGAGGTATAGTTGGAGTCCGGTCCGGTCCGGTCCTTCTTGGTGAGTTGGGTTCTCGTCAGGCTCGTAGTCGTAGGGGCTCCTAGGGTTTGTTTGGTTCCTCTTATACTCCTTATTTTTCTATATAAGATCGAGATCAAAGCTACCGCCGCCTCGATCGATTCAGACAGAGAAGATGGACAAGGCGCCGGTGGAGGCGTTGGACGACGAGACGAAGCTGTTCGCTGCCATACCAACGGAGTCGCCGGTCGAGATGGTGACGGCGATCGACAAGGTCCCGACGGAGCAGTGCGCCGAGTCTGCGTCTGCTGACCCGCCGCCTGCTGCCGGTATGAACGGCAAGCACCGGCTTTCCGACGAGTACGTCGGTTTCATCCTGTCGATGTCGAGGGAGAGCCCGGACTACGACGCCATCCCCTACTACGACCGGTGCACCACCCTGGCGGAGGTCATGGGCGAGGAGTGGCTCGAGAAGCAGAAGCGGCGGTACAAGGAAGGCGTCGCCCGAACCCGGAGGATCCACGACGAGTTTCTCGAGTTCCAGACCTGGGTCCTCAAGGAGTGGCTGAAGAAGGGCTACGTCGAGGTGGACGAGGAGTACCTCGCCAACGCCGAGGAGATGGAGGAGTACGACAGGGAGCTGTGGGAGAAACTGATCAAGAAGCGAGACCCTCTCCTCATGTCTTCTGACAGCGACGGCGGCGCGGGAGTATACCCTGACTCTCGTCCTCCGTTTGATCCCGTGGAGCAGGCCAGGGCCTTGCTCGCTGGCGTGAACTTCGGATCAGACGAGGAGGACTAGCTTGAAGAATACCAATTGAGAGATCGAGCTAGACTAGATTCGTCTGGCTGGTTAATAATCTATAGTATATCAACTGTTTTTGTTTTGCAGCTAGGTTTTTTTATACTCAGACGATCTATTTCTGTTATATTGCTGAACCTATTCGAAAACTAAGTTATATATCTTGGCACTCTGTTTGCAAGTGTTTAAAAATCGCCCGGTACTCGATTGTGTCTCGGTCTCTTTAAGAGATGCAAGTTGTGGCGACGACAATGCATGCTTAGAAATTTGTGTAATGTTTATGAAGCAAGGACGACTATTGGGGCTAATTAGAGCAATCTAGTGGTATTTTTTCAGCAAGCAAACCCACTTCAATAATTGATTATGTAATTGAGCGAAGTACATCATGAACAAATTTTTATACCAGAAAAACAAACGTGTGTTGTTCGTGTCGAGCTTACCTTTCGCATCACCATAACTTTGGTAATGAGGTTTGGACTGGTCCTAAAGTTTTGAAACGCCGGGTGAACCACCCACCGCAATACATGAGAAACTAGTATAGCTTCAACGTCATGCTTTTGAGGAAGATGACCTAAGAGCACAAGAAAAGAAAAACTGGAAGGTATAGGCCCGCAGCGTGTTGCTTGTGTCTTCCTCAAACAGGGGACCGGGTTGGAGGCCGCCGCCGCTCCTTGCGTGGCGCCGCCTCTACTGGTCCTCGCGTGGTGTTGCTGCAGGTGAGGGAGAGGTTTTCGAGGAGGAGACGTTGTGCCGGTGCCGGCGTGGATACGGCGGAGGGGCGACGGACGCGGAGGGATCTAGACGAGCCGATATCGAGCGAGAGGAGAGGCCTCTCCCTCCGGACTCCGGTAACGATCCGTTTCCGTAGGGTGTGGACCGTATCGCGTTCAGGGGCGGAGCTGAGGTCGGTGCTACCGGCGCTGTAGCACTGGTCCAGCTGACTAGACAAAGGTAATTAGCACTCTTAGATTAGTGGCAGCACCAGTACTAGCACTAATGCACTATATGCGCTCGTTCATGTAGCCTAATCACTTGGCCCTAGTGGTATAGTAGGGATGGACTAAAGGTCGTCTCTAGAAGTTAGCACCCCTCTTCCTTCGTTTCGGGCTCCGCCACTGATCGCGTTAAAACTAGGGTGGGATTTGTTTACGGGGTAACTAATTCCAGGCAAAACGAAACAAATGCGATTTAACGTTATCTAGTTACACTGTAAACAGGTTACGTTACAAACTAGTGAACCAAACACGTTCTTAATGGGAAGCCGCATTCACTATTGGGACAAGATAAGATCATCTTGATGAACGCAACCATGGGCAGGAAAGCGTGCATACCTGGTCTAGGGTTACTTTTTTTATACTAGGCTATATGATGAATCATGCATTCCATACAGCTAAATTTCGTATGGCACAAGGAGTAAATTGACCAATACCAATGCAGACCTGAGTAGCAGGGGAATCAACCCAATGGCCGGCTCAAAACCTGACACGCGATGAATCACAGAAATCACATGGCAATAGCAAACATATAGCTTATCAGCAATAGAATACCAATAACGACATAGATAGACTCACTGACATGGATGATGGGTTGGTTCAAAAAGATACTCTCCTATATTACATAGACGACGGGCATATTCAGCTGCAACCTACAAAGTAAGTTTATATATGTATAGAATTACAGATAGTAGACGAATCTTGCAGTTACAGAGAGCCATCATCATATACATCGTCCTCCTCCAGGACCAAGCCAGAGAAGTCGCAGTGCTCGTTCCACAGCCGCGTGTTCAATTCCTGCACCCTGGCGAAATTGGCTTCGTAATCATCGTCGTTGTCCTCGTCACTGGTATCCTCGTCGTCATCGTCCTCCTCCTTGAAGTAGCCCTGGTTTTTTATCAACTCAGCACGGAAGTGGTCCATGATCCTCCTGCTAAGGGCAGCCTTTTCCCTGTAGTGCTGCTTCCTTTTCTCGATCCAGTCCTCGGAGAGGTTCAGGAGCTTCGCCCGGTTGGTAACGAAGGAGAGGTCGTCGTCCTCGGAGTCGATCGGCGTCTGATCCGTGGGCATGGGCGGCTGGACCGAACTGGCAGCGGGCGGGTCCGATTCAGGGACGCGCTTGTTGTCCGTCTGGATCGCGTCGGTCTCCTCGCATGTCTCGACCGGGTTCTTCTCGGCGACGTCCAGGGCCTCTACCTCCTCATCGGTCATCGCTCCTCGACTCGCCTAGGGTCTAGCTAGCTAGCGATTATTTGTGCCGTGGATCACGATGTATTGCTAGCTGTTGCGGCCTTGCGGGTATTGGTTTTGGACGGAATAGGAGAAGGCGGCGTGGCGTTGCTTGATATCGATCGGTTTATATGAAGGAATCAGGACTCGGTTTATATATGATGACAAAAGGACGTAAAAATTTGGAGCAGGAGTCGGACCCCAACTCCCATACGGACTTGACTGCTGGGTTCCAGCCCACCTCTCTTCTCAATTTTGTTTTCTTATTTATCTCAAAACAAAAGCGTGGTGTGTGAAGAACGATATTGATGAAGGTTCTAGCGATTCCCGTGCTAGGATCCAACTGAAGGAAAGAAAAACAACTGGCCCGGCTCCTCCCTGTCCGTCGATCTAGAAACAAGGATGAGATACGCACAATGAAATGAATCATGCATCATTGCGTCCCTCTTTCGTCCACACTATTTTGTTGCTTCCATAAGCACAGCAGAAAGACGGGCGAGAACATGCATGACGAGAGAGGAGCGAGAAATAGAATCCGTTACACCCGCGCGTTCTCGACTTTCTATTCTCGTATTTTTTTTAGGGATCTTCTCACATAGATTTTTTTTTTACAACATCTTCTCACATAGTTGGGCAATGTATAATAGGAGGTGCTTAGAGGAGTGGTTACAAAAATAAACCAACCATTTTGTTAAGCATTATTGATGCTTATTTCTATAAAAGAGATGTCTAGTTAGACATCGTATAAATAAGCTAAAAAAAGTTAGTTTATTTTTATAAACACCATCCTAAGCATCTTGCATTGTACATGTTCTTAGACCCCCTAATCGGACGAGGTGAGGCTGGCCCGACTCCAACTCTCCAAACAAAGCATTAGAACTTTCTAGCTTCTACCTGAGCGCGGATGATTTTTCTTTTGAACTTTGGGCAACGCTAGATGATGGCCTGCTAAATAATATAGGGCCGCACTCCTGTGGGCTCGGGCCTACCTCCTTCCGCCGCCACCCGACAGAGCACGCGGCGCCATCGGCACGAATAGAGAGCACGCCACCGTGCGGTGGCCAAGGTTTTGGTTACCGAGCGGTAAATTCGGTTACCGCCCGGTAACCGGATTTGCCAACCCTCCCTCGGGAAAAAGGAATACCAGACAAAAAATCCAGAATTTTTTTGAAAATTTTGAATTTAAACAGCTAAGATCGGTTAAATTAATGTCTATTTTTATTTAGACATAGAAAGATGGTTTGGCACCGTGGTTACCAACCTCGTCCGGTGCTCCTGTTCACTTAGGTCATCCGTTCGAAACTAAGAGTCAAACCCGGAACCTTTCGGTGCACGAAGGACAACAATGACGCAATACCATCAGAGCAATACTAGCTTGGTGCTTAAAAATAGTTTATAGGCTATTTATCTTTTTTCAGATATATTTAAATTCAAAATTTAAATTTTGAATTTGTCCTGTAACCGATCGGGATTTTACGGTTACCACCGGAAATACCTAGCCCCCTCGGAATATTTTTTTATCGGTAACCAAAATCTTGGCGGTGGCTGGACGCACAGCCGCCCAGCTCGGTGTTGTACGTGGCGTTGGGGAGCGAGGTGCCGCTAAGCGTGGAACATGTGCACGAGCTGGCTCTTGGGCTCGAGCACACCGGGACACACTTCCTCTGGGCCCTCAGAAAACCCAGTGGTGACCACGGGGTGGGTTCCCCGGATGAGCATACTGGCGAACGGCGTCGTGGGCGGGTTCCCATCTTTGGGGACCAGGGCCCAAACACGCACCAGATGAAGGCGAAGGAGCTGGGGCTGCAGCCTGCAAGTGGCGACGGATGAGGAGGACGGCTCCTTCGACCGGCATGGCGTCGCAACCGCGGTCGGGCCGTCATGTTGGATGGAGACGCCAGGAGGGGCTTCATCGCTGGCACGACGAGGAGGCAGGAGGTCGTCGCCAATGTCGAAGAGAGAATTCCTTATTTGACACTAGTTAAAAATTTAATTCCTTATTTGACACTGAAAAGTTTTTGCTTCCCTATTTGATCCCATATCAACTTTTCTTTCCTTATATGACATCTTCGTCAATTCCGTTATGCCGTTAACTTTTGTTTTGTTGGACCAAACTGCCCCCTCCAAGTGTCTATGTGCAACACAGGAAAAAAAAGCTCGGCTACATAGAGCGGGTGCGTGCTAAACAGAAGGGCGCCGATGCGTACTCGACTGGTCGGCTGTAGGGTTGGGTGCTAGTAGCAACTGCTGGCTTGGCAGGATATCTGCCATGTACCGAACATACATCGATATATTAGGCTCGTCCTCCTGTTGTCATACGGATCTCTGGTTAACTCTTTAATGCACGTACACTAATTGACCAATTAGCAGCACTAGAAAATACTGGTACATTACTTGGGACAAATTCCACAAACAAATCAGATTTTTTTTAATACTCTGTAGTGCAATCTGACAATCTGATCAGTGTACCAAATATGCCTCTCTCACGGTCTACCACATGCAGTAAGCAGTACTCGTGATGCTATTGCTGGCTGCCCAGCTACCTACCTTAGCCATAGGTGCGGCAATATTCATGTCATCACGTTTACATATATGGCGCAAAAACATTCAGTTTTGGTCACACAATGCATCAAGGGCAAAAGCATCTTTTCATGACCCTTCTTAACACCGTTAATGCTTAAAATGAACTAGATTGTCATATAAGGAAAGACAATTTGAAATGGTGTCAAATAGGGAAGAAAAACTTTTCCAGTGTCGAATAAGGAATCAAACTTTTAACTAGTGTCAAATAAGGAATTCTCTCGATGTCGAACGCCATGAGGCATGGGAGGTACATCGACGAGCTCGTGGAGAACCTGAGATCTTACACCGATGATGCGAGTGCAACGACCACTGATGGCAATTTCACTACTGCTGCCATCCCAACCACCTCCAGCTAATCAGACTTTTTGCAAGCAAATTGATATATGTATTAATGTGATGGCACTGTGGCCTATCTTCACGAATATATGTATGTACACTCTTTTTTGCAAGCAAACTGATTGATCTCTGCCAATCAGTTCAAGTTGACGGTGCCAAGCCTGAAAGTTACGAGCAGAGAAAATGTGCATACTGAAACCAGGAACAAAAATAAGTTCAGTATCATTCTTTGACCTGTGCAATTTTTCTTGAGTGGGTTACGTTTTCTTTATTAAAAAATGTAGAGATGAAAACATGATAATACAAGAAGCTTAGAACGCCCTGTTATTCCTGGAAGTCTTCTGATACTAGCATAGTTTGGACTTTTGAGTTTTGACCAGAATGACACTAGCTACCAGATGGTTTGGATGACAGCAACACCTCCTCCAGCCCCTTCATCCCGGCCAGAGGCTCCGGGAGCATCTCCAGTTTCTGACGGTGGATTGCCACGCTGTCGATCATCTCGCCGCTACGATGCTGGTGCAGGAAGAGCAAGTGCAGAACAACATTGGGTGCAGACTTGGAAAAACATGGTATTTCACAAGGTAATACCAGGCGCACTGCCTCTTCTTCTCGTCAGCGAAGTCATGAGCAAGGAGAGGACAAAGAATTGCTGGAAGCCTGTTCTAGGAGGTTCTCGTCCCTTGTGGAAGAAGCACAAGAGATTTTGAACCAACAGAAGCAGGGCAGTACAAGAGCCGGAGAAATTTTTAAGCAAGCCTACACACTGACATCACTTCTTCACTTTTTGAATTCCTTGGATTTATGGAAATACTAATGAATATCTAAAAGGTCGATCGAAAAATGGGTTTTATAGGAAATGCTGAACTTGTGGAAGTTGATTATAACCTGCATTTTACTTCACTTCCGAATTAGACGTTCTGTAAAAATTCAGAAGATACACTGAACTTTTTAAACAGAAGGGGTCCAACACTCCAGCCATACAGAGCTAGCAGGCATAGGCACAACGGAAAGCCAGAAAGCAAAGTCCGAGATCCCACAAACTACATTCTCTTACTATAGTTCAAACATTCTGAATTTAGTTCAGGCACTCTGATCAAACAGTCAAAAGTACATTACTTATATCCAGACAACTAACTAACTAGCAGGATGATCTGATATGATTATAATTTTTGCTTGTAATGTACCTACCAGAATTGTAAGAAGATACGGTATATATTTTGTAAGACCAATACAGTAATGGTATTCTTGCATCCTCGATATAGATGACTTTACACTTTTATATCAAAGCTTAAAAGTTGACTATATAATTAATCTTTCACCTTATTTTTCTGGAACGGGGGACTTTGAGTTTAAAAATATGCCTATTTGTATTTTTGTCCTTTTCGGCGTTCATCCCACAGCCGAAAAAAATCGGATGACGTGGATAGCAGATTTGGCCGAAACAATCTAGTGTTATTATTTGCTCTGATTTGCAACGGTGGAGATTGTTCTGTTCTATTGCAGTACTGAATGAGAAATGTAATCTGTTATCTAGGAATTGGTGTGCTCATTTGCGTACCTGTTTAGCTTCGTGCATTAGCATTGATTTTTTTTTGACAAGCTTTTTTATCATTCCCTTTGATACATGGTTTGTGTTGTTCTGCGGTGTAGCTGTTTGTTGTGTAGTGACTGTTCATTCAATTTCTATGGACAATAACTTTTACCTTTGACACCTTCTGGTGTTGATTTAGGATACATGTTCATTTTAGAGGATTTATTTGGATCAGTATATAGTACTAATATGATAGCTCAGTGCATTTTAGCACTGCGGGCTTGTGAGTAAATTGTAGTAATCGTAGGCTATCAGTTTTATGTCTATGGTATATGTATTTTAGGGTCTCGCTATTAGTTATTTTCTGTGGTTTTTGTGAGAATCTAAATATTGTGGTAGTGTATTTTCCTCATTTCTAATAACTTGACGCAACTACTTTAAAAATATTTCATATAATTTTGTTGCTTTGTTTTTTGTAGCAAGACTATTGTACTTAACCGGCATTACTTTTTGAGAGGTACTTAACATATATTCTACATCGCAGAGTTATAAGTTGTTGTAGACTCACATGTGTTTATTAGCTATTTGCAGCTACTTGGTGCTTCGGCTGATGGTTGTAGGCTTTCTGTGAATATATTGTGTTTTTCGTGCAATGGGGAAATGGAGTGCATGGTTATTGCTAACCACACTTACCTGGTGGTTACTACCACTTGGATGTATTATTTAGACTTAGGTTGCTCCGTGGTTTATTTTAGGAGGCAAACATTGGGAAAATAGTTGAGCAATGCATTTTTGTGTTCACTAGGGCACTCTTGAATATGCCTTCAAGTTGTGGTTCTTCATTGTGCGTCAATGTAACAACTAGGATTTTGTTCACTGTGCGATAGATAGATTTTTCTAGGGTATTTTCTTTGTTCAACAACCTCAACACTTACCTACTAAAGAAATGAAACTCATTATCAAAGGTACAAATATGAAAAGAGGAAGAAGTCGAGCTAGAAGAAAAATACCCGCAGCAACCATAGTTGTTGTGTGTATAAGAGCTGAAATTGGAGTGGGTCCTTCCATAGCATCGGGTAACCATACGTGAAGCGGGAATTGTGCGGATTTCGCAACTGCACTAAGGAATAATAAAAAAGCACACAAAGTAGTAAGTAAAGAATTAATTCCAATATTAGGAATCCAGTTATTAGCTATTTTGAACAAATCCCTAAACTCTAAACTACCTGTTATCTAAAAAAAAAACCTAAAATTCCTAATAATAGACCAAAATCCGCTACACGATTAGTTACATATGGCACGCTGTATTTTCTAGGCTTTGTAGTAATGTGGGAAGGGTTTACCATTTTAATCAAACATAGCTGAGATGACTATCGTGGCAGATTTTTTTTACTATGATTCCTCATATTGTGCTGGCAATTGATGTCCTTTCCTTTTGAGCAATCAAGCATTCGATGGGCTAAGTTTTAATCATGTCACTATAAAGGGAAGAGAACATATGTTGCATCTAATGTTTATTTATTTATTTTTCTGGTAGGCCAAGATACCGAGGGTGCAAAACTGTTGTTGAAGCTTGATAAACCACAAATGATAGTGCGACAAGTGTATGTTAGAATGTGTTTCAATGCTTACAAGTGCTCCAAGAAAGCAGCAGAAACAAAATTGCACTCTACTTCCTTTGGATATTTATCATCTTGTGTAAATTAATGAGTTTGCCATAACTATACAAAAATCATGTCTTAAATAGGCATTCCGTATAGAATATCCTTTAGCAGCGTGGTGCAAACTTTGATTGGTAGAACTTCAAATTCGCATATGGTCGCCCCTTACTCTTTGTTGTCCTGCACTCGAGGAAATATAGCGATTGTATTCTAAAAAAATATATACATATAGGGATTGTCTGGAAGGAAACATTTTGATGATGTCCTCAAGGAAGAACTGTTTTTGCAATCTTCGGTCAGCCTAGAGAGGGTTCAGACATAATGTTTGGATGGACATGTTCGGGGATTGGACACAAGAATCACGAAACTGCAGTCTTCTCCTGTGTGATTATTTAATGTGGTTTTTTAATTGTCACAAAATGAGGAGCAAGATGACGTCTGGTACTCATGTGAACCTGTGGTGGTACGGAGATGCTCCAAAAAACTCAGAGAAAGGAAACCAGAAATAGCGTTCCTGTAACCAACCTCTCCATATTCCACAGAAACACATGCAATTTACGAGCAACATTTATTTAAAAGAAAAGGAAAGCTAAAACGGAGACGCACAAATGCAATCTTATCACAGAAATCACACATTATTCTTGATGGGAGTCGTTGGCTACTACGGGAGGAGGCATCATATTCTCTGCTGGCATGTTCAGATTTTTTTTTGACGATCATGTTCAGAATTTTATGTGTGAAAATTAAATATTAGTCCATGGTGTGAAAAGTTTTCTGTGCGCAAGATCTCTTACAGGTACAGAACTCAAAATGGAAGAAAACGTATAGATTCCCTGTTCGATGTTTACTGGGTTTGCAAAAATTGAGTGCACAACTCATGATCTCATTAGCGAAATCAAAAGCTACAGACAGCAGATCTTTCACATTCAGTTTCACCGCCCAACACATTTCCAAAGGAGATCAAGCAAAACTGGGGGACCTTGACGTCCCACAAGTAAACTTAACCAATTATTACAGAACCAAAACACACTGCCAACAACTAGGTTCCTAGTCACCGGCTGTGTGAAATCCTTCACCAATATAATGTTCTTCCAAGATAAACACGCACTTCTGGCAGGGGTTTTGGGTTTCAGTCCTATCTTAGGGTGCAAACAGGTATAATGAATCTGGGTTCTACTTGCTGTGCGAAATCATGTTCAAGAAAGCAGCACAATTTAACTCGGAAACGGATCACCAGATAGAATGAGTATGAAAGCCGTTGCTCATAGCCTCCTTCCATCAAAACTCAGGCTACGTATGACAGAAGAGTTCAATGCTACGGCAATTGGCCTTCGAGGTGCCAACATGTCTAGCTATACCATGGGAAGCAGCATGACACAGAGACTAAAAAACCAACCAAAAACGAATTGGAGGCAGTGACAAGGAATCAAACCAATTCCTCAGAAACCAATCGGAACAATCATATGGCAATATCAAACACAGGATTAATTGCCAAGCATAATTTAGTTTTACAGTGTAGTAATAACAAAGATGGGCATAACTTGGCTGCAACCTATATATAGTAGATAGATAGATATGGCTAGATAAGATATGGACCAGACAGACCAATCTTCTCGGTTGGATTCAAGCTAGAGCCCCACAGCATATTGTCCAAGCACCTCCTCCTCTGGATTGGGTTCCATTAGTAAGAGACAGCGCACCTCGGGTCGCTGGGGTCGGCGAATTCGAGGCCATCCAGTCCTCCGCTATTTACCCAGTCATCCCACAGCTCCCTGCTGTACTGCTCCAGCTCAGCGACCTGGTTGAGGCACTCCTCATCCACCTCGACATAGCCATTGTCAAAATATTGGCCACGGACCCAGTCTTGGAACAGCACAAAGTCGTCGCAAATCTCCTGGTCACGAGCAGCATCTTCCTTGAACCACCGCCTTTGTTCCTCAATCCATTCGTCCGACAGGTTATTATACTTGCCTGTCATGAAAGGGATATCCTCGAGGGATGTCTCTCTCGGCATGGCCAGGATGAAGCCGACGAGGTCATCAGAGAGCTCATGACGGCCGTTTACACCAGCAGGCGCGGGGTCAGATTCAGATTCAGCGCACCTCTCCGTCTGGTTCTTGTCGATAGCCACCGCCTCCTTCTTCCCGGCGGTATCGACCAGCGCCGCCCCTGCCTCCACCAGGCCCTGCTTGGACCTCTCTGTCTGGTTATCGTCGACAGCCACGGCCTCCTTCCTGGTCTCGACCAGCACCTTCCCTCTCTCCAACGCCGCCACCACCAGGGGCTTGGACGACCCCTCCAGCTGCTTCTCGTCGACAGCCACGGCCTCCTTCCCCGTCTTGACCAGCGCCTCGTTTGTCATGGTGGAGAGCGGCTGGTTCTTCTCGCCGTCGAACGCCTCCACAGGCGGCGCCGTGTCCATATTCTCTGTGTGGATTGATTGGATCGAGGCGGCGGCGGTGGCTCGATCTCGATCTATATAGAGGAAGCTAGCGTATGGCAACGAGCCTGAGTCGGACTCAACTCACCCAGCAGGGACCGGCCGGACCGGAGTCCAACTGATCAAGAAGCGAGACCCAAACGTATACGTGCAGCAGGTAGAAATTTCTCTCCGTGTCCTGCTCGAAGCCGTGTGTATCTACTATCTAGGGGGAAAAAAGTATACATAACCCCCTATGTTTCTTTTTTGGACTTGACTATTCCGCGGCGCCGCATCTAAGCGATCCCGTGCGGTGGCTGCTGGACGCGTGCCAAACGCACAAGACCCTGTGTCTGCTGTGATTTAGGCCGTGTAAGCAAGCCGTATTGATAGGCTTGTTGGGCCAAAATATGAGAATCCCATTGTAAAAACACCAACCAGCTTTGGTCATGTTTTCTTCCTAGAAAAAAGCTTCCCATTTTATGCTCCTTTTTCTTCATTTGTTAGACATTGGCATATCATTTGGTGCTATTGCAATTTGTCATTGTTTGTGCCGTAACTCATGTGCTGCTCTTTGTAAGGATCTCATAAATACGATGCAACCCACAAAAATGGAATAATAATTATGTCTTTGTTGCCATATTACTAGCTGCCAGATTAATTATGCTAATTACCATAATAATTATGTCTTAATTGACATATTACTTGTCAGATTAATTAGGCCCTAATGGTCATGTTACTAATTGCAAGAATTGGCGGTTTGGCTGATCCCGAGCTGCCAGATTAATTATGCTAATTGCCAGAATAATTATGTCTTAATTTCCATGTTACTTGTGAGATTAATTAGGCCCTAAATGGTCATGTTACTAATTGTGAGAATTGCCGCTTTGGCTGATCCCGAGCTGCCGGATTAGTTGCCGGACAATTTATGAGTGATTGCCAGGTTAATTAAGTCCTAGTTACTAATGGCTAGCTTAATTACTAGGAGAAATTGCCGGATTAATTAGGAGTACTTGCCATAATCAGATCAACCCCACTTCCCCAATCTCATCTCCTTCATGGGCTTCAGGAAGATGATGCATCAGCCATACGAAGACGGCAAGGTGCACAAGCACCGGTGAAAGGAGAAAATAGATGGCCCTCTCATGGAGAAAAGATGAGAGGAGCAGACGGACACCTCCCGTGCGTGCTCGACGGCAGCGGCGTCCCTCCACCTCTCCGGCATAGAGCACGCCGCTGCGTGCTCAGCGGCGGTGGTGGCCTCCTCTCGAGCCGCCCGGCACAGCATCCCTCCACCTCCCCGGTGGGGCGCCTCCATGGGGCGCTAGGCAGCGGCGGCCTTCTCCTCTCATGCCTCCCGGTGCTGCTCTTCTCGACCTCGTAGCTCGCAGTGTTGCCTGCCATGGCTGTCTCGGAGAGATACAGGGAAGTTGTGTGGGCAGGAGCTTGTGTGGGGATTGAACAGATAACGGATAAGGTTGTAGGTGGGCGATCGATCGGTTGCACGCATCTCTGCGCGTCGTCGCACGGGATAGCCCAATATGCGGAGCCTCTCTTTAGAATTTTCCTTTTTTTTTTAATGAAACACTCGTATTTCATTAAGACACGGCACGATCGCAGGTCACCAGACTAGTTACAAACGTAGGGTAGCCCGATCTTCACGGAATATGGTCTCCCCGAGCTACACTACCACCCAAAGCTGCTAGCTCATGAGCAGGATTATTACAACCCCGCGAGACGTACATCACATGGGTGTCGATGAAATTAACACATAACTGATACCTCAAATCACCGAAAAGGATACCTAAAGGATTGAGATCATAGTCCGAGCTTGTGAAGAACGGTTCTTGTTGTGGTATCCAGGAGAGGAGACGGGAAAACCCTCAGACGAAAACCCCGTCGTAACCCAGCTTCCTCACGAGGCACGCCAGGCCCCGCCCGCCGCCACCCTCCCCGCCCACGCCTGCCTCTCTTGTCGTCGCTGCCGCCGGTCCTCGCCATGGTGGCGGCGGCCCCCAGCCTTCGAAGGAGGTTTGGGGTGGTGGTTGCCGAAGGTTCCCGTTGGATCTGCTGGGGCAAGGATCGCTTGCATCTTGACGCAGGCGACTAGGCGCGTTCGGGGTGGTGGTGGAGATCCTCTCCCGACGGCGCCATGGACGGCAACGGAGGTGGGGGTGGACCTGGTGGCCATGAACGAAACCCTAGATTAAAATCTGGGTGTCTCCCGTGTCGTCCCCCAATTCCTCTTTGATGCATGGTTGGGTCGGATCCGGTGGAGGGTCGATCCTGCTGTGCCGCTGCCTTTCTTGATGCTAGCCTAGCCCAAGGGCTGCTGCTAGGGGTCGGAGCGGCGGATCTTGCAGGTTGCCGGGTGGTGGCGTGGGGGCTGTCGGCTAGGCATGAATAATGGTGGTGGTCCTCAGATCTCTCGCACATCAAGACGAACATATACTTGATGCGTGCCTAATGGATCTGTCTGGATTGTCTAGTTCTGGAAGGCTCTGCCGGTGAACTCCCATGGGCGCATCATGCCTGGAGATTGCTGGATCAGAAGGAATTCGGGCGTGCGCACCTGTGTTTTTTGCTAGCCGTTTGGTTTCAGATGGAGCGTGACGAAGCTCTGCTACCTGTTACCATCATGTGTTATGTCTTTGACGATCCATGGTGAAGTCAGATGTGGAGAATTTCATAAGGACAAGAACATAAGGGCTAGCTATGGTGGGTTGAGTCTTTGAGGTGTTGAGGATCTGACTTGGTGATCTATGACTCGCAGCAGCGCCTGTTAGAGGGGTGACAACACAGGAGATGTTCACAGTCTTTTCTTGTAGGGTGAAAACCCAAGGTCTGGCCTTCATTGGTTGTACCTGACAATAGCCTTGCAGAAGGCATTGTTTTGCGAGCGAAGACTTTCTCCAGGGTGAAAACCTAGGATCTTTGATCGGGCGACGACAGCGTTTGAGCATTGTTTCCTTCTTGGAAGCGTCGTTTTTTGGAGGGGTTGGACTCTGGTGTTGTTTTGGTGGTGTTAGTGTTGCTGCTGCTAAGAATCTGATCGCTTTAGCGGGACTTTTTTTTAATTCTTCTTCTTCTTTCTTTTTTGGTTGTGTGTATCCGTAATACCAATAGGGTAATGCGTTGTTGCAGAAGCCGGATGTAATTGGTATCGTGCGATATTAATATATGCTCCTTTCCACGCAAAAAAATAGTCCGAGCTTGTCATGGCAGTCTTCAAATTAGTGCAGTCTGTTTCGAACATAACTTGTCCCACTCCCATTTGATCTACAACCTCGATGGCATTTGACAGGGCCAAAGCTTCAGCATGGAAAGCATTCTTCACATTTGTTTGAGAGCCTGCTATGGCAAACAGATGTTCTAGGAACTGTCACGACACATTGCACCCCATCCACCACTTCTAGTATGTTCAGAGAAAGATGCATCGTATTTATTTTAACAAATTCTTCTCGAGGTGATTCCCAAGTGCGAGCATCCATAGTCAAACTAGGTTGTTGTTTCTTTTTTAAAAAGAGTTGTCACTCGTCCACATGCCTTCGGACATTGAAATGAAACTGGTCGATGTTCTGGTGCTGCTTCCCATGATTTCCTCTATTTCTTTCTGTCCACCAATTCCAAAGAAAAGAAATAGCGAGCAACTTTTCAGTTGTCGGCAAAGCCATGATTTCTTGTAGCATTTCTAGTGCTGATCAACAAGGCAACAATTTCAGCCTAACATCATCCAAAATAAGTGCTTTCCATCTTTGCTTAGCATATTTGTAGTTTAGGAATAGATGTCCACCATCTTCAAACAGCCTGTGACAAACAACACATCTTGTATCAAGCTCCACTCCTCGTCGAGCTATATTTATGTACATGGGATGGCTGTTGTGCGCAAGTTGTCAAAGAAAATGGTGGACTTTGGGAGGGCATTGGATCTTCCATAGTTGCTGGAACACTTCTTGCTTCAGAGGTACAAAATTGGTGCCCTGACCAACCTGTTTGTTCGCAGCTCACTTTTCTCCATCAACATGTACTCTATAAGCTGATTTAACAGAGAAAAGGCCCCTGCTATCAAAGTGCCATGCTACACAATCTTCAGAGTTTGCTCTAAGAGGAATACTCAAAATAACAGGAACATCATCGGGGTGAACGTGCTGCTGAATCAACTGCTCATTCCAGGACAGAGTAGTTTCATCAATCAACTCTGATACAAGCTCCAATTCACAGTCTCCTTTAGGAGTGGTCGGACGCCGTGTTGTACCACTTGGAAACCATGGGTCATCTCATATACGCACTCGGGAGCCATCACCAATTCTCCATATAATTTCCTCTCTCATGACATCAATCACTTTAAGGATGCTTCTCTAAACATAGCTCATTCCAATCTACGGCTTAGCTAAAAGGACATCTCCATCCGGGAAGTATTTAGCACGTAAGACACGAGCGCATAAAGACTCGAGCGCCTGCAGTAGTCTCCACCCTTGTGGTGCTGGCATGGAAAGGTTAAAAGAATAGAGATCTCTAAAATCCAGTCCACCCTCCTCCTTTGGTAACTTCATTTTCTCCCGACTGACCCAATGCATTCTCTTCACCTCATCATCTTGCGACCACCAGAAGTCACACACCAATTTTCTAATATCATCACACAAGGGATTTGGGTATCTCAAAGCACGTCATTGCGTAAGTTGGGATAGCCTGTACTACTGCTTTAATTAAAATTTCCTTGGCCGCCATTGACATAAGCTTTTCCTTCCACCCTTGCAATCTCTTCCATATTTTCTCTTTAATGTATGCAAAGCACTTTCTTCTGTATCGGCCAATATATGTTGGTAAACCCAAGTATTTCCCATCCATAGCCTCTAATCTAATTTCCAATTCTTGTAGTAACAAATTTTTTGTACTATTTCTTGCATTTGCGCTGAACATAACCGACGATTTATCTCTATTAATCATTTGTCCAGAGCACTCCTCATAAATTTGCAAGATAGATTTTATTGTTTCCACACTTTGTAGATTGGCCTCCAGCAGCAAAAGAGACGGCACCATCCTGCTCCTCTATTGAGGTGCCCGTACGACACCGTCCGGCAGCCAGAATCGGTAGCGGTCTGGAAACCCGATTTTGGCTGCCGGACGGTGCCGTACGGGCACCTCAATGGAGGAGCAGGCTGGAGCCGTTGATTTTGACAACCGCGCGGGTAATAAGAGGCAAGTTGACCTGCTCGCCGCGTCGCAGTTCAATCACTATACCATGCCGGTGATTTTTCGCTTGTGTCGCCGCCCGTCTAGGAAGAACCGCCACTGCTGTCGAGAGAAGAAACGGAAAGGCCACTCATGCAGCTGCCAACTCGCCATGTCATCAAAACCACCATGCAAAACAGCCTTACACGGGTGAAGGGAGATCTCTGTTCGGTTTAGCAAAGTTGTGTAGGTGATGTGTTCCAGTTTAAAGTTAGGGGTGGTCTCTATCCCAAACCTGAAACATAGGGGGTTACATATACTTCTTTCTATCTAGGGTTCGGATTTCGATATATATAGATCGAGATCGATTCGCCGCCCGCCTCTTCTTCTCATACACACAACCAATTCAATCCCCACCAGAAAGCGCGGAACACAACGACTGAAACACCATTTCTTCCTCGCACCTTCCCCCTCCTACAGTTCTCGAGAGGAATCCAGATCTCGCCGGGCCGACCCGACGCCTCCTTCGCCGGTGTTGCCGGTGGAGGTGGACTGAGGGAAGGTGCCGGCGGCGGTAGTGTGTATTTTAGGAGTAGGTTTGGGCTCTGTCCCGGTAGTTGGCGCTATGACGTTCAGAGTTCGCGGGATTTCTCAGGCCAGATCCGGTGGTGGCTGCTGGTTCTTTTCGCCGCCGTCCTTGTTGGGATGGAGGGGATGAAGGCCTTCGGCTGCTCCTTCAATAAGGCCGGTGGTCTAGAGCTTGAACGGCGGCTGGAGCTACTGATTCGATCTCTAGTCCTTGTGGACTCTGCTCTGCATGTGCTCACGAGCAGTACCAAGAGCTGGTCTAGGCAGTGCCCCGATAAGCTCCTCCGGTGGGAGTTTGGTGTTGGTGCTGTCCTGGACGGGAGTCCTCCTCATAAGCTCGCCCTCCCTCTCGTTGGCTTGCTCGTTCCCCCTCTTCCGGCCGGCCGTGGAGGCGAGGGGAGGAGGGGATTGAGCGGGTCTGCGGGCAGTGGAGGCAAGGGATTTTGTCTCTTGTCGCATCTGCGTGGCGGCAGGAGACCGCGGTGGGTGCTCCCTGGCGAACTTCGGAGGTTGAAGACACCGGCTAGCAACCGAAACAATTATTACAGAACCAAAACACACAGCCAAACGACTAATCCTTCACCGATAAATGTGCACTTCTGCAAGGATCTGTTGTCAGCGAGGAATCCCCTCATTGCATAGCTTGCTGGAACCACTGAGTATGAAAAGCTAACTAGGCTCGTAGCCCTTCTCTTCCTGGTTACATTAAAACTAAGGCTACCGATGCCATGACAAATTGATATAGCACGTGGCCTTCAATTTGCCACCATGTTTGGCAACCAAGAGATCATATGGGAAGCAGCATTCAGTCTCGGGACAAGCTATATACCCTAGCCTAAACAGCTAGTAGAAGATCTTGATACTTTAGAGAAAAGTTAATTGTTTCGATAGGCTAAATCATGCGTTTCCATGGAGCAAAAAAATTTGTTTGACACAAAGACTAAAGAGACCAAATAAATTAATTACTCGGAAACCTGATGAGAATCAATTAATCACATGGCAATATCAAACATAAAATTACTTGCCAAACATAACTTAGTTTCAGAGTACAAGTAACATAGATATAGATACAGGCATGGATGGTTCGATAACATAGAAAACAAAGATGGGCATAACTAAGCTGAAACCCACACAGTTGATATAGATAGATAGAACTAGAAGTGGTTAGAAAAGATATGGACCAGACAGACCAATTAATCTTGCTCGGTTGGATTAGAGCTAGCTAGAGTCCTCCTCGTCTCTGCAGTTAACTTAGCTTGGCGGAGCACACACCTCCTCTGGACTGTACCATTCGGCGTACATCGGGTCGTTGGGGTCAGCAAACTTGACGCCGGCGAAGCCTCCACGCTCTTTTACAAAGTCATCCCACAGCCCCTTGCCGTACTCCTCCAGCTCGGCGACCTGGTTGAGGTACTCCTCGTCCACCTTGATACAGCCCTTGTCAAAGAACTCATCACGAAGCCACTTCTTGAGCGGCTCAAAGTCATCGTAGATCTTCTGGTCATAAGCAGCGTCTTCCTTGAACCACTGCCTTTGCTCCTCGACCCATTCCTCCGAGCGGTTCAGGAGCTTCGCCAGGTCGTGCTTGTTGCTGGTCATGAAAGGGTTGTCCTCGGTATCAAAAGGCGTCTCTGTCGGCATGGACAGGATGAAGCTGATGTAGTCGTCAGAGAGCTCGTGCGTGCCATTTACAACAGCAGCAGGCGCGGGGTCAGATTCAGCGGACCTCTCCTTCTTCCCGGTCTGGATCTCCAACGACTCCATCAGGGCCTTGCTGGACCTCTCCGTCTGGTTCTCGTCGAGATCAGCCACCGCCTCCTTCCCGGCCTTGGTCTCCAACGGCTCCACCAGCTGGGTCTTGGACTCGTTCGCTCGGCTCTTGTACATAGCCAGCGCCTTCTTCCCTGCCTCCAGCAGGGCCTTGCCTGCTGTCTCCGCCGTGGCCGCCTTGTCCGTCTTCTCCTTGTGGATATTGTCCTTCACCGGCGGCAACTTCCCTGTGTAGATTGGCTTCCCATCATTGAAGATGCTGAGAAACTTGTCACCGTCGTCGTCCGTAGTAGAGAACTGCTTGGAGCTGTCCTTGTCCATCACCAGCTTCTGAAACCCCTTGATGAACGCCGCAACTTCCTCCTCGAGGTCTCCCGATGTGGTATTCGGGATGTCGACGACGAACAACGTCTCCCCCGCATTCTCCTTCTTCACGGCCATACGCGGAACCTCCTCTGGGATCACCAGCTCGTCGTCGGAACAGGCCATGGCTCGTCGACGTCGATTGATTGATTCGGGATGCGGCTGCGCGTATACCTGGACCTCAAACTCGGTCCAATAGGCTCGGCCCGAGCTTTGCCGGCCCGGAGCGAGCTGGGCTCGGCCCGCTGATACTGCTGGACCGAGCCGAGCTCCGGAAGCTGGACCGCGGCGGTATCGGGCTGGCCCGGGCTCGGCCCGGTCCGGCTCGTCAGCTCGTCTTTTTTTTTTCAAATTATAAAAGGGCTGGATTAAGTAAGGAGATAGCCAGTTGGGCTGAATAATTAGGCCTGCTAGGTCACGTTTTGTTCCATGTCAGTTCGTTCCAGGTCGTGATGGTCCGTGTTCGTTCCATGTCCTACTAGCTGCCGCCGCCGCACAGGCCATGTCGCCGGCCGGCCGCACCGTCTCGCCACCTGCACCACCTCCTGCTACCGCCATTGTTCCGAGCTCACCGCCGCCGCTCTCTCTCTTCGACACCATACCCTCTGCGACGCCGCCACCGCTTCGCAGCGCCCGCCCGACCGGCTGCATGCGAGCTCGCGCACCGCGCCGCCACTTCCGTCGAAGAGGGCCACCGTCGATGACACATCCTCGCCAGCTCGCGAGCTGCACGGCTGGACCGAAGTTTGTCGAGAGCTCGGGCCGAGCTTCGGCTGTCTGGCTGGCCGGACGAGCTGGGCTCGGCTCAAATCCAGCCCGAAGCTTTTTTGCTTCGGCGGCAGGAAGCCGAGCCAGCCCAGCGTCTGTATATAGGCTGCAGCAGTGTTGGGTAGGAGGAGAGGAGGCAGCGGCGGCTCGATCTCGAATATATAGAGGAACCAAACCCTAGGTACCACTACGAGCCGGACTCGGACCCAAGGAGTCAAGGACCGGCCAGCCGAAACTCGAGGTAGAATCCTATCGATATATATAGGCCAAAGCCGTCAGGTCCAAGGCTCTCAGAAACGTCGACATGCCAGTGAGCATAGCGTCGACGTGTCGCGTAGTTTGGGAAGGAGAGGTGTCATCATCGTTGAACGTAGCGTCGCCAGCATTTCAACTGGCTTTTAAGTAAGTCTCCTAGGTACTCCCTCTGTTTCAAAATATAAGATGTTTTAGGTTTGTAAAGAAAATGAATCTAGACTTCTTTAATGTGTAGATTCATCCCAAAGTTGAGTGAACGTACCTACTAAAACAAGTCTAGATTCATTTTCTTCACAAACCTAAAACATGTTATATTTTGAACGCCATTGACATCCGTTGGAGCATGTCAATGGTCTAGCACAGCTTAACGACGCTAGCTGTGCTACGGAAGCAGGTTTTGGAGGCTTTCCGTCCGCTGCGGCCCAGGCACTGAACCAAAGCCTACATGGCGCTCCTGCCCAAACACGATGGCGTCGTCACTGCAGTGCAGATGCGTTCCGGCCGATAATCCTTGAGAGCGCCGTCCTGAAGCTGCCGTGCAAGATGATCACCAACCTTGTGCAGCAGCCGCTGATGGTGCCGGATCGCGCTTTTCTGAAGGGGGCTTGGGCGTCTGCGACCTGCATGCCACAACCTGATGAAATTCGGGCACAAGCTGTTGTCGGGCGAGGTCACGTTGGGCCCGCCGCTGGTACGAGCACTTGGGCATCGCTTTTCATGTCCCATCCATGCCCACGATAGCCCGGTCTCGACCGAGGTCGCGCCGTCGACACGTTGGGCCAGCCGCTGCTACGGCGAGTCCGGCATCGCTCATGCCCCATCCGTGCCCACGATACCCTGGTCTGGCGCACCTTGAAAAGGTGCTCGCTCACGATCACGACCGTCGCGGCGTGGGCAGGCACCATGCACCATCCCGTTTTTGGCTGTCCAACTGGCATCGTGCCAGGCCCCTGTTCACTCGCCTCCCTTCGCTGTTCTCGCACGGCACCCAGCCCGCGATCACCGTCGCCGATGCCCTGCTTCCCGCTCCACCAGCCCGGCCTGACGGCCGTGGTAGCTTCTTCTCCCGGGTGGCAGAAACTTCAGGCCCTCCTCCGATGCCTATAAACTCGTGCTCATCTGGGGACGAGGGCGATCCAAAGGACTAGAGTTGCAGTTGCAGCCCCGAAGCATGCTGGCCAGGAAAAAAAATACAGTGCACGCCTGTCTGAACTTAGAAACAGTGTTCGATTTTAGCAGCAGAGCCGTGCAAGTGCAACCAAGCTTCCATCCTCATATCATCTGTGAGTTCCTGAGCTACACGGTGGATTAATTCGGTCGCCGGACAGAAGCCATAGCCTGCATCCCTGCACCTAAGCCTTTACACTTGACAGTCATGCAATCCATCTTACTCAGTCTTCCTCTCTAGGCAAAGCCATGGAAGAGTTTGCGGCCCTGCGGAACCGCCTACTGCCAAACCCAATTAATGGTACGCGTTCCACCTCATTCCAAGGCTGTTGAAGAGGGGAGCATAAGGCCGCTGTTGAAATCTCTCTGTTGCCTACTAGTAGCTACCATCTCCCTCCGATCAGCATCGCGTTCAGACAGAGCCGGTGTAGTGTTTAGGAAGTTCAGAACATGTACCTGCACTTGTTAGGACAGTTCTGAGATGGAACGGTGCAATGTTCATCAGCCGCAAACGAAAATTCTCAAGAGACCGTGGCTTAGAATTCCCATGAAAATATATACAGTACCGTTCTTTTTGCAAACAAGTAATAATCGATCTCTCCCTGCCAACCAAGTCTGGTGCACCTAAATTAGATATTTCATCAGTTCAAAGTTCACAGAAGCGATCTGATAATCAGGAAATATATGTCATCTTGGACGATTTGGTGTGTCAAAGCCCAAGTTAGCAAGCACAGGAAATGTGCAAACTGAACCTGAAACGACAGTTTAGCATACATTCACAGATCATTTTTTAGGAGGCAGGCAGAGCTAACCGAAATGTTTGATACATTCGCACATTCAGATGCATACATGATGACACAGGTGCATACAAGAATGTAAGAATGTACTTGTTATTCCTAGATAGAAGTCTTCTAATAGCATGGTTTGGATAACACTCTCTCTACCAGCATGGTCTGAATGACAGGGACATGCTTGATCTTGTGGTGATCGTCGTCCTGTTGTACTCGGTCTAGCTCTAGATCTTATCGGTAGAAGCTACAGGGTTCGATCTATGAGATCTGAGAGAGAGAGAGAGCAGAGAGATTGGAGAGGAAGAGGTTGTATACCTGCGCCTTGGCTCGAGGAACACGAGCCAGAGGGGATGCCAGAGGTGGTGTCCATGGCGAAGAGGGGCGACGGCGTGGGCGTGGGTGTGGTTGAGAGTGGCGGCGGCGGAGCTTCCCGTCGGCCTAGCGCAAAACCCTAATTGGTGGGTGTGCCGGTGGGGGGCTGCGGCGCACGGTGAACCTTGTACCGTGTGCGTCCGGGCCCCCCACCTATTTATATGCGCGCTGGCGACAGGGGACCACCAACCATGATAAGGTTGGGCGCCCCCGATTAGGGCGCGTTGAGGGACTCCGTTCGGGCCGTTGGGCCCGAACGTGGGAGAGATCTATCTAACATTCTCCCCCTAGATCTCGACTTTACTCTTAACTTTGTATTTTACTCGTTTCATCACGGATCGGTACATAGAGCATGTTTCATCGTCTCAGCTCAATTGCCGATAGAATCAGACCGCCACTACATACTTTTCTATTTTAAAACAAAATTCTGTTACTTTTGGGCCTCTGTAGTCGAGGAATCATAGGCTTTCCATTAAACCCATGCCGGCTATGTGTTCCTTGAACACATTGGGTGGTAAGCCTTTCGTTAGCGGATCCGCAAGTATATCCTTTGTCCTTATATGCTCGAGTCTTATAGTTTGATCCTGTACTTTGTCCTTCACAACATAGTACTTTATATCTATAGACTTTGTAGCATTACTCGACTTGTTGTTGTGAGCATAAAATACTGCGGGCTCGTTGTCACAGTACATCTTTAGTGGCCTGCTGATGCAGTCAACCACTTTCAAGTCGGGTAGAAATTTCTTTAACCATAACGCCTGTCACATGGCCTCATAACATGCTATAAATTCTGCATACATCGTAGATGATGCAACTATCGACTGTTTAGCGCTTCTCCACGAAATAGCACCTCCTGCGAAAGTAAAGACATATCCTGTCGTGGACTTTCTGTCGTCTTTATCTCCTGCAAAGTCCACATCTGAATACCCTTTTATCTCTAGGGAATCAGATCTTTTATATGTTAGCATGAGGCCTTTTGTGCCTTGCACATAACGCAAAGCTTTCTTTACCATCTTCCAGTGCTCTATGCCTGGATTATCTTGATATCTACCGAGTACCCCGGTGATAAAATCTAAGTCAGGGCGAGTGCACACTTGTGCATACTGTAAGCTTCCAACAGCCGAAGCATATGGTACTGACTTCATTTGATCGATCTCATATTGGTTCTTTGGATATTGGGATTTCCCAAAACTATCGCCCTTGACTATGGGAGCAGGTGTTGCATTACTCGCATGCATATTGTATTTCTTTAGAATCTTTTCTGTCGCTTTTCTGCGACAGTCCTAACACTCCATTCTTTCTATCTCGGTGAATTTCTATGCCCAAAACATAAGAAGCTTCACCAAGGTCTTTCATGTCAAAATTTGAAGACAAGAACTTCTTTGTTTCTAGTAGTAGACTGACATCACTGCTAGCAAGCAAGATGTCATCCACATACAGAATTAGGAAAATATATTTCCCACTTTTGAACTTTGCATAAATGCAGTTGTCCTCAACATTCTCTTTGAATCCAAATCTTTTAATTATATCATTAAACTTTAAATACCACTGCCTAGAGGCTTGCTTTAACCCATAAATGTATTTCTTTAGGAGGCATCCCATATGTTCCTTCCCCTCCATGAAAAAACCCTTGGGTTATTTCATGCAAACATTTTCTTCTATATCTCCATTTAGAAATGTCGTCTTAACATCCATTTGATGTAACTCTAAATCAAAATATGCAACTAGTGCCATTATGATTCTGAAGGAGTCCTTACATGAGATCAGAGAAAAAGTCTCATTGTAATCTACCCCTTCTCTATGTGTAAAGACTTTTTCCACAAGTCTAGCTTTGTACTTTTCTACATTCCCATTGGAGTCATACTTTGTTTTGTAGACCCATTTGCATCCTACTGTTTTGGCTCCTTTAGGAATTTCCTCTAAGTCCCAAACATTATTGGAACTCATTGATTTCATTTCATCTTCCATTGTCTCCACTCACTTGGCTGAGTGAGGGCTACTCATGGCTTCTTCATATGAGGTAGGATCGCCCTCCATATGAATTGTGTTGTAGACTTTGTAAATTTCTTTGGAAATGGCTGGTCTTCGTTCTCTTTTAGACCTTTTGAGTTCACCAGACTCTTGCTCATTTCGTGCCTCGGGTTCTGGCACATTTTCAGCATGTTGCTGTTCTGGCTCCCTTTCGTGCTCAACAGTGGGTTCAGGTGGCTCCTGATGGACAGGTTCCGAACTTTCTCTCATTGTTGTCATGTGTGGAGTCACAACAGGTGCCGGCACCACAACCTCAGGGGTTGTAGATGGTGGCACAACAGGTAGCGAGAAAAATGGCTCCTGAGTCATCGGATTAGGTGCATGCACCCTCTTCTCCTCAAGATCAATTTCCCGAGCTACCGTGCTCCCCCTCATCAATTCTTCCTCCAAGAAGACTACATGTCTCGTTTCTACAAACTTTGTGTATCTGTCAGGACAGTAGAAACGATAGCCTTTTGATTTATCTGGATAGCCAATGAAATGGCAAGATACTGTTTTTGGGTCTAACTTTGCAATGTTTGGATTGAAAACTTTTGCCTCAGCTGGGCTCCCCCAGACCCTCAAGTGGTGCAGAGAGGAGACTCTGTTTGTCCACAATTCATACGGTGTTTTGGGCACCGACTTACTTGGTACTCTGTTGAGAATGTGAATGGCGGTTTTAAGCGCCTCCATCCACAATCCCAATGGGAGGATGGAATAGCTCATCATGTTGCGCACCATATCCATAAGGGTACGGTTACGCCTTTCAGCTACTCCGTTTTGCTGAGGTTCGCCCGACATAGAATACTAGGCGACTATTCCATTTTCCTGTAGGAACCTTGCAAAAGGTCCTAGCACTTGACCATATGGAGTATGCCGACCGTAGTACTCCCCCCACGGTCAGACCGGACTATCTTAATTCTTTTATCATGCTGATTTTCTACTTCAGCTTTGAAAATTTTAAATTTATCCAATGCTTCAGATCTTTCTTTAATTGGATAAATGTAATCATACCGGGAGTAATCATTCGTGAATGTTATGAATGAATCATAACCATCCACACTTTTCACAGGAAACGGTCCACAAATATCAGTGTGGATTATTTCTAGTGTAGCTATACTTTGGTTTGCACCCTTTTTTAATTTGTTTTACATATTTTCCTTTAATGCAATCTATGCATTGCTCGATGTCAGAGAACTCTAACGGAGGAAGAATGTCATTTTTAACGAGGCTTTCTATTCTTCCCCTCGAAATATGGCCTAAACTGTAGTGCCATAACTTCGATGAGTCAAGAGTTCGCTTTATTTTCTTTTGTTCTTTGTTCGACAAGGGAACTTGTTCATTCACATCACACACAGAAAACACTTTCTCATGCAAGGATAATAAATAAAGCTTGTCTTGTAGTGAAGCAACACCCACACAAGTATCTTTCAACCAAGTCCAAAATAACACTCATATATGTCTTTGTCCAAGCATGACACACTTATTAAATTTCTATGGATGGAAGGAACAAATAAAACATCCTTAAGCAAAAGAGTAAAGCCATCAGCCGGCTCCAGAGGAATGTCGCCAACAGCTTCCACTTCTGCTTAAATCCCATTCGCCACTTCAATGAGTCTTTCTCTTTTTAGCAAAATCCTTGTCGAATGGAACCCCTGTAAAGAGTTGGCAACATGATCAGTTGCACCAGAGTCAATCCACCAAGTAGATTTAGAAAACTTTTCATACAAGGATTCATTTACAAAAGATACTATGTATTTACCATTTTTCGCCATTATGGACTTTAGCCATATTGGGCAAACCTTTTTGTAGTGGTCAACCTTTTTGCAATGGTGGCACTGGTCTTTGTCCCTAGGGGTAGACTGTTGATACTGATGCTGGTGCTGTAGGGGGCCCTTGTCATGTGTCTTGGAAGGTAAGCCACCATGGTTGATGTTGGTGAAGTTCCTCTTCCTATTGTCCTTCATGTAGTTCAAGGAACCACCGTGAATGGACTTAAGTCTTTCTTCCTCTTGAGAACACATTCCTATGGTCTTTTCATTGTCCCACTTTTCAGGGGACATGTTATAGTTGATGACGAAGTTCTCGAACTGTTGGGGAAGAGAGGACATGACAAGATGTACCAGAAGAGCAGGCTTGAGCTCGAGGTCTGTATCCATGGGATTTAACTTAGACGCCATGTTGGACATCCTCAAGATGTGCTCTCTAATGCCATGTGGCCCTCCCGTATACTTTTCTGTGACCAGCTGTTTTAGCAGTTGGGTTGCATACATCTTTGAAGATCCAATAAACTGGCTCTTTATCTTTGCAAGGTACTCACCAACAGAGGCACACTCTTCGATTGAGCCTACTATTGCGTTCTCAATCGTGTTCTTGACAAAAGCCAAGCACTTCTTGTTTGCATTGACCCACTTTTGGTTATCTATTGAGTAGGTCAGCTCCAAAGGAGCGTGGTCTCTCTTTCTCTTTTCGAATGCAGCACTTTCCTCAGCATCACCCCTCACTGGGTCCTTAGGCTTAACTGACTGTTTAGTATCAACAACCCAGTCCACCTCGGCGCAGACAAAGGCCAGATCAACCTTTTTCCTCCATTCAGAATAGTTATCCCCTCTGAGCAGTGGGATATCCTTCAGGCAGCTCATGAGGTTGAGACCTCCTGAAAACCACAAAAGATGTGAGACAACCAGAAAAAACTGTATGCATTAATCCAACGTTGGTAAAATTAAACATGCAATTGTTTGTGCCATTTAAAATTACATCACTATTGGGTAAAGATAAAATTAAATGCACCTTTAATACATAATGAAAGGGATCATGATCATGTTTATTAATAACGTTAGTCAATTAATAACATGGAGCATAATCAACTTTAAATTACCTTATCACATCTTTTAAAACAAAATTTAATACACTTTTATTGCATTCTAGCAATTTTAAAACAACTATTTGCAGCGAAAACTATTATTACAACTTTCATAAAACTTTGAACTTTACAGAAAAATTCTGCCTCTGTTGCATTCTCTAGAAAAATATTTACTGAAATAAAATGACTAGAGAAATCTGTGCAAAATTTGCTTAAAAAACTAAGCAAAACAATAAAAAAGCTAATATAGCCTCTGTAAAAAAACAGAAACTCTAAACAGAACTGGTTGCGCCAATGAGCCCAGCAGCCTGTTATCTGCCGCTGCACAAGACTCGCTAAGCGCCGCCAAGAATCTCACGCTGCTTGATGAGCTGATTGGCCCGCTTCATTGAGCTAATCTGTCGCCCACCGGCGCCTCACGCCTGCTGCGCTGCCGCCTTGGCCCAGCCAGTGACAGCCGAGCCCACTCAAGGCTAGCCACGCACGCCAGAGCCACTCAATCCTGGCCGCCCGCTCAGCCCCACCCTAGATCCTAGGCTGAGCGGCGGTTTCGTCGGAACAAAACCCCCAAGGCGCCGCCCCCCTCTCTAACCCTAACCATTCCCCCCCCACTCACCTTACGAGCCCCCTTCCCGCTCCACCCTCTCTGGCGGCTTTGGCGAGGTGAGGTGGCTGCCCGCCCGGTGATCACGCCGGCGGCGAGCTCCTCCCTCTCCTACGCCGCCACCCCCTTCTCCTTCCTTCCCTCTATCCCGACCACCCCCTTCCACCTCGCTAGGATATAGAGAGAAGGGCAATCGAGAGCTTCGGTGCCTCCTACCCCCCTTGCCGGCGGTGCGTCCACTCGAGGGTGGGCGCCACCGTCAGAAGGTAGAGGTGGTGCCCTTCTTGCGTGTGGCGGCGGATTCCGATGGAGATTTCTCTTTGGCTTTTCTTTTGGGTGGGGATCTTCATTTCTGGGGCTTTTGCTTGCGGGATCTGGGAGTAAAAATGGGGCTTTCCTTTCTATGTCTTGATTCGGGGTCGAATCTAGGGAGAAACTAGGGTTTTCCTTTTGGGGCTTTAGATCTGGGGATCTTGGGGAATTTTCTTTGCCTTTTCCTTTGCCTCGTTAGGGGTTTGTTCTTCTTCCCGACCTCGGCTTGCCGATGCGTCAGGATCGAGAGGAACGGCGCGGCCGTGTGGGCTGGCGCTCTGTGGGGTTGGGGATCTAGGGTTTTCCTTTTCTTCTTTCCTTTTATTTTCTACACGACAAAGATCTACGGAGCCCGTGGCTCTGATACCATTGTTGTACTCAGTCTAGCTCTAGATCTTATCGGTAGAAGCTACAGGGTTCGATCTATGAGATCTGAGAGAGAGAGAGAGCAGAGAGATTGGAGAGGGAGAGGTTGTATACCTGCGCCTTGGATCGAGGAACACGATCCAGAGGGGATGCAGAGGTGGTGTCCATGGCGGAGAGGGGCGACGGCGTGGGCGTGGGTGTGGTTGAGAGTGGCGACGGCGGAGCTTCCCGTCGGCCTAGCGCAAAACCCTAATCGATGAGTGTGTCGGTGGGGGCCTGCGGCGCATGGTGAACCTCATACCGTGTGTGTCCGGCCCCCCACCTCTTTATATGCGCGCTGGCAACAGGGGCCCACCAACCATGATAAGGTTGGGCGCCCCCGATTAGGGCGCGTTGAGGGACTCCGTTTGGGCCGTTGGGCCCGAACGTGGGAGAGATCTATCTAACACGTCCCTCTTCCTTGATCCTTCCCCCCATCTTGCGCCACCTCCTTCATCGTGTCCAGCGCCTCCGGGAGCATCTCTAGTTTCTAACGGTGGACGACGAAGATCATCTCAAGTTTCTGACAGTGGACGACGACGATCATCTCAATGCGATAAAGGCGCATGCCAAGAAGGGGTGCAGGCAGAGCAAGTGCAACACAACTTCTGAAGCATGTATGCAGAAGCAAACGACATTGGGTTCAAACACTGTGAGTTTAGTTCAGCCACTCAACCAAGCCTCCACCACATCGCGCTCCTGCCCAAACACGCTGAAGTCGTCACAGCCGATATGAATATGGACAGTGCTACACGTCCCCCGGGGGATAAAAACTTCTGATCCCCCGGGTCCTCGTGCTGACACGTGTCCACCCAAAACCCGCTTTTGCTACAATCAGACCCGTTTTTGCTATATATGTCCCGCTTTTGCTACACTGTAGCAAAAAACGGTTCGAGCCAGAAAAAAGAACAGACATATCAGACCTTGCCGGAGAGTTCGCCGGAGACCTCGTCGGCGACCTTGTAGCACAAAAATATGCTAATGTAGCAAAACCGACTTCGCCGGAAAATATCACCGAAGACTCGCCGGGAAAAACCTCGTCGGAGACCTCGTAGCAAAAGTTTTACGCTATTGTAGCAAAACCAGATAACTGTGGTATCAGAAAAAATGTGCTAATGTAGCAGAAACCCGACCTCGTCTGAGACACGCCGGGAACTTTCGCTGGGAGAGCTCCCTAGATACCTCGTCGGAGATCACGTAGCAACATTTTTGTACTATTGTAGCAAGATCATAAAATAGTTGTAGCAAAAATAATGTGACATTGTAGCATCATTGATATGTAGCAAATCCTTATCTCAGCAAAAATTCCCCAAAAGGGTAAATCTAGAGAAGCAAATCAAGTGTGTCTTCGGTAGCAACGATTCCTGTCGTCTATAGCAAATTCACCTATTGGTGGTAGCAAAAAATCAATCACAGTACACACTACAACATACGCGAGCAGGCCATGGCGATGGGAGCAGGCCATGGCGGCGGGAGGAGGAAACTGGGAGGAAAGGGATGTAGGGAGCGACTCGGCCGCTACGAGATGACCGGCGAGTCCGTGAGGTTGGACTGCCCGCGAGCAGTGGAGCAGATGGGAGTGCCGCGGCGGGAGCGCATGGCAGCAGCGGCAGCGGCGGCAGAGGCGTCGCGGCAATAGCGAGGCGCCGCGATGGCAGCGCGCGGCAGCGGAGGCGCGTGGCGGCAGCCGGAGGGGCGCCGCAGTAGCGGCGGCGCACGGCGGTAGTGGAGGGACACGATATTTTCAGTTGAAGACGAGGTAGACAAAGACGCGCAGTCCGTTCCGTATGTTGGATGCTAGCGACGTGACCCGGGGATAAAAACGTTTTATCCCCGGATGATATGTATCGTTTTCCTATGAATATCCCTTCAGAGCGCCGTCCTCAAGCTGCACCAACCGTGTGCAGCCGCTGATGCCGGCCGGACCTCGTCGCACTCGATCAGTCCGGCTTCGTCACAGGGCGGAACATAACCGACAGTTCCGCCGAACTGGTCGGTCCAATGTTGACAGAAACGAAAAACGTCCACGACATTGTTGAAGATAGATTTCCGCAAAGCTTTCGATTCAGTAGACTGGGGCGCCTCGTCCTGACTGATGCCCTGCTCTCCGCGCTCCACCGCCCTCGCACGCAATGTACGCGATCCTTCTCGACGGCACCACCGGGGATCGGATGGACAGGACGCGCCGCGGGATCCTATGGAAGAGGCGTTCCGAATGCTTCGGTGATGTGGTGACTGGTTTTACAATTGCGACAAGAAGATAACGAAGAACGAAAACGAAAAACACAGCAAGGGGACACAGATTTAACGTGGAAAAACCTCTCCAACAATGAGAGGAAAAAACCACGGGCGCCAGCCAGCGAAACTTCACTATATCGAGGAGTGTTTACAAACGCCGGGGATTTCACAGATGCAACTCATCCCAACCGGCGGCTTACAAGGGGTTTATATATCGGTGGAAACCTAGGTCTTCGACGATCCGTACCGTACTACTTTGTAGAATTTGGATCAACATATAACAAACTCCACCTTGAGACAAATTCCTCCTTGTAGCATCAACATCAACCATCTCCCTGAACAAACAAAGCAAATACTTTCGGCGCCAATAGCCACTTGGTCTAATCAGTTAAACCAACTAAGTTCGAGCAGAGCTCAAACTTAGCAACATGAACAGGTTTAGTCATCATATCAGCAGGATTATCATGAGTGCTGATCTTGCATACCTTTAATTTACCTTGAGCAACAATGTCTCTAACAAAATGGTACTTGACATCAATGTGCTTAGTTCTCTCATGGAACATCTGATCTTTTGTAAGGTATATGGCACTTTGACTATCACAAAACAAAGTAATGCAAGAATCATCTCCACAAAGCTCAGCAAACAAACCTTTCAACCAAACAGATTCTTTGCAAGCTTCAGCAATAGCCATGTATTCAGCTTCAGTAGTAGATTGTGCAACAACAGCCTGCAATGTAGCCTTCCAATTCTAACAACAACCACCAACATTAAACACATAACTGTGAGGATCTTCTCTTATCCAAATCGGCAAAATCTGAATCCACATAGCCAGCAGGTCCCTCACCGGTCCTGCCAAACTTCAAACAAGCATTGGAAGTGCCAAGAAGGTACCTAAAAACCCACTGAACAGCCTTCCAATGTTCTTTACCAGGATTAGCCATGTATCTACTTATCAAACTCATAGCATATGATAAATCAGGACGAGAACAAACCATGGCATACATCAAAGAACCAACAGCACTAGAATATGGCACCTTTGACATGTACTCAAACTCTTCATCGATAGTAGGACATTGAGAAGCCCTGACAATTTAAAATGAGGAGCAATAGGAGTACTAACTGAGTTGGCACCATCCATATTAAAAGCGATGAAGAACTTTCTTAATGTAACTTTCTGACTAAGAAATAACAAACCAGATTTTCTATCTCGTAATCTCCATACCTAAGATATTCTTAGCAGACCAAGATCCTTCATCTCAAACTCACTACTTAGGTGTGCCTTCAAAGTAGTGATTTCTTTCATGCCCTTGGCGACAATTAACATATCATCAACATATAGCGGCAAGTATATAGGTGACCCATCAACAAACTTGATATAAACACAACTATCATATTTAGACCTCTCAAAACCATGTGAGATCATAAATGAATCAAACCTTTTATACCACTGTCTTGGAGATTGCTTTAAGCCATAAAGAGGCTTCTTTAATTTGCACATAAAATCCTCTTTACCAGGCACTATGAACCCTTCTGGTTGGTCCATGTATATTTCCTCATCAAGCTCTCCATGCAGAAAAGCAGTCTTGACATCTAACTGCTCAAGCTCAAGATCACGCATAGCCACAATACTAAAGAAAGTACGAATGGAACTATGCTTCACAACTAGAGAGAACACATCATTGTAATCAATACCTGGAATCTAGCTGAACCCTTTTGCTACTAACCTTGCCTTGTACCTTGAAGGCTCTTTGGGAGATAGACCTTCCTTTTTCTTGAAGATCCACTTGCAGCGGACCGCCTTCTTTTGTTTAGGCAAGCGCACAACATCCCATGTGCCATTTTTCTCAAGCGATTGCATCTCTTCTTGCATAGCAGAAACCCACTTCTCGCGGTCAACGGATGCAATGGCTTCATTATATGTAGCAGGTTCAGAATCGTTCTCCACCCAAAGACAACTCAAAGCATAATGTACAAGATTACACTCTTCAATTAAAGCGAGGACGAGGACCACGATTACGCCTGTCTATCAGCAACAATGAACTCATGTGGCTGCTGCAAAACAATGAGGTGAGTGCTGAACAACAATATCATCAATGTTTTCCTCATGTGTATCTTCACCGATAGCATCATTATCAACAGTTTTCGCAGTTCTCCACACGCACATTAACTCTCTCCTCTCCAACAGCAACAGGAGAGGTATCTGATGGCAAGCTATCATGATACATGACGGACTCATTGAAAACAACGTTTCTACTTAGCAAAATCTTTTTAGTTCCAGGATTCCATAGTTTATATGCTTTAACTCATGAACCATAACCAAGGAATATGCACTTAACAGCCCTAGGCTCTAACTTTCGATTATCAACATGAGCATATGCAGTGCAGCCAAAAACTCTCAACTGTGAATAATCAGTAGGCGAACCTGACCATACCTGAATGGGAGTTTTCTTCTCAAGTGGAATAGAAGGTGACCTGTTGATGAGGTAACACGTGTTGGCTGCTTCAGCCCGTAAACGCCTATGCATACCGCATTAGACAACATACAACAAGCCCTCGAGATGATGGTTCTATTCATGCGCTCTGCCATTCTACTGAGGAGTATATGGGATGGTGTGATGCCTGATCATGCCATCGTTACTGCAAAACTCCTCAAACTCATTAGAACAGAATTCCATATCATTGTCAGTACGTAGTACCTTTACCTTCTTCTCAGTCTGTTTTTCAACCATAACTTTCCACTTCTTAAAAGCATCAAAAACATCAGATTTATGCTTCAGAAAATAAGGTCACACTTTTCTTGAGTAATCATCAATAATAGTAAGCATATAATTAGCACCACCAATAGAAGTCTTACGGGACGGACCCCATACATCAGCATGCACATAATCTAATATGCCTTTGGTGGTATGAACGGAAGCATTGAATTTAACTCTTTTATGCTTACCAAAGATGCAGTGCTCACAGAACTCAAACTTACTCAAGTTGCAACCATCAATCAGCTCTCTCTTGACCAACTCTGTCATGCCTTGTTCGCTCATATGCCCAAGACGCATATGCCATAGATGTGTTTTACCACAATCATCAGAATCATTAGAAGTAACAGCAGTAGCAATACCAGACAAAGTGCTACCTCTAAAAACATATAATTTAGCAGAATTCATATCACCTATCATGTGAATAAGAGAACCTTTTGATACCTTCAGAACTCGATGCCCACCGGCATACTTGTATACATCAACGTCCATGGTACTCAGGGAGATCAAATTTCTAGCCATGCTTGGTATGTGCTTCACCTCACTCAACGTGCGTGTCACGCCATCATGTGTCCTAATCTTAACTGATCCAACACCAACGATATGGCATGGGTTGTCATTCCCCACGCGCACAAAATCTCTAGTCTGCACAAACTCATATGAACTGAACCAATCTTTGTTACAGCAAATATGAAACGAACATGCAGTATCAAGTATCCATTCATCATCACGAGAAGCACAAACAACAAAAACAGCTAAGCATTCACCATCAGAACTATCGAAACAATGTTAGCCTTACCGTAACCTTGGACCTATCTTTCGGTTGGTAAGTTCCGTTTCTTTTCTCCTTATTCTGCAACTTCCAACAATCATCAATAACATGATTAGATTTCTTACAATACCTGCAGAATTTATCATTTCCCTTGGACTTTGAACGACTTCTACCGTCCTTGCTCTTATCTCTGTTGCCATAGTTGTTGTATCTGCCGGTCACGCCACGAACCTGCAGAGCCTCAAATTTTGGATGACGTCCCATCTGACCCTACCATAGTTTTCATATTTTCCCTCTGTTTGAGGGCGTCATGTACTTTGGCAAGGGTTAGTTCATCACGGCTCAACAATATTGTATCACGAAAATGTGTATAGGAACTAGGCAACGAGCATAAGAGTAGAAGAGCTAAATCCTCATCATCATATTTTACCTCCGTAGACTGCAAGTCTGAAACAATCTCTTTAAAAACAGATATGTGATTCATTACCGATCCACCTTCTTGCAGCCTGTGCGAGAACAACTTCATCTTCACGTTCATCTTACTGGTTAGATCCTTTGACACACAGATCGTTTCCAGTTTTTCCCATAGGACAGCAGCAGATTTCATCTCCAGTACTTCCTGCAAAATATTATTGGACAGATGAAGTTGAATCAAAGACAAAGCCTTACGGTCCTTCCGTTTCTCTTCGGTGGACCAGGTCTTAGCATCCTTTTCATGAATCCATCCAGCGCTTCATCCAGATCAGAAGTTTGGGCGAGAATCGCCCGCATCTTCACCTGCCACAAGGAGAATCTTGTGGTGTAGTCCAGCTGTGGTAGATCGAACTTCAATGACGACATGTCGCAAACCCTAGATTAGAACCTGGGGCTCTGATACCACTTGTTACAATTGCGACAAGAAGATAACGAAGATCGGCCCAAGCCTCCGGCGACGGGCCTCGCTCCACTCGTCAGAAGTTGGCCTATACTTTGTAGAATTTGGACCAACATATAAAAACTGGCAGGTCGCGTGCCGCGAGCGTCTACCGGCCATGGTCTGAATGGGGCTTGGGCGTTAGAGACCTGCACTGCCAGAACAAGCTGTTGTCGGGCGAGGTCACGCCATGGATACGTTGGGTCCGCCGCTGTTAGCTTAATCTTGGTAAGAGAGTCTGAGTGGTACTAGTCTATATCCGAGTAGCACTAGGACTATGTGTATCCGTGGTATATGTGGTGTGTACGTGTCTTAGTCTAGGGAGGTTTTTTAGTTAAGCAAGTGTATGTGTGAGTCCTAGTACTAGTAGTATCCGTACGTGTGTACGTGATGGTTTAAGTTTAGTATTACTCAGGTATAGCTTGCATATATAAGCAAGGATAGACCGTGAATCTTGTAACACATTGAGTTTGAGAAAAGAAGAAATAAAGAAAATTCGAGGGCACGATACGTGCCCGTGGCCACAAATTTTCTCGAGCGTGTTTGTTCGTCTAATTTGATGTAGTCGATCTGTGGGCAAATTCCAACAATTGGTATCAGAGCGAGGTCGAAGATTTGAAGCCATGCTTGCCCCGGGGAGGCGACCCTACTAGCGCCTCGGGGCAGGCAACCTGGTGGAGGCGGCGAGCATGCCGTCATCGGTGAGGCGGCGAGCGATCATCGTTCGGAGGAGCGACAAGAAGGAAGACGGCAGGTGAGGCGTCGTCGGCAAGGTGGTGGATGGGGATGATCGTTGATAAGTGCGGTGGTGCCGGATGCGGTACTGGAGAATCTTGTCAAGATCGTCGTCCGGGAGAGTATGAGTCAAGGATTCAAGTGTGTGCAAGGTAGCACGTTTGGTTGATGTTGTGTCTGTGAGTCGTCGTTGTGTCCAAGTGCTTGTCTCTGTGAGGATCCGTTGCAGTTGAAACGAGTGAAGGTTGAGGGACTGTTCATCCTATGGACGAAGACGCAATTTGCGTGTCTCGATCAGGTCGTCTATGTGTCTCGACGAGAGGATCAATTTCAAGTGTGAAGGGGGCGATAAACCAGTGAAGGTGAGTCTCCTCAATGAGGCCATGTCTTTACATGAGGTCGAAGTGGATGGTCTAGTCCACGCTAGGAGGTCGGCATGTATTGCACTAGGGTGGACGGTGTGTTCCACGGGTGGTGCGATTCCACAAGGTTTGCTAGCGTGGCTGGGTAGTCCGGATCATACTTGAGTTGTTCCGTAAATTCGCTAAGTCGAAATTGGGAAGAGCCAATTAGACTTGTCGTGGTGCGAGACCTAGACAAGACGCAGATCTACAAGATTCAAGATGACAGAAGCATGGAAGACGAAGAGTAGTCAATCAAGATTAGGGAGAGATTGTTAGCTTAATCTTGGTAAGAGAGTCCGAGTGGTACGAGTCTATGTCCGAGTAGCACTAGGACTATGTGTATCCGTGGTATGTGTGGTGTGTACGTGTCTTAGTCTAGGGAGGTTTTCTAGTTAGGCAAGTGTATGTGTGAGTCCTAGTACTGGTAGTATCCGTACGTGTGTACGTGATGGTTTAGGTTTAGTATTAGTCAGATCTAGCTTGCATATATAAGCAAGGATAGACCGTGAATCTTGTAACACATTGAGTTTGAGAGAAGAAGAAATAAAGAAAATTCGAGGACACGATACGTGTCCGTGGCCACAAGTTTTCTCGAGCGTGTTTGTTCACCTAATTTAATGTAGTCGATCTATGGGCAAATTCCAACAGCCGCTGGTACGGCGAGTCCGGCATCGCTCGTGCCCCGATCGTGCCCAAGATAGACGATACCCCGCTCTGGCGCACCTTGAAAAGGTGTTCACCACGACCGCCGCGGCGTCGGCAGGCACCACCGTCTCGTTTTGGCTGGACAACTGGCATCGTGGCGGGCCCATGTTCGCTCGCCTCCCTGCGCTGTTCTTGCACTGCACCCAGCCCGCGATCACCGTTGCCGATGACCTCCGCGCGCCAGGGCTGCCCCTCCCGTTCCATACCCACCTGACGGCAGCTGAACTTGCAGTCGCCACCGCAGCCCTACGCGAGCTCCATCTCCCCGGTGGGCGGTGCCGATGGCGTGGTCGCGCCTACTTCAGGTCCTCGGATGCCTATAAACTTGTGCTCATCTCCACCGCCTCGGTTGCCTCTCCACGCGCGGCCACCTGCCCGTTCTGCCCGGCCACTGAAGATCCGACCCATCTGCTCTTCTCCGGTCCACGCCTCAGCCCGCTTCGCGGAGCGCTGGGCGTGCCGGCTGCGGTTGTCGCCGACGGCCTCGAGGCCATCGCTGCACCGGTGGCTCGCCCACCCTGCGTTGTGCGCCACACACAACGTCCTGACCACGCCTCGCCAGCTCTTGTCCATGATCACCTGCCAATATTGCGCTCTCTGGCTTCATCGTCTCCCCCATGAAATTGCAAAGATTTAAACTCGCTCGTTTAAGTTCCCGGGCATCCCCAGATGTACTCGGAAGACCGGCTCCAGCCCTGTTTCTGTTTGTAAGGCGATCCAAAGGACTAGCGTTGCCGCCCCGAAGCATTCGCGTGTCTGAACTTCAGAAACACTATGCGATTTAGCAGCAGTGCCGTGCAGCCAAAGCTTCCGTCAGATCATCTGTGAGGTCCCGAGATACATGGCGGATTGATTCGTTCCTGCACTCTAAGCCTTGACACCTGACAGTCATGTAATTATCCATCTTATCTGGTCTTCCTCTGTAGGGAAAGCCATAGGAAGAGTTTGCGGCACTGTGGAACTGCCTGCTGCCAAACCCAATGGTACGCTTTGCACCTCATTCCATGGCTGTTGAAGTATGAGCAGAAGGCTGCTTTGCACCTTCAGGAACATGCTGGCTCAGCTCTAGTCCGGCCGGGCTGCAGATTCAAACCCAAACTCCCTTGTTGCCTTTGACAGAAACAGGATCACTAAGGCCCCTAATATATACACTGATGCAGCTTGGAAAAATCCTTCTTCCTCTTCTTCTGTGCTTGCAGTTGCAGATACAAGAACCAAAGCTCAGCTGGAATAGGGATTTTCATGCAGTGGCTCAACCAAGGCAACATTCAGGCTCTTCTTCTGCAAGCTACTTCCGGATGGCTGAAGCCAAGGCTCTTGAACTTGCAGCTCACACTGGACAGGCCATGAAGGTGCAGCAGCCGAATTTCCTAGCACATAGCCAGGTCTTGGCGGATCGGAGGCGGCAAAGAAGAGAATCCGGCAGGGCAACAAAGAAGAGAATCCGGCAGGGCAACAAGGGCACTGGACAGTTAGACCAAATCTGCATCGGTACGTCTCCTATACTCAAGGCATCGATGCTAGAGTTCTCAAGATAAAAAGAGAGAACAACATGACTACTCACAAGCAGGCTCAAGATGCTCCTCGTCACCTGTGGAACCTAGATGCCTGCTCATATCGTTGCCTAGGATCGAGGTATGCTGCTTCAAGCTGCCCTGTTAAAGCTGTTCTCGGCTGTTGAAATTAATGTCAGTGAATCTATGAAGTTGGAACAAAATTCTTAGTTGCCAAAAAAAAATACAAGAAGCTAACAACGCCTTTTCTGATAGCATCGTTTGGACTTTGGAACATGACAGTAGGCTACCAGATGGTTTGGATGGCAGGGGCGTGCTTTTGGAAATACTAGTGATTTTGTGCAGGTCGATGGATCGGAACATGCGTTTAACAGGAAATGCTGAACTTATGTAAGTTGATCAGCTCATGCATTTGCAGTAGTGTTGTTTACTTTCAAGCTAGACGTTCTGTAAAAAATGCAGACTACCTTTGTTAATACAGTTTGAAGCTAGCCTGCGATACTGAACTTCTTTTTAGCCAAAGGGGTCCAGCAAGGCATATGTACAAGGGAAAGCCAGAAAGCAATGACTGAGAGCCCACAAAATGCATACGCTGGCGCTAAAATGTTCAAAAGAACTTAAAGCAAGAGTTTTCGCTTTGGGCAACTAATACCAAGCAAAGCCTGATGTCCCATTGATAACCAAGCATTCTTTTCTAGCATTACAGTATCTGTTTTCATTACAATACCAATCAGTACATACTCAATTGTTTCATTGCATGGCCTCAATATGTATCAAGTAAAAGTATCATTTCCCCGCAAAAAAAGTAGAAGTGTCATTAAGATAAAATAAATATATCAGAAGCTCATAATGGCATAAATAAATACTAAAAGTTTACAGTAAAGCTGAAAAGCACAATAGTAACTATTTGCTAAAAAAGAGTTCCATTGCTAACACTAAAAAATGATTACAGACCATTAACACTTATTAAACAAAAGAAAGTAGTCTCTTTCAATCTCTAACGCAACTATTTTAACTGGAGTCTCGTTTCCATTAAATGTTTTTAACTAAAAAGTAAGATAGCTATAACAGATTGAAACCAGGTCTAGACAGTAATGCAACATTTAACTGCATACACGACTTCTAGACTAACTGCCGTCGAACTGGTCGTACGGGGTCAGCGGGATGGATAGGGCGCCTCGGTGAGGGCTCATCGGCCTGTGCACCTCGACCGTGATGCTCGGGGTGGGAGATGTCGCGGCTGGGTGGAAAAGGCCGTGACCAGGACGGGAAAGGCCACGACAAGGGGAGCAGGAAGCGAATCTCAAAGTGGAGCGGTAACTGACCCGGTAAGTGTGACTTTGACTCTTCTCTGTCAATCAAGTCTGGTGCGTGCACCTAAATGAGATTGCTCATCAGTTCAAAGTTGAAAGAGGCGATTTGAGAACCAGGAAAACATGTCATCTTGGACGATTTGGTGCCAAGGCTGAAATTTACAAGCACATAAAATGTGCAATATGAAACCAGGAACAGAATGGTTCAGTATACCCTCATAGATAAATTTTTTAGCTGCACAGTTTTTGAGCAGGCAGGCAGTTAACCGAAACACTAGGCTATGTTCTCTTGAATACAATATTTTTTAGGTCATACGTTTTGCACATTAAGAATAGGACGTCCTGTTATTCCTGGAAGTCTTCTGATAGCAGTTTGGAATTGGGAATTACTGGAGGTCTTCCTTGATCCTGCCCACCATCTTCAGCATGTTGTGCAGGTCGATTGGAACATGCATTTTACAGGAAATGCTCAACTTGATCAGAATCTGCATTTTTTACTAGCAACACTGTTTACAGGAAATGCAGACCATCTTTGTTTGATACAGTTTGAAACTAGCACACGATACACTGAACTTATTTTTTAGACAAAAGGAGTCCAGCACTCCAGCCGTGTACAGGTCTAACAACATAGGCGCAAGGGAAAGCCAGGAAGCAAAGACTATAGTTCAAACATTCTGAGTTTAGTTCAGGCACTCTGATAAAAAAATTCAACTACATTACTTTACATTCAGACTACTAACAAACAGGATGAGCCGATATGTGCTTTTGATTATGATTTTTGCCTGTAATGAACCTACCAGAATAGTAGGATACGTAACATAAAATATTTTTTCAAGACAAATAAAATAATGTTTTATTGCATTCTTGATACATATGACTTTACACTGTGTTTTGTCAAAGCTTAAAAAGTTGACTACATAATTGCACATGCACCTTATTTTTCTGGATGGATTTTCAGTTTTAAAATACTCCTATTTGTACTTTTGTCCATTTAAAACGAAATAGACTGCACTTAGTGCAATCTATTTGACAGTGAATGGTTTGAGTATTGCAATCTAGCTAGAGGAAGCACCTACCAAGCAATACATGAGATGGTTTATGATCAAGTAAACACATCAGCAACGATGTAACTGCATGCATATAGTACTGACGGTTCTTTAGTATGCAATGGTGAGTTTATTCCCAAAAACTAATAAAATGGAATGGACTGGGTAGAAAATGATCAAACATGGACTGAGCATTTCACTAGATAGTTGGATAAAATGCAGCATTTGTGGAGAGCGGTGAAGCACCTCAAATGTTAACATGTCAAAAATGAAGAGAATATAACAATACAATCAACCATATCAAAAAAGTGTGTGTGTGTGTGTGTGTGTGTGACTGAATTTTGTGGATGGGAACAAAGTGGTAGTAAAGCATTTGTGATTTGTCACCCAGCAGCATCAACATAGTATCTGCATGGGTAATACTGGCGCTCCCTAACCAAAATGAATTTAAGCATTCATAAATGTTGAGAAAAAAGCAAAGAATGGAAATGTCATGATACTAGATAACACAATTCCTGACCCTAACTCTTGTTAGCATCAGTTCAGCTAAGCTAGTTTGCATAAAAGAGATGATAGATAAATTCATAAATCTACAAAGGAAACTTTTGGGGCCTAAACTGTGACCAGATCATAGAGATTGTTCTATATATAATGCAATAAAATGCACAGTTCAACCACTATCTAACATGCCGAAGGCCTCCACAAAATTCTCACCAACCCTGTCTCCTAGCATGTAATGCTGATATTATTTCCTATACCGAATAAATTGACCGAACTCATAGTACAAAAAATGGAACCAGGACGGACAATCACTGAATGGTTGGCTACGATGCAACCATTTCACCTAGCATTTCGAGAGCATCGAGGTATTTCCAAAGAGATGGCATGTACTGTAAAGTCTGAGAATATAATGCGAAGTTTGTAAATGAGAACACACTGACAGCAAAACATTGATTACACAACAATTCAGAAGCATTTACAAGCAGAGTAGCAAACTAGTATAATCTGAACAAGTTAGTAGAGAACAAGCAGGGTTATAATGTCACGATACCAAACAGCATCCATAATTTGCTAGCCATAACTGTTGCTACACGATGCATACACCAAAAGGGAACTTGGTGCAGAACATAGACAACATAACCCTGTCTCCTAATATGCAATGCTGATATTGTTTCCTATAACAAAAAAATTGGCCAGACTCATAGTAAAAAGAATGGAGCAAGGACGGACGTTCACTAATTACTTGGCAGCGATGCGGCCATTTCACCTAGCATTTCCAGAGAAAATCGAGGCATTTCCAAATGTTACAAGAGTACACTATGTCCAAAAAGAAAAAGAGATGGCATAAATTGTAGTCTGAGAATATAATGGCTGATTCTAGCAACTGTAATAAAGTTTGTAAATGAGAACATGGTGACAGCAAAGCATTGATCACACAGAAATTCAGAATTCTCGGCAAGCAGAGTAGTAAACTAGTACAATCTGAATATCCTTACACATCATTAGTGAACAAGCAGGGAATTATAATGTCACAATACCATCAAATAGCAGTCATAATTTGCTGGTCATAACTGTTGCTACACGATGCATACATACACCAAAAGGAAACATGGTGCAGAACATAGGGATTGTTCTTTATTATACTACTACTAGTACAAGATAATGCAGAAGAACCTGCAGCATTGACTAACAAACAGCATCAAGGTCTGTCTGGGAATTACCAACCTCATCGATCACTCACTCACTCCGTGGTCATCCAAAAGGCCAAGCATTCATGCCGACCCGAAGCTCTGGGAAGAAGGCGTGCGAGACAATGCTCTGTTTTAGGAAATGTTTAGAGATGGAGAGGCTATGGCCATCGTCGCGGGAACTCCACAGCACCTTGCCCTGGGTATCGACACAGAGCAGCGATCCTCCGGAAGCAAGCAGCAGGCGCACATTCCCCTCCTCGAACATGGCCATCACCAGGCTCCGCCGCTCCTGGGTCAGCGGGATCTCCGGCATAGGCGATTCCTTCCAGCATTCGACGCTGCACTTGGGAGACCAGACCTGGGTCTCGTAGTCCTGCATCACCCAGATTCGAACGGTTGATCTGTCGCCATTGTCCCAGCTGTACATGCCGAGAACGCCGTCCATGTCGAACAGATCTGCGGCGTGAACATCAGGAGGAGAAGGCATTTGACGGAATGACTCGGCCGTGGTGTCGAAGACTAGTATGGTCTTGGTCTTGCTTTCCGTCTGCCGCGCCAGAGCCGCCAGAGTGTGCCACGTCCAGTGCAGGTTACCACGGAGCAGGAGAGGCGTGGAGGAGGCCAACGGGTAGCACAGCACCTCCCGCGTGCACTCGATGCGCCTGGGCGGCATGTGGTGGTGGTCCAGCTCGAAGACCTGCATCGATATCGGGCTGCAGAGCCTGTGCAGCAGCAGGCGGTACTCGTCCGTAGGCTGGTGCCGGTACAGGCCCAGGACGGCGTGGCCCTTGAGCTGCGACGAGAGATGGCGGATCTGGCGCGTGGCCGGGTTGCAGACGGAGCAGCGCGCGTCGAGAGGGGTGGCACGGAGTCCTCCTTCCGCCAGGAGGAGGAGGCCGTCGCAGGAGGCCTTGACGGAGACGTTGGATCCGTCGAGCCGGGCGACGGGCTGGAGCTGCTGGGCGGCCTGGGTGGCCCGATGGTCCAGGGCGGCGATGTTGGACCAGCGGGGTTCTCCTGTGCTTGTGCGGCGGTTGATGAGGGGCAGGGATGGCTGTCGGCGGTGGTGCAGCAGGAGGAAATCGCGGGCGGTGACGGCACGGCGCCACGCGCGGCAGACGGCGCGGCAGCGGATGAGATCTTTGGGAGGGAGGCGGATGAGGATCTCCCACAGGAAGATCTGCTCCGGGAGGTTCCCTGCCCTCGCGGACTTGTCCCTCGCCCGATGGGAGCTCACCTTCCTGTTGCTCATGGCTTTCATCGTCTTCTTCCCTTGGGGAAAGGGAGCGTGCTAGTTTGCAGCGGGCGAGGAGTTTGTTGAGGGATTTAGGGGTGGGAAGTAGATTAACTGTCACTCGCTCAGCAGGACGATGCTGAAACAGGGGGGTCAGGCGACAGCGGGGAAGCACTCTGATCAGTGCGTCTTAATGAGGATTGATGCGGGCTGATCAGTGCGTACTATTACTAGTACGTACTCTCGTACGAATACAAGCGTGTTTGGTTCAGTGTTGTAACTGTTAACGGTATTGGAATCAAATCACGGGTGGTAATGATAACGGAATGGCTAAAATCTAAATGGGTTAATTGTATCCATGCCACTACAACTTTCACACTTTGAAGAAATGCCATTATAAAATTTGAAGTTGGAAATATGCCACTCTAACTTCTCAATACTTCTACATATGCCATTCTAGTCATTACTAAATATATACTGCTATTTATACTAGCGTATTGTATACTTGTACTCTTGTATGGACACGGACACGTCAAAATAGAATTAGCTAAAAAAAAAAAAAGGAAATCCAACTTCAGACTTGGTTGCACCCACAGCCACGCACGGGATTGGAAATACAACTTCAGACTTGGTCGCACCCAAAGCACTCACGGGATTCCCACGAACACACGACACCAGAGGCGCTCGCGTCTGTCGCCCGTCGTCGCGGCTAGGGTTCGTGGCGCTCGCGACGCCGTGTCCGCCGACGGTTGTAGCTTGACGCCGCCAGGCCGAGGCTTCAGCCGAGGCGCTGCTGGTGGAGACCTCCCTCTCGCATAGCGGCTCGTCCGGAAGCCGAGACTGCTGCCGGAGAGCCGGCTACTTGGGAGATAGAGCTGCTAGACGCGGATGGAGGAGACCATGGAGCCTCCGGTTCTCGAGTAAGTGTACTAGTCCCCAACATCCCTCTCCTCCCAACCATTCCTCCTCTTGAATGTTCAGAGTCATACATTCTTCTTTTAATTTCAGTATCTTCTCTGAAATTTGTAGGCTCGAATCGACGAATGTAGATTAGATCTTGTTGTTCAAGGATTTGTGCTGAAAGAATCAAGTGGTAGGAAATCATATGTGAAAGGGAAAACGATTAGATGGAATGTAAACTCGGATGATTTCCGAATGGACGTGCTCATTGATAGATTAAGTGCAGAACTGAGAGTTGGCAGAGATCAGTGTATCACTGTGTGGTACTTTAACATGATATTGGCGCAAGACGTTAGACTAACTCAAAATGATGAATTTCATGTCATGTTTCGCATGTACAGAGCAGAGAGGAAGCTTGCACTTTCTGTTGTTGTGCTTGATAACCCTTGTTCTGAAACTCACGTGCCTATGCCTGACATTGTTCATGTGCCTGAGCCAACAATTTCTAATAATGATGTGTTGTTGATTGGGTTTTAAGGGTGTGCTCTGACTCCTAGTAAGAATATAGCATCTCATTCATGTTCGCCATTAAAGCAATCTGCACAAGTGGTGCCATCTGCTGAAGTAATAGAAACTGATCCATTTGACTCAGTTGAGGAGTACGTAGGGGTAGATGATGAGTACATGTATGATGTCCAAGTGGATGTCTCGGCAACATGTGTAGAGGAGGGTGGCGACATTCAGGAGGAAGATGATCATGCTGATGTGCATCATGAAGAGGAAGAAGTGGCTGACATTAACCCTGCAGGTTATGCTGTGGTGCATGATCCCGAGAACCCAGACATCATACTTGGGGCTCTTTTTCCTGACATTGTGGTTTGCAGAAAAGCTATAAGGCAGCGAGCTATTATTGTTGGGTTTAAATTGGCTAAAATCAAAACTGATCCTACTAGATTTATTGCCCGGTGTGCACATGCAACATGTAAATGGCGCATCCATGCATCGGTACTACAGGACGGTAAAACGGTCATGGTATGGGTTGTGTACTATTTATTTGAAGTACCCTTTCTTTATTGTTGCACCTAACTTAAGTACTTATTTTATCATTTGCAGATAAAAACACTTCCGTTTGAGCACAATTGTCCAACTACGAAGTTGTCAAATTGCAAAATGGCTTCACAAGGATGGATTGCGGATAGGATTGGGGACTGGGTGAAAAAAATCCTGGAGTTGGTGCAAAAGAAGCTAGAGGAAAGTTGCAAGATGAGTACAACATCAAGCTAGAGTACAACAAGGCTTGGCATGGTATGAGAGTAGCACTCAATCAAATTCATGGTAGTTACGAAGATAGTTTTCCATTGCTTTTTAATTGGAAAGCTGATATAGAACATAAAAGCCCAGGAAGTATTGTAGAGATAGATCTACTGAAAAATGGAAGTAAATATCACTTCAACAGAATCTTTGTTGCATTCAAGCCTTGCATCGATGGTTTCTTAGCTGGTTGTAGGTCGTATGTTGGTGTCGACTCAACAACACTTAATGGGAAATTTAAGGGCCAACTAGCATCAGCAACTGCCGTAGATGGGCACAATTGGCTATATTACGTAGCATCAGCAACTTCCACCTCCTACACATCCAGTAGTGCAGCCTACACATGGTGCAAACCGAAGCCTTCTTTATTGGCTTGGTGGCTCATTTCTTGATCTTGCTACTTGTTATGTCAAACTTTCTTTTGGTACTTGCAGTGAACTAGTTGCATGGATATGTGTTAAATTCTTCTTGTGATGCTATGAATGAATATGTATAAACTGTGCCTGCTAATATGTGTTAAATTGTGCTTCATATATATGAAAATGCTGCCGAAATTTCTAGTACACAGTTTGACAATTTTCTGAACAGACGCTAACATGTCAGTTTGAGGGTCCATGTATGCCTAGAATGAGCTCATATTTAAACAGTATTCTCATGTTAGTACATTTGATTTTCTGTAATTTTTTCAGATTTTTCTGAGAAGTCCAAATTTTGACCAAAATTTGAACTGACAGAATGTAAAATGCCACTTTAACGGTCCATATCTCCCTGGAATTGGCTCATATTTGAACAGTACGCTCATATTAGTGTTCTTGATTTTCTATGATTTTTTCAAAAAAAATTGAGAAGTTCAAATTTTGACCAAAATTTGCATTTTTTGGCGCCTGAATGACCAAAAGTAGCAGTCGAAAGTTATTTATAGTGGTAATACGGTAAATAGAGCAGCATACACTGAAATACATGTATTCTATGAATATATATGTTTGGTAATGACTAGAATGGCATATGTAGAAGTATTGAGAAGTTAGAGTGGCATATTTCCAACTTCAGTTTTTGTAATGGCATTTCTTCAAAGTGTGAAAGTTGTAGTGGCATGGATACAATTAACCCAATCTAAATTTGTTTGGTTCGTTCAGGTAACGGAAACAAATATAACATCCCTCTTTCTTTTCTCTACCACATGTTCGGATCATCAGCACATCAGAAATCCCAAAAAGACATCAGGCACATATGGTTCAGAATTTACATCAGGCACATATGGTTCAGAATTTTGGATCTGAGGTGGAAAAGCTGAAGAACGGAACCGAACTTGAAAAGCTGCAGAACAGATCTGAGATGGGGAATCCAGGAAAGAAGAACTAGCTCAAGCAGGGTAGGGTAGGGATCGTTGACTTCTGCTGCTCCTCATGCGGGATCGCTGCAGGTGAATAGAGAAAGTCAGATGGACGATGGGTGGCCTCTTTGCCGGCGCCGGCGTTGTCACTCGTCGGAGGAGAGGTACGAGAGGAGATTGAGGGCGCTAGGCTAGGGATCGGGGACAGGAGGGTTCACTCGCGGTAACGATTTGTTTCCGCAGGGTGATGGCTGGAAACGATTTTGACTTGCGATGGGATTTGTTTACACGGGACTTGATTACCGAAAGAGAGAACCAAACATGGTTAACGGTATCAGGTTGCAGTGTAATCAGATTACAGTCAAAAAATTGCGAACCAAACACGTTCCAGTAGTACGTATAAGAGCATCCCCACTTCTTGTTGGGAGGCCGAAATCCGGATGTATTTTTGTCCGGATGAAATTAGTTTTTGATCCGGAAACGCCGAGTTTTTTACTCACGTTTTCAGATGAGTTTCTGCGCTCAGCTAAAATTTAACAAATTTTGGCAAAGTTTGAGCGAATATAGACGGTTTTGGGCTGGGCGAACTTTGGGCTAATATAAGTGTTTTTGGGCGAATATGTGAGAATGTAAGCGGTTTTGGGCGAATATGAGCAAATTTTGGGCGAATATGAGCAAACTTTAGGCGAATATGGATGAACTTTGGGGCGAATATATGCCGACTGGGCGGGTCCACTCGCCGGCTGTTTTTTTCGGCGATTTCGCTTCATCTGGCGTTCCTAGAGCATTTCCTAGAAATGGCCTGAAAAGTCCGGGCCAAAGTTAGTCCAAATCCGAACAAAACCGGGATCCTGAAAACGCGACTGAGCGAACCGTCCGGACCAAAAAAATCACCCTGGGTTCGGATGTCCTGGTAACGTGAGTGGAGATGCTCTAATCTCAGTTAGCCAACGATTGAAGTGAAGTTGAAGCTACCTCCTTCCCACCCAAGTAGATTGATACTACTTTCTCCGTGCAAAAATAACTGACTTAGGTTTATATTTGATTGGCTTTGCTTCCTTCTACTTACTCCCTCAACAATTGTTTACATCAGCTAAAAAATCAATTAATGGTTTTGACCACATAAGACCGACAAAATAACCATTATCGTTAGGTATCGAGTTTATAAACACATCTACATGCTACATACATTTTGATTGTTGCTTCAGAGCTCCATACAGCAACAAGCTAAAAGAAGTCTAAATACGATTTACTTTGGAAAGCTAAAACATCTTATATTTTAAAACGAAAAGAGTACCTAACAAGATCATACATTTTGATTGTGACACAAAATAGTGCAACAATTCATTCGTGAGAGACTACTCGGCATCCATCAACAACTGTTGCTTCACAGCTCCATACCACCGTCCACTACAACAAACCCTACTCTACAAACCTAACAACAATACAACATCACTCAAGAGGTTCCCTACTCTGGCGGACTTCTCCTCAACCGCCGAGAGCTCATATTCCTGTTGCTCATGGCTTTCATCATGTTCTTTGGGGAAAGGGGGCGGTAGTTTGCAGCGAGGAATTTGTTGAGGTACTATATTATTAGTCCCACTCCCACGTTTGGTGGTGAATTGCAAGCCGGAATTTGACAGGAAATTTGATTATCTTGTTTTACATTTTGGCGGCCATTTATTGAGGGCCCGCACTAAAGTACTTCTCTATCTAACTTAGATGCTAATCTAAACTAGCAACGGTAAGATGTCGTAGGATCGCTATCTACGGGGCAAATATTTACTAGTTCTTGAGCTCGCAATCAATGCGTTAATGGTGTCCGACGGGCATCCAGCCCGCGCCACTTTGAGATTCGCTTCTTGCCCCCTTTTCGCGGCCTTTCCCGCCCTGGCCACGGCCTTTTCCGCCCAGCCCGACATCTCCCACCCGGTCGCTCCCATCCCGCCTTTCGGTTCCCGCCGATCGCCTGGCATATAAAAAAGACAGGCCACCGTGAAGGGGAGGGCCACCCCACCATCGCCATGCCTCCAAGATGCCTCCTAGTCACATGGGGCGACCTCAGCAGGTACGACCTTGCCGCCTACCCGCCCTCCCTGCCAAGTGTCGATGACCAAGGTTCGTTTCTAGGGGAGGAGGAGGAGGACGAGATGGAAGACAAGGTGAAGGAGGTGGAAGTGTGGTAGGCCGACAAGGATGATGAGGAGGATATGGAGCCGTGGGAGGAAAGAGGCAACGGAGGCCCTGTCGACAGAGCGCCGTCTACGCCACCAAGTACACCGTCGAGACCCACGTGTTTGAACTGGCTGGGACATCGGCGGTGAGGGAGGCCGTTGATCGACAACATGTCCGACGAGCGGCCGCACCTGCTAGTGGTGGCCAGGGAGGCGGCGATGGTGGTGGATGAGTAGGGCAGGCCGTTGAGGAGGCAGCCAAGACCGCCGATGACGCTGTAGCGGAGGACGCGCAGGTGGTGGTGGAGGCCGCTGCCATTGAACTCATCTTGATGAGCCAGTATCGGAGCATGGAGGCCGCCATCACTACCTTCACAAATAGGCAGGACGAGGCGGTGGCCTTCCGGTAGTCGGTGATGGTCACGGCCGAAAGTGAGGTCACGGCGGCGTGCAACCGTGCGGTGGCAACGACCGCGAGGATGAGGGAGCAGATGAGCCTCGAGCAGCTGCGGAGGAGGGCCTTCGCCGCCGAGCGTCGCCATCATGCGAGGGAGGCGACGGGCCCGACGGGCCAGGGGCGACAAGGCAAGGACGGATGTGGCATTTAGTTTAGGTTTTAGTTAGCTTAAAAGTAAATCCTAAAGGTATCTCAGCAATGAAAAAAAGTTTAGTGTCGTCAGTGTGTATGATGTGCGGGCCTAGAGAGGAACACTGTCGGACGAGCGGGCTATCGTTCCCCCACAAACCAGGCCCAATTTTGGTCCAAAAACACGCCAAAATAGACCGGTCTAGAACCACTGGTCCGTATGCAGACGCGCGTTGGGCCTTCGACTCTGCCTGGTCGGATAAATTTGGACGTAGGTGATCCATTTGCGAGAAGCCGTTGGAGATACCCTTACTTACCATCTTTGTTCTAAGCAAAGATGCTTCTGCTTTTTTCACATCTTGATCTCCTGCTGCTCGTGTGTCTCCTGTGATTGCGCTATGTGCATCAGCAATATTCCCTCTAAAAGTTTACCTAGTTCTATTTTTGTTTAAGATTAACATATGTTTTACTTTGATATACTTTCAGAACCCTATTCCGGTCGGGTTAAGAGCATCTCCAATGGGTCATCCAAATTGGACATCAAAAGTGTTCGTTTTCAATGGGGCATCCAAATTGGAAAATAAATTAAAAACTTGCTCTCATATAGTTCACATGACAAAATAAAATAAAATATTATATTATTCACTACTTCCTTCGATCCAAACAAATAGTCAGATTTATATAGATTTTGATGTGGATCGAAGGGAGTACATAGTTCACATGAGTAAATAAACTAAAATAAAATGAGAGACGAAGACTACTGGTTTCCTAAGCTAGAAGATGGTATCAAAGGATAAAGATTGGCATTTGCTTCACTTTTAAGTCCAATTGACGCGTCTTGATCTGTGTTGACCGTCAAGCTATAAAGGATGGTGAGAGCCGATGGTCCAACTCGCCTACGCTCGTGGGTGAGAACAACCTGTATGCAAGATACGCCGACAAGACTAACAAGTTGGTGACCAAACCAAAACCACACAAAGTCGGAGCATAACCTCAGCAACGTCGAAGATCCACTGGCTCCTCGATGTTGTCAACGGCGCCACCATTACTATTAAAATAGTGCAAATATGATACCACAAAATCCTAACATTTGGGCATGAAAAATGCGCTTCTACTATGCATGCTATCTAGCATAGGATGCATGTCATTCATGCACTTTTGGATTGCTTAGAGATTGATTAATCTCCATATTGTGGTATGATAACTTTAGAACATCTCCAACAGGTTAGCCAAAGCCGTTTTGGGTGATGGAGAGAGAATGTATGAGTAAGCAGAAAATAGTTTGTTTTTTAGCTTACCTGAGCCGGATTGTCCCGTTTGTGCATCTAGTTGTATTTGTACATATGCTAACCAAATCACCTCATAATTAAATTAAATTGACTAAATTAAATTTCCATAAAAAATCAAATAGCATATAATTATTACAGTAGAATGTTCATCATTCAAACACAAAATTTATGGAAACCGAAATAGGATATATAGAAACCAAAATACATACTCAATGATCTTGTTGACCACACCACTTCTACCACTTCTCTATGATATCATCTTTAAGCGCGTGATGAGTGTCAGTGCGGTGACCCAGCATACCACTGCATGTGGTAGTATACTATAGTCGTTGACATAACACCAATGAAACACCGTCCATTAGTATTACATCCCGCAGAATGGCACAACAGAAACACAGCGGGTCTAATGCATGGCTAAAGGTTATAACTCACTCTTTATACAAGATCCGGAGAATACTCTAGGTTAAAGAGAGAGAAAGAACTTCTTACGAAGGAGAATCAAAGATAAACAACGCAAGAACTAATATACTATTAAGACTAGTATCTTAACTAAGGGGTTGGCATTGCTGCTATTGCAATACACTACAGAATTCGGTTCTTGGCTAGAGTTTATATTTCTATCTATTCAGTATCTTCGTCTTTACTTGAGTTGATGTATATGTTTACTTCCTTGACTTCATTGAAGAGCTTTAGCTTTGAATGATGAGTCCTGGAGCATATTTGATGTGGATGTTGTCAATTCCAGCTTTAGAATCTAGCAAGGGTTAAGAAGATACTTTGAGTACGAGCGTACTCAGCAAATTAACTAGAAAATGAGTGTTTGATGCACTATAACTATAGCCACATACTGTATGTCATAGGCAATGCAAGTTTTTATAAACATTTCTTCAAAGGTTGCTTTTATTCTAAAAAAAACTATGTTTGTTAGCCTTCACGGGTTTACCAGAACTTTCATGGAGTTCCTTTCCCGCTGCATTCGCAGCTCCTTCCTAGAACAGGGAGTAACAAGGTACAGTTCTTACACTCTGCAGAGGTGCGTTACTTTACCTGAAAGGATCGTATGGGCACCTAGAGGGGGGGGTGAATAGGTGCTACTTCAAATTTTCTTCTTTTTCAAATTAAGGTTTGACAATAAGGTAAATTCTCTAGATAATGCAACTACGGTGAATTTACCTATATGACATTTATGCAAGGGCTACCACAACACAAAGTAGTAACAAGTAAGTAAGGTGCGGTAAAGGATATAAGTAACCGAAAAGTGGACGCGGAGACACAAGGATTTGTTTCCCGTAGTTCCTTCCTTTTGAGGGGAAGTACGTCTACGTTTGGAGAGGGGGTGGTTTCAAACCACCAACGCCACGAGAGGCCTCCCTTGTTCTCCGATGAATCTCACCCCAACGGGATCGATTCACCTTCCACTATATCGGCAACCTTCAAGGTGGAAGCCGGCACCGTTACAAGTTTGGGGCACACATCCACAACTTAATCGGAGGCTCCCAAATACAAGCAAGCTGTCAAAGCAATCAAAGACAAGCTTGTAAGAACCAAAACAAGAACTAGGGTTTCCAAGAAAACACTAGAGCAAGGGGGCCCTAGATGAAATGAGAGGGAAATGAAGATCTCTTTTGGTGAAGTAGTAGATCGGGGCCTCCTCCTTCGATTCCCCAAAGATCAAGGACTTTGGGTGGTGGAATGAGGAGATCTTGAAGATTGGGTGGCTCCAATGGACTCCAATGGTGGTCTTTGACTTAAATGAGCTGAGCAATTTGTCCCAAGGTAGGTGGAGGGGTATTTATACCCCTTCACGAAATATGGCCGTTGGAGTCATTAATGCACTGGTAGTACCGGTCCTCAAGCGGTAGTACCATTGCGTACTACCGGTCAAATACCGGACCAGTCGGAGATGCTTCATGTCTAGCCTTCTTCAGGTCTGGCGGTATCGCCTTGCGGTACGACCCCCAAGCGGTAGTAATCGTCAGATGACGATGGTACTACCGGTCCGGCAAATTGACCGTAGTACACCAAATTCCACGCTTAGTCTTTCAAATGGAGAGGTGGATGTTCTTGAGCGGCCCGTCTGATGAAGCGATGCGACCGTGTCAAGCGGTAGTACCGCTTGTCGCAAGCGGTACTACCGGTTGGACCGGTAGTGCCGCTCCGTGGTACCGGGTGGTACTGAATAGAACACACCCTTATCAGTTTTGGACGGTGCCAAACGGTACTGGAACCGGTAGTACCGGTGTCAAGCGGTAGTACCGATCGTAGTTCCGGTACTACCGGTTGGCACAATGGTTTTTCGCAAAGTGTATTGATATGCCAATATTTGTGCCACCCCTTAACAAACCTGTGATACACTTAGCACACAGGTAAACCCATAAGTGTGTTGTTATCAAACATCAAAATCAGAGGGATAGGAAAATGCTCTTTCAGTCTCCCCCTTTTTGGTGTTTGATGATAATACACTTTTGCTAGATGATTTTAATAGAAAACATATGGAATTTGTAAAATAGAGACGGGGCTCCCCCTAGATGCATAGAGACAAACCTCCCCCTCTATTTTACAAACCCAACATGGGTGCACAAATATTGATACTAGCATGTGAAATCATACCTTTGCATAATAACATGTGATGAGAAATATATAGACAATAGATAACGCATATCATCACAAGATGGATCCAATGAAATAAACCACTTAGTCTCATAAGATGGATTCAAGACATAACCACATAGTCTCACACATAAACATAATCTCATACATAACTAGAGGGAAATCGAAGTTCACAAGCAATAAAAGGATCAAGATAAGAACGAGCTTGTGACTTCCCATGCAACACCCATGCAACACCCGTGCCTAAAGTGAAAATTCTCCCCCTTTGGCATCAAGACGCCAAAAAGGGACAAGTGCAGGACTACCGTCCCAACGGTCAATCATCCTCCTCCTCATCATCATCCTCAAGGTCCTCCTCATCCTCGTAAGGGGGTGGGGCGCGGTGCGAGGAAGAGACATCATCGTCCCAACGGCTGTGCTGAGAGATCCACTGATCTTCTGGAGTGATGTTGGTCTCGGACCCCTCGGAGACGGTCAAACCCTAAGCAGCCGTCATTTCCTTCTGCCGAGCACTGGCTTTCTTGGCATACACATGCGCCTCATACATGCGCTTCTGGTTGTCAACCTGGAAGCAGAAGATCTTCTTGAGCTTGACCTCCATCCTTTTGGCCCAAGAGGGCTTAGCATTCTTGCGACGAGAGACAACATAGTCAGTGTCATGTCCACTGTCAGCATCCTCAGAGTCATCCTCATCCTCCTCACCCACCGCAACGCGAGGTTTAGCACGTGTCTTGATCTTGAGTGCCTTTGGCCTGTGCACAATGAGAGAGCGAGTGGAGAGTGTCCTAGCAATGACGGGGCACTTTGACACAATGAGGGCCATAATATAAGGAGCAAATGGTGGAACCCTCCGAGTGTGTGCAGCAGCAACCATCTCATTCCATATGAAGTCTGTCACATCAAGAGGAGTGTCTGATTCTCGGTTGAGGAAGGTGTTGAATAGCAAGTCAACAGAGAACCCATGTATCTCATCCTTGTTGCCCGCACGAGGAGCAACAGTCTCACGAAAAATGCGATGGAGAATGTCATATGTGGGGAGTAGATCCTTGATCTTGCCAGCAACCCCACGGCCCCGAATATACAAAGGTGTAAGGACATCCTTTTTGGAGGGATGATCCCGCATGTGACAGCGAAAACCACAAGGAATGTCCCGGCCGCGATCTTCATACCCCAAGATGGCAGCAAACTCCGCAAGTGTAGCTTCCTTGACAGCACCTTGAGTCATCGAGGTAATCTTCCGAGTACGACCAGTGTGGAAATATGCAGTGGCATAAAACTGGCAAATAAGGAGGGGATCATAGTCATACTGGAACTCCATAATGGGGAACAAGCCAAGGTGAGAGCAGATTTCCTTAGCTTCAGCAAAGTAGTCAAGATTCTTGTCAATGTGCCCCATGTCAATCCACTGCTAAGGTACCACCATCTGGATATTGGTCAAAAGAACCTCATGATAAACATGCTCTTGGAAATCATCATAGAATAGACTGTCTTCCCTGGCCTCGCTCCGGTTGCGGGAGTATGCATTTTCAATCCGGAGAGCCCTAAACTCTGACTCAGAGATGTCTGACAGTTTCCTTGGCCCAGATGGCCCTGAGCTAAGACTTTTGGTACGCCCAGTGGAAGGGGCGAGAGGGAGGGGCGCTGCCACGCCCAGCAGAGCGCTTGGTAACCCCTTCACGACCCCCACGACCACCTCGAGTGGCAGGCAACTTGGAACGGTGTCTTGGCTGTGGCATAACCTCTTCCTCAAACTCTGTATCTTCCTCAACAATCTCACGGCTAGTCTTGGAACGCTTGCGCGCACCCCGAGAACCACCTGCATCTGTGGAAGCACGAGGGAGGATAGCAAGGGGGTAAGGGCACAAGAATCAAGGAGCAAACGAGAGAGTCAAATATGAAGCAGAAAAAGGCGGTCAGTTTGGGCCGGTACTACCAGACTTGACAACCGGTAGTACCGCTTGCAAGCGGTAGTACCGGAAAAAGTTCCGGTACTACCGGTTGAGCGGCACAAGATCGTCAGATCTGATGGAAACGGACCAAACTAACGGCATTAAACTGTAAATAGATGATTCTACTCGGTAACAAGGAGGCATATGGCAGTACAACCTTTCAAAAAGTTAATTTCTCCACAAATCTAAGCCAAAACCTAGATCTAATGGGGAAATCAAACGGGGAGAGAAAGGGCGGTTGTACCGGGATCCATGGCGGTGGAGAGAGGTGGGAGCCCGCCAAGAGGCCGGATCCAAGGGGAATCCGGGGAGAGGAGGGCGCGGCAGGGCTCCGGCGGCTTCAAGGTCTCCTGCGGCGGCGCGGGTATGAGTGGAGGTAGTGGGGATGAATGGGGCACCGAGGGGTGTCTCCCCACTTGTCAATATATACCGGAAAAGCATGACTAGTACCGGTTGCTGAAGCGGTAGTACCGCTCGTAAGCGGTAGTACCAGTTCCCCAACCGGTAGTACCGGTGACCGGTAGTACCGGACATGTGGGCGGTAGAACCGTTCCTGGAGCAGTTCTTCCAGGAGACGACCTGGGAACTACCCAGGTCTGGTAGTACCGCTCCCACATCCGGTAGTACCGGTCCCATCTGATTCCAAATGCCAGGAAACAAGGATGATTCTTGTGCAGATAGAGAGAGGGTTTTCGTGAGGGGGTAAGGAGGCTTGGGTTAAGACAAGTGAGCTAGGAAGCACATGCACTCTAAAAATTGAGAAAAAGGGAGTTCAAAACCAAACTAGAGTGCATGAGACTAAGAACGATGAAGGCAATTCACAAGATGACAATCATGAGTAAAAGTCAGATAAAAAATGACAAACACGAGTACGCACATCAACCTCTCGATAGAGAGGGGGCGGTGGCCTAGGCCACCATATTTGAGTATACTCGGCTTGGCACCACGAAGATATATCTTGGGTCCATTACCGAAACTCATCATTAAGCTCACATATCACAAAATGATATTAAGAGGAATGATTTTGTTTACTTTGCGCATAATGGGGGGAGGGATGGTCCAATCAATTAGGACCGCACTCCCCCTATGTCCATGCCTACACCTAAACCAAATATGGGTCGAGTATTAGGTGAGAGTGCAAGATAATCAAGTCAAGCTCCTTGAATCTACGATATTTAGTTCATTCCTCAAGTAGCAAAACCTTGCTTACTCAAGTGGCTTCGTGAAGATATCGGCAAGTTGATCTTTGGTAGAAACATAGGATAGATCAATATCACCTCGAGCAACATGATCTCTAATGAAGTGGTGATGAATCTCAATATGCTTTGTACTTGTGTGATCCATGGGGTTGTATGCAATTTTGATGGCACTTTCATTGTCACATAGAAGAGGCACTTTGTCACAATGGACACCGTATTCCTTTAAAGTTTGCCTCATCCATAGCAATTGAGTGCAAGCACTAGCGGCGGCAACATATTCGGCTTCGGCGGTAGAGAGAGATATACAATTTTGCTTCTTAGAAGACCAACATACCAAGGACCTACCAAGGAATTGGCAAGCCCCGGATGTAGATTTTCTATCATCCTTGTCCCCCGCCCAATCCGAATCCGTGTATCCACAAAGAGCAAATGTTGATCCTCGAGGATACCAAAGACCATAAAATGGGGTATGAACTAAATATCGAAAGATTCTCTTGACCGTCATTAAATGGCTTTCTTTAGGAGCCGCTTGATATCTTGCACACACACCTACACTCAACACAATATCGGGTCTAGATGCACAAAGGTAAAGCAAAGAACCAATCATAGACCGGTATACCTTTTGATCCACATCTTTACCATTTGGATTTTGTTCTAGATGAGTCTTTGTAGCCATGGGAGTAGGAGCTCCATTCAAATCTTGCATTTTGAATCTCTTGAGCATATTTTGAGTATACTTGGCTTGATTGAAGAATGTTCCTCCTCTAACTTGCTTGATCTCAAAGCCAAGAAATACTTTCAACTCTCCCATCAAAGACATCCGGAACCTACTAGTCATAAGCTTTGAGAATTCATCATTAAAAGCTTTGTTAGACGAGCCAAAGATAATATCATCAACATATATTTGGCATACAAAAAGCTCCCCATTGACCCTCTTAGTAAAAAGAGTGGGATCGATTTTCCCAACCTCAAAGCCACGGTCAAACAATAACTCTCTAAGGTGCTCATACCACGTGCGTGGGGCTTGCTTGAGCCCATAGAGCGCCTTATCAAGTTTGTAGACATGGTTTGAGAAGTTGGGGTCCTCAAATCCCAGGGGTTGCTTAACATATACCAATTCATTTAAAGGACCATAAAGGAATGCACTTTCTACATCCATTTGTTGCAACTTAAAGTTATGATGTGCCGCATAAGCAAGAAGGATACGGATGGACTCAAGGCGAGCCACGGGTGCATAAGTCTCTCCATAATCAATGCCTTCAATTTGAGAATACCCTTGTGCAACCAATCTAGCCTTGTTCCTTACTATAATTCCATGCTCATCTTGCTTGTTCTTGAATATCCACTTTGTTCCAACAACATTGCGGCAATCCTTTGGCTTCTCAACTAACTTCCACACTTTGTTTCTCTCAAAGTTGTTGAGCTCTTTGTGCATAGCTTCTAACCAATCCGAATCTTCAAGAGCTTCCCACACTTTCTTTGGTTCAATCATGGAGATGTGTGCTTGGTGTTCACTGAACCTCTTCAAGTGTGCTCTTGTGGAAATACCTTTCCTTAGATCTCCAACAACATTTTGGAGGGTGTGGTCTCTTATTTCCAACATTCTTTCCTTTCTAGCTTCACGACGAGCGTGGATCTCCGCATTGTTTCTTGGAGGACCCTCTTCATTATTTTGATCCTCGTCTTGACCATCATCTTGACCTTGATCATCATTGGAGTCATCCTCGATAATTGGAGGCATAGATTGACCTTGGTCATGATCAAGTGCTCTTCTAGCATCAATTTGAGCTTGTCTCAAAACCGTTTGTATGGATCTTCCTTGACAAATTGACTTGGCACCACTTGACAACCCGTCAAATGGACCAAGCTCTCCTTGACTAGAGTTGACACTTTGATCATCATGTTGAGGGTCCACATCTTGTCTTTGGCTTGGGTCAATGTCCTCTTCGGTGGATGGAGCATGTTGAGGTTGTGAAGATGAGGTCTCCACTTGAGTGGGGCATAGTTCTTCTCGATCCGCCATAAGGGGTTCCTCAACGGGGCAGATATATCCCACACCCATTCTTCCTATGGCATCCTGAGGCATTTCATCATCTGCATTACAAGCATCAACACGCCCCCCTTGGGGACCATCATATTCTTCGAAGGTCATACTAAAAAATTCTATGACGGCTCCGGAGAGCTTATCATAGATTCTATAAGTGTGAGATTCGAGACCATAGCCAACAAAAATACCCTATAATGCTTTAGACTCAAATTTAGACAAACGAACACCTTTGATGAGATAGAAACACTTACAACCAAACACCCGGAAATACGATATGTTGGGCTTGTTACCGGTAAGTATCTCATATGGAGTCTTGTTGATTTTCTTGCGGAGGTAGAGTCGGTTTGAAGCATGACAAGCGGTGGAGATGGCTTCGGCCCAAAAGTTGTATGGAGATTTAAACTCCGCCAACATGGTCCTAGCCATCTCAATAAGAGTCTGGTTCTTCCTTTCGGCCACACCATTTTGTTGAGGGGTGTATGCAGCGGAATATTGATGTTTAATCCCCTCATCACTAAGGAAATCATTCAAGGTGTAGTTCTTGAACTCGGTGCCGTTGTCACTTCTTATAATCAACACGGGAACATTGTATTGCCGTTGAACCAAGTTGATGAAGTCGATAAAAGTCTTTTGAGTCTCACTCTTCAACTTGAAGAAATAAACCCAAGAGTATCTTGAAAAGTCGTCAACAATCACCAAACAATATTTCTTTCCACCAAGACTTGCATGAGATGGAGGACCAAATAGGTCCACATGTAGAAGTTCCAAGATCTTGTTAGACTTGATTTGGTTCGTGGGCTTGTGAGGAGCGTCATGCATCTTTCCTAGAACACATGCCCTGCAAACACGATCTTTGGCAAAGGAAACATTTTCTTTTAGTCCAACTATACGGCCCTCTTTATGGAGACTTTGCAAAGTTCTCATATTGACATGGGCTAGTCGGCGATGCCATAGCCAACCCACACCGGCCTTTCCGAATAAGCACATTGGACCGGTAGTGGTTTGCTCCAAAAAGTCCACCACATACAAGTAATGTTCGACGTACCCAACGAAATCGACCTTGAGAGACTTGCTCCACAAGAGGACCACAATATCTACATCAATGAAGACGGCAAATCCCATCTTACTAAGAGCAAGGACAGAAAGTAAATTGTATCCAAGGGTCTCAACAAGCATGACGTTCACGAGTGTAATGTCGTGAGCAACCACAACCTTGCCGAAACCCATTACCTTAGACTTTGATTTGTCGGCATATGTCACGGTGATTTGATCATCATTAGGCTTTAACTCCTTGACGATATATGAGCTTCCGGTCATATGACTTGTGCAACCACTATCAAGCACCCACTTTGACCCTCCGGAAGCATAAGTCTACAAGAGATCAAGCTAGTTTGTAGGTACCCATTTTTCAATGGGTCCTCTTTTGTTAGCAACAAGGGTCTTGGGAACCCAAATAGACCAAGCAATATAACCATCATAAGGGCCAACATATTGTGCATGCACATCACCATAGTAATCACGCATTATAACATAGTGAGGGTTAGCACTTCCCGCAAAGTCATCATGAGACATAGTTTTACCACTTGTGGTCTTACTCTCCACAATGGTCTTGTTGGTCTCTTGTGCGGGCTTGGCCTTCTTCTTCTTATTGTTCTTCTTCTTGGTTTTGGAAACAAAACCAATGCCCCCTTTGTCACCACTATGCCTTTGCTTGCTCAAAAGATCATCAATTAACTTGTTGCCTTGTGGAAATGTGGCCTTAGCAAGCTCCCCCTTCAACCTAGCATTCTCTTCAAGAATAGTTGTGTTACTAGATGGAATGAAGTTACTAGGTGAAGGTATATTGGCCAATTGAGTTTGAAGCGTTTCATGGGACTTTGTGAGAGACAAGAGTTCACTCTCCAAGGCCTTGTGAGCCTTGTCAAGCAAACTAAAGTCCTCGGCAAGTTTTTCATGAACCACACCAAACTCAATCTTGTCCTTTTTAGCCCTTTTGTATTTAGCAATAGCATGATCACGCTCTTTGATGAGTTTGTTAACAATAATGTCATTGGCCTCATCAAGCCCTTCAAGTTTTGATTCAAGCGACAACCTAGTCTCTTGTTCTTCTTCTAGAGCATTGCTTAAGGCCTCTAGCTCAATCATATGTTCATGCCCAAGTTTACATCTTACATCTAGAAGTTCTTGAGTATGTGAGAGTTGATCTAAGATGTTTCCAAAATGTAGCTTAGCATCACCTTCTAGGTTAGTCATAAACTCATCAAAGGAAATTAATTCCTTTTTAACATCAAGAGACATTTCATCATCAATTTCATCATTATCTAAGTGAGTAGAGCAGGATGATGAGGATACCTCTGTTCCTCTTGCCATAAGGCAAGTGACGTTCTTGGTGGGAGAGTTCTCATTTGGAGAATCGAAGAGTGAGAATGTCGGAGTAGAGGTGGTGGCTAGAGCAGCCACACCATGAGAAGTTTCTTCTTCCTCATCTTCATCATCTTCATTGTCGGAGGAGTATTCTTCATGAGTGATCAAGACAATTTCTCCCGACTTCTTGTTGACGGGATTCTTTTTGATGAATGGTTTCTTGTAAGGTGCCTTGAGAGTCTTCTTCAACACAAGCTTACCACCATGATCTTCTCTCTTCTCATAGGGGCAACTTGCCACAAAGTGATAGCGGTCACCACAATTGAAGCAAGTTCTCAACCTAGTGGTATTCTCTCTTTTCCCATTTGGATTGCTTCTTCGTTGCATTTCCATCTTGGCCTTGGCGGGGTTCTTCCAAAAGTTCTTTGCATAGAAAGCCATATATTGACCATGAGCAATCTTGACTTCATCGGGATGGTCCATGGAGAGTCCTTCATCACTATCATCTTCATCCCCAAGGTCCACAACCTTGGCCTTCAAAGCAACATTGACCACATTGCTCATACCAAGGGCACGAGCACGGGCATCTTTGGCATTCTTGGCGGCAACATTGAAAGCGGCCATCTCTTGCATAACTTCATTTGAGGTCATGAGATGGTAGTTGTGTCTTCCTTGAAGGCTCTTCAAGTCGGTGGGCTCAAAAGGCATGAGTGCACTCACATATTTTCTTGTTATCCATGCATCATCCACATGTGAGGCACCCACATTTCTAAAAGCAGTGGCGGTGGTCTTGAGCCTTCGATACATGTCTTCGTGATCTTCACCTTCTTTCATGTAGAAGCCTTTGGCTTCATTGCTTAGAGCATCATATCGGTTCCTCCTCATACTCTCATTTCCAACAAACAACACAGTGAGAGCATCCCAAGCTTCCTTGGCAATGCTAAAGTGCTCAATGTGTGGATAATCCTTTGTCCCCAAACCTTGTTGGATCATGTGCAAAGCCGTGGCATTGAGTTGACTATTGACAATCTCTATTCTTGTCAAGTTGTTTGGATCTCCAATAAAGAGTCCATGCTCGATGATGTTCCATAGTTCAATGCAAGAGCTGCGCACATGAGTTCTCATTAGTGATTGCCATTGAGCAAAAGTAGCAGATTCTTCAAGCTTAGGTGGGTCACCTCTATTGTATACATGAGGGTGAGGGATTGGAGGGTTGGGAGAGTACCATGAATCATGGTTCTCACCCTTCCCACCATCATTGTGTGTGGAGGAATTAACGTTGTCTAGTTTACCCCCCACCACCATACCCTCGGGGGATACCGACGTATTCCCTTTAGGTAAAGTGGATGGTTGATCCTCTTGAGGAGATGGGGGTGATGAGCCTTCTTTGTCTTTAAGAAGTTGCTCGAGCATCTTCTTGACTTCGTTGACCAAGGAAGAGCTCAATCTTGTTTCCAAGTTTTTGAGATCTTCCATGGTCACCGGTGTTTGCTCACTACCACCATCCCCTTCGTCGCTACCCATATTCTCCTAGGCGGTAAAGCCCGAATAAAGAGCCAAGGCTCTGATACCAATTGAAAGGATCGTATGGGCACCTAGAGCGGGGGTGAATAGGTGCTACTTCAAATTTTCTTCTTATTCAAATTAAGGTTTGAAATAAGGTAAATTCTCTAGATAATGCAACTACGGTGAATTTACCTATATGACATTTATGCAAGGGCTACCACAACACAAAGTAGTAACAAGTAAGTAAGGTGCGGTAAAGGATAGAAGTAACCGAAAAGTGGACGCAGAGACACAAGGATTTGTTTCCTGTAGTTCCTTCCTTTTGAGGGGAAGTACGTCTACGTTTGGAGAGGGGGTGGTTTCAAACCACCAACGCCACGAGAGGCCTCCCTTGTTCTTCGATGAATCTCACCCCAACGGGATCGATTCACCTTCCACTATATCGGCAACCTTCAAGGTGGAAGCCAACACCGTTACAAGTTTGGGGCACACATCCACAACTTAATCGGAGGCTCCCAAATACAGGCAAGTTGTCAAAGCAATCAAATACAATCTTGTAAGAACCAAAACAAGAACTAGGGTTTCCAAGGAAACACTAGAGCAAAGGGGCCCTCAATGAAATGAGGGGGAAATGAAGATCTCTTTTGGTGAAGTAGTAGATCGGAGCCTCCTCCTTCGATTCCCCAAAGATCAAGGACTTTGGGTGGTGGAATGAGGAGATCTTGAAGATTGGGTGTCTCCAATGGACTCCAATGGTGGTCTTTGACTTAAATGAGCTGAGCAATTTGTTGTTGGAGATATGCCCTAGAGGCAATAATAAAAGTAGTTATTATTATATCTTTGTGTTTATGATAAATGTTTGCATTCATGCTATAATAGTATTAACAAGGAAACATTAATACTTGTGTGATTTGTAAACTTAATTTGAAGTCCCTAGTAAAGCCTCTATATAATACTAGCTTGTTGGTTAATAGATGATTGTGGTTTCCCTATCATGAACATTGAGATGTTATTAACAACAAGATCATATTATTAGGAGAATGATATGATGGACATACTCCTATAGATAAGCGTAGCATAAAGATCAAGTCATTTTAATAGTTCAATTGCTATATGCTTTCTGATACATAGTAATCTAATTCCTTCGACCATGAGATCATGCATATCACTTTTACCGGATGGATGCTTTGATGACATCAAACACCACACCGTAACTGGGTGGCTATAAAGGTGGCATTGAGTGTTCGGAAAGTATTGGTTGAAACACATGGATCAAGAGTGGGATTTGTCCATCCATATGACGGATAGATATACTCTGGGCCCTCTCGGTGAAATGTCATCCAATTAGCTTGCAAGCATGTGGTGGCTCACAAGGGATCACATATCACGGGAGCGAGAAAGAGTACTTATCGGTAACGAGGTTGAACTAGGTATGCAGAGATACCGACGATCATAACCTCGGATAAGTAAACTATCATGAGACAAAGGGAAATTGATATCGTATGTAAGTGGTTCATTTGATCGCAAAGTAATCGTTGAAATATGTGGGAGCCATATGAATTTCCAGATTCCTCTATTGGTTATTGTTCGGAGAAGTGTCTCGATCATGTCCGCATAATTCACGAACCGTAGGGAGACACACTTAAGGATTCGATGTTGTTTGAGTAGTTATGGAATGATGAGAAAGAGACCGAATGTTGTTCGGAGTCTCGAATGGGATTTGGGATATCACGAGGAGATCCGGAATGGTTCGGAGAATAAGATTCATATAAGGAAAGTCCCGTTTCGGAGTTGGGGAATGGTTCCGGTGTTTTCATCGGGAATGTTCTAGAATGTTCCTAATGTTCGCACTCCGGAGGGGAAGGGTACATGAATGTGTTGTATCAAGTTGGTATGATTGCATCATGTACTAAGTGTCATCGCTGAATCAAATAAAGGATTAATTCAAATCCTAGTTTGAAAAGTCAAACAGCTAGTTTGAAAAAGTCAAACGGCTAAATTTGGAAAGAGGAAAAGAGGAGTGGGAAACGAGTTGGGAGAGTTCCTCCTCCAACCGGCGCCACCCAAACCAAGTTGGGAGGAATCCTCTCCCTCCCTGGCCGGCCCTCCACCTATATAAGGAGGCAGGGCTCCCTCCTAGGACACAAGATCCTCTCCTCCAAACCCTAGGCCAGCCCGCCACCTCCATCCACGGCCGACCTAGGTCAAGCCGCCGCCGCCTAGCAACCCTAGCCGCCGGCCAAGCTTCCTCCTCGGCGTGTCTAAACCCTAGATCATCGAGGGACTCTCTCATACTCCACCATACTCGCTCCGGCTTAAGGCGAAGCCCTGCGAGATCTCCCTACTCCTTGGTACCACGCCATTGTCTTTAGGAATCGCGAGGAGAGTGCTACAACCTCCACCGCCTTTGGAACAAGGGAGAGGAAGGTCTTCGTCAATCAACGTGTGACCGATTGCGGGAGCTGCCGAACGCAGCGCCGGAAGGATCGTCTAGCGATCTTGAGATCGGGAAGAGTACGACTACATCACCCACGAGAATCCGCTCTCGTTAAACACTTTGGAATCTTCGAGGGTGAGTTATTCCATCGACTCGTTGCTACAATCTAGTAGATAGATCTTAGCTTGTTTGTTTGTATGCGGTAGAAATTTTTTGTTTTCCATGCTACGAAACCCTACAGTGGTATCAGAGCCGTGTCTATATGTAGATCTGTTGCACGAGTAGAACACAATGGTCATTGTGGGCGTTGATGCTTTTATTGTCGATTGCTTCTTGTGTACTTTGCATCTTGCGGTATGTTGGGATGAAGCGGCCCGGGCTAACCTTACATGACATCGTTCATGAGACTTGCTCCACGCTTGACATGCAACTTGTATTGGATAAGTGGCTTTGCGGGTGCCTGTTTCTCCTAGCATAGTTAAGATCCAATTTACAACGGGTGATTAACAATACTAGTATCAATGTTGTGGTTCATGTTCGTAAGTTAGAACGACACTTATTGAAAGCCCCAAACCACGTAAAACATGCAAAGAAAGTAGAGGCGTCTAACTTTGTTTTGCAGGGGTGTGCTGTGATGTGATATGGCCATGATTGTGATTATATTTGATGTATGCAATGTTCCTTATTGTAAGTTGGCAACCGGCAGGAGCCATATGGTTGTCTTTAATTTATTACGACCGTGTCTATTCAAAGTAGTTGTAATAGTTGAAGCCGGTGGACGACAACCATGGAGAAGCGTCATTGACCTTGATGCAATGCTGGTGATGATGGAGATCATGTTCGTGCTAGAAGATGGAGATCGGAAGCGCAAAGAAGAAAGGCCATATCATATCACATATTATGAATTGCATGTGATGTTAATCCTTTATGCATCTTGTATTGCTTAGTAAACAACGGTAGCATTATAAGATGATCCCTCATGCACATGAATTTCAAGTCATAAAGTGTTCACCCTTAGTTAGCACCGTTGCTAAAGCTTGTTGTTTCGAAGCACCACGTGATGATCGGGTGTGTTAGATTCTGCAAGTGCATACAACGTGAGCAAGCCAGATTTGCTCATGCGGAAACTAAGGTTTGATCTTGACGAGCCTAGCATGTACAGACATGGTCTCGGAACACGGATCACCAAAAGGTAAAGCATGAATCATATAGTAGATATGATGAACATGTCGATTGTTCGCCATTGAAACTATATCAACTCTCGTGATGATCGGTATTGATGTGGTGGATTTGGTTCGTGTGATCACTAAAACAATGTGAGGGATATTGTTTTGAGTGGGAGTTCACCTAGATTAATTTTATTATTAATTTGAACTCAAATTTGTCATAAACTTAGTCTAAACTATTGCAAATATGTTGTAGATCAATGGCAGCCCCTACCATCAATTTTAATGCGTTCCTAGAGAAAGAAAAGTTGAAAAACAATGGAAGCAACTTCGCGGATTGGTTCCGCAATTTGAGGATTGTCCTCACAATTTGTAATTTGACCTATGTCTTTGGATGCACCATTGGGTGACCCACTGCGGTGATCTTGCCGATGAAGTAAAGAATGTTTACCTCACTCGGAAGACTCGATTACTCCACGATTCGATGTGCTATCTTGTATGGTTTAGAATCGAAGCTTTAAAAGGTTTGAGAATTCAGACCCATATGATATTGTCGAGGATCTCAAATTGATCTTTGAGACTCATGCGGCAATTGAAAGCTATGAGGCTTCTGAAAAGTTCTTTAACTGCAAGATGGAAGAGGGCAGCTCAATCGTGAGCATGTGCTTAAGATGTCTGCACGCATAAACAAACTTCAAAGCTTGGGTATTGTGATTCCTAATGCTTTGGGGATTTACCGTGTCCTCCAATCACTACCACCAAGTTACAAGAACTTTGTGATGAACTACAACATGCAAAACATGAACAAGACGTTGCGAACTCTTTGCCATGTTGAAGTCTGCGAAGTGGAGATCAAGAAAGAGCACCAAGTGTTGTTGGTCAATAAGACCACCAAATTCAAGAAAGGCAAGTCTAAGGTAAGGACACTTCAAGAAGGGTGGTAAGAAAGTTGCCACGCCTCTGAAGAAGACCAAGGCTGGACCTAAGCCACGATCTTGAGTGCTTTCTTGCCAAGGGAGAAGGTCACTTTGGGCGGAATTGCCCAAAGTACTTGGCGGATTTGAGGCAGCAACATCAAGAAGAAAGGTATATCGATATACATGTTATTGATGTGTATCTCACTAGTACTCGTAGTAGTGCACAGGTATTTGATCTTTGGTTGGTTGCTCATATTTGTAACTCAAGCAGTGTTGCGAATAAGCGGAAGCTAGCGAAGAACGAGGTGACGATGCGCGTTGAAACGGATCAAAGGTTGATGTGATCAGTGTCGACGCTACCCTTCATCTACCATCGGGATTAGTTTTATACTTAAATAATTGTTATTTGGTGCCTGCATTAAGCATGAACATTATATCGGGATCTTGTTTATTGCGAGACGGTTACTTGTTTAAGTCTGAGAATAATGGTTGTTCGATTTATATGAGTAATATGTTTTATGCACATGCACCTTTGATAGATGGTCTATTCTTATTGAATCTCGATAGTGGAAATACACATATTAATAACATTGAGGCTAAACGTTTGAAATCGAGCGATAACTCGACCTATATGTGGCACTGTCGTCTTGGTCACATTGGAGTGAAGCGTATGAAGAAACTCCATTCCGATGGACTTCTTGAATCACTTGATTTCGAATCACTTGAAAGATGCGAAGCATGTCTGATGAGTGTAGCATCACGAGGTGGTTATCGTTATGTTCTTACCTTCACGGATGACTTGAGTAGATATGGGTATATCTATTTCGTGAAACATAAGTTCGAAACTTTCGAGAAGTTTAAGGAATTTCAAAGTGAGGTAGAGAATCAACGTAACAAGAAGATTAAATTTTTACGTTCTGATCGTGGAGGTGAATATCTAAGTTATGAGTTTGGCGAGAATTTGAAGAAATGCGGAATACTTTCACAATTGACACCGCCGGGAACACCACAACGTAATGGTGTGTCCGAACGTCGTAATCGAACTCTCTTAGATATGGTTCGTTCTATGATGTCACTTACAGATTTACCGCTATCATTTTGGGGTTATGCATTAGAAACAGCCGCATTCACTTTAAATAGGGCACCATCTAAATCCGTTGAAACGACACCGTATGAATTATGGTTTGGGAAGAAACCTAGATTGTCGTTCCTTAAAGTTTGGGGATGCGAAGCCTATGTAAAGAAGTTACAGCCGGACAAGCTTGAACCCAAAGCGGAAAAATGCGTCTTCATAGGATACCCGAAGGAAACTATTGGGTATACCTTCTATCATAGATCCGAAGGCAAAATCTTCGTTGCCAAGAATGGATCCTTTCTAGATAAGGAATTTCTCTCGAAAGAAGTGACTGGAAGGAAAGTAGAACTTGACGAGGTTGTCGAACCTTCTCTCGAAATTGCAAGTAGCGCAGCACCGGAAGAAGTTCCTGTGGTGCCTGCACCAATAAGAGAGGAAGCTAATGATAATGATCATGAAACTTAGGTTGAAGTTGCTACAGAGCCTCGCAGGTCAACGAGAACTCGTACCACTCCAGATTGGTATGATCCCGTTATGAGTGTCATGTTGGTGGACAACATCGATGACCCTGAGACATATGAGGAAGCGATGATGAGCCCAGATTCCAATAAATGGCAAGAAGCCATGAAATTCGAGATTGGATCCATGTACGAAAACCAAGTATGGACTTTGGTGGACTTACCGGATGGCCGGAAGGTTGTCGAGAACAAATGGATCTTCAAGAAGAAAACAGATGCTGATGGTAATGTTACTGTCTATAAAGCTCAACTTGTCGCAAAAGGGTTTCGACAAATTCAAGGAGTTGACTACGATGAGACTTTCTCACCAGTAGCAAAGTTAAAATCTGTGAGGATTATGTTAGCAATCGCTGCATATTATGATTATGAGATATGGCAGATGGATGTCAAAACAGCATTTCTCAATGGAGACATTGATGAAGAGTTGTATATGATGCAACCCAAAGGTTTTATCGATCCTAAAGATGCTAACAAGGTATGCAAACTTCAACGGTCCATCTATGGATTGAAGCAAGCATCCGGTTGGAATCAACGTTTTGATAAGGTAATCAAAAGTTTTGGTTTTATACAAACTTATGGAGAAGCTTGTATTTACAAGAAAGTGAGTGGGAGCTCTGTAGCATTCTTAATACTATATGTAGATGACATATTGTTGATTGGGAATGATGTAGACCTTCTTAATAGTGTCAAAGAATATTTGAATAATAGTTTTTCAATGAAGGATCTTGGCGAAGCAGCTTACATATTAGGCATAAAGATTTATAGAGATAGATCGAAACGCCAAATATCATTGTCACAGAGTACATATTTGGACAAAGTTCTAAAGAAGTTTGGAATGGAAGATAGCAAGAAAGGGTTCTTACCCATGTTGCTTAATCGACCTTGAGTAAAACTCAAAGTCCGACATCGGCAGAAGATAGAGAAAGGATGAGTAAGACTCCTATGCCTCACCCATAGGATCTCTAATGTATGCCATGCTATGTACTAGACCCGACATTGCATATCTTTGTTAGTTTAACTAGCAGATATCAAAGTGATCGAGTGGATCATTGGACAATGATCAAAAACATCCTTAAGTACTTGAGAAGAACTAAGGATATGGTTCTTTCTTATGGAGGTGATGAACACTCGTTGTTAATGGTTACACCGATGCTAGTTGGAACACCGATCCGGATGATTCTAAATCACAACTGGATACGTATTTATTTTGAATGGTGCAGCGATTAGTGCAAAGCAAAGCGTTGTGGCGAGATCTTCAACTGAATCGAATACATGGCTGCTTGGAGGCTTCACAAGAAGCGATATGGATGAAAGAGTTCATTATAGAGCTGGGTGTGGTTCCTAGTCTTGGACCCAATGTCTATCTACTGTGATAACATGGGCGCCATAGCCAATGCGCAAGAACCAAGGTCACACAAGAAGCTGAAGCACATCAAGCTACGTTTTCACGCTATTCGAGAACATATCTAGGATGGGGATATAAAGATTTGCAAAGTACACACAGATCTGAATGTGGCGGATCCGTTGACTAAACCTCTCCGAGGCAAAACATGACCAGCACCAAACTGCCATGGGTGTTCGGTATATTACCATGTAATCTAGATTAGATGACTCTACTGCAAGTGGGAGACTGTTGGAGATATGCCCTAGAGGCAATAATAAAAGTAGTTATTATTATATCTTTGTGTTTATGATAAATGTTTGCATTCATGCTATAATAGTATTAACAAGGAAACATTAATACTTGTGTGATTTGTAAACTTAATTTGAAGTCCCTAGTAAAGCCTCTATATAATACTAGCTTGTTGGTTAATAGATGATTGTGGTTTCCCTATCATGAACATTGAGATGTTATTAACAACAAGATCATATTGTTAGGAGAATGATATGATGGACATACTCCTATAGATAAGCGTAGCATAAAGATCAAGTCATTTTAATAGTTCAATTGCTATATGCTTTCTGATACATAGTAATCTAATTCCTTAGACCATGAGATCATGCATATCACCTTTACCGGATGGATGCTTTGATGACATCAAACACCACACCGTGGCGGGTGGCTATAAAGGTGGCATTGAGTGTTGGAAAGTATTGGTTGAAACACATGGATCAAGAGGGATTTGTCCATCCATATGACGGATAGATATACTGGGCCTCTCGGTGAAATGTCATCCAATTAGCTTGCAAGCATGTGACTGGCTCACAAGGGATCACATATCAGGAACGAGAAAGAGTACTTATCGATACGAGGTTGAACTAGGTATGCGAGAGATACCGACGATCATAACCTCGGATAAGTAAACTATCGTGAGACAAAGGGAAATTGATATCGTATGTAAGTGGTTCATTCGATGTAAGTAATCGTTGAAATATGTGGGAGCCATATGAATTTCCAGATTCCTCTATTGGTTATTGTTCGGAGAAGTGTCTCGATCATGTCCGCATAATTCACGAACCGTAGGGAGACACACTTAAGGATTCGATGTTGTTTGAGTAGTTATGGAATGATGAGAAAGAAACCGAATGTTGTTCGAAGTCTCGAATGGGATTCGGGATATCACGAGGAGATCCGGAATGGTCCGGAGACTAAGATTCATATAAGGAAAGTCCGTTTGAGTTGGGGAATGGTTAGGTGTTTTCATCGGGAATGTTCTAGAATGTTTTGGAATGTCCGGCACTCCGGAGGGGAAGGGTACATGAATGTGTTGTATCAAGTTGGTATGATTGCATCATGTACTAAGTGTCATCGCTGAATCAAATAAAGGATTAATTCAAATCCTAGTTTGAAAAGTCAAACAGCTAGTTTGAAAAAGTCAAACGGCTAAATTTGGAAAGAGGAAAAGAGGAGGTGGAAACCGGGTTGGGGAGAGTTCCTCCTCCAACCGGCGCCCACCCAAAGTTGGGGAGGGACTCCTCTCCCTTGGCCGGCCGGCCTCCACCTATATAAGGAGGCGGGGCTCCTCCTAGGACACAAGATCCTCTCCTCCAAACCCTAGCCACGCCCGGCCGCCCACTGCTGCCACGCCGACCTAGGTCAAGCCCGCCACGCCTGCAACCCTAGCCACCGCCAAGCTTCCTCCTCGGCGTGTCTAAACCTAGATCATCGAGGACTCTCTCATACTCCACCATACTCGCTCGGCTTAAGGCGAAGCCTGCCAGATCTCCCTCTACTTACGGTACCACCGTTGTCTTTGCCGGAATCGCGAGGAGAGTGCTACAACCTCCACTGCCTGCTGGAACAAGGAGAGGAAGGTCTTCCTCAATCGAACGTGTGATCGATTGGGAGCGCTAGGAGCAGCGCCGGAAGGATCGTCTCTGCGATCTTGAGATCGGGAAAATCGACTACATCACCCACGAGAATCCGCTCTCGTTAAACACTTTGGAATCTTCGAGGGTGAGTTATTCCATCGACTCGTTGCTACAATCTAGTAGATAGATCTTGGCTTGTTTGTTTGTATGCGGTAGAAATTTTTTGTTTTCCATGCTACGAAACCCTACATTTGTCCCAAGGTAGGTGGAGGGGTATTTATACCCATCCACGAAATATGGTCATTGGAGTCATTAATGCACCGGTAGTACCGGTCCTCAATGATAGCTTAAGCGGTACTACCGGTCAAGTACGGACCAGTACCGGAGATGCTTCATTGCCTAGCCTTCTTCAGTCTGGGCGGTATCGCTTTTGGTACTACCCCTGCGGTAGTACGGTCGATGACGCAGTACTACCGGTCTGGCGGTACCGGTCCAAGTACCGCTTGGTACTAACCAAACGGAGAGGGTGGATGTTCTTCGAGCGGACCGCAGATAGCGGCGATACGACCGTGTCAAGCGGTAGTACGCTTGTCGCAGCGTATACCGGTTGGACCGGTAGTGCGCCGCGGGTACCGGTGGTACCGACTAGAACACACCCTTATCAGTTTTGACGGTGCCAAACGGTAATCGAACCGTAATCTACCGTGTCAAGCGGTAGTACCCGGTCGAAGTTCCGGCACAATGGTTTTTTGCAAAGTGTATTGATATGCCAATATTTGTGCCACCCCTTAACAAACCTGTGATACACTTAGCACACAGTTAAACCGATAAGTGTGTTGTTATCAAACATCAAAATCAGAGGGATAGGAAAATGCTCTTTCATTACCCATGAGAGATCAACTCTTTGTTGCACAAATTCCCGTCCACAATTCCATGATGTGGGGCCCAGAATATGATCCAAGCCAATCACTGCCCCCTTCGCGACCTCGCATGCCTCCTTGCTGTACACCATGCCCACATAAAGAATTACGGCAATGGTTTGTACAAACCTTTAGATGTCAGAACTATCGTGGGACATTGAGGGTTCCCACCCATATGCTGCATATCCTCTACGAATTACCAATTAATATGCACGCTTCGAGGATAACAGCCATGACCTGCACATCCGGCTTCATGCGAGAGGAAGAAGATACAGCTGACTTCTCCGTCCCATTCCAAATCTCATGGTCAACGCGTAATATACGGCGCAAGAATCACTGGCGACATTGGTTATTAAGTCCTAGGTGATATAGTTTTGAACATTGGTATTCCAACTGTCAGATTTAATAGATTAGCTGATCACCCTGGATCAGTAACCAATAGCTCACATTATTATTGAAAATATTGTTTTCTGATCTTTTTCAAATGCAGGTGGTGATAACACTGGATTTGCAAAATACTTTACAGAAAATAATCAAAGGACATGAGCAAGTGTGAACTTGCTTTTTGTGATTGCAAGATTATGCACTCACGGTCTTCGAGTTAGTATAAGATCCAAAATCTAAAATCAACATCATTGGTCCGGTAAGGACTAATGTTTAAAGAAGCAATATGCTTTTATGCATAAGTAATGTGATGCACGTTATAAACGCGAATCCCGGGGATAACGTTGTTCTAGGGTTTAGATACTAGAAATGATGTCTTTGAAATGTGTTTGTACTTTTAGATGAGTTTAATACTTGTGCTTCTTATTGGGCTTGTGAGTGTGTGTGAACAGCACATATTTATGCAGCAATAAAATATATCTATGAAATGCTATTCAAAATTGTTTACACTTTAATAGTTTCTCTCCAAACTTTACTTTATAAGTAGAGTCACTTATAGATAGCTTAGGTGTTATGTCTCCTAGGTATATGAGTGAATTATGAAGTAATGTGATCTTGATTATTTGTCATATATTGTTTGAAGTGGCAAAACGAATAACTTTTGAAGAAAAATTCCTTTTCTAAGGTTTAAACAATCTTTGTGGTTAGGTAGTGGTGTTCGATGTTATTTGTGCTTGTTTGAATAGTCTGGGATTGAGATGCTTTGTAACTTAACTAGTTCAGACCAAAGTTAACTATAAAACATCTAACAATGTTTATAGTGTTATATTTAGATTCTTGTAGACTAAAGTTAACTTTAAATGAAGATAGTTGAAAGTATAATGCTTATGATATTGGTATCTTGTGTACCTGGTAATGTTTCCTTAAGGTTACTTAAGAATGTTATACTTTTACTTGGTGTAGTGGTTTCTTGATTTTATACTTTTATAAGGTTATCTTGTCTCCAGCGTGGTCTTATCTGGCCGAGGCGAGCACGGAATTGCCGGCTCTGGCTCACCTCCGAGATAGGGTTCTCGGCATGGTTGGGGAAACAAGGTAGAGAGGGTTTCAGAGGGGGAAAATGAGGATGAGGACGAGCAGGGACATCGCGGTGGCCTCCTTATCCTCTCCTGGCGATGACGGCGTTGATCTTGGCGCAAGGACGACGATGACGGCATCGGGCGGCGGCGAGCTCCTCCAGCGAGTTGTCTGTGTGCGTGGGGATGACGACGACATGCTGCTTTGTAGATACCCCCCTGGCGTTTCTTTCCTCTCAACCCGCAGTCCTTCCCTGGCCTCACTCGTCAGTCACAGATGAGAAAGAGTTGGGCTGGATGTTGGGCTTTTGTACGACATGGGCGTCGAGATAAATCTGGAGGTGTCGTTGGGCGCTTGGTAATGTTTTTATTTGTTTTCTCTTTTTCTATTTTCCGTTTTCCTTTTCAGATTTGAATTTAATTTATCTTTGAACTTTTCTTTGTAGAATTTATTTGCTGGATAATTGTAGTAATAGTAAATATATTTAGTATCATTTGTGAACTTTTCTTATATAATCTTTTTATATTTCTTTTATTATATAACCCCTCAATATTTTGTAGAAGCTTTTCTTATTATTTTTCTTTCCACTTTTAATCATGAATTTATTAAATGATATATTCTTATTTTTTTTATAAAACTTAACTCTAGTTGGCTCATAGTTTGAATAGAAATTTTTATATGTATAATGATCCTATATCATTATTTGATGCATGAAATATAAAATAAATGAATATGGTTATACTACTTCCATTGATTTGGAAAATGGTAATGTATATATTCTATTATGATAAACAAATAAGTTTAGGGTTTTGAATTATGAATGTTTACCCTAGGGTTTAGGGTTTTTAATATACTTAGATTCCTTTATGGATGTGAGTAAAAATTTAATATCTAAGAATATTGTTTTATGTTTGGGGTATTTGATAACATCACCTTTAGGACTAGAAAGTTATATTTAGAATGTTTTATAGAAAGGAATTGATAAAGATATACTTAAGCACATATAGTTATAATGGTTGGAATTGGCAGAGATGTGCTTATGTGATTTGTTACAGGAAAATATTTCTATAAAGTGATATTAACATAAGATGATGAATCAATTCCCTGAATGGACATTATATTTGTTTTAAGATTTAGAGTTGGTTGTTTAACAAGAATGTCTATCTTTCCATTCTTCACCATCCTTGACCTTTAATTAAAGAATTCCTTTCCTAGATATAGTACTTCTTCCTATCCATCATCATAGTTAGTATGATGAGCTTTACTTCACAAGAATGTTCATATTCACCTTTTATTCTTCTAAACTCATGGATTAATCCAATGAGTTTGATACTAAAGTATTTCATAGTTTTCTCATATCTTTGCTTGGTTATACCCCTACTCTAGTGTTGATAATTATCAATCCAACAAGTAGTTCTTTCAAACTCCACTCCAATCCTTCATTATATTTATGTAGCTTGTAATGACTACTCTAGGATAACCTATCTCTCCCAGGGTTTCAATCAGGTTTTACCCATCAATATCTTTTATACTAGATGTAGGTAGACCATACTGGTAAGTAAGGCATGATCAATATAATCCTTTAATCATTTATAGCTTAAGTTCTTAGTTGTCTAAACAAGGCTTTATCAATACTACATTTCAATTGTATTGAAATTATCTTCTTAGTATCTTTAATTGGATTAAGGTTGTTACTCATGGACTATGCCCTCTTTAAAAGATTTAAGTAGATGCTATGATAAGATCAAGAAGTAGCAGATCAAGTATTGATAGTTAAAGAATTTGTGAATCAATGGTTGATTACTCAACATTGATGAACAACAGATATTAAGATAAGTTCCATAAAAATTGATATGGAAAGAAAGATATATAGTGAATGATCTTGACTTAGTCTCTTTTCAACTCAAACTTATTAAATTGTTAAAGTTAAGTATTGCTATGGTACTCATAGTAAGAATAGATAAGAATAAAATAGGTCAGGATTAGTCATTGCATTTTTATTACTTTAGTTGTGATCTTAACTTAGTATTCATAGGTTGTTATGATGAATAGTATGATATGATCCCTTAAGGATCATATATTAATCATTAAAGCAAAGTCTTATGAGTAACATTTTATTATATCTGATCTACCCTAAGATCAAATCATGTTTACCCAAATAAGGTTTTAGCAAAGGTCTTATTGAAACTTATCACAGTCAACTTGATGATCTGCTTCAATCCCATCAAGTTAATAGAAGCTTCAATGACTTTGACAAGTTTTGTTTAAAAGCGCGAAAATTATTTGGATTTTCTATGCATAAATGCAATGCACACATCTGGGTTCAGCTTATTTCTAAGCTCTAATGCTGGGATGTTACAATCAGCGTGTCTAATTTCACGATGAATGCGAAGAAAGTGCTCAATGCGGTCAATATGGCTACGAGGATTCACCACTCCTCCCAGGAAGTAGTAGTGGTGATCAACATTTTGGCTAGATCTCGGTGATTATATTGTGAAATATCACCACGGATGTCATGTTCCACCAAAACATATTCTCATTCCAAAACTATATCGGTCCACGAACAATAGCAAATTAGGATTGCAAAATCCCAATTGTTTTCTCCACATGCTTCCTAGCACCTTCTTGTGCACTATAAAAACGAGATTCTTTCACATTTTGTGATGATGAATTGGCTTCATAAATGTTTCCCGATGTGGGTATATCCCATCTACAAGATGGTACCCTTCGTGTTTTGGCCGCTTGTTTTGCTCCATCTCAACCATCATGTCAATTGCAAGATCCTCTTCTTCATCATATTCTTCATCTTCCTCTGATGAAAAACGTAGCTCCGTACGTCAGCAAAATGAACCATCTGCAATTAGAAACCACATCAATACAATATAAAAAATAAATTCATACTAGTTTCTAAATAAAACAAAACCAAAAAATTACATTGCAGGAAATTCAAAAAACACCTCGTGGGTGTGGGTGTCGCTTTCGACCGACGGGCATGGGGACGAGGCCGGGGCCAACGACGGGCTAGGAAGGGACCAGCGACAGGCTGGGCAGGGAAGAGGCTAGGCTAGGAGAGGTCATCCAAATCCATGGGGACTCCAAGTGCAAACTGATGTAGCAAGGGTTTCACCCATAGGGGTGACTCAGGGTTTAATCAAACTCTCAAAGAAATAGTAGAATCTCTTTCCTCGCTCTCTTCTTGCAACCTACAAAACAGGATTGTTTGCCTTGTGCAAAAGAATTATTACTACTTTCACATGGAGTGAAAGTTCACAAAGCAGGAAAAAACGCCTTTCTACGTCTGCGCCCTGCTAGAAGCTAAAGCTATCACACCAGGTAGAACAGAGACACTCGACGAAAGACGAGCAGCAGCCCCCGACTGCGCCCGTGACTACAACCTCTGTTCCCTTTCGTACTCGATCTTCTAGCATTCTCCCTAGATCCAGGGATGACGGTATCGATTGAACCCGGGGTGGGTTCAAAATGGCAGTCTTCTTGCAGAGCAAGGGGTGTCATCGCTTTGATCTGTTAAGAATTGCAGAGCTCCAGTTGGTAAAGTCGTGGAAACAAAAGACCTCATAGTTGTGCTTTTCACTAAGAAATGGAGGATATTTTCTCAAAAAAGTCATCATTGACTGTGGCGAAATCGATCATTTCATTAACAAGAAATGGAATTCATGGTTGAGGGCCTATCATGTCTTTTGTGGCGACCTAGGTACATTACATTCTTCTTATAGCTCTAAGCATGTGTCTCCCGAGAAATGGAAATTGGTATCAAGAGATTTTTGGATTATTTGATTACAAGTACTGTTTGTATCCGCTAGAATCTTTTTAGACTTTTAAAGAATGATATTATACTAGAATCTACTATTTTGAGTGGCCATCCAAAGAATCCAAACTAACCGTCCAAAGGAGGTGGCTGAGCTGACTTTACTGACTTTTAAACCGACCTCCAACTTCATTGTGTGGTTTTCAGGCACAAGGTTCGTATTACATTTGAAAACCAAAATAAAATGAAATAGAAGTAAACTAAAACAATGTACAATGGTAAATAAAATTGCAGCCTAGTGGCAACACTTAAAACAATATGTAAACTACTAATGTGAGATAGAAAAGTGTTTATTTTTAGATTTAATAATTACAGAAAATAAAAGTAAGTGTAAATGCAAGTAAAGGTATTTTTATGATAAAAATCTACCGGTTCATGGGTTGACTTCTCTACTTCCTCATAAACAACTTGGCACAGAAAACAGCTCACAAAACAAGATAATCGATCTAATTTCCCACGTAGTGTTTGATACATATTTATATGGACATCCCGTCATATAATAAAGACTATACAAACATTTTTCTCACACTCCTCTAGTAATACAAAACTCGGCAAACCAGATTTAAGAAAGTCGAGCACGATAAATAGAATGACCAGTTGCATACTAAACATTCCAAATTCTCAGAATCCTAAAATCCTAAACATCACATTAATTAACCATAAACATAAGAAAGTATAGCACGATATACACATGTTTACATTTCTACTATCTGTTTATTTCTAATTTAAAATCTAACTATTTCTAACTTAAACATCTAAGCAAATCATTTTATCAATTCATTTAAGATCTATTTGGCTTCTTGGCTTTTGTCAAACCACTGGCTTGGATAAATCTAACAGTGCGTAGAACCGGTATGTACCGCCGCCGAGAGACCAGGAAGAGAGAAAACTCATCTAGGGTTCCATACCCCTCGTCGACGACGTCGTCGGTCCGCTCCGCCTCCGTTGGCCTTAGGGCCTTCGAGGTGTGGCGGACCACGGCCTGTCGTCGGCGGGTTTCTTTTTGTTCTTGTTTCGTCTATTTTTTAGTGTCTTCTTCGGGATGTTGAGGCGACGGCTATGTCCTGGAGTCAGAATAAGATCCTCCCCGCTCTATCCTCGTTCCGGTGGTGCATCTAGCGCTAGCGGAGGGCGCGTGGAGTCGTTTGTCCAGCGGATCTCCTGAGATTCTGTCCGTTTTTGTGTTCGTCGGTTTGTTTTTAGGTCAGTCTTTTCCAATCTACAGATGTCATCATTGACGATGGTTGCGGCTCTAGTGTGCTGGTCCTTTGTGGCCTTAGCATGACGACTTCTTGTCTGTCTACTACAACAAGCTCTACTATGACAAGCTTTGTCCGGCTCCGGTGATAGAGGGCCAAGGACGGCGGCGTGTCTTCGGCTCGCGCTAGTGTTTGTAGTTGTCGCTAGGTGATCCAACGACCTATTTGTAATTTTTATTATTTTTTGGATCTTTTGTACTACTATTAATGATTAATATTAGATTTTGAAATTTCGCAAAAAGAAAAACCACCGGCTTGGATGTACAAGCGAAATTTATGTGTGAACACAAAATGTTCGGATGTAAGAACGAAATTTTCTTTCATAATTTTTTTACTTATTTTTATATATTTTCATGATAGATTTATTTACACCCCGAGCAAAAACACCACCTCCATAAACTAATCTAATTCCAACCAGAGGCAATTCAGACGTAGAATCTAATTCCACGAAAAAAATGATAAAAAAATAATAATTCCACGGCAGAAAAGGGCAAATGACATACATTTCCAAGTAAATAGGAGCAAATAATAAAATTCCCCAGAAGACCGGTCATCACCGATCACCACCATCACCGTTGAGTCGTTGACCCTCATTTCTGGGCGGAAAAATGAGCTCCCTGCCGCTGCCGGCGAAGGCGACCGTGGCGAAGTCCGCCGGAGGAGGGAGTACCCATGGAAGCAGGCTCCCGGAGGAGATCTTCGTGTGGGAGATCCTCGCCCGCCTCCCCCACAGAGATCTCATCCGATGCCGTGCCGTCAGCCACGCGTGGCGCCGTGCCGCCTCCGCCCGCGACCTCCTCTTGGAGCACCACCGCCGCCAGCCATCCCTCCCACTCATCAACCGCAGGGGAACACCCGGCGGACCCCGCTGGTTCAACGTCGCCGCCTTGGACTGTCAGCAGGTGCAGCCCGTCGCCCGGCTCGACGGATTCCACGTCTGCGTGAAGGCTTCCTGCGACGGCCTCCTCCTTCTGGCGGAAGGACTCCATGGTAGTCGTTTCGGCATGCGCGTCTCCATCTGTAACCCAGCCACGCGCCAGATCGGTCATCTCCCGCAGCTGAAGGGCTACGTCGCCCTGGGGCTCTACCGGCACCGCCCTACGGGGGAGTACCGGCTGCTACTGCGCTGGGTGTTTAACCGGAGGGCGATGTACGTCTTCGCATTGGACCACCACCAGGTGCCGCCGAGGCGCGTCGAGTGCCCGCCGGAGGCGTTGCGCTACCAGTTATCCTCCTCCGCACCTGTCATGCTCCATGGTAACCTGCATTGGGCATGGTACACGGTGGCTCTGCCACGACAGTCAGAAAGCAAGATTATACTAGTGTTCGACACCACAGCCGAGTCATTTCGTCAAATGTGTTCTCCTGATGTTGCCATTTACAGAGCAGATCTTTTTGAGATGGATGGCAATCTTGGCATGTACACTTGGGATAACGGCATGAGAGTTGTTCGAATCTGGGTGATGCAGGACTACGAGAACCAGGTCTGGTCTCTCAAGTGCAGTGTTGAATTGCCTGTGCCGGAGATACCGCCGCTGATCCAGGAGCGTCGGAGTCTGATGGTTGTGTACCAAGAGGGGGATGTGCGCTTGCTTGTCGCTTGTGGAGGATTGCTGCTTTGTGTTGATACCCAGGGCAATTTGCTGGCGAGTTCCCGCGATGATGGCCATAGACTCTCAATTTCTAAACAGTTCCTGAAAAAAAGCCTCGTTTCACATGCCTTCTTCTCAACGCTTCAGGGTGACATCAATGCTTGGTCTTTCATCTGATGACTACAGAGTGATGTGTTTGGTAATTCTCATACAGACCTTGATGCTGCTAGTCAATGCTGCAGGCGCTTCTGCATTATTAAGAACAATCGCTGTGCTTTGCATCAAGTTTCCTTTTGGTGTATGCATAATGTAGCAAGAGTTATGATCAGAAAATTGTGAATGCTATTTGGATTCGTGAAATCATAATTCTCTGCTTGTTCTCTACTAATATATAAGAGTATTCAAGTTCTAGTTTGCTACTCTGCTTGTCCATGCTTCTGAATTGCTGTGTGATCAATGCTTTGCTGCCACTATCTTCTCATTTACAAACTTTATAGTTGCTAGATTCAGCCATTATATTCTCACACTGTACAAGTAATGCCATCTCTTTTTATTTTTGGACATATTGTAAATATTCTGTTAATATCTGGAAATGCCTTGATTTTCTTTGGAAATGTTAAGGGAAATGGTTGCGTCGTAGCCAAATATGTATTGAATGCCCGTCCCTGTTCCATTTTTAACTATGAGCCCAATCGATTTATTTTGTATAGGGAAAAAAATGTCATAATTACATATTAGGAGACAGTGTTATGTTGTCTATCTTCTTCCAAGCGTCTCAGCTTGGTGAGATTTGTAGAGGCCCTTCGGCATGTTAGATAGTGGTTCAACACTGCATCATATTGCATTATATATAAAACATTCTCTATGATCTGGACACAGTTTAGGTCCCACAAGTTTCCTGTGTAGATTTATCTATCATCTCCTTTGTGCAAACTAGCTTGGCTGAATTAAATGTCAACAAGAGTTATGGTCAGGAACATATGAGTGTTATTTGGTATCATGACACTTCCATACTTTGTTTCTTCTCAACAATATAAGAATATTTAAATTCTTTTTGGTTCGCTAGTATTTCCCATGCAGATACTATGTTGATGCTGTTGGGTGACAAATCACAAATGCTTTACTGCCACTCTGTTCTCATCCAAAAAATTCAATCACACACACGCTTTTTGATACGGTTGATTGTATTGATATTGTCTCTTTATCTTTGACATCTTAACATTTGAGGTTCTTAATTGGTCTACACAAAATGTTGCATTTTATCCAAATTTTGAGTAAAATGTTCTGTCCATGTTCCATTTTCTTCTCAGTCTATTCCATTTGATTAAGTTTTGGGAATCAAATCACCACTTCATACTAAAGAACCATCCGTATTATATGCATGTAATTACATTGTTGCTGATCGATGTCTTCACTTGATCATAAACGATCTCAGGCATTGCTTGGTAGGTGATTCCTCTAGCTTGATTGCAATACTAAAACCATTCACCATCAAATATATTGTACTAAATGCAGTCTATTTCGTATTAAATGGGCAAAAGTACAAACAGGAGTATTTTGAAACTCATATTCCCTCTGTCCATAAAAATAAGGTGCATGATTAATTATGTAGTCAACTTTGACCAAAAACAAGTGTAAAATTTATATATATCATGAATGCAAGAATAACATTATCATATTTTTCTTGCAAAACTAATTTGTGCTTCTGCATTACCTTGTACTATTAATACAGAACAATCCCTATGTTCTGCACCAAGTTCCCTTTTGGTGTATGCATCATGTAGCAAGAGTTATGATCAGCAAATTATGAATGATATTTGGTATCATGACATTATAATTCTCTGCTTGTTCTCTACTAACTTGCAAGGATATTCAGATTATACTAGTTTGCTACCCTGCTTGTAAATGCTTCTGTGTGATCAATGCTTTGCTGTCATTGTGTTCTCATTTACAAACTTCACATTATATTCTCAGAGTGTACAGTACATGCCATCTCTTTGGAAATGCCTCGATGCTCTCGAAATGCTAGGTGAAATGGTTGCATAGTAGCCAACCATTCAGTGAATGTCTGTCCTGGTTCCATTTTTTGTACAATGAGTCCGGTCAATTTATTCGGTATAGAAAATAATATCAGCATTACATGCTAGGAGACAGGGTTGGTGATAGTTTTTTGGATGCCTTTGGCATGTTAGATCGTGGCTGAACTCTGCATTCTATCGCATTATATATAATACAATCTCTATGATCTGGTCACAGTTTAGGCCCCACAAGTTTCCTTTGTAGATTTATCTATCATCTCTTTTATGCAAACTAGCTTAGCTGAACTAATGCTAACAAGAGTTAGAGTCAGGAATAGTGTTATCTGGTATCATGGCATTTCCATTCTTTGTTTTTTTCTCAACATTATATGAATGCTTAAATTTATTTTGGTTAGCATCTCAAAAAAATATTATTTTGGTTAGGGAGCGGCAGTATTACTATTACCCATGCAGATACTATGTTGATGCTCCTGGTTGACAAATCACAAATGCTTTACTACCACTCTGTTCCCATCCACAAAATTCAGTCACACACACTTTTTTGATACGGTTGATTGTATTGATACCTTCTCTTCATTTTTGACATGTTAACATTTGAGGTGCTTCACCGCTCTCCACAAATGCTGCATTTTATCCATCTCTCTAGTGAAATGCTCGGTCCATGTTCCATTTTCTACTCGGTCCATTCCATTTGATTAGTTTTTTGGAATGAACACATCATTGCATACTAAAGAACCGTCTGTACTATATGCATGCAGTTACATCGTTGTCGATGTGTTCATTTGATCATAAACCATCTCATGTATTGCTTGGTAGGTGCTTCCTCTAGCTAGATTGCAATACTCAAACCATTCACCGTATATTTCGTATTATTAAATGGACAAAAGTACAAATAGGAGTATTTTCAAAATGCAGATTCTGATCAAGTTCAGCATTTCCTGCAAAATGCATGTGCCAATCGACCTGCACAAAGTTCACTGATATTTCCATAAATCCAAGGAATCCAAAACTGAAGGAGTGATGTCAGTGTGTAGACTTGCTTAAAATTTTCTCAGATTCTTGTGCTGCCTGCTTCTGTTGGTTCAAAATCTCATGTGCTTGGTAGTATTACCCTGTGAAATAAGATCTTTTTCTAAGTCTGTACCTGGTGCGGGGAACCCGATGTAATTTGCTTCTGCATATATGCTTCAGAAGTTGTGCTGTACTTGCTCTGCCCGCACCTGTTGTTGTCGACACGCACCAGTCAGTATTGTAGCCGGAGGACAACAGCCACCGTCAGAAACTGGAGATGCTCCCGGAGGCACTGGCCAGGACGAAGGAGGTTCGTGCTGTACAGCTTGCCGAAGATGGTGGGCAGGATCAAGGAAAGACTTCCAGTAATTCCAAACTGCTAGTATCAGAAGACTTCCAGGGATAACAGGGCGTCCTATTCTGAATGTGCAAACGTATGACTTCAAAAAATATTGGGTTCAAGAGAACATAGCCTGGTGTTTCGGTTAGCTGCCTGCCTGCTCACAGCAAAAAAAATGATCTACTGAGTGTAGACCATTTTGTTCCTGGTTTCAGTTTGCACATTTTATGTTTTGTAAATTTCAGCTTTGGCACCAAATCGTCCAAGACGACATGTTTTCCTGGTTCTCAAATCGCCTCTTTCAACTTTGAACTGATGAACAGTCTCATCTATGTGCACGCACCAGACTTGATCAGAGTGCCTGAACCAAACTCAGAATGTTTGAACTATAGTCAGAGTATATGTATTTTGTGTGCTCTCAGTCTTTGCTTCTTCTGCCTTTCCCTTGTGCCTAACTTGAAAACTGTATCGAAGAAAGGTAGTCTGCATTCTTACATTCTTACGGAAGGTCTAATTTGAAAGTCAACAGTATTGCTAGTAAAATGCAGGTTCAGAGCAACTTACATGCTTCAGAAGTTGTGCTGCACTTGCATTCTCGGCGTGCATCAGTATCGCATTGAGATGATCATCGTTGTCCACCGTCAGAAACTGGAGATGCTCCCAGAGGCGTTGGCTGAGATGAAGGAGGTGGAGCTGTACAGCATGCCCAAGCACTACATCACGTCCGGGTTTCTAAGACACTATCGTAGTGGCACTTTTTAAACTGCCTTTAAATGTTTCTTTTTACGACACTTTTATATGTGGCCCCTTTAAAGCTTAGATAATTTAAGATAAAAAATTAGAGTGCCTTTAATAGATCATTTTGTAAGACAAAAAATTAGAGTGCCTCTACTAGATCATTTTTAAAGACATTTTTACAACATGTAGACAAAAACCTTTTGTGGCAATTCTATGAAAATGCCACTAAAGGTTAAACTTTAGAGGCAATATCTAGAATGCCTTTAAATATTAACTTTTAGTGGTATTTTTATCACGTGTAGATAAAAAATTTTCGAGGCAATCTTATGAAAATGCCTCTAAAGATTAACAACTATAGGTAATATCGAGAATGCCTCTAAATGTTAACATCTAGTGGCACATGTAAAGTGTCTCTAAATATTAACCTTTAAAGGCACTTTCATCACATGTAGGCTTTCTAAAAAACGCCTCCATGCCACATGTCTGGATCACTTTTCATAGAATTTGCCAACTAGTGTATATACATGGTTAATGCTACAGTCACTTTTCTAATATGCCGCTAACGATAGGTTTTAGCGGCAGTTCCATGGTTAATGCGGCTAATGATACGCTACCGACAGTTAAGAAAAGTGCCGCAAAAGGTCTCCTAATTAGCGGCAATTTTATCGGTATGCCGTTAATCATGTGTTAATGAAAGGCCACGGTAGTTGCCCAGCGGTAGATTAGGAAAAACGTCGCAAATGTTAGAACGCATATTAATAAGTGCCGCTAAAGTTTTGAGCTTCGGTGGGTGTTTTTCACCATGGTCCATTGGAACATCGAGAGGTGTTTAGTCCACGAGAATACAGGTTTAAAGACATAAACATAATATAGTATTAGGACTAAACTGAAAAGTCTCCTAATAGATTATATTCTCTCCTGTTAGTTTAGACGGGGATAAAATTTCTCCACGCGACAGCGGGCCGCCGCTGCGATGCGTGTCGGCGGTGGGCTTCCTCCCGGCGCTTCCCGTGCGCGCTGTCGAGGGCTACGCGCTCTTCGTCGACGGCTTCCTCTCCTGGGCTACGCGCGGGACTGCTTATCCGACATATTCTACCGCCTCGCTCGCCTCGTCCTCCGACTCCTCGCGTTGCTCGAGGACCACTACGCCGTCGTGCTTGCGCTCCTACGCATGGGGCCGCATGATGACCAGGAGCTCTCGGCCTCGGCGGCAGTCCTTCCGGCGTTAGACCCCGCGGCAACTCTAGTTGCCACGGTCGCCATCCTGATCCCGCGCCTCCTGCTTCCCCTCTGGGCCTTCTGCGGGGCCGCCTCGTCCTCGGCCTCCTCCTGGCCTCCCGCGTCGTCGAGGGCTACGCATCTTCCCGGCGCACGCCGCCGGCCCATGAACCCCGCGCCTATGCATGCGGTTAACCGCTGTGGGCACGGTGGTGCTCCGCCTCGAATCCGTCTTCGCCTCCCTCGACCACCTCCTCTGCTCCTGTGGCTGTGTGATGGTGAGCTTTCGCCTCTCTTCCCTCTTTTTTTATTCCAAATATCGATTTGCCGTGGTTCGATTTGATGTGTAGTTCGATCTAGTGCACCATTTTCACTGCTATAGACCGAGGACTGACATTCTAACAAGCTTGTTGTCACTTGGTAGTTAGTTCAATTTCATTTATACACATTGTTAAAATGATAATTCAGTAGTACATCAACACTATTACACGTATTGGTTTTGGACAATTTTCTAATGCGTGGTCTTGTTGGCTCCTATAATTGCTAGTGCAACCTCAACCTTTGACTATTCCTAGGAACAACGATGAATTATTTCATAAATTTCCTGCCACATCTTGTGCTTTAGTGATGATCTGTTAAGAGGTTTTGTCACTTTCTATTCTGAACAAATATTGTGGGGTCAGCATGGATTGGACAACATGTACGTGGAATTATTAGCGTGTGAGAGGAGCTTGCAGAAATTGATTGTATGTTCTGTTCACTATGCTAGTAAATTGATTTGTGTAATAATATGTTCATTACAGATCTTGAACGAGGAGTAAATTGATTTGTGCTGGTGGGTTCTAGCCTCAGAATAAATGGCTTGATCCTTGATTAATCCTGTAAAATTTTATATGGTTCTAAAGTAATAACCTGAATTTAGACATCTTTCTATTTACGTGATGTGTCATATTACTTCCTTTCTACCTAGTAATCACTACGGGACGCGCGCGCTACGCCGAGGGCAAAATGCCGTCGGCGTATGGTACGCCGAGGGCTACCCTCGGCGTAGCCTCCTCGGCAAAGATCTCCCTCACACTCAAGCCGTCGGCGTATCAAAATGCCGTCGGCGTAGCGGCCGTCGGCATAGCCTGTCGACCGGTTGCAAAAATATTTTTTTTTGAAAAATAATAATTTTTTTATTTTCTCAATTTTTTATTCTTTGAATTGTTTCACTTGTTAATTTCCTACTTTGAATATTTTTAACACTAATTATACTTACTATTTGATTAAATTCTAGTCTTAGTCAAACTTCCCAGCAGGTCACCCATCCTAATACTACTCTAGCTTCAGCACGCTTAACTTCCTCATTCTTTCAGAATCCGTTTCCGCAAAGTAATTCATACATTGGTGTCAATACTATGATATCAATCCTATTAACTCTTATATCATCATGTCACATGTTTGTATTTTTTGAAATTACAAACAATTATTTAACTAAATATTAATGAATAATTAAATATATTATTGAATTCAAATAAGAATATAATAATTTTATTTTTTTGTATTTTTCTATTTAATATAGAATAATTAATATCTTTAAATCTGTAAATCGAAATTGAACAAACAATATGTTTAAATTGATCAGAAAAATGAGAGGAATCCAAGTATGATATCCATATCAACTAATCACAAACCCTCCGTTTTTGAATTAGCTATTTGGTGGTTGCTTTAGAAAATCCCCTTTTTACGCTCGGATAATGAAAAATGCCTTTTTAGTGCGATGAAAAGGAAAACTTGCATTGGATCTTTGATAAAATAGCATATTGTGAACCTAAAAATGATTTTTTTAAAAAAACATGAGCATCGGATCATGTACCTGTAGTTCATATCTGACCCACTTCCTGCCGATTCGGCAGGAATTTGTCTTTTTCACCAAAGGTGGACGGAAAGGTTTCGGATCTCCCTGTTGGTACATTGTCCATATAAGGTGGTATAGTATTTTTGTAAAATGTGGTGGTAGTATTTTAAATTAGCCATCTGGTGGTTGCTTCACAAAACCGTCCGTTTTTTATGCTCGAAAAATAGAAAATGGCTTTTTGGTGCGATAAAAAGGAAAACTTCCTCCTGCAACATTGTTCGCCATCCCATGATGCATGTGTATGCATAATATGGGCACATTATCACAAACTATGCCTTGATTCTAGCCATAACATTGGTCATTTGACCCGAAAGCCAAGAAACCTCGAATGAGATAGGTCATTTTGTGAAGGTTTTTTTGAGACATAATTAATATATCAAGTTTGCTATTTTTACTTATAACTATGTCACATAATATGACACCACGCGAAGGTTTCGTATTGTTTCGATCGTTTTTGAATTTTTTATGCCCGTTTTAAACTATCGTCAAACTTTGTCGAACGGCGGACATAAAGATTCTTAGCTCGGGACAGAGCCTCGCTAAACTTTCATTAGATCTTTGATAAAATAGCATATTGTAAACCTAAAAATGATTTTTGTAAAAAAACATGAGCATCGGATCATGTACCTGTAGTTCATATCTGACCCACTTCCTACCGATTCGACAGAAATTTGTCTTTTTCACCAAAGGTGGACGGAAAGGTTTCGGATCCTCCTGTTGGGATATTGTCCATATAAGGTGGTACAATATTTTTGTAAAATATGGTGGTAGTATTTTGAATTAGCCATTTGGTGGTTGCTTCACAAAATCGTCCGTTTTATATACTCAGAAAATAGAAAATGGCTTTTTGGTGCGACGAAAAGGAAAACTTCCTCCTGCAACATTGTTCGTCATCCCATGATGCATGTGTATGCATAATATGAGCACATTATCACAAACTATGTCTTGATTCTAGCCATAATATTGGTCATTTGACCCGAAAGCCAAGAAACCTCGAATGAGATAGGTCATTTTGTGAAGGGTTTTTTGAGACATAATCAATATATCAAGTTTGCTATTTTTTCTTATAAATATGTCACATAATATGACACCACGCGAATGTTTCGCATTGTTTCGATCGTTTTTGAATTTTTTATGCCCGTTTTAAACTATCGTAAAACTTTGTCGAACGGCGGACATAAAGATTCTTAGCTCGGGGCAGAGCCTCGCTAAACTTTCATTAGATCTTTGATAAAATAGCATATTGTGAACCTAAAAATGATTTTTGTAAAAAAACATGAGCATCGGATCATGTACCTGTAGTTCATATCTGACCCACTTCCTACCGATTCGGCAGAAATTTGTCTTTTTCACAAAAGGTGGACGGAAAGGTTTCGGATCCCCTGTTGGGACATTGTCCACATAAGGTGGTATAGTATTTTTGAAAAATGTGGTGGTAGTATTTTGAATTAGCCATTTGGTGGTTGCTTCACAAAACCGTTCGTTTTTTATACTCGGAAAATAGAAATGGCTTTTTGGTGCGACGAAAAGGAAAACTTCCTCCTGCAACATTGTTCGCCATCCCATGATGCATGTGTATGCATAATATGGGCACATTATCACAAACTATGCCTTGATTCTAGCCATAATATTGGTCATTTGACCCGAAAGCCAAGAAACCTCGAATGAGATAGGTCATTTTGTGAAGGGTTTTTTGAAACATAATCAATATATCAAGTTTGCTATTTTTCTTTATAAATATGTCACATAATATGACACCACGCGAAGGTTTCGCATTGTTTCGATCGTTTTTGAATTTTTTATGCCCGTTTTAAACTATCGTAAAACTTTGTCGAACGACGGACATAAAGATTCTTAGCTCGGGGCAGAGCCTCGCTAAACTTTCATTAGATCTTTGATAAAATAGCATATTGTGAACCTAAAAATGATTTTTGTAAAAAAACATGAGCATCGGATCATGTACCTGTAGTTCATATCTGACCCACTTCCTGGATTCTACAGAATTTGTCTTTTTCACCAAAGGTGGACGGAAAGGTTTCGGATCCCCCTGTTGGGACATTGTCCACATAAGGTGGTATAGTATTTTTGTAAAATGTGGTGGTAGTATTTTGAATTAGCCATTTGGTGGTTGCTTCACAAAATCGTCTGTTTTTTATATTCGGAAAATAGAAAATGGCTTTTTGGTGCGACGAAAAGGAAAACTTCCTCCTGCAACATTGTTCGCCATCCCATGATGCATGTGTATGCATAATATGGGCACATTATCACAAACTATGCCTTGATTCTAGCCATAATATTGGTCATTTGACCCGAAAGCCAAGAAACCTCGAATGAGATAGGTCATTTTGTGAAGGGTTTTTTGAGACATAATCAATATATCAAGTTTGCTATTTTTCCTTATAAATATGTCACATAATATGACACCACGCGAAGGTTTCGCATTGTTTCGATCGTTTTTGAATTTTTTATGTCCGTTTTAAACTATCGTCAAACTTTGTCGAACGACGGACATAAAGATTCTTAGCTCGGGGCAGAGCCTCGCTAAACTTTCATTAGATCTTTGATAAAATAGCATATTGTGAACCTAAAAATAATTTTTGTAAAAAAACATGAGCATCGGATCATGTACTTGTAGTTCATATCTGACCCACTTCCTACCGATTCGGCAGGAATTTGTCTTTTTCATCAAAGGTGGACGGAAAGGTTTCGGATCTCCCTGTTGGTACATTGTCCGTATAAGGTGGTATAGTATTTTTGTAAAATGTGGTGGTAGTATTTTGAATTAGCCATTTGGTGGTTGCTTCATAAAACCGTCCGTTTTTTATGCTCGGAAAATGGGAAATGGCTTTTTGATGCGACGAAAAGGAAAAATTCCTCCTGCAACATTGTTCGCCATCCCATGATGCATGTGTATGCACAATATGGGCACATTATCACAAACTATGCCTTGATTCTAGCCATAACATTGGTCATTTGACCCGAAAGCCAAGAAACCTCAAATGAGATAGGTTATTTTGTAAAGGTTTCTTTAAGACATAATCAATATACCAAGTTTGATATTTTTCCTTCTAACTATGTCACATAATATAACACCACGCGAAGGTTTCGCATTGTTTCGATCGTTTTTGATTTTTTATGCCCGTTTTAAACTATATATAATATTTTATATTTTACTTAATTTTTATTTATAAATGTGTAATATTTGAGTGTAGATAGATAGGTCTTATTTTTCTGCAAATTTTGATATATTATTTGTATTTTTCCGAATTAGAATGATTTAGTTATGATTTTTCAAAGTTTAATGAGATAAAATAAAATATAGCTACGCCGAGGGCAGCCGTCGGCGTAGCATAGAATATGCCGAGGGCAATTTTACGCCGACGGCTGCTTGGCGGGACTGGCCTGGACGATGGCTACGCCGACGGCCCCGACGTTTAGCCGTCGGCGTAGCGACCCATTCCTGTAGTGAATATAGATCAGTGCGTTCTAGTGAGTTGTCAACGATTAAAAGGCATCTGGTTGGGAGCTAGCGGAGGCCCGTGCTGGTCGTCGTCAGCTGCCACCATGGTCGAGGGGAAGCGCCATATCCAAGGGGCATAAGAACTACGAGCTCAAGTTGCAGCTGCAATTATGCATCACGTAATCTTGTTTATTCAGACATTCCTTGCTATAATGCTGTCAACATTGCTTAGATTTTAGCAGAGTTAGTGGATTTGGGATGTTCCGAAAAGACCAGAGAGCTGATGTAGCATGAAAAATGATACCAGCAACTAGTGGACGAACACCAAAAACTTGTGCTTAAAAACTGCACAATACTGACTGACTTACAGGTGCACTACCCTGATTTGCACTATACCCAAACTGCAATAGCGGTGATATTTTTACTTGCTATTTTCAGGATTTTGCTTGGATGCAGCTCCACTGGTAACATCCCACAAAAAATACTGCATGTTTACTGCTGCTAAAGAGGATTTTGCTTGGATGCAGCTCAAGGTGGTCAAGGAACTCGACCTCGCACTACCCCCTGGCTGGCGTGGTGGCCGACGCAACCTCTCTGAAAGGTAATGGGTAATCTATATGCTGCTTGTTTTTGTTTCATGTTCTGCTTAGAGTGGGTGTAGGACAACTGTTTGATGAAATGGTTTCCTTCGGCTTGGAGTGGGTGTAGGACAACTGTTTGATGAAATGGTTTCCTTCGGCTTGGAGTGGGTGTAGGACAACTGTTTGATGAAATGGTTTCCTTCGGCTTGGAGTGGGTGTAGGACAAATGCTTGGAGTGTGTGATTTACTCATCAAAGAATTCCAGATTGTATCATTCCCACATTGGCAGTCTGTTGTTGGGTTCTGATTGGTGCGTAATTTCCCCATCACCACTAGTCCAATACACGAGCTGTGATCAGTGGTTACCATGCATACTCTATAGTAAAATTGTTTGCCTTTTTTACTTTCAGTTTTGGGGCACGGGAGTTCACCGTTGTAGGCAGACCACAGGTTCTGATGATCAGGCATTCTCTTTGTCAAGCCGGCTGGAAAGTACTAGTGCCCACTAACGAATTCGAATTGATCTTCTCATCTTTGTTGTGGTGTTCTGAACCTTCAATTCTGATCACGACAGTAGGCAGCGTCAGATCCATGCCGTGCTCCACGTCCAGCCAAGAAAGGTGAACACGCACATGATTAATTCTGATGCCTTGTTGTATTAGTACTACGATGGTACTACTTGATGTTGATTTAGCACAGCAACTATCTCTGTCTGGATGCCATCACGAATTTAGACAACACTCTGCGGGTGTCATCCTCTGGGCCATCAAAACATTATACTGACGTGCACACAAAGCTCAGTGGCCTGAACCATATTTACTTGTGTGGTTTCACTTTCTCAGAATAGCAGACCCATTGAAATTCAGTATTTATTATTACTTCTAAGCTGGCTAATATTGGTGTTAGCTTAGGTAGCTCTGTATAGGAGGTGCTTTTTTTCATATGTGATTTACTCATCAAAGCATAAGTGATTCTGCGATATCTCGGTATTTGTTTGGGTTTCAGATAATTGGATTGTAGTGATGTAGTATGCTGTAATGGTTTCTTGTAAATGACATGCTCTTGTTCTAGTACAGATAATGCAGTAGAATTAGTTTGACAAGATGTATAGAATGGGTATGGTTTCCTAATGATCTCCTGATCATTTAGATGATTTGTACTTGTTAATTCTTCTCCTATTTTATATATGTGCTACTAGAGGCTTGTATCTATTCGGTTTCATTTACTGAGAGGAACAAAATGGGTATTCATTTTGTAGCTTGCTGAAATTCTTAAATCAGGGAAACTTGAATGATCAATTTCTTTTTGTATAAATGGCTTATGGAAGTAGATAAGCAAGGCAGATCAGTATTTATTCCTGATGTTTTCCACATACGGTGAAACAAGACATGATAGGTTTCCACATATTATGAAATATTTCTGCTTTGTCGGTTCTTATCTCCATTGCCTCCAATTATGCAGTTCATAGTGTAACATGGTTTTATTCTAATAGATCTGCCTTGCCTGCATGCTAATCAACTAGTTGTTCTTTTCTACAACTGAAACTTTGGTTTAGTGCATGCAACTTCTGAGTGCCATTCATGTGCTGGCTTATTGCGTACTATTTTTGCAAGGCAAATCTGTTCCTGTGAATGTCACTGCGATTTTTCATGTTTGTTAACATACAAATTTGTCAGGATTTTTCTTGAATGTGACCCCTAGTTTCTATGCAAATTTGTGTGTGATATATGCTCCTCTTTGGACAAGATAATTTCAGAACCAAAACTTTTGGCCAATTTTTTTCACCCAGTGTGTAGTAAATCCTACTTCCCTATGGCAGTCCTACTGTTGTATTTGTATCAGGAGCAGTTTTACGTCTCACGGGGGGTGACGTTCACCCAGTATTTAGTTGATGTAGGTATCTGCATGAACGTTCTAGCTTATGTTATGTTCAATATTGGACAGGGTGCATGTGTCAAGAAACTTCCAGGCAAGGTAAAACTTGAAGATAGCAGAGCAAGGAAGCAAATTGTCGCACTTCTTAGCAATCCCCTGGAGAAGTATAGTAATATTGTTACTGCATTGGAGCTTTCGAATTATCCTCGAGTTATTGATATTTAGATAATGATACAACCAAAGTGATGGCCGTGGTAATAATTCAAAGCATAATGAAGAACACAACTTGCATATCTAATTCCGACAAGGTAATGTTTCTTTAAGTGGTCTATGATCTTTTTTGTGGTTCTGCCTGATTAGTGCCCGCAATATTTATAGTTTCTCATGAAGTTTATCCAATTGGTAACATGTTAAAACTTTTGCATTAGCTTGATGAGGAGGATTTCAACTTTTACCAAGTTATATGCAAGTATTATTAACCTTTACCAGGTTATATAATGACACGGTATTCACTTGCTGCAGGATTATCTACTGAATGCATAGCAAGTTTGGTTCCTAGTCATGTACATTCTAATTAGAAGACTATAATTCACAAGGTATAAACACAAATTTACTGTTTCTGTTGTGTGCTTAGTTCATTGAGTACAAAGTTGTGTATGTATCGCATGTGTGTAATAAGCCAGCTCATGGGTTCTGAAATCATTCTGGCATAGAGCTACTTGATCCGCAATGTTCATCTACCATACTTCTCATGGGTTCCTGTCACATGTGCCTCCGGTGGCTACCCCTCGGCCCTCGTCTAGTAGTCGAGCACGCCTCCTCTTTGTCGACCTCAAGGCCCAGTTCGGGAACCTGGTGTGGTGTTGCGCCTGCCTCCCTGCCATACTTGAGTTTCTTAGAGATTTCTTTGATCCGTTATAGAAAGGCATATGGACGCAATCTAGGGTCTCTGTTTTTCTTCACCTTAATTAGTTGACATAGATGAAGGATTGGATGATTCATAAATTCATTTGTTGTTTGTAGATGCACAATATTTGCACCTAATACCATAGTCATTTTCCACATATTTTGTGCTCTGCCGATGGTGTAGATTTGATCCTAATGCTCACTTAGCATCTATACTACTTATAAAGGAGCAAAAAATTTCTTGCCTAGGAATTATAAGAAGCGACTTACAGACATTATAGCCATTTCACAAAGAGTTATACCTTCATTATTGCGCTGCTTCTGTATACACCTTGCCTTACTTCATGTCCAGCCAAAAAGGAGGCAGTAAGATCTTTGAGCGCACAATGACCACAGCAACATCTCTCACAAAGACAATAGGGTTAAGCTTAATTGACAGATAAAAGACCAAAACATAGGAAAACAAAAAAAATCACTGTAAAATTAAATGCTCTGTCATGATCCCTCGAAATCAACTATTTTTTCATTGAATCCTATATTTTTCCATTTAACTGGTGACGGTTCTCCAAAGTTTAGACTGACCTTGTGAGTCTTCGAATCCCTAGAGACACCTGGTCGGCCATCCCCGCCCGTTGCCCCGTCCAAGTCATGGTTTCACGTATGCTTACGCTTGGTTGTAATGTCAACTTTATGTGCATTCTAGATTTAGCTAATTTAGAAAATAGCTCTATAACACTAACATATTCCTTTTTGCAGTACTTACTCATTCTAATAGGAAATCCATTGTGTCTGTCGGTTATATATGTATCTTAGAGTTAGTGCTTGATAAACTAGCCTTGTATACACTTAAGTTTTCCTTTTTGAGTATTTTCTCTGCATAGAATAGGGCAAGTGTTGTGCATATTTCTTCCATTATGCATTTTGGACGCAACCAACCCCTATCAGAGACATGCCATCTGTTTTGATTACTGAACTTATGTTATCTTATACAGTTTCTTTGTCGACTTGCAAGGCAGCGATGAAGAATTAGTTATGCTATACTGTATCGTTCCAACGTTTTCTTGGTCGACTGAAGGTATGAATGGCGGTGTCTAGCATTCACATCCTTACCATGAGGGTTCACGTGTTCCAGAAGGTTCACAAGTTCCAGAGGGTTCACAAGTTCGAATCAACACAAGGAAGAGGAGAAAGAGTACAGAAATACTTGAAGCACTGAATGATGTTTGAATCACTGAGTGATGTTTGATACTTGAATCATTGAATGATGTATGATAGTGACGCATAGCAAGAGAATGTTTAAAAGTGAATGTTGCTTCTACAAGAGAATGTCATTTGTTATTGAATATTGTTTTAAACTAAATATTCTTGTATTTGGATGTGGTAAATTATTGTAGCATTTGGATGTGGTAAATTAATATTATATTAATAGCAGTAGTGTATGGAAATCTGACATACATAGTGCATTACAAGGCACTATTGATATTGCCTTTAAAACTCACATTAAAAGGCACTATTGATATTGCCTCTAAAATTCATATTACACGACACTATTGATATTGCCTCTAAAACTAACTTTACAAGGCACTATGGGTATTACCTCTAAAACTAACTTTACAAGGCACTATTATCATTGCCTCTAAAACTCTCATTACAAGTCACTATTGCCATTGCCTCTAAAACTCACATTACAATACACTATTGTTATTGCCTCTAAAACTAACTTTACAAGACACTATTGGATATGCCTTACATAAAAAAAAAGGCATTATCAAATGTGCCTACAAAACTACTTTATAAGTCACTATTGGATATGCCTTACATAAGAAAAGGAGGCATTAGAAAATATGCCTACAAAATTACTTTACAAGGCATTTTTTAGATATGACATATAAAAGGAGGCATTAAAAATACGCCTACAAAAGTACTTTACAAGATACTTTCTAGATATGCCTCTAAATACATTTAACAACGGTAGCGGATGCGGCATTTTATTTTTTGCCTTGAATAATAATTTAAGACAAATTGTACTTTTGAAGGCACTAAAATTTTTTAGTGCCTTTTATTTGAAAACGTGAGGTAGTGTAGATGGCAGGAAGGATAAAGGAAGAGGAAGCGAGGATCACCAACAAGATCAAGCATGCCCCTGTCATTCAGACCATCTGGTAGAGAGTGTCCTCCAAACCATGCTACCGGAAGACTTCTATGAATAACAGTACATTCTTGTGTGCATCTGAATGTGCGAATGTATCAAGCATTTGGGATTCAAGCGAACATAGCCTACCGTTTCGGTTAGCTGCTTTCCTGATAAAAATGATCTCTGAATGTAGTACTAAACTATGTCGTTTCAGGTTCAGTTTGCACATTCTCTGTGATTCCTTCCGTCAACTTTGAAATGATAAACGGGCCGCGAATCCTACTCATAGTCTAGGACCCAGTTTAAATTGGTTGTTCCTCAAATAATTGCATAAGGTGAATGGACCATGCACGGCCAGCTTGTGGAAGACCAGTCATAACTCATAATCGATCACCACCATCGCCGATATTCCTCGGTAAAAAAAAAGACATTACTAGGAGTTCCCGGGGGATTTGTGCTTTTTATCCCCCGGGTCTCCAGCCAACCACGTGTCCCCTTTTTGGGGTCAAAATCCCGCTTTTGCTATAGAAAGTCCCTTCTTGCTACATATTTTTCCGCTTTTGCTGCATGTAGCAAAAAACGGTTTAGTCCAAAAAATAGAAAAACAGACTGGACCTCGTCGGAGATTTCGTCGGCGACCTCGCCGATGACCGTGTAGCAAAAAAGTTGTGCTAATATAGCAAACCCGACCTCATCGAGACTCGCCGGAGGCTTTCGCCGGTAGACCTCACCAGAGACCGAGTAGCAAAAATGTTACGCTATTGTAGCAAAACTGCAAAACGGTGGTAGCAAAAAAAAATACTAATGTAGCAAAAAGAACGACCTCGCCAAAGACATCATCGGTGCCTGACGTAGCAAAGCCGACTTTGCTGAGGACTTTCGTCGAAAATGTCATAGCAAATATTTTGTGCTATTATAGCAAAAACATAAAAGAGAAATAGCAAAAACTTGCTACTATTGTAGCATCACCCTGTAGCAAAATATCAAAACGCGTCCATTGGTCGGTAGCATCGCGACCTTCATCTGTAGCAACAATGACCACTTCCAGTAGCATTGTCGTCCTGACTATGTAGCATCGTGACGCAAGAGGAAACTCCAGCGCAGAGGGGCGGCCATGGCACGGAGATGTGGCGGTGGTACCTCCAGCAAGGGCGAGCTCCGGCGGCGACAAGGAGCGGGCGCAGCGAGCTTCGGCGGCGTGCATGTAGCGAGCTTTGGCGGCGCGGCAGTGCAAGGCAAGGAGCGGGTGCCCGATCTCTAGGGACGCGCGGCCATGCGGGTCAAGAAGAAAGGCGCATGAAGCGGAGGCCGCGGCGAGCTCCGACGGTGGAGGAGGCTGAGCGCGCGGCGAGCTCCGGTGACGACCAACTGTGATGCTTCCCATGGCAACGGAGGATCTTTGTGTACAAAAATTACCTAGAAGAGATAAGGAGAGACGAAACTGGGTCCCACCCACGTTATCACCACATGATCGAACCAGCAGAACGAACAAGGCCCGCTACCCGGGGGTTCGGATCCTCTGGAGTTGGACTAAACTCCACGCGGTGGACTTGGACAAATCTCAGCCACTCTATTCTCTATATGGCTCAGATCTAATCAGGCCTAACAACCTCCTGTGATTTATCTAATTTGGAGGGAGATTTTTTTTCTTTCGTTGGTTCCCTCCAAAATGAAATAGTCGCCTTATTTTCCCACCAAAAACGCTCACGCACGCCTTTTTTTCCACCAAAACCTGGCACATCGATATGCTTCTTCCCTTTCTCATCAAAACTACAAGATCTATATTCTTCTCCAAATCCTCTTCTGTGGTGTTCGTGCCATTCACTAATGCAGCCAGCGTACAACAATGGAAATCTCTACCTGGAATCAAACACCAACCAGGAGTATGCCACAAGTTGGACTCCAAGACTAGGTATGGAATTCACCACAACAGATGAAGCATGGAAATTCTGGGTTTCTTATGCAGGAAAAATATGATTTGATGCCAGGAAGCACTATAGTAATTTAATAAAAATAAATATGGAGTTGTAACATCAACAAGATGCTTATGTGGAAAAGAAGGTCACCGGTCAAAAGATAAACGCGAGGATCAATATAAGTCATCGCGAGCTGAAACAAGGACAGGTTGTAAAGCATGCATGAGAATTCTTTTGAACAGAAATACCAACAAATATAGTGTACATGACTTTGAGGCAGAGCACAATCATGTCTTTTATCGGCCAGATATGATCCACTTGATCCCATCTCAACGAAAAGTATGTCCACTGGATGCCATGGACATAGAAGCAGCAGATCACGCTGGCATTGCACCAAAGGCAGCACATGTCTTTTCCGGAGAAGTTGTTGGTAGAACTTCCAATCTTGGGTACACACTGCAAGATCGTAAAAATTACTTGAGGAGTAAGCGCCAACATAGCTTGCAGTATGGAGAAGCAGGAGGTTTGTTAAAGTATTTTCAGCAACAAGTCATTGACAATTCATCCTTTCAATATGCTATTCAGCTAGAAAGTGAAAAACAAATAACCAATATATTTTGGGCTGATGCTCAAATGTTGATAGACTATGCTTTATTTGGTGATGTGATTACATTTGATACCACATATTCTACCAACAAAGAGTATAGACCCTTTGGAGTTTTTGTTGGATTTAACCATTTTCGAGAAATAGTGGTTTTTGGAGCAGCTCTCTTATATGATGAAACAATAGATTCTTTTAAGTGGTTATTTGAGACTTTTCTAGCAGCACATAATCAAAAGCATCCCAAAACAATTTTTACTGATCAAAATGTAGCAATGGGTAAGGAAATTAGTGAGGTTTTTGTGGATACAATACATGGTTTGTGTTGTTGGCATATGGGTCAGAATGCAATAAAGCATATAAGCTCGCATAAGGCCGATGAACCAACAGAAGGTGTCCTCCCTAGTGATCCTGGTCAAAAGAAGGATGAAGCAACAACAATTCTAAAGGAATACAATCGTTGCATGTATTTATATGAGAAAGAAGAGAAGTTTGAAGAAGTTTTCAAGTCTATGCAATCTAAGGTGAAGCAAGGAAGCTGGCTGGATGGTATTTACAAACTAAAGCACAAGTGGGCTTATTGCTACATGAAGGATGTGTTTACACTGGGAATGTGAAGCACACAACTCATCGAGAGCTTCAATAAAGACCTGAAGCAACATCTGAAATTTAATTTGGACATAGTAAGGTTCTTCAAACATTTTGAAAGGACTGTTCAAGAAAAGCATGAAAAGGAGGTAAAGTCTGAACATGAAGTTAGGAAAAAGTTGCCGATGGTAAAAATGAAGGGCACACCGGTACTACAGCAAGCAACAAATGTTTATACACCACCTATATTCAAACTCTTCCAGGAGGAGTTTGAAAAATCAACCGCAACTTATATCAAGAACTCAGTGCAAAATGATTCGATCATTGAGTTCACTTTTGCCATTTGCAATCTTGAAGGGCAGCCAGCTAATAATTATGGATACAAAGTTTCTGTTCACCCCATTAATCAAACGGTTTCTTGCAGTTGTAAGAAATTTGAGAAACATGAGATCCTTTGTAGCCATGCATTGAAATCACTAGATATGATGAATATCAAGTTGATTCCTGAAGCATACATTCTTAAAAGATGGACAAAAGAAGCAAGATCAGGCATTGTGCAAGACAACAAAGGAAAGGATATCATGGAAAATCCTAAGTTGGAAAAATTGCACCGATACAAATCAATATGCAAAAAATTTGCTCGCTTGGCTTAATGAGCAGTGGACTTTGATGAATCATATTTCTTACTAGACAACTCACTTGATTCAATGAACACAACCATATAATAGAAGATAAAGGAAAATTTCAAGCCAGAAGATTCCCATGAGGAAAGTTCGCCAATGTCACAACAAACTTTGGGTAGTAGAGTGGCTGGTCTAAAGAAGAGGGAAGGTCGGAAGAGTAATAAGATACCAAATGATTGGGTTGAGTTAATGCAAGAAAAGGCTAAAAAGAAAGTAAAAAAACAGGCCAAGTCAAAGAAAGAGAAATCAAACAAAAGAGTGATAAGTGGAACCAACACAAAGGAAAGTCCAAGCGATGAAGTATAGTACTACAAAAATAATGTAACAACTACTGCTCGGCTCATGGCTCCATAAATATTAATAAATACACGTACGATTCTAACCATACTACTATTTTTATTAACTATAGGGTGTGGATGTACCGATAGATATCTTGTCGATGAATGAAAATGGAAATGCTACTGGTTTCATGGATTCATTGTTGGTAAGATTTTAACTAGTTTTTATTCATGATGGACTTTTTAAATGAGATTCATGATGAAACTTGAGAACACTAAAATTCCGGTTTCTTACAAGTTTATATTATGGTTCAGGGATCTTGCAATAATGGCTTACCTCCAGCACATACTAATCTTACAGATACCACATCATACAGTCAAGTATGTAATTTGTGCTATGTTGTTGAGATATATTCAAATTGCAATATATCATATTTAATTCATGCTTACTTTATTTTTGCATCTACTATCTGACAGGAAACAAGTATTAGATATACTCAAGATGAACAATTGTATTTTCCTCCTACAAGCAACATTGCAGCAAGCCAATCTGCAGGATACTACAATTAGTTATTGTGAACAATGGAAGAAACATCATCTATTTGATATGTCATGTGTAATAGTTATTTTAATTCCTGACAATGCAGTGGATATTATCCTCCTTAATATGTTATTGCAAGTAAATTTGGCATAGTAGAAGAATCGTAGAGAAATCTGAATACGTACCTCCTCTTCCACCCATGTAGCTCAAATTCTTCTAGCCTGTAGCGTTGGGGAGAGCTCCTGGTGTAGACGCAACGGAGGCCGCAAGCTCGCCAACTAGGGAGAGTCAATGGTGTGGCGGCGACTCCATGGAAGCTGTAAGCTCATGATGTGGGGGCAAGCTCCCGATGCGGACGCGGCAGAGGCTGCAAGCTTGCGATTTGGGATGATCCCTATTGTGGTGGCGGCTCCATGGAAGCTGCAAGCTCACGATGTGGGCGAGCTCCCGGTGCGGCGGCGACTCGGTGGAAGCTACACTTTCGCGAAATGCGAATTGGGCGAGGTCCTGGTCCGGCGGCGACTCGTTGGACGAGGTCCTCGCGTGGTGTGGTGGCTACTTGGTGGCGGAGGCTGGGTTTAGGCCGCCGTTTCGGCCGCCGGAGCTGACGAGGGGGCGTCCACGAGCTGATGGAAGAGAGACAAGGGGAATCCTATTCTGGTTGGTCCTGAAGCTTCACGACCTTATCCAAAAATTGAAGACGGTGTCTTTAAAGAATACATAGACGTGGAGGAATCTGGACCATACAGAGAATAGAGTGGCTGAGATTTGTCCAACTCCATCGCGTGGAGTTCAGTCCAACTATACGGGATCCGTACCCGCGACCCGGGAGATCGCGAGGCGTTATCCCCAAAGGAGTAATATCCTTTTTTTTTTTAAAAAAAAAACCATCAACGGTTGAGTCGTTGACCCTCATTCCTAGGTGGAAAACGAGCTACCTGCCGGCGACGGCGACCATGGCGAAGTCTGCGACCACGAGAACAGGGAGTACCCATGGGAGCAGGCTCCCGGAGGAGATCTTCGTGTGGGAGATCCTCGTCCGCCTCCCCCACAGAGATCTCATCCGATGCCGTGCCGTCAGCCACGCGTGGCGCCGTGCCGCCTCCGCCCGCGACCTCCTCTTGGAGCACCACCGCCGCCAGCCACCCCTCCCACTCATCAACCGCAGAGGAACACCCAGCGCCTGCGGACGCCGCTGGTTCAACGTCGCCGCCTTGGACCGACATCAGCAGCTGCAGCCCGTCGCCCGGCTCGACGGGTTCCACGTCTGCGTGAAGGCTTCCTGCGACGGCCTCCTCCTTCTGACGGAAGGACTTCGTGGTACCCCTTTCGGGATGCGCGCCTCCATCTGCAACCCGGCCACGCGCCAGATCGGCCATCTCCCGCAGCTCAAGGGCTACGTCGCCGTGGGGCTCTACCGGCACCGCCCGACAGGCGAGTACCGGCTGCTACTGCGCTGCGGGGTGTTTAGGCCGCGGAGGACGATGTTCGTCTTCGAACTGGACCGCCACCAGCTGCCGCTGAGGCGCGTCGAGTGTCTGCCGGATGCGTCGCGCTACAAGCTCTCCCCCTCCGCGCCCGTCCTGCTCAACGGTAACCTGCACTGGACATGGCACCCTCCGGCTCTGCCTCATCAGACAGAAACCAAGAATATACTAGTATTTGACACCACGGCCGAGTCATTCTCGGCATGTACAGCTGGGATAATGGCATGACGGTTGTTCGCATCTGGGCGATGGAGGACTACGAGAGCCAGGTCTGGTCTTTCAAGTACAGTGTCGAATTGCCGGTGCCGGAGGTGCCGCCGATTGAGGAGCGCCGGAGTCTGATGGTTGTGTACCAAGACGGGTGTGTGCGCCTGCTGGTCGCTTGTGGAGGATTGCTGCTTTGTGTTGATACCCAGGGCAAGTTGCTGGCGAGTTCTCGCGACGATGGCCATAGCCTGTCAATCTCTAAACAGTTCCTGAAACAAAGCCTTGTTTCACATACCTTCTTCTCGACGCTTCAGGGTGACACGATTCCTCCTTGGCATTTCATCTGAGAGGTTTTTTACGGTACCCTATACTGCTCCCAGCAGTATGGGCATCCGACGGGTTTTTTTGCTGAGGGTAAATTAGTCCTTTTTAATTTTGCAAAATACCGAGACATTTTCCTTTACCGAGAGTTGCTGTTGGGCCTATCTCAGCCCATTTGCATCGCCTTCCCTCTGTCTCTGCTCCCACGTGTGTGCCTCTGCCTCACGTCCGCCGCCACCGACGAAGGCTTCGCCGTCTCCGACCTTGCCGGCCGCGCTCTTGCCGACCTCGCCGCCACCGGCATCACTGTCCCTGGAGAGCTCCCGGCATCACCTCGCCGCGGGCGCCACCGACCTGCGCCAAGCCCGCCCGCATCTCTGTCCCTGGCGCGCTCCCTCCAATCACCCGCTTGCCACTGCCGCGTTTGACCTCGTCGACCTCTCCGTAGCGTCTCCCTGTCCTCATCCGCGAAACCTTAAGTAAATACATAGTTTCAGATGGAAATAGACTTTATATCCAAGCTGAATATAGATGATAATAGCAAGTTCGGTCTGTCTATTTTTTCGCGAATTCCACCCGCATGAATCCCCTATACGGATGATGACTACGGAAAACATTTTATTTTTGTGAAATTTGCAGCATCATTGTAATCGTCTAATTTTGTTAGATGATTTTTTTCTGATAACATGTAAGGTATGAGGGCAAGCGAGAAGGTAGAGATCAGATCAGCTATCTATAGACGCATTCATATTTTTCCGTTGAAACAATTGACAGAGATCGATTATTTTCCTGGCCCGTGTCTTGGTGGATTCTAAAGAAGTACGACCTCAGCAGTCTTTGGAGTCTTCGTTGGAAGACTGCAGGCATCGCCTTCAGCTAGATTGTTGCTCGAGTTACTTCTTTATGAAAATTCTGGTCAAACGCTCCAACAGTTTAAACCATGTTTCCTATTCTGTTGCATAATGGTCATCTTGGAGCTCCGAGTATTATAGAGCTTGAAGCTTAAATTTTCTTCACGAGGTGGTATATTTACCAGTCTGTTGGTCCTTTATTTTATTTAACACGTTGGTCCTTTTCCAAATATCAACTTACTTACGTGATTTGTTAGGTGTGTTCAGATGCTGCAGATTGTTATTTAGTTGTGTGAACGCTCATGAAGCTCTGAGAACCTCTTGTAGGCTTCTTGCTTCATTAACCTCTTATAGACTTCTGTAACTCAGATAAATGACCACTAGTTCAGTCCAAGTGTGCTTACTAGTGATATGCAGTACAGTAGCATAGCACTGGCTACTGAAAAGTTTATATGCTTAATGGTCTGGTGGCAGGTGAGTGGTGGCCAGTGGTGCATTTCATGCTTCTACATGATGAACTATGTTAAGAATTCAGACAAACCGGGGATGTCCTCGCTGATCAGCTTGAGGGGCTTGTTTATTTAAGTGGGGAAGTATGATTCCTGAGGCAGTAAATGCTTGTGTACAAACATTTGCCACCTACTTACAGTCCATGAAGTAAATAATTTAACCACAGAATGACACCAATATTGCATTATTCATAGTGAAACATATGTTAGTTTGACTATCAGACTTGTATTAATCTAACTTTGATTCTTCATTGCAGTTAACGGCATGGAGGGAATGGAGGGCATGGAGGACAACGAAGAATATGATATGGGGTGGTTAATGAGACTTTTAGTAGCGAGGAAGAAGATTACAAGTTCTACAATGCATATGCTAAGTTGAAGGGGTTTGGTGTTAGGAAGGAAGAACTGACTAGAAAGCCGGGCACGGATATAGTTTTCCGGCGCCTTTATGTGTTCTCTAAAGAAGGATAAAGGATACCGGGCGAGGAAGCACTTTGAGAAAACTAAACGGAAACGAACACCTAGGCCGCTTCGCGGTGTGGATGTGGTGCTCGGATGGAGATCGAGATGTCTATGGAAAGTGGTGAATGGGTTGTAAAAGATTTTGTTCCCCAACATAACCATACACTCGCTAAGGGCTAAGGGAGACGAGACAGCTTTCATGATGGATTAGATGCCTTTCATGATTTTACCTGTTTGTGATATCTAGCAGCAAACATTCATATATTTGAGAAGTCCACTTTATTTTTCTGATGGAGCATCGCTGTGATGGCTGGTTTCTGGGTTTGGGTGCTCTATTTGGAGCTAAAACACTACATACATGCAACTTCTAGTTGTTGGATGCCTGGATAACCCAAGAGCTCAATATAGAATAGATGATGCAGGATTCGCTCTGGTACAAGGGCTATGGTCATAGTCCATTCGCGATGACATTCATTGCCCTTAGGGAGATACCAGATTACTAATAAATCAAATGAAAACAAATAGCAGAAAGTAACCACAAATTCTTAACAATGCGTTCACGAAAAAGTAATACCAAAGATGGCATTGACCTTGAAGTTTAAAATTTATAAAAATCATTCTATATGTTAGTTATAGCATAAGAACTAAGTTTTTGCATAGTTCCCAGTAGATCTGGAGCAATTTGACAGAAGACAACATTCAGTTGGCAAAGTAAGGAGCAGTCAACTTTGTTTCATTAAACGCAAAAGTAAGGATACATATTTCCAGCACAGCTAAAAGAACACATGCTGACTCGGTGCACATGGAGAGAATCAAGTTTAAAATATATTGAATAAAAGACTAATTCACATACAACATCTTCAGGATTACACAGAACTATCTTAAGTTTGGTGGGCTAGGTTCTAATCTGATACTCGGATGATGATGCTTGTTCAATTTTTCTCTTCATTGTCATTTTGCTTGCTTCAGCTTCTTCAGCTTGTTCTAAACCATCAGCAGCTTCAAGTGGTCTGACATTAGCAAGGCCCACCTATATAAGGCAGAAAAATTAAGTCACACACTGCCATACAGAAAAACTAAAGGGCGGTTTGTGTTCTTCCAAAGCTGAAAAGACTGGAAAACAAAATTGAAGCCATTGTCTATTTATTACATATAACACATTGACACACTAGGTTAAATTTTACAGTGGCAATTGGGCCCCAAGAACAAGTGGTTACTGGTTATTAAAAGTCAAGAAAATAAACACGAATTTCTTTGTAGGACACTAGGACAACATGAAGGATTCTTTTACTTAACAGTAAGTAACATCAATAGTGCACTTACAACTTCTAGGTGAGGAATTCGGATGAGAATTACCTCCAGGTGCACTTCGACTGAATGATTTGGCACTGATAGACCCTCATCATTATGAACATTTTTCCAAACGAACAGCCAATGCCATCAAGAACAGAAGAACTACTTGAACACCACCCTCAACAAGAAGGTGCTGCTGCCCCTGCAAGGGAGCAACCATAGCGACTGCTCGAACCAGCAGCAGGTCGTTGCGTCACCCAAGCCGGCGTCTCCGCCCCTACCTGAGCGCCCTGTACCTGAGGATGCAGAGCCACCGAACACGAACAGCCCAATCCGGACCAAGGCGCTGCGGTGCACGACGGTAATTGACCAAGCAAGAAGAACGCGGTGCTTGAGATGCTCCTGGAGTTGCTGGCGACGACATGAACCACAACGGTGACATCTTTCTGAGATATTGGGCGCCTCCGAGCCATCCCTAACGCCGCCGCCGCCGCCCCAGGGGAGCCATGCATGCTCGTCTGAGAGGCGTTGGACCTCTGACAAATTGTGCCACGGCGTGCGGTACCGCGATGGGCCAGGGCACCCGCAGCTTCGTCGCCGCGCTCGGCGGCGACCGTCGGCTCGACCACCTCGGCCTCAGCATGGCGCTCGACCAGCTGGGCACGCGGGTAGCTTCTGTCGCCACCAATCACGAGAACCTCGGTGGAGGGGTGATTCCAGTCAGCGTTGTCCCTGCCAAGCCGGACTAAGAGAGGAGACCTGTACCGGCGGCGGCGGCCGGAACCCTAGCTCCAAGGAGATTTCCCCCCTTTGGAATGGGAAACGAGGAGACGGACGGGTGGGCGACTGATCAGCAATTCTTTCGCGTCAACGGCGGGTGGACCTGCGGGCTAAAAGTTACGATCTACCTAAATTACCCTCCAACAATATACTGCTGGCAAAATCAGTCAGCAGTGCACTTTCGTTACTGCTCGTCAGTCTAGACCCAATTCCAGCAGTACCGCTTGTGCTGGGCTGTTGGATCTTGAAATTGAACAGTCCATATTCATCCGAACAGTGATGTGCGATTGGTAATTCTCTTGATACTTTTAGTCAACGGCGCAAGCGCTTCTGCTTTGTAAACAACAAACTCTTATATTCTGCATCATGTTTGGGACACAACCTTTTCTTTCGGTGTATGCATTAAGCATCACGTAGCAAGAGTTGTGAAGCAAATTACGGATGCAATTTGGTATCATGACATTGTAATTCCCTGCTTGTTATTCTAGTTTGCTACTCTGCCTGTCAATGATTCCGAATTGTTGTGTGGTCAATGCTTTGCTGCCAGTATGTTCTCATTTACAAACTCCACAGTTGCTAGCATCAGCCATTATATTGTCAGACTGTACAACTAATGCCATCTCTTTTTTACTTTTCACATATGTTTTTTTTGGAAATGTTAGGGAAAATGGTTGCGTCGTAGCCAAATATTTAGTGAATTCCCACCCTAGCTCCATTTTTTAACTCTGCATTGTATTGCATTATGTCTAGAACAATTTCTATGATCTAGACACAGTTTAGGCCCCACAAGTTCCCTTTGTAGATTTATCACTCATTTCCTTTATGCAAACTAGCATAGCTGAATTAATGTGAACAAGAGTTATTGTCAGGAACGTATGAGTGTTTTTTGGGTATCATGTCACCAAATAGGAGTATTTTTAAAATTCAAAGCTTTGGTATAAAAATAGTGTAAAGTCATATATCGAGAATGAAAGAATAACATTATTGTATTGGTCTTACAAAAAAAATCATGTAGTGATGATTGGTGTTTTCGGTCTCATGTGGAATTTACGGAAAACAAAAGGAATAATGCTTGTTTACAAAGAATTGTGTCTAATGACCCTACTAATGCCATCTTTTCCCTTTGTCTGATGCAGGATGATTGGTCCAACATTCAGATAGGAAAGGTTCCAGGAGTGCTTAGTCTGGTGGCAGGGACGCTATGGAAGATTGCAAATGAAGTTTCAGAAGAAGACATGGATGGGCACCTTCTGTTAGGAGGCTGTGTGACGGGTGATGAATTTCTAATATTCTGAGGCATGGACGGCGGCAGCGGAAGTTGCAGCTGGGAATAAAAAGAAACAAAGTAGTAACCGGGATGATGTTGCAGCTGAGACTTTTGGTGTTTTGGCTAGCTGTAATCGTGTGGTTTTTAGAGTTATGCTTTTGCTGTAGTTACTTTCTAAGTAGAAGGTAATCTGGCATAGTGGTAGTTTCCTGGCATCACATTTACTATAATGTTTCTGTAGCTGGATGTAATGGTTTGGGAGTGTGCTGTAACGATGTATTTCGAAATTGGAGGCCGTGTGGTCCCTTTGATCAAAAAATAATAATCAGATCATCGTGCTAGTTAGTTGTCTGGATATAAGTTATGTACTTTCGACTGTTTGATCAGAGTGCCTGAACTAAATTCGGAATGTTTGAAGTATAGTAGTAAGAGCATGTACTTTGTGTGCTCTCAGTCTTTGCTTTCTGGCTTTCCCTTGTGCCTATGCCTGCTAGCTCTGTATGGCTGGAGTGCTGGAACCCTTTTGTTTAAAAAGTTCAGTCTATCGTCTGAATTTTTACATACAGAATGTCTAATTTGGAAGTGAACAGTGTTACTAGTAGTAAAATGCAGGTTCTGATCAACTTGCACAAGTTCAGCATTTCCTGTAAAACGCATGTTCCGATCGACCTGCACAAATTCGTTGGTGTTTCCATAAGCCCAAGGAATCTAAAAGTCGAAGAATTGATGTCAGTGTGTAGGCTTGCTTCTCTTGTGCCGCGCTATTTCTGTTGGTTCAAAATCTCTTGTGCTTCTTCCACAAGGGAGAACCCAGCAATTGTTTGTCCTCGCCTTGCTCATGATTTTGCTGACGAGAAGAAGAGGCAGTTGGTGAAACCCAGCAATCTTTTTCTAAGTCTGCGCCTGGTGCCGGGAGAACCCAATGTAGTTTGCTTCTGCATACATGCTCCAGAAGGTGTGATGCACTTGCTCTGCCCGCACCAGCATCGTATCGAGATGATCAACAACGTTGCGATCCACCGTCAGAAACTGGAGATGCTGGGCTGGAGGTGGTGCTGTCATCCAATCCTTTGGTCACCATCTGGTAGCTAGTGTCATGGTCAAATGTCCAAACTTTGCTAGTATCAGAAGACTTCCAGGAATAACAGGGCGTTGTTAGCTTCTTGTATTATCATGTTTTCATCTCAACATTTTTCACTCAAGAAAACATACAGCCTACTCAAGAAAAATTGCACCGGTAAAAAAATGATACTGAACTAGTAGTATTTTGTTCCTGGTTTCAGTATGCACATTTTTTCTGCTTGTATCCTTCAGGCTTGGCACCGTCAACTTGAACTGATTTGCATAGACCAATCAGTTTGCTTGCAAAAACAAGTGTACATATATTCGTGAACATAGGCCATACATACATTGTGCACTTCGACTCATCTCTCTTCATTTAATTCGTGAATCATACATGAAATTCTGATCAGCTGGAGGCGGTTGGGATGGCAGCAGTAGTGAAATTGCCATCGGTGGTCGTTGCACTCGCACCATCGCTGTAAGATCTCAGGTGCTCCACGAGCTCGTCGATGTACCTCTCATGGCGATCGGCATCGGCGACGACCTCCTGCATCCTCGCCGCGCCGGCGACGAAGCCCCTCCTGGCCTCTCCCTCCAGCATGACGGCCCGCACCGCGCTCGCGACGCCATGCCGGTCGAACGACCCGTCCTCCTCGTCCCTCGCCACCTGCAGCCCCACCTCCTTCGCCTCCATTTGCCGCGCGTTGGGGCCCTGGTCCCCGAAGATGGGAAGCATGACGAGCGGGTGCCCGAACAGGAGACTCTCGATGAGCGAGTTCCGGCCGCAGTGCGTCAGGAACCCGCCCACGGCGGCGTGCGCCAGTATGCTCATCTGGGGAACCCACCCCGTGGTCACCAGCCCGTGGCCGTCGGTGCGGTCGCGGAACCCGGGAGGGAGCATGTCGCCGTCGTCGTCCGCGACGGCGGCAGCATGGGCGCCGCTGGGTTTTCTGAGGGCCCAGAGGAAGCGTGTCCCGGCGAGCTCCAGCCCGAGAGCCAGCTCGTGCACCTGGTCCGCGCTCAGCGGCACCTCGCTCCCCAGTACCACGTACAGCACCGAGCCGGGCGGCTGCGCGTCCAGCCACCGCACGGTGGCGTGCTCTCTGTTCGTGCCGGCGGCGCGGCGTGCTCCGTCGGGTGGCGGTGGCAGGAGGCCGAGGGGAAAGGCCGGCTTGCCGAGGAGCGGTGCCACCAGCGGGAACGACTCGGGCTCCCACTCGACGCAGCTCCGGATGACCGTGACCGCGCACCCCTGCGCCGTCAGGAGGCAGCGCTGTTCGGTGGACATGCCTGACGACGCGCCGTCGTTGGCGAAAACCTTTTCCATCCCCTCCCGCTCGTATCGCGGCACGGTGCGCGCGGCCGCGGCCGCCTGCAGCTCGAAAGAATAGGCGGCGCTCTCCGGCGAAGGCGGCGGGCGGGGCATGGCTGCGACCATGGCGGCGGTCGGGAGGAGCATCGTGAGTGGCACGTCGTGCTCGGTCGCGGCCGCGGCGGCCCAGTGGTGGAAGGAGTCGGCGACGACCCAGTGGGGCCGCGTGGCTTCGTCGGCGCACGCGGCGGCCAGGAACTCCGCGAAGGGCGCGGCGAGGCCGTCGAAGGCCTTCCAGTGGAGCTCCCGCTTGTCGTCGGGGACGTCGTTGGTGGACTCGGCGCCGTCCGGCAGGCCGTCGACGCGCGGGAGCGGGAGCACGACGAGGTCCACGTGGGAGCGCAGCGGGAGCGGGAGGCGTGCGAGGTTGCGCGGCGTGGAGACGTAGGACACGCGGTGGCCCCGCGACGCCAGCCGCTCAGCGAGCTCCAGGTACGGGAGCAGGTGGCCGAACGCGAGCCAGGGCACGATCACGATGCGCAGCGGTGCCGGCGAGGACGAGGAACCGACGGCGTCCATGGCGAGCTCTGATCACACGGCGGCCTGCGTGTGCGTTGGGATGCAGAGAGAAGCGTGAACAGATGCTGTTGCCAGATGCCCGCGCGCCGGCGTGCGCTTTCTTCCCTTGTCAATCATTAGCATGAATTTTGAATCAAGAAAGCGAGTTGCATTTGGGGCTGCTAAGGCAGGCGGCTGCTTTGTTTATCATCCCACCGTTGGATTGGATGAAATCCTTGATTTGCATTTCACTCTTTTTCTTTTGACTAGTAAAATGCCGTGCGCTGCCACTGGCAATAATAACACATGTAGAATACACATGCATGAAAAGAGATAATCATATATTATTGACAAAATAATCTAGTTTGCTTACAATGCAACTCAATGCAAAATATAATCTCTACTAGTATATAATTTGTCTAGAGGTGGTTTCCGTCTGTTTTTCGTACGTCGGACATTTTGCAGTTTAGCCCCTCAAAAAATAGAGCATCAACCCGCGGTACATACCACGCAGCACACGCTTGCTCTCCCGGACCCCCATCTTCCCCGTTTCGGATCGGACTAAAGTGGCGGAGGAGATGGCGTCGATGACGGAGGGGATGGCGTCCGATTCTCCCGGACCCCCACCTTCCCCGATCAGATCGGACTGGAGTGGCGGAGGCCGGAGGGGATGGCGTCAGTGGCGGAGGGGATGGCGTCCGATTCCTATCGGAATCAGATCGGACTGGAGGGGCAGAGAGGATGGCGTCGGTGGCGGAGGTGATGGCGTCCGAGTCGGTCGAATTACCAAGCTCGAACTCATCAAGTCTCTGCTCCGCAGAGCCTGTTGCGGCATCGCTTAGCCCGTCTCCCAGTCATCAGGCCAAAGGTCAATTCCCCACAAGACTAGACTGCTTGAATTGAAGCCTCAAATCGATCCAGTCCTCCCCCGGTCATCTTCCTCTTCGCCACGTGTGTCCATCTCGCTACTCTGGCCGGCACAGCAACTCAACTCCGCTCAAGCTCCTCGCCGAGGGCGCCCTGGCGGTCCAGCTCTCGGTGGATCGCTCGGCCTCCGCCCCTTCCTCCGCGCTCCGCCAGTTCAGAACAAGGTACTGCCATTCTCCCTTGCCTCGAAGTTAGACCAGGAAAAGAGTGTAGGTGAGGGGATTTTCCATGCTGTAAATGTGGTATTCTACGATTCACCCTGGTCTAAGAATGTTTGTAGACGAGCTCCAGTTGCTGGTCGCTGCCTTGTTTTGTGTGTGGGTTACCATCACAATTGGAAATCATTAGTGTATTCATAGTATTAGAAAAATTGTAGCTGAATTTGTCAAATTGATGATTTAGGAATTAGCATACAGTTTGAAATGCATCTATTTTAAAGAAGTATATTACTTTGTTAAAACATGTGTCAGATTCTCTGATAATATAGCATGTCCATATTTAATTAATAGACGCTGGTGCTACATTGAACCTGACTAGGATTTGAGTTAATTCTGATAAAAATACGTGATGCCTAAGAAAGCTAAAGATGGTCTGTGCAGACAATAGATCAAGTCGGCTAATTCAGCTTCGGCATGTTAGCAGCTTATCTCTGAGCAGCAGCATCCTGCTCAGCAGAGGTGCGTGAATCTTCTAAAAATTTCAGTTTTTGTTACACACATAAGTACCTTTAATATAATTCCTTGTTAGTGAATATGTCACGGTTGAAACTAGAAAAATATATTTGGTGAAGCTTTTACGCGGCTGACGACTGTACCTGAAACATCGCTTCTTACTGCTCCTGCTTGTCTGATAGGTCGGCTTTAGTTCGGATAATTCATGTTCCAACTGCTCAGCCTCATCAAGCGGCATGTCAATAGCTCCAGCGGACGTGGCCGTCTTATTCTTTGCATGCATGGATGGCGTATCTGCTGTTGAAACATGATGTGTTCTGCAAGCTATCTCACCCAACAGCGGACGTGAAAACAAGTTGATCAGGTTGCGCTCCTTATGCTTCTGCGAGACAATTTTTTCAAGCAATTATGTGCTAATTTTCAGTTCATCTTCATATGATTTGTGTAAAATTTGTGGATCTATTGCCTTATGAGAGACGAATTATGTGTTGATTTGTTGTTCTGCTTCCAACTACGGCAGGAGGCAACATCATCTAGCAGCGACAATAAATTATTCATCACAAGCTAATGCAAGGACCGGGAACTGTAACGAGGTGTAGAGCTCGTAATGTACTCATTGGGAATGGAAATTGCACCTGCATGAACGCTTTCTTGACCATTTACTGGTAGCTGATGCTCCGACGAAGAGGGATGGTTCACATTGGAGGCGTTCGGACGAAATTACCCAGTGAGTGGGAGTGACTTACATAGTTGTTGTGACTTAATAATTTACTCTGTGTTCTCTCCCCTCTTGCCTCTGATTACATGTGTAGCTGGAGCTTCACTGAAAGACTTGCAACCAGGTGGAAGACATGAGTGGTCTTGGCTTATCTTTTTGCTACCGTACAATACATGCTTGAACATAAGATTGTTTCCTATTTGGTGCACTCATCTTAGTACTTGGATTTATTTGAGAAGGAAATGCTTTTTTTGCAAACAGAGAATTTATTTCTTCATGTGTGTTCCTTCCTGACTTTCTGATGCATTATTCTCTCAGGAAAATGGTTCATGGTACTTTTTCTTTTGAGAAACATAGTACCAACATAGACGTTCACAACTCGCTTATACACTAATCATAGAACTAGCATGGCGAATATTTATAGTGAGATCTGTTTTAAACAACTCAAATCCATTCCTTAATAGTTACATCAAACCATGTGATTTATGAAGGATTATTTATATATTGGTTCTTAGATTCATTATTAATAGACCGTGGCAACGCACGGTCATTCAACTAGTTTTATATAATATGCATGAAAGCAACAACCAATGATTATCTCTAATTTACCAACATTTCACTTCACTCCTATGCTGGAAAGGGACTTCAAATATAGCTTTCACATGCATACACTTTTCTCAAGTCGTCTAAAACGTATCTCTAAGTTGCTACGGTATCAAAAAAATACGAAGCATAGAATTTAGTGGAACAATCGTAAGCCCTACGTGTTTATGGCCCACTTTTCTTTTGGTGGTTTCTCCAAAAAGCCGCCATATCCTCAGCTTTGCTTCCAAAATAGTTTAGCCTCAACCATTTTGGAAGCCTCATAATTTTTTTGAACCGCCTTACCTGGGAAGCTGGGGATAGGGCAGCTTGTCCGAGAAGCCACCAAAAAAACTGGGCCATATATGTGTTAGAGAAAAGTTCTCTAAGTGGTACAAAGGGTACGTATATAATCAGAGTACTACTCCATATTATATACATAGGACAATACTTCCTCTGTTTCGGGACTTAAGGAGTTCTCGTTTTGCGTGTTTTTTTGACCAATAATTACTTTAAATACATAAAGAGTTTTGGTATAAAATAGTATCACTGAAAAGTATTTTTCAATACGAATCCAACGGTACTAATTATGTACAATATAATCAAGATTTTGTTGTCTAATTCTTTCGGTCAAACTTTGTTTTGAAAAGCGTGTGGGTCTTATGCCCTGAAACGGAGGTAGTACAACTCTAACACTCCCCCTTAATTTAAAGCTTATAAAGATTTAGATTACGCTTAAACTCATCTAGTTTCTTGGAACATAAAACCTAGGTAAACCCATCTGCTATCCGATATTTGCTGAAAATGAACCGGAACTCAAGTTGTTTATTGGCAACTCGTTCTCTGATAAAATAAAAATTAATCTTAATATGCTTGGTGCGAGCATGAAACACTGAATTAGCAGATAGAAAAGTAGCACCAAGATTGTTACACCACAAGCATGGTTTTTTCTTAAGAAACACATCAAGCTCACGTGCGAGAGCTTCAACCCAAATTAACTCAGTTGTAGCATTGACAAGTGACTTGTACTCAATTTTAGTACTTGAGTGTGATACCGTAGGTTGTTTCCTGAAACTCCAAGATATGAGATTATGACTAAAGAAAATTGCAAAACCTCCAGTAGACCGCCTGTCATCTAAATCACCAGCCAAGTCCATAACTGAAAATGCACTAAGTCATGTGGAGGAAGACTGCTAAAAATTTATATCAATTGTACATGATCCTTTTTACTACAGTCCGGTGAGTAGTTCTAGGGATACGAAGAAATTGACACACCTTATTAACTAAAAATAACAGATCCGGTTGTGTCAGTGTCAGATACTGGAGTGCACCAACAACACTCTTGTAATCAGGGACGGGTCCGGGAATTTAAGTTTGGGTGTACAAACTTCAAGCAACACAGAACATAAAAACGAAAAAAGATGAAAATGGTACTCCCTCTGGCCTGAATTATTGGCGACGGCGTTGTGTTAATTTAATTTAGTAAAAAGATCTCCCTAATTTGAATTCGATTGCTAGACTGTGGGTGGACGAGCCGCGTTGGGAAAATTTTAGTTTAAATTTTGAATATGTGGGACAAATTTGGGAAATTTTAAATGAACTAGATATATTTTTGCAAAATAGACCTTGTACTACCTATGTGACATGTATTATAGGCCAAAGAGTACCAAAGGTGATACATGAATACATACATAGTTTTTTTGTACAAAAATTTGGGTGTACATCTATAAACCCATGACCCATGGGAGCTCCGTCCATGCCTGTAATGTGTACTACCTTCATCACTAAGTGGGAAACCATCATGAAGAGACAAGGTGTCAGTACTAGATAAAGGAGTTGGACAAGGTGTGTATATAGTCATCCCAACACGAGAAAGAAGATCAGCTCCATATTTGTCCTGATTCAAGAGCAAACCAAGTTCTTGTTTGTGAACTTCAAGATCCAAAAAATAATGAAGGTCTCCAAGATCTTTGGGAGCAAATTCATTACTAGGCTGTTGAGCAATCCTTAAATAGCAGTATCTTAAGAACTAGTCACAATGATGTCATTAACATAAATAAGAAGAAGCATCTGAATCCTTGACTTGTTAAAAAGGAACAACGAGGTATCTGCCTTGGATGGAACAAAACCAAGTGTATGAAGTTTGGAACTAAGACGAGAGTACCAGGCTCGTGTATCCTATTTAATTCCATAAAGACCTTTGTCAAGTTTGCAAACATGATGTGGCATAGCGGAAGGCTCAAAACCTGGTGATTGTTTCATATACACTTCCTCTTTCAGAACACCATGTAAGAACATATTCTTGACATCTAGCTGCCGAAGGTTCCACCCTCGAGAAACAAATATGGAAAGAAAAAGTCTAATGGTTGTGATTTTAACAACTGGACTGAAAGTATCCTCATAATCAAGACCATACCTTTGTTTAAAAACCTTTGCAACAAGACAAGCCTTATATGTCAATGGTGTCATCTGCATTTTTCTTGACACGATAGACCCATTCTCAATCAATAATGTTCCTATGAGAGCTTGGTGGCACAAGATACCAGGTTTTATTAGCCATAAGTGCATCATACTCATCTTGCATTGCATTTTTCCATCTTGTATCAGCAAAGGCTTCGCGAATATTTTGTGGTTCTCCTGTAGATGTTAAGAATAACCGGCGTTTGTGCCATTAGTATGAATTTTTGGTTGTTTGATACCTTGTTGTAAACGTGTCCACGATTGACTATGAATCAGCAGCAGAGTCATCAGCAGCATTGATTTCTGCAGAAGATGCCGGGCCAGGATCACTGTCCCCTGACGCGATTGGCGACCCTGACGTGACGGGCGACACATGCACCATGGGAGACTCAGAAGAGTGGCGTTCGTGTGTGGCGTGAGATGGCGACGTTGCATGCACAGGGCCACTCGTTAGCGTGTCGTGTGTGGAGCCATCTCCTGACGCGGAGTGCGCGGGCCACTCGTTGGCGTGTCATGCACAAAGCCAACTCCTAGTGCGTCGGGCGCGGGACCACCGTCCACTGGTGCCGTACGACGAGGGGACACGGGGCCACCTGGAGGCGGGGACCAAGAGCGGGAACCGACCATGGCGTAGGCGACAAGGGAGATCCGATCGGCGCGGGATTCGACACCGATTCTTCCTAAGAATCATCCTAGGGATTAGGAAAAAATTGTCATGTAGCTTGAGTTTGATCAGAACCATCATTTGATATACCGTTTTCTTCAGCGAATGCAAAATTTTGTGTATGAAACTCTTCAGTAGTAACATGTGAAGTATCAACAGTAGGAATAATATGCAGATAATGATCATTAGTGTGCACACCCCTATCATGTGATGTTGAGGGAGAAGTTTCTAGAGGAAGAAGAATTTCTTCACTCAATCTGTGGCCAGCATTTGGATGAATAGATGCAAAGGAAAAAATATTTTCATCAAAAACAACATCTCTGGAGATATAAACACGACCAATTTTCACATCAAGGCATTTTACTCCTTTATGCAGGGAACTATATCCAAGAAAAACACATCTCTTAGAACGAAATGATAACTTATGTTTATTGTAAGGGCGTAAGTTAGGCCAGCATGCACAACCAAACACGCAAAGTGATTCATAGTTTGGTTTGATGTTTAGAAGTTTTTCAGCGGGAGTTTGAAGATTAAGAACTTTTGTGGGTAACATATTGATGAGAAAAGTGGATGTAAGAAAAGCATCATCCTAATATTTTAGTGGCATAGAAGAATTGGTAAGTAAGGAAAGACCAACTTCAACAATATGATGATCTTTTCGCTCAGCTGACCCATTTTGTTGGTGAGCATGAGGACAGCAGACATGATGGGTGATGCATATATGTTGGAAGAAACCATTGAGTTTTTCATATTCACCTCCCCAATCAGTTTGAATGGTAATGATCTTTCTATCAAACTTGCGCTCAACATATTGTTGAAAATTAAGAAACACTAGATATACTTCTGAGCGTTTTTTGAGAAAATATATCCAAGTAAAGTTGCTAAAATCATCAATAAAACTTATATAATATGAGTGTTTGCCAGCAGAGACACGAGCTGGACCACATACATCAGAAAATACTTGTTTCAAAGGAACAGTAGACACACTAGTGGATATATGATAAGGTAAGTGATGGCCTTTTGCCTACTGACATGGATCACAAATATATGGATGTATGTCTGGTGTATATGACAGTTTATTTTGCCTAAGAACTTGCTGAACAATAAAATACGACGGATGACCTAGACGATGATGCCATGTGGAGGAGGTAGGCTTGATGGTGACAAGAGCATGCTTGGAGGAACTTGTGGAGACTGGAACAAGGGGATACAAGCCACCATGACACGGACCTCTAAACATGATTTTCTGTGTTGCCTGATCCTTAATCAAGAAAAAGATTGGGTGAATTTCAATAAAGACATTATTGTCTAAAGCAAGTTTATAGGCAGAAAATAAGTTCATGGATGCACTAGGATCATGCAGAATATCACTAAGTTGGATAGAACTATTTGGGGTGTGCAAAACAGAATGACCAATACGAGCAATGTCCATACCTTGTGCACTAGCATTGTGAACTTGATCACGCCCTTGATAGTTTTCATGAACCTGTAGCTTCTAGAGCTGGCATGTGACATGAGTAGAGGCACCTGAATCCATGTACTAGTTTGTATCAACACCATATGCACCTTTATTGTTGTTGGACGTGTCATCATCGTCATCACCATAGCGCCACCAGCACCCATTAGCAGAGTGACCTTCCTTTTTTACAGATTTGGCTTTGTCCTGCCAGGGGGTGGCAACACGGTCTCCTTTCTTGTCGCGACCCCATTTGGGGCGACATCCTGGATCCTGTCGAGGCTGAGGACCTCCACGGGTGGGAGGCTGGGGGGCTCAGGGTTGGGGTTGTGGCCGGGGCAGGCGTGGCGGCGCATAAGAAAGCGACACATAGGAGTAAGGTGGGTATGGGGTGAGGCATATATTGTGGTGGATGATATGGGGTAGGTGGTGGCGTGTAGGGTGGGGTGTAAGGTGGTGGTGTAGGGTAGGAGGGTGGATTGTATGGGGATGGCGTGACGTAGGAAGGTGGAGTATAGGGTGATGGCATGTTGTAGGGTGTGGGTGGAGAAGGCAGTAAAGGAGGTGGTGTTGGCCTGGCGTGACTATCCCCATAGGAGAAGGGAGCGCGACGTGTAGCAGCTTTGACAGAAGACGAAAACGTCCCAATAGTTTATCCCGTGGCCATGAGCATGTCCTCGCGATACTCATATGACAACAGTTGTGAGCACATATCATGAAGAGATGTGGTTGGGTTTGCATCAATACCAGCTACAAGAGGATTGTAAGTACCATCAAGTCCATTAAAAATGTAATCCTTGAGTTCATCATCATCGACTTTCTTCCTGCGGCAGCAAGCTCGGAGGCAAAACCCTTCATCTTGGTGAGATACTAGCTTGTCGTCATGTCAAGTTTCGTGGTGTTGGTGAAAGCACCGTGAAGGGTGGGAATCCTAGCCTTGGATTGCGTGGAGTAGAGGCGATCGAGAGCAGCCCAAACATATACAGCGTGTTCGAGGCCAAACACTTCAGCAAGAACATCCTCAGAGAGGGAATTCACAAGGAACCCAACAACTTGCTGATCCTTTTGTACCCAAGCATCATAGGCATGATTAGGGGTGGTGAATCGCTTCTTATTTTCATCCTCTGTCTCGAGGAAAGGCGCCGGGGCGACGTCCGTGCGATTGAGGAGACCCATGACGCGAGCTCCCCGATGTGTAGGCAGCACTTGGGCTTTCCAATGAAGGAAGTTATATCGGGTGAGTTTTAGAGCCGGAGGCGCACTAATGGTGGCCGGCAATGGGGTAACAGATGTCGACATTAGATGGATCTTGGGTGGGTGTATGGGAAGGGTATGAGAAAATTAGGTAGGGAAAGAGGAGGAGATCCTTTTTGTGTAGAGGAGAGGAGAGATCGTCGGGGGAGGGAGGAGATCCTTGGAGGAGAAGGGTATGGCGACGGCGGGTTGAGGAACCGGCGGCGGCAATTTATCGAGGAAGAGGGGCTCGTGATACCACGTAGAATTTGGTGGAACGATCGTAAGCCCCTAGGGCCGACCGGTTACATGTTTATATGTGATAGAGAAAAACCCTCTACGTGGCGTATAAAGGGTACGTATACAATCGGAGTACTACTCTGTATTGTATACATAGGACAGGTGTATTACAACTCTAACACAAAGATGGTTATCAAAACGCCATTTATTCAAGAACACAATCTAAATTTACGGTGTTTGCAATAATTATTCATTTTTTTTTTTTAAAAACATTACATCTAGCCATGCCGCTAGCAACTGCTCTTTTTAGAATAGTGTCTTTGTCTCATGAATCTAGACCAGCATTCCCACCATGTTTTTTGCTCGCTCTTTGTCCTAGATAAGAAATTGCATTCCAACTCCTCTTCTTTTCGACCTGAGTTGGTTGAGTATAAATCTCTCTTAGAAAACAAATTTTAGATGCACATATCTAACATAAAATTTCAAAGACAAAGCATTTGAGATGAATGAAACTTCCACTGATAATAATACATCTCTTAGAAAACATAACATCTTTTTGTAAGTCTGCACCTGCCACCTGGTGCCGGGGGAAGGAACCGAAGGTTGTTTTCTTCTACTCCCTCCGTTTCAAAATATAAGATGTTTTAGGTTTGTGAAGAAAATATATCTAGACTTGTTTTAGTGTCTAGATTCACTCCAAACCTTAGTAAACCTATATATTAAAAGTAGTCTAGATACATTTACTTCACAAATCTAAAACATCTTATATTTTGAAACGGAGGGAGTACATGCTTCAGAAGGCGCTTGCTCTGTCTGCACCAGCATCGTAGCGAGATGATCGACAGCGTTGTCAGAAACTAGAGGTGCTTGGCCGGGATGAAGGGGGTGGAGGACAGGAGGAGGTGGTGCTGTCATCCAAAACATCTGCTAGCTAGTGTCATGTTTAAAAATCCAAACTGTGCTAGTATCAGAAGACTTCCAGGAATAACAGGGCGTTGCTAGCTTCTTGTATTACTATCATGTTTTCATCTCAACATTTTTACTCAAGAGAACATAGCCCAATCAAGAAAAATTGCACAGGTATTGAACTATTTTGTTCCTTGTTTCAGTGTGCACATTTTCTCTGCTTGTAACTTTCAGACATGGCACCGTTAGCTTGAACTGTCAGTTTGCTTGCAAAAACAAGTATACGTATATTCGTGAAGACAGGCCACAGTACATTGTGCACTTCGAATCCTTACGCATCATCTGATCTCTCCTTCCTTTAATTCGTGAAGCAATAATAGTACATGAAAGCCATCAGCTGGAGGTCGTTGGGATGGCAGCAGTAGTGAAATTGCCATCAGTGGTCGTTCCACTCGCGCCGTTATAAGATCTCAGGTGCTCCACGAGCTCGTCGATGTACCTCTCATGGCGTTCGGCATCGGCGACCACCTCCTGCATCGTTGCCGCGCCGGCGACGAAGCCCCTCCTGGCCTCTCCCTCCAGCATGACGGCCCGCACCGCGCTGGCGACGCCATGCCGGTCGAACGATCCGTCATCCTCGTCCCTCGCTACCTGCAGCCCCACCTTCTTCGCCTCCATTTGCCGCGCGTTGGGGCCCTGGTCCCCGAAGATGGGCAGCATGACGAGCGGGTGCCCGAACAGGAGACTCTCGATGAGCGAGTTCCGGCCGCAGTGCGTCAGGAACCCGCCCACGGCGGCGTGCGCCAGTATGCTCATCTGGGGAACCCACCCCGTGGTCACCAGCCCGTGGCCGTCGGTGCGGTCGCGGAACCCGGGAGGGAACATGTCGCCGTCGTCGTCCTCGGCGGCGGCGGCATGGGCGCCACTGGGTTTTCTGAGGGCCCAGAGGAAGCGTGTCCCGGCGAGCTCGAGCCCGAGAGCCAGCTCGTGCACCTGGTCCGCACTGAGAGGCACCTCGCTCCCCAGGGCCACGTACAGCACCGAGCCGGGCGGCTGCGCGTCCAGCCATCGCACGGTGGCGTGCTCTCTGTTTGTGCCGGCGGCGCGGCGTGCTCCGTCGGGTGGCGGTGGCAGGAGGCCGAGGGGCAAGGCCGGCTTGCCGAGTAGCGGCGCCACCAGCGGGAACGACTCGGGCTCCCACTCGACGCAGCTCCGGATGACCGTGACAGCGCACCCCTGCGCCGTCAGGATGCTGCGCTGTCGGGTGGACATGCCGGACGACGCGCCGTCGTTGGCGAACACCTGCGCCATCCCTTCCCGCTCGTAACGTGGCACGGCGCGCGCGGCCGCGGCCGCCTGCAGCTCGAAAGAATAGGCGGCGCTCTCCGGCGAGGGCGGCGGGCGGGGCACGGCGGCGACCATGGCGGCGGTCGGGAGGAGCATCGCGAGCGGCACGCCGTGGTCGGCCGCGGCGGCGGCGGCCCAGTGGTGGAAGGAGTCGGCGACGACCCAGTGTGGCCGCGTGGCCTCGTCGGCGCACGCGGCGGCCAGGAACTCCGCGAAGGGCGCGGCGAGGCCGTCGAAGGCCTTCCAGTGGAGCTCCCGCTTGTCGTCGGGGACGTCGTTGGTGGACTCGGCGCCGTCCGGCAGGCCGTCGACGCGCGGGAGCGGGAGCGCGACGAGGTCCACGTGGGAGCGCAGCGGGAGCGGGAGGCGTGCGAGGTTGCGCGGCGTGGAGACGTAGGACACGCGGTGGCCCCGCGACGCCAGCCGCTCCGCGAGCTCCAGGTACGGGAGCAGGTGGCCGAACGCGAGCCAGGGCACGATCACGATGCGCAGCGGCGCCGGCGGCGAGGACGAGGAACCGGCGGCGTCCATGGCGAGCTGATCACAGCGCGGCGTCCACGGGCGGCCTGCGAGTGCGTTGGGATGCAGAGAGAAGCGTGGACTTTCAAAAATACCAACAGATGCTGTTACCAGATGCCCGCGCGGCGTGCGATTTGTTCCCTTGTCGATCATTAGCCTGAATTTTTGAATTAAGAAAGCGAGTTGCCACGGCAGGCGGCTGCTTTGTTTATCACCCCACGCCTAAACTTCACAATTAGATGAAATCCCTGATTTGCATTTCACTCTTTTTCTTCTGATGATTTACATTTGGGTTGCAACATTGTGCGAGATGCACATGCACAAGCCAAGTCGTGGGGTAAATCGATTCGAACGGCACATTTTGTTGTTCAATTACCACGCTCAGAACACTTGTTTTTGTTCAGATAAGGCGCTCAAAACACTCATGTCATCCATAATTTGTTTCTGAAAAGGATCCAGATCAGCTGCGTCGTGCTCTCTTTTTTCTTTGGTAAATTTCATCTCCGATACCGTGTTTTTTTATAATATATTTTTAATCAATTCGAGAAGTATTACACGAATTTAAGATTTTGGATATCTAGCACATTGTCGGCCTAGGCTAAGCCGAGTGCGTCATTCGGCGAGGACCAAACCAAATCAGCCTCGTTCGGCGAGGAGCAGGCCGAGTGCATGTGGCCGTGGCCCACACTGGCCGATTACCCATTCGGTCCTGGTCTGACCGAATGAAAGTAGAGGAGTAGCACATCGCGCGTCGGGCCAAATGAAAGCAGAGAAGTAGCACAACGCATGCGGTCCAAAGACGATTAGTGCAATCGGTTTGGCTCTAACCGATTAAAGCAATCGGCTTGGCCCTAATCAAATGCATGTCGATTGCTTTTCTGATTGGTCTGGCCCTGACCAATTAAAGCAATTGGCTTGCCCTAACCAAATGCATACCGATTGCTTTTCAATCGGTCTTCGATTGAAGCAATCGGCTTGGCCCTGACCAAATGCATGCTAGTGGCCAATTAACTGGTTAGTAGGGTCCAGGACGAATGAAACGCAGTCGGCTTGGCCTAGACCGACGACGATGTGCTAGATATCAAAAACCTTATATTCGTGCAATACTTCTCAAAATGGTTAAAAAAGGTATATTATTAAAAAAATCAATCTGATACCATGGTGGAGTGAAGTGACACAGCACACATGTACTCCTTCGGTTCATATTAACAGCCTCAACTTTATTTAAATATGTATATATCTAGTTAAATATTTAGTCTAGATGCATTCGTATTTAGATAAAGTTGAGACCATTAATAGAGTAGAAAGAATCCCTTGTTAAGGCATCCACTATGTTGGCAACAAGGTTATCCATAAGAAAAAGTAGTCAATAAGAAGTTTCATATACATAGTTGAGGCTATCAATAAGCTATCCATAAGCCTAAAACCTTAAGGGTCGCTTACGAGTCCGTGGGTTATCCATAAGCAATAAAATACTATTTTAGTTTCTTCCCTCTCTCTTGCATGTATGGTGCAACCAATTAACTTATGGTGTGGTACATGGGTCTCAGCGTATGGACAAGTTTTATACATAGGTGATGCCCTTATATTTTTCCTATTTTGACAGCGATGGCTCAGTATTATTCGATAGTATGCCAATCGTTCACCTCGGTTCTCCTTCTTCATAGCATGTCCAACATTGTGATTTCAATCCATGCCATGTGAACAAGCAGAAATGCTGCCATTTTAGTACATTTTAGTTCAGAACGAGTTCTTGTTTTCAGGTAGACATGCATGATGCATCATCGGGTGAGGAAGAGGAGGACATTAGTACAATATCACTCCTTTTGTTTGTTTGGGTATGTTATTGACAGCCGATGGTTTAACGTTAGCGCACTTTACATAAACTTGTGATTCTGTCATTTGTAGTGCAAAACCAAAGCTCAAGCCATAGGTTGAAAAAATTCTGTTTCAAACTGTGATAATTGGATTATATTTTCCGGCTAGTTCCTTCGAAAATGCTATTAGATGGGACAAGTTGTGTAATATGCACTGATACTTGAACGACTACTTTTCTTTAATGTTTAAGTTTGATTGTTTATGACCATTAGATGTAGGTCATCTTCCATCCACTTCTCCACCACTCCCTATATAAATCCTAACGCGCCCAACCCTAACTCTCAACTCCCCACCCACTCCCTCCTCATCCCGTTGCAATCACTATCTCCCATAACGATGGATCTCATCGTCCACCTCCTCTGCCTTCATGCGCGCCAACCTTCGCACCCTCCATCGATGATCCCACCATGTCTGGAGGCTCACTCTCATCGCGGGCACTCGCCAAGCACCAGAACTATCGCCGCCCTTACACGTATTTGACACTAGTGAACTCACTGTCCACTATCTCCATCTATAATCAGGAGATCTATGAACCGTGGATCCTAACATGACTGCGTAACACCGGTGGACACGGAGAATGATCTGGCCAGACAATGAAGAAAGAGGTCCCATTGGAAGATCATGATACGTGAGTAACAGGTTAGACAATTTCTAGCAAATTTGTAGCGATGTCATGAGTAACAATTTTGACTTGCCATGAATGGAATTTTGTTCCACGGTTTTATATATTATGGAGTATAATAATGGATTCACTTGGAGGATCACTTGGTCGGGCGCATTTCTCCAAATCCTCCAGGATCACAAGTGGAACGCTAAGCAAGGGTGGGGAGGCTGCGAGCTCCGCGTCGAACAGAAAGAAGCAAGCAGGGGGTGTTGCCGGAGAGCAAGCGTAGGCAACCAAACTAAATAAGACTACAAAACTAGCTAGCGTTTTTAAGCTGGCTGCCTTTTCTAGCGCGCGTACTCTTCTGTGGAGTCGCACGGAACGAGCCTTGTCTTCCCTCCAACGACTAGCTCCCTTTTCTTGTTCCGGTCGGGTCACTTGGAGAAGAACTTGTTGCCTTGGGAAAAAGCAATCTCCATGGATCATGCCTATTGGGGGGAGGGACGATGGAAGACATGGACTTATTGGTTTTGCAGGGCGCACACGAACGGGGCTGTGAGAGAGAGATCAATAACGACGATGACGCAAGTCAAAACGAGGAGTCATGTCTCGTGTGCAGCTGGCCAACTAAGGGTGGAGAGATTTAAGGAGATATTTGTTCTCATAATAAGGGGTAATACTGAAATTTTTATCGTGGTCGCTGTGCAAATTTATTCCTAAATCAGTGTGCCAATTTTTTACGCCTTAAGCATGGAAACAGAGGGATATATTTGTAATTGTTAAACACTTTCGGTAATTATTTGAAACAATTTCACTGACTCCACAAGATGAAATCAACTCCAGTGACTCCACAACATGAAATCAACTCCAGATATATTCTGATGAACCTCGAAAACACTTTTGATGATTCTGGAACCAACTTCCTAGTTTAGGCCATGTCGCCGAAACAATTCAATTATTTCTTTGAAATATTTCAATGACTCCGAAACTATTTCGCTATCTCTGGAACTTAATTCGGATTACTCTCTCAACCACATACCATATATGAAAATGTCACAACTTGGTCGTAAGACATTAAGCATGTGACCTGGTCGTAATATGCAGACATGCTGAAAAGCTCTTTCAAGTCAATAACCAACAACAGGACTAGAACGCCCATAATGGCTCCTTTATATTACACGAATCATCGAGTGAACCTATGCATTATACAATACTAATCCTTCCGCTTCACAATATTTGTGACAGGCTGGGGGCAGATTATGATACCCTTTATGACTTTGTGAGTCAATCCCACTATATATATATGTATATATATATGTTATTCTCGTTTCGATTCCACTTTCTTTAACTCGTTTACATTCCAATGTTCATATGATCAGTATCATAACTTGTTTGCGCAAATGATAGGGTGACATTGTAATACCGAGTGGGTCCAAAGTATATCTCTTCATCGCCAGGAGGATCAATATCCTATTCTTGAACTATCATGTGCCTAGACATACATTTCAAATGTACCTGAAGATCTAGCCACTTGGTTAAAGGAAACATTTGACAATCAAGACACACCTTTCAGTATTAAGACATCTGACATTCTCATGGTCTAAGGATTTATGCATAAGATAATGATGATTAACTATTAGCTTAACATGACGATTTGATCTCGTAGTTAATAATTTGTTGGATCAGTTTAGTGCCCTTTTTCATCCAATAATGTATTCCCATTGTTGCTAGTATTCCTTGTTAGTATAACAATTATAGCCACGATCATGAAACTAGATAATCGTAGAACACATGAGCTAATCCTTGAGGCATGACTAGAAACAACCATATGTTCATCTTTCTATACACGCATATGAGTTTTTCTTTGATTCTTTGCGGTAACCCAACATACCACTACATAATGTAGTACACTATAGTCATTGATATAACACCAATAAAACACCATTCCACCAGTATTGCATCCCTCAGAGTGGTACAATAGAAACATAGCAGGTCCAAGACATGACTATAGGTTACAACTTGACTCTTTACAAAAGATCCAGAAAACATTATAGGTTATAGAGAGAGAAAGCAACTTCTTACAAAGAAGAACCGAAAATAACAAATTATGAATATCATACTAATGGACTAGTATCTAAAATATCTGGCTTGCATTTGCTGTTATTGCAATGATCTACAGAAGTAGGTTCTAGGGCTAGAGATTATTCTCATATCTAAACAAGAACTTCGTCTTCACTTGAATTGAGGTGTTCGATGACTCCAATGACTTCATTGAAGAACTTTAGCTTTTGGTGTCGATACCCTTGAGTATAAATTGATATAGACGTCGTCTTTATTGGCTTCAGAATCTAGCAACGGTTAAGAAGGTACGGTTGAGTACGAGCGTACTCAGCAAGTTCACTAAAAAAGTGTTTGATGCACTAACTATAACCATAGACCGTAGGTCGTAGGCTATGCAGGTTTTCGTAATTATTTTTTCAAAGATTACTTTTATTCTGAAAAGCTATATTTGTCAGCCTTCATAGGTTTACCAGAACTTTTGTGAAGTTCCTTCCCTGCCGCGTTCGTAGCTCCTTTCCAGAACAAGGAGTAACATGTCATAGTTTTTACACTCTGCAGAGGTGCGTTACTTTACCCATGAGAGATCAAATCCTTGTTGCACAACTGGGCAGCTTATTCCCATCCACACTTCCTATGGTGTGGGGCCTAGTAGATGATCGACGCCAATCGCTGCCCTTCTCCGCGACCCCATATGCATGCACGATCCTCCAGGCCAAGCCACATCTCTGTTAAGCCCCCTTTCGGGAAAGCTACAACTCTGATAGGCCCCTGAAGACTCTATGAGCCGGTTATGGCCCTAGTAGGCTCCATATAGGTCCGACCATACCTCCAGCAGCTGCTCACATATAATCTAGACACCAAAACCATGGGGCCTAAGGGTGCCCACCCATATGTACAGTGTCATGTAAAGGTCGTCTTGCCGACATACAGAAGAAAGAAGATCCAACTAACTTCTACGTCCCATTCCAAATCTCATGGTTAACGCATGATATACGGCACATGAATCACTGGCGATATTGGTTGTTACGTCCTAGATGATATATTCTCGTACAATGTGGTTTCCATTGTCGGTCTTAATAGATTAACTTATCACCCTAGACCAGTAACCAACAATTCATATTAATTATGAAAATAGAGTTTTTTGACATTTTCAAAATGGAGGTGATGACAACATTGGATTTACAAATACTTTATAGAAAATAACCAAAGGACTTGAGCAAGTGTGAACTTGCCTTTTGTGATTGCAAGATTATGCACTCATGGTCTTCGAGACAATGGAAGATCTGATATTTGAAATCAACATCATTGGTCCGGTAAGGACTAATGTTTAAAGAAGAAAGATGTCATTATGCATAAGTAATGTAATGCAATTTGATAAACTCGAATCCCTATAAATAATGTCATTGATCTAGGTTTTTGGAAACTGTAAATGTCTTCTTTAGAATGTGTTGCCCTTTTAGATCAATTTCACACTTGTGCTTCTTATAAAGGCTTATGAGAGTGTGTGAAACAACATGTAAGTATAATAAGTAGTATACAATAATAAAGCACTCAAGCGTGGAATGGTATCCAAAGACTTTTTATATAAGGATTGTTCATCATTTAGAGCCTTTATAGGGATGCTTATATCTTCTTTATAATGTATCTTAAAAGAATAACTTTTGAAGAAAATCTTACCTAACTAAACAAAAGCATTTAAACTTTAAATTAACACTTTTAGGGTTTCTTACTAACTATAGTTCCCAAGGAAGAAAGAATTACTTTATTTGAATAATGACCACACTAGTAGTTGAGACTTATCTATCTTGGATATTAGATGGTATTATAATTTATTTACTTTATAATGCTTATTTAAGGTTAATTAAGAGTGGTAATACATATATTTTTGAAAGGAATGCGGTAGAGGAAGCCCCTACAACGAGGTTGTTTTTAAATAATAAGAACCCAAATATGCATCCATGAGGACTTGAACCTGGGTGGCTGGGTTGTACATCCACTTCCCTAACCAACTGAGCTAGGCTCACTTCTTGGTAATACTTCTATTTGAGTAGTGTTTTCTTAACATTATAATTGAATAGAATCATTTATCTCCTTACAAATGAGTGTTATAATTTATAACATGGAAGCAACATTACTTAACTACTTATGAATTATCTTTGGATTTTTAATACATTTATAAACTTGTGAATGAAATAATGTTAAAATGTTTTAATAAGTTGAAAAATATTATTCTTGAGGATTTTATATTTGATAAGAATCTGTTTGGGAAATAATATACACTTATTTGTGAATGATAATTCAACAAATTGTATTTAATATGTTTTGGACTATTTTGACTTCATACTATTAATACTTAAGACTAATACTATTATTAGGCCTTAAATGGATAATATTAGAAGTATTACAATTTTATACATATTTATATGAGTTATTAATAAAAGAAATAGATTTAAATTCAAGTTATAAGAGTATTAATTTTTTATTCACAAAAAAGTGGATTACTATATTTTTAACATGTAGATATGATTTTTGTGGTCATTTTGATATATTATATATATATGATTTTTAAATAATAATGTTTTTATAAGCTTTACTACTTTATAAATACTTAATAAGTATTAAATATTTATTTGAGTGATATAATAATACATGATTATAGTTTCAACCCGTAGATTTTATTTTTCTATGAATTTTGATATATTATTTATATTTTTATGATTTAAAATGAATTACTTATGATTTTCCCATTCTAATCCATTTTAAATCATTTTGGAATATTATATATATAATTATATTCTCGAAATATAATGTACTTTTACGAAACAGAATACATTTCTGAAAATGTGTATAACACTTACAGATGGACCCCACACATTAGGTATTTATTAATTACTGAAATGAATTACATAATTGAATAAAAGAAAAGAAAAAATCATTGTCTAAGCATGATGTCATGCTGACATCAGCAATGGTGGAGAGCTCTAATGAGTGCATATTTGCATCATGTTTTAGATTATTATTTTGCATGGTAGATGTAGGATCTTGGTATTTTACGGTGTTCGCACGCACTTTTTTTGTTTATTTTCACCAAGATTAGGACAGATGATGGATCCGATGGACACAATTCTTGGACCAGTTATATTGGAGTGAAAAGGAGACAAAAACTACATAAATTGCTTATTTGGAGAATATTAATAACACCAGAAGAAAACTCGAAGCAATTGGAGGGTACAGAAGGGTTAACGACCAACTATACGGCGGGAGAACTTTTCTGGCCATATAGTTTGCGCCGACACCGCCTCCTCAAATAGTTTCACGTCGTGCAACTGGATTAGGAGACGACATACAAAACACCCAGAAATCACCGAAACTTAACCTCCGAAAGGCATCTGAAGGGGGAACTCATCCACCTGGGATTCATCTTCGCCCTGCGTAGATTCGGGAGGCTAAGGCGTCGATCTTCATCATCAACCTCTGCATCACCACCATCTCCATCCATCCCATCTACATCTTGACTAGGTCTTGTTGTAATTTCCATACTCGTTGTGGATTTATACAGGTACTATTCATCTATGATAGATTCCATTACTTTTGCCATTGAGGTTGATTGCCTCCATGTCTGAGTAGATCATTAGTTCTTGGGGAGATGGAGAAACCCTAGTATGAGATTGAAATAAGATAAAGTTTATTATGATATTCGTCGATGTGACCATGTGTTAGATTGTCTACATCTTGATGTTGGGAGAAGTCGACCTCTCAATATTTGCCTCTTGTGGGGACTTGATGGAGGGAACTACTGGTTGGTAGACGGAGGGATGTTAGCACTTACAGTGACTATAAAGTTATTGGCACCCATTACTTAACAACTTGGGAATCGAGTAAACTCACAAAACACTATCCGCCATGGGATACGCCCAACGGGATTATGTCCCTTAATAGCACGGTAATTCAATTGATGATGATTGTTATCTGCTGAGGTTATGAGGATGATTTGAGCAGTGGTTGCTGCCTCTTTATCCAAATACGGAGTTCCTCCCACATATACATAGTTGAGAATGTTCATGATAATAATCTTTATCTTAGCCCTTTATAATGCTAGTGGTGAATCCACTAATCCCTGAGAATGCCTTTTCCCACTGAAGTTTCAAATCCATTTTACATACGCGATACTTTTTTGTGTATTCAGTTTTATTTACTTTACTCATTGTGTTGTTATACCAAAACCCCAAAACACCTTTTTACACAATACTCGCATTTTATCTTGTCACTTAGAACTTTATTTGGCATTTTTATTTTCAGTATTTAGTTTAAGAATTCTTAGACTTTAGACTCCTGCTCCCTGTGGGATCGGTTTTTTTTTGAAACTAGCTACAATCGATATGTGCACTTGCAGTCATCAAGCTATTTTCTAGTGCCGTTGATGGCGCCTAGAAGCGCTTCGTCGGAAAACCCAAGACCAAGGTGTGATGCAGCACAACAACAAGTCTTCCCTCAGTAAGAAACCGAGGTTATCGAACCAGTAGGAGGAAGAAAACGTCTCAAAGGTGTTGCAAGCAACATGGAAACCTGCACAACACAAACTCAAGACTTTGCCCCAACTAACAGTGAGGTTGTCAATCTCACCGGTTGCTGTAACAAAGGATTAACTGTATGGTGTGGAAGGTGATGATGGTTTGCAGCAAGTAAACAGTAACAGTGGAAGATGTATCAATGGTAAAGATTGGACTGGGGTCCATAGTTCACTAGAGGTGTTCTCCTTAGATAAACAAACATGGCATGCTGGGTAAACAAATTACAGCAGGGCAATTGACAGGACTGAGCAAGGAAAAACAATGCAATACTAGATAAAAAGATCCCATTAGATTCGATTGGGCAATACAACAATATACATAGACCGCCATCCAATTGCATCTATGACTAGAAGTCCACCTTTGGATTATCATCTGAACCCCCTCCAGTATTAAGTTGCAAGCAACAGACAACTGCTTTAAGCAAAGTGTGTAAGGTAAACAATCCACTTGTTCCATGAACAAGAAACCGTTGTTTTATCCCTAGTGGCAACAACACATCTACAACCGTAGAGATTTCTGTCACTTCCCTTGATTAAGTATAGGCATGAACCCACTATCGAGCATAAATACCCCCTCTTGGAGTCACTAGCAACTACTTGGCCAAGATAGCTACTAACAACGAAGAGCATGCAAGATCACAAACAACACAGACATGATAGAATCAAATAGACAAAACCATTAATCAATCTGACATAGTAATCTCAATATCCATCGGATCCCTGCAAACACAACATGCATGATTACAAATAGATTAGATCTTGATCATGAACGGAGCTCACAAGATCTAAACATGAAATCACAAGGAGGAGATACAACCATCTAGCTACTACATGGACCCGTAGTATAAGGTGGAACTACTCACGCTTCATACCGGAGGCTGGCATGATGAAGAAGAAGGCCTCCAGGGTGATCTCCCCTCCGGCAGGGTGTCGGGAAGAGCTTCAGATCCCCCTGATCTAGGGACGATGGTGGTGGCGGCTACAGACGGTTTTGTGGAATATTGATCGGATACTTAGGGTTTAGGCATCGGGGGCTTCTTATAGGCGAATAGGCGAGGCTGGGAGGTGGCCAGGGAGCCACGCCCTGCCCAGGCGTGGGCCCACCCGGCCGTGCCTGGGAGGGTGTGGCCACCCTATGGCGCCCCTCCGTATCTCCTCTGGACTCCATGTTCTCCTCGGTGAAATATTGACTTTTTCTTTTGTCCTGTACAATTCCGAGAATATTTACTTACTAGCTTTTCTGGAACCAAAAACAACAGAAAATAGGCAACTGGCACTGTGGCAACTTGTTAATAGGTTAGTACCAGAAAACATATGAAAATCACCTCAAAGTGTGGACAAATCAAAACAAAGTAGATACTAAACAAACATGGAACATCAAAAATTATAGATACATTTCCGACGTATCAAGCATCCCCAAGCTTAACTCCTACTCGTCCTCGAGTAGTTAAGTGATAAAAGAATAATTTTTGAGGTGACATGCACCATCAAAACCAAGATCAAACCATTTGCAAGCATTGAAAGCTGGAATCAAAGAACTCTAAACATGTGCATGAAAGATGGAGTTCTAACAATAAGACAAAGTAACTATGCATGCAACATGAAAGGCTACAAACAAAGATCATGAATAACATGCATTGAAAAATGTTTCTTTGTTTCACATACAGAAAACATGGCATAGTGGCATTCAGCTTATCCCTCATAGAGTAGCAAATAGATGCATAGGACACCTTCAAAGTTCATAAGAGTGACTAGATACAAATACCACAAGAACAAGCAATATCAACAATATGCATCAATCAATAAGTTTTGGGACACTGCACATAGAACTAAGAATGACAACTATGCTCTCTTACTGGTGCTTAAAGGTAGAAGGTGGAGACTCATTAATGGTGTAAGAAAGGCCCTTTATAAAGGTAAGCAGGGATTTCAAGTTTCAAAAAGAGCTTCCAAAAATTATGGTACTTGTTAGCTTTCAGCCCTCATTGCCCCTATCATAAGCATCTTGAAGTGATTAAGGTTAAAGTGAACAAACTATGGAGTATATTTGCTATTTGCATAGGTTTTTATTGAGGATGCTTCACAGATTGCTCATTATGGTGATGCTGCAAGTTTCCACCATGATTAGGCATGGCTTAGGCTAGCGGCCCAGGCGTTTCTCTAACACAAAATACATAACTCCATGGACTTACAAGATCCCTTTTTATTTCACACCGGCGACATCCATAGACAAAAGAGCATGATATCAACTGTGTACAAAGTACAAGTGCAATGTTGAAAACGTTCCCCATGAAAACATGGTTCTGCTAATTCCAACGTATAAGTGCAAGCATATACAACATAGATGACAAAATGGTTCAAGTTTATTAGGGGCAAGAAATATAAAGTGTGACATCAAGTTCGTGAGAGCTTTAATCACTAAGTTTTCACATAACAAAATACTTTTTAATTGGAAGATAGCTGAAAACAAGAATATACTTAGAATGGTGTAACACACCATGCATAGGAATTTATAGTGGACACTTTGGAATAACTTGGTTTCTTGGGAGTTGGAAGCATGAGTATAGCTTACTCATACAAGTGGAGGCTAGCAAAAGACTGAGAGCGTCCAACTAAGAGAGCAATAATGGCCATAATCATGCAGAGCGACAAAACATTACTAATAAAAGCATAGAGTGGTGCTACAAGTCAAGGACTAAATGATCATAGAGGCTATGGTGACTTGTTCATAGTCATAACATGGTGTGAGCATGTGCCAAGTCAACCCAAAAAAAATCAAAGGAGAATACCACAATACTATGCTTTTGTATGCTAAAACAACGCATGATTCCTTCAAGGCACACTAAGCAATCCCAATTGTTTGGAACATGTCATGCTACAACAATAATCACTAAACATAAGGTCAAAACAACACCTAGCATGACATGCTAAAGTCTAAATCACAGTTAATGCAAGCTCCTCTTGCACTTCTCAAGCAAGAACTTTCTACTCCTTTCCAACACCAATCGACTTATTTGAAACAACATGGCGAGAAAGGGGGTCCAAACTACTTTATTCAAGCAAACTAAGCAAACCAAACGGAAACTAAGACGCTCCAAGAACAAAACAACAATGCATGAAACAATAAAAACGAAGTGTCTAGAAAGACCTGAACTTTTTATTGATGAAGAAGGGGATGCCCACGCTTGTAACTCATGGATATTTATTGGGGTGACACCAGGGTGGCATCCCCAAGCTTGAGCTTTTGTCCATTCTTCATCTCATTACATCATTCTCTCTCTACACCTAAATTTTTTCCTTCATACGAAACTTCACACAATTTTCATTAGCAACATTAGTGTATTCAAAATATAATAGACCTTTGGGTTTAGCTTTAGAACAACAAAAAATTTCACTAAAAACAAAAGATACTGTAGCAACTCCTTCAAAAATCTCAATTTCCCCAAAAAGAACCCAAAAAGGAATCAATAAGAAGCAAATGCAAATAATGGCAGAAATCTGTGAAAACAGACCAGCAGGTAGAAACCGATTTTTTCGAAAATCTTCTATTGCTCAAATCAACAAGTGTTGAACTAACGAAAGTTATCTAACATACTGGGGGTTTATTAGTAAATTTTCAGCTCAATCCGACTTACAAAGACTCCTCACGAATTTTTATGGTGGAGGACAGAAATCTGTTTCGGGACAGCAACTCCCCCAATCTTACTTCCCTCTCATTAAGGTCATTCTTGTCACAAAAATCAAACAAAAAGGATAAGAAGAGGTCACTACTGAAGTAATAACTTCTAAGACTCAAGGAAACTCTTGGGTTATCTCCCAACAAGTACTTTTCTTTAATGTCTTTAAGTTAGGCACAAGAAGCAAGAAATCAAGTATTCTCAAATGAGGAAGCATTAACATCAAACTTTGCTTTCAAAGGAGGAGCAAAAATCAACTTCTCTCTCCTCATAGGGAAGTGTTCAATACCTTTCTTGAATGGAAATTGATATTTAATGGTGCCTTCTTTCATATCAATGATGGCACTGACAGTTCTAAGAAAAGGTCTTCCCAAAGTAATAGGACAAGAAGCATTGTATTCAACATCCAGAACATAGAAATTAACAGGGACATAAGCATTGTTAACCATAATGAGAACATCATTAATACTCCCCATGAGTTTCTTCTTAGCATTATCATTAAGTGGGACCTCCAAATAACAATCTTCTAAAGGTGGCAAATCAAGCATTTCATAAATCTTCCTAGGCATAATAGAGACACTAAAACCAAGATCACATGAAGCTTTGAGATCAAATTCATTCACTTGCATATTAATAATGGGTTCCCAACTATCTTATACTTTCCTAGGAATAGAAGCTTTGTGTTTTAACTTCTCTTCCTTGATATTAACAAGACCATATGTAATGTTTTTGGTGAAAGCAACATGCATATCACTAGCATCGGGACTTCTAGCAAGTTTTTGCAGGACAAAAATCACTTCAGAAATATTGCAACCATCAAGATCAAAATCAAACTTAGCATCACTAGTAGTAGACTCGTTAGGCTTAGGCATTGTAGGAGGAGTAATAGGGACTCCTTGTGGTTTAGTGGTATCCATTCTAGTGATGGTGCATGCACTATTGTTTCTATCAATTTCAGCTTCCCTTTCCCACTTAGCATGAAGTTGGGCTAACAGTCTAACATTTTCATCAATAGTAACTTGTATGGCATGAGTAGCAGCAAAGGTACTTTCCATGGTTTCAGGTTTAGTAGCCATTTTGTTAATCAAGGAGGATTGTGCTTCAGACAAAGAGGAAATATTTTTCTCAACATTTAAAAGCTTTTCCTCCACAGTCTTGTTGAAAATGGTTTGTTTACTAATAAAGTCTTTGAGAATGACTTCAAGTTCAGAGGGATCACTTCTAGCATTGTTGTAGGAGTTTCCATAGGTATTGACATTATTAGGAGGATAAGGCCTATAATTGTTGTTACCACCAAAATTATTCATATAGGCATTGTTGTTGAAATTATTGTTTCTAATGAAGTTCACATCAACTTGCTCTTCTTGAGCAACCAAAGAGGCTAAGGGAACATTGTTTGGATCTAAAGGAGCTTTCCCATTAACAAGCATAGCCATAATAACATCAATCTTATCACTCAAAGAAGAGGTTTCTTCAACAGAATTTACCTTCTTACCATGTGGAGCTCTCTCAGTGTGCCATTCAGAATAATTAACCATCATATTCTCAAGGAGTTTTGTTGCAGCACCCAAGGTCATGGTCATAAAGGTACCTCCAGCAGCTGAATCCAACAGGTTTCTTGAAGAAAAGTTCAAACCTGCATAAAAAGTCTGGATAATCATCCAAGCAGTAAGTCCATGTGTGGGACAATTCTTAACCAAAGATTTCATTCTTTCCTAGGCTTGAGAAACATGTTCATTATCAAGTTGTTTAAACTTCATAATATCACTTCTCATAGATATAATCTTAGCAGGACGGTAGTACTTTCCAATAGAAGCATCTTTGCACTTAATCCAAGAATCAATACTATTTCTAGGAAAAGATAGTAACCATTCTTTAGCTTTTCCTCTCAAGTAGAAATGAAACAACTTGAGCTTAATAATATCTCCATCTACATCCTTATACTTTTGCATCTCACAAAGTTCAACAAAGCTATTGAGATGGGCAGCGGCATCATCAGAACTAGCACCAGAAAATTTCTCTCTCATCACAAGATTCAACAAAGCAGGCTTAATTTCATAAAAGGTAGCATCAGGAGCAGGTGGAGCAATAGGAGTGCTAAGGAAATCATTGTTGTTTGTGCTAGTGAAATCATAGAACTTGGTGTTCTCAGGAGAGTTCATTTTGGCAAAAGTGGAGCAAGCCAAAACAGCAGCAACAACTAGAGAAGGAACTATTTTTTGTGTGTTTTTGATAAAACAAAGCAAACCAAACTAAACTATTTTTTTTGAGTTTTTGATAAAAAGAGGCAAACAAAACTAAGCAAAAGAAAGTAAGCAAACTAAAAACAAAGTAAAGAGAAAGGTTGAGGAGGACTCCCCTTGCGAAGACGTCCTTAGCCTCCTCGGCAACAGCGCCAAAAAACTTGTTGATGGCGCCTAGAAGCGCTTCGTCGGGAAACCCCAAGAGCAAGGTGTGATGCAACACAACAGCAAGTCTTCCCTCAGTAAGAAACCGAGGTTATCGAACCAGCAGGAGGAAGGAAACGTCTCAAAGGTGTTGCAAGCAATGTGGAAACCTGCACAACACAAACTCAAGACTTTGCCCCATTTAACAGTGAGGTTGTCAATCTCACCGGTTGCTGTAACAAAGGATTAACTGTATGGTGTGGAAGGTGATGATGGTTTGCAGCAAGTAAACAGTAACAGTGGAAGATGTATCAATGGTAAAGATTGGACTGGGGTCCATAGTTCACTAGAGGTGTTCTCCTTAGATAAACAAACATGGCATGCTGGGTAAACAAATTACAACAGGGCAATTGACACGACTGAGCAAGGCATAACAATGCAATACTAGACAAAAAGATCCCATGAGATTCGATTGGGCAATACAACAATATACATAGACCGCCATCCAACTTCATCTATGACTAGAAGTCCACCTTTGGGTTACCATCCGAACCCCCTCCAGTATTAAGTTGCAAGCAACAGACGACTGCTTTAAGCAAAGTGTGTAAGGTAAACAATCCACTTGTTCCATGAATAAGAGACTGTTGTTTTCTCCCTAGTGGCAACAACACATCTACAACCGTAGAGATTTCTGTCACTTCCCTTGATTAAGTAGAGGCATGAACCCACTATCGAGCATAAATACCCCCTCTTGGAGTCACTAGCAACTATTTGGCCAAGATAGCTACTAACAACGGAGAGCATGCAAGATCACAAACAACACAGACATGATAGAATCAAATAGACAAAACCATTAATCAATCTGACATAGTAATCTCAATATCCATCGGATCCCCACAAACACAACATGCATGATTACAAATAGATTAGATCTTGATCATGAATGGAGCTCACAAGATCTAGTCATGAAAGCACAAGGAGTAGATACAACCATCTAGATACTACATGGACCCGTAGTTCAAGGTGGAACTACTCACGCTTCATACCGGAGGCTGGCATGATGAAGAAGGCCTTTGGGATGATCTCCCCTCCGGCAGGGTGCCGGGAAGAGCTTCAGATCCCCTCGATCTAGGGACGATGGTGGCGGCGGCTATAGAAGGTTTCGTGGAATATTGATTGGGTACTTAGGGTTTAGGCATCGGGGGCTTCTTATAGGTGAAGAGGCGAGGCTGGGAGGCGGACAGGGGGCCCACACCCTGCCTAGGTACGGGCCCACCCTAGGTCGCGCCTGGGGGGGTGGACACCCTGTGGCGCCCCTCCGTCTCTCCTCTAGACTCTGTGTTCTCCTCGGTGAAATATTGACTTTGTCTTTTGTCCCGTCCAATTTCGAGAATATTTCCTTACTAGCTTTTCTGGAACCAAAAATAGCAGAAAATAGGCAACTGGCATTGTGGCAACTTGTTAATAGGTTAGTACTAGAAAACATATGAAAAGCACCTCAAAGTGTGGACAAAGCAAAGCAAAGTAGATACTAAACAAGCATGAAACATCAAAAATTATAGATATGTTTTCAACGTATCAGCTGTTACTAGGGAGCTAAGCGTTGTAGGTCTTTTAGTTTTTTGCTTATTTACTTTAGTTTTGTTTTGAGTTACAGGTTTCCACCAACATGATGGAGTTTGAGCATATGACTAGTGCTAACCCACTCAACCAATTTGGGAAGCCCTATGATATTTATAAAAGAGACAACTCCAACGAGAAGACAAGGGGGTTTGAAATAAATCCTCTACTACTTGCTATTTTAGACAAGAAGCAATTACTGGAGACGAAGAAGATCCTGATCCATATGAGCATATTGCATGTTTCAAATATATATGTGGCATGTTCCAATTAATAGGGTATACCGCCGATGAGGTAAGGGTTAAAAATTTTAGTCAAACTTTGACAAGTACAACTCTCTCATGGTATAGATCTCTACCCTCAGAAGCCACTACTACTTGGGATAATCTAGCTTGCGAATTTTTATCTAAATATTATCCATTCTCAAAATATTTTGGAATCAGGCGTCTTATAATGACTTGGAGGAACCGTCCTAATGAAGGACTAGTAAGAGCTTATATAAGATTTAAAGATTTACTTAGTCAATGTCCTCATCATGATTTGCCTGAATGGTATTTAGTACATATCTTTTATGGTGGTTTAATTGAACCTAATAAAATTGAACTAGACTCTTGCGCGAGAGGAGCTTCCATGGATTTACCTATAACTAAAGCTTGGGCTTTACTTAATAGAATTCGCGATCATAGAGTTTCATGGAATTTTGGTCTAGGAAGTGAAGGAGGCACATAAATAGATTATGAATGTATTCATGACTATAATTAAAAGGGCCATATTAATGAATTATCTAAAGAGCTTTATTTAGATTCAGATCTTGTGTTGCAAGTTGTTAAAGATTTTATAGAACACATCAAAGCTCCAAAGGAGGGTTCGACCAAGTATGATCCACCACCCGAACCTGAGAAGAAAAGAGAAGTTAAAGCAACATTGGCCTCCCTAGAACCAATGTATGAGATACCTTTCACTAACACTGCACATAAGCATATTTTGGAATATGAACAGGTCAAGGCAATA